>CM038680.1:86789377-87404856 GCA_021605205.1 Aegilops longissima
TATCTTGGACTGAGCATCTCTCCCAATTTCCGGCTGAGGGCTAGGAGCGCGAGAGGAGGAGCCGTCGATCGTCCATGATGGAATGGGCTTTGGTCGAGGCGCCCGATGAAAGCTTCATGAAGGAGATAGATGGTGTGACTTAGATCTAGATCCTTGCCCCTTTTATAGGCGGCTCATTTGCGCGGCTAGGGGGGTAATTGTAAAAATACCCTGGCTTTTCGCATTCATTAAAACACGTGGAAGATGGCCATTATTGGGCATAGAAGCCGAGGAGCGCAGCATTTATCAGAAGCCGGACACTATTCGACAAGTATGTGGAATTTGGAGAAGAACCCGCCTCGCAATGCGAAGACAATCAACGCGCGGACTCATCGTCATTGAAGCCTGGTTCGGGGCTACTCGTGGAGTCCGGACTAGGGGTGTCCGGATAGCGGACTATCGTCACGGCGGACTCCAAGACTATGAAGATACAAGATTGAAGACTTCGTCCCGTGTCCGGATGGGACTTTCCTTGGCGTGGAAGGCAAGCTTGGCGATCGGATATGTAGATCTCCTACCATTGTAACCGACTCTGTGTAACCCTAACCTATCCGGTGTCTATATAAACCGGAGGGTTTTAGTCCGTAGGACGAACAACAATCATACCATAGGCTAGCTTCTAGGGTTTAGCCTCCTTGATCTCGTGGTAGATCTACTCTTATACTACCCATATCATCAATATTAATCAAGCAGGAGTAGGGTATTACCTCCATCGAGAGGGCCCGAACCTGGGTAAAAACATCGTGTCCCTTGTCTCCTGTTACCATCCGCCTAGACGCACAGTTCAGGACCCCCTACCCGAGATCCGCCGGTTTTGACACCGACAACCATCCATATTGCACTTGTATCACCATCTCTTCGCCGAACTAGTGCACCTATACAATTTACCATTGTATTGGGTGTGTTGGGGACACAAGAGACTCTTTGTTATTTGGTTGTAGGGTTGCTTGAGAGAGACCATCTTCATCCTACGCCTCCTACGGATTGATAAACCTTAGGTCATCCACTTGAGGGAAATTTGCTACTGTCCTACAGACATCTGCACTTGGAGGCCCAACAACGTCTACAAGAAGAAGGTTGCGTAGTAGACATCAGGACCCTCGACAAACACACACACACACACACACACACACACACACACACACACACACACACACACACACACACACACACACACACACACACACACACACACACATCCTTATTAGTTGTGAGTCGATCATCGACTTGCAACTGGGCGCCGCGACAAAACACACACAGACACGCACACCTCTATTTGCGAGTTGATAGTCAACTTGCAACTGGGGGTCCTCAACAAACACACACTTATGACCCACAAGTATAGGGGATCAATCGTAGTCCTTTCGATAAGTAAGAGTGTCGAACCCAACGAGGAGCAGAATAAAATGACAAGTGGTTTACAGCAAGGTAATGTCTGCAAGCACTGAAATTGTCGGTAACATGTAGTTTGATAGCAACATAATTTGTAACAAGAAAGTAACGGTAGTGGTAAATAGTATGCAACAAGGTAGCCCAATCCTTTTGTGGCAAAGGACAGGCCAATACAATTTCTTATAATGAGCAAAGTGTTCTTGAGGAGACACGGGAATTTCATCCAGTCACTTTCGCCATGTCGGTTCGATTTGTGTTCGCTACTTTGATAATTGATATGTGGATGGATCGGTGCGTAGGTTCTGTTCTTACTTGAACAAACCTCCTACTTATGATTAACCCCCTCGCAAGCATCCGCAACTACGAGAAAAGTATTAAGATAATATCTAACCATAGCATTAAACATTTGGATCCAAATCGGTCCCTTACGAAGTAGCACATAAACTAGGGTTTAAGCTTCTGTCACTCTAGCAACCCATCATCTCATAACTACTCCACAATGCATTCTCTTAGGCCCAAATATGGTGAAGTGTCATGTAGTCGATGTTCACATGACACCACTAAGGGAATCACAACATACATATCATCAAAATATCGAACACATATCAAGTTCCCATGATTACTTGCAACAATATTTCTCCCGTGACCTCAAGAACAAAAGTAACTACTCATAAATGATAAACATCCTCAAGATCAGACGGGTATTAAATAGCATAATGGATCTAAACATATAATCTTCCACCAAATAAACCATATAGTAATCAACTACAGGATGTAATCAACACTACTAGTCACCCACATGTACCAATCTGAGGTTCCAGTACAAAGATTGAACACAAGAGATGAACTAGGGTTTGAGAGGAGATGGTGATGTTGAATATGTTGATGAAGATTGGCCTCCCAAAGATGAGAGGGTTGTTGGTGATGACGATGACGATGATTTCCCCCTCCGGGAGGGAATTTCCCCCGGCGGAATCACTCCATCGGAGGGCAAAAGTGCTCCTGCCCAAGTTTCGCCTTGAGACGGTGGCGCTCCGTCTCAAAAGTCCTCCCTTTATTTTTTTTTCCTAGTTCAAAATGACTTATTGATACGTCTCCAACGTATCTATAATTTTTTATTGTTTCATGCTATTATATTATCTGTTTTGGATGTTTAATGGGCTTTAATATACCTTTTTATATTTTTTTGGGACTAACCTATTAATCGAAGGCCCAGTGCAAATTGCTGTTTTTTTTTGCCTATTTCAGTGTTTCGCAGAAAAGGAATATAAAACGGAATCCAAACATAATGAAACCTTCGCGAGGATCGTTTTTGGAACAAACGCAATCCAGGAGACTTGAAGTGGACGTCAAGGAAGCAACGAGGCGGCCACAAGGTAGGGAGGCGCGCCCAGGGGGGTAGGCGCGGCCCCACCCACGTGGGCCCCTCGTGGCTCCACCAACCTACTTATTTTGCCTATATATACTCTTATACCCTGAAAACATCCAGGGGAGCACGAAACCACTTTTCCACCGCCGCAACCTTCTATACCCATGAGATCCCATCTTGGGGCCTTTTCTGGCGCTCCGCCGGAGGGGGAATCGATAACGGAGGGCTTCTACATCAACACCATAGCCTCTTCGATGATGTGTGAGTAGTTTACCACAAACCTTCTGTCAGGACCCCGATTCCAAGTCACATCGATCTAGCTGGTAACACCTCATATCACTTTGCGGCCTCACGCACGGTATTCCCACGGGTGTCGCCTTACCATGGCCCGGAACCGTTTGCGTCTTTTGGCTCACGTATATGATAGTGTCTCTAGCATCCATATGACAGAGAACCCGGGCCGACATGGCTAGTCGTGAACCCAAAGCGGCACTAACCCATGGGGACAGGCATACATGAATCACATCGAGCATGTCGGTCAGCAGCGTGTGAATGCGGGCTGTAGCACTGGGCTAACAGGACTCCGGGAACCCGGGCTGTAGCAGGCTAGGGAGGACTCCGGATGTCACCGCGTGACATTTCCCGAAGGACGAACCACGAGCAAGTGAAACACATGCCGCCATCAAGTATCCAGAGCAGTAGTGCTGGGCTAGCAGGACTCCGGTGAACCGGGCTGTAGTGGACTACTATCGCTCAGGAAGCACTAGACTACATTGCCCCATAAGAGAGGCTGCCAAGGACAAACAACTAGATTTTCGGATCCCACACATACCAAGCATTCCAAACATACACACAATATGCTCGATATGTGTAAATACAACATGGCATCACAACATAACTCTACGACTCAAGTATTCATTAGGCTCCGAGGAGCGAGATATTACAAACATGGGTCTCATGACCCAACACTCAGAGCATACAAGTCAAAGCACATGCGGAAGCTTAACATGTCTGAGTACAGACATCTATAAATGAAAAAGGCTGAGAAGCCTGATCCTGCCGAGGGCACAAGATCGTAGCTGAGGTATCAAGCTAAACATCGAAGTCCACGCGGAACTACTAGCGAGACTGATGTCTCTCTGCAAAAACATAAAATAGGCAAACGTGAGTACAATTGTACTCAGCAAGACTTACATCAGAACTAACTACATATGCATCATTATCAACAAAGGGGTGGTGGGGTTTAACTGCAGCAAGCCAGCTTTGACTCGGTGGCTATCCTGAACTACGACTGCAAGTAACTCTTTTGAGGTGGCACACACGAGTCCACATATTCACCAAGCAATACACCACTATGGATTCGATCCCGTCTTCCTACGGGAACGCCATCCATAGCACTCACGCTTATCTTGCGCATTTTAGAGTATCCACTTTCAATTGTCTATGAACTGTTATAGGCAACCCAGAAGTCCTTTACCGCGGACACGGCTATTCGAATAGATCATATTAACCCTGCAGGGGTGTACTTCTTCACACACGCTCTCACCACTTACCGCCGTTTACACGACATGTACTCGGCAACCTTCAAGCGGAAGCCCAACGTGGGTGTCGGCCACAGCCTACCTAAACACCCAAGACTCTAGTCCAGGTTTATCGCCTATTCAGGTTCCATCCGAAGGGAGTCCGGCCGAGGTTTCCACATACGGCCCCGAACGATGTGTGCAGGGTTCCCGAGATACCAAGCGGGCATTGATTTACACGGGCCACGGTGTATCTACCGCATCATAGCCCACCCCTAGGGTCAGCGCTTCATACGGCCTCCAACACATATCCTACAAACACGAAAACTAGTTGCAACTCCCGGACGGAGAACAAGGGTGGTTAAGAAGCCGAGAGGGTCCATTGGTTTGGGCCCAATGCGTGGTAGTAACTGTTTCATGGATCACAAACACAGAACTCAGTTCACGAGGACGGCTGCAATGAGACAACCCACCATGTACTCCTACATGGCCTCTCACCGCTACCTTTACCAAATCGTGTTCACACACTTAGCTCTCAACAGTAGGACATGTTTACACACTTCCGATTCATTCCGATGAATCAGACCTGACTCAACTCTAAGCGGTAGCAGGCATGACAAACAAGCATGAATGAGTAGGCACAACAGGGCTCAAACAACTCCTACTCATGCTAGTGGGTTTCATCTATTTACTGTGGGAATTTTCCATTATATATAAAAAAGGCCAAATATATAAAAAAAGAAGAAAAAAAGAAAGGCCAAATATATAAAAAAAAGGCCAAATAAAAAAAAGAGAAAAAAGGGGACAATGCTACTATCCTTTTTCCACACCTGTGCTTCAAAGTAGCACCATGATCATCATGATAGAGAGTCTCTTATATTGTCACTTTCATATACTAGTGGGAATTTTCCATTATAGAACTTGGCTTGTATATTCCAACAATGGGCTTCCTCAAATGCCCTAGGTCTTCATGAGCAAGCAATTTGGATGCACACCCACTTAGTTTCTTTTGTTGAGCTTTCATACATTTATAGCTCTAGTGCATCCGTTGCATGGCAATCCCTACTCCTCGCATTGACATCAATTGATGGGCATCTCCATAGCCCATTGATTAGCCGCGTCGATGTGAGACTTTCTCCTTTTTTGTCTTCTCCACACAACCTCCGTCATCATATTCTATTCCACCCATAGTGATATGTCCATGGCTCACGCTCATGTATTGCGTGAAAGTTGAAAAAAGTTTGAGAATACTAAAGTATGAAACAATTGCTTGGCTTATCATCGGGGTTGTGCATGATGAGAGCATTTTTGTGTGACGAAAATGAAGCATAGCCAAACTATATGATTTTGTAGGGATAAGCTTTCTATGGCCATGTTATTTTGAGAAGACATAATTGTTTAGCTAGTATGCTTGAAGTATTATTATTTTTATGTCAATATTAAGCTTTTGTCTTGAATCTTTCGGATCTGAACATTCATGCCACAATAAAGAAAAATACATTGAAAATTATGTTAGTAGCATTCCACATCAAAAATTCTGTTTTTATCATTTACCTACTCGGGGACGAGCAGGAATTAAGCTTGGGGATGCTTGATACGTCTCCAACGTATCTATAATTTTTGATTTTTCCATGCTATTATATTATCTGTTTTGGATGTTTAATGGGCTTTAATATACCATTTTATATTATTTTTTGGGACTAACCTATTAACCGAAGGCCCAGTGCAAATTGCTGTTTTTTTTTTTTGCCTATTTTAGTGTTTCACAGAAAAGGAATATCAAACGGAATGAAACCTTCGCGAGAATCGGTTTTGGAACAAACGCAATCCAGGAGACTTGGAGTGGACGTCAAGGAAGCAACGAGGCGGCCACGAGGTAGGGAGGCGCGCCCCCACCCTCGTGGGCCCCTCGTGGCTCCACCGACCTACTTCTTTCGCCTATATATACTCTTATACACTGAAAACATCCAGGGGAGCCACGAAACCACTTTTTCACCGCTGCAACCTTCTGTACCCGTGAGATCCCATCTTGGGGCCTTTTCCGGCACTCCGCCGGAGGGGGAATCGATCATGGAGGGCTTCTACATCAACACCATAACCTCTCCGATGATGTGTGAGTAGTTTACCACCGACCTTCGGGTCCATAGTTATTAGCTAGATGGCTTATTCTCTCTCTTTGGATCTCAATACAAAGTTCTCCTTGATCTTCTTGGAGATCTATTCGATGTAATTCTTTTTGCAGTGTGTTTGTCGAGATCCGATGAATTGTGGGTTTATGATCAAGATTATCTATGAACAATATTTCTTTCTTCTCTGAATTCTTATATGCATGATTTACTACCTTTGCAAGTCTCTTCGAATTATTAGTTTGGTTTGGCCTACTAGATTGATCTTTCTTGCAATGGGAGAAGTGCTTAGCTTTGGGTTCAATCTTGCGGTGCTCGATCCCAGTGACAGAAAGGGAAATGACACGTATTGTATTGTTGCCATCGAGGATAAAAAGATGGGGTTTATATCATATTGCTTCAGTTTATCTTTCTACATCATGTCATCTTGCCTGATGCGTTACTCTGTTCTTATGAACTTAATACTCTAGAATATATAATAGCATGGAGCAATAAAAAATTATAGATACGTTGGAGACGTATCAAGCATCCCCAAGCTTAATTCCTGCTCGTCCTCGAGTAGGTAAATGATAAAAACGGAATTTTTGATGTGGAATGCTACTTAGCATATTCTTCAATGTATTTCTCTTTATTGTGGCATGAATGTTCAGATCGAAAGATTCAAGATAAAAGTTTAATATTGACATGAAAATAATAACAATTCAAGCATACTAAGAAAGCAATCATGTCTTCTCAAAATAACATGGCCAAAGAAAGTTATCCCTACAAAATCATATAGTCTGGCTATGCTCTATATTCACCACATAAAGTATTTAAATCATGCACAACCCCGATGACAAGCCAAGCAATTGTTTCATACTTTTGATGTTCTCAAACTTTTTCAATCTTCACGTAATATATGAGCGTGAGCCATGGACATAGCACTATGGGTGGAATAGAATGGTGGCTGTGGAGAAGACAAAAAGGAGAAGATAGTCTCACATCAACTAGGCATATCGATGGGACATGGAGATGCTCATCAATAGATATCAATGTGAGTGAGTAGGGATTGCCATGCAACGGATGCACTATAGCTATAAGTGTATGAAATCTCAACAAAAGAAACTAAGTGGGTGTGCATCTAACTCGCTTGCTCATGAAGACCTAGGGCATTTTGAGGAAGCCCGTCATTGGAATATACAAGCCAAGTTCTATAATGTAAAGTTCCCACTTAGTATATGAAAGTGACAAAATAAGAGACTCTCTATCATGAAGATCATGGTGCTACTTTGAAGCACAAGTGTGGTAAAAGGATAGAAACATTGTCACTTCTCTCTTTTTCTCTCATATTTTTTTATTTGGGCCTTCTCTCTTTTTTTGGCCTATTTTCTTTTTTTTGTTCGGAGTCTCATCCCGACTTATGGGGGAACCATAGTCTCCATCATCCTTTACTCACATGGAACAATGCTCTAATAATGATCATCACACTTTTATTTACTTACAACTCAAGAATTACAACTCGATACTTAGAACAAAATATGACTCTATGTGAATGCCTCCGACGGTGTACCGGGATATGCAATGCATCAAGAGTGACATGTATGAAAGAATTATGAAGGTGGCTTTGCCACAAATACGATGTCAACTACATGATCCTGCAAAGCAATATGACAATGATGAAGCGTGTCATAATAAATGGAACAGTGGTAAGTTGCATGGAAATATATCTCGGAATGGCTATGGAAATGCCATAATAGGTAGGTATGGTGGCTGTTTTGAGGAAGGTATATGGTGGGTGTATGATACCGGCAAAAGGTGCGCGGTATTTAGAGAGGCTAGCAATGGTGAAAGGATGAGAGTGCGTATAATCCATGGACTCAACATTAGTCATAAAGAACTCACATACTTATTGAAAAAATCTATTAGTTATCGAAACAAAGTACTACGCGCATGCTCCTAGGGGGATAGATAGGAAAAGACCATCGCTCGTCCCCGACCGCCACTCATAAGGAAGACAATCAATAAATAAACCATGCTCCGACTTCATCACATAACGGTTCACCATACGTGCATGCTAAAGAATCACAAACTTTAGAACAAGTATTTCTCAAATTCACAACTAATAAACTAGCATGACTCTAATATCACCATCTTCATATTTCAAAACAATTATCAAGTATCAAACTTCTCTTAGTATTCTATGCACTTTATAGTTTTTATCTTGGATGCCTATCATATTAGGACTAATTTTATAACCAAAGCAAATTACCATGCTATTCTAAAGGACTCTCAAAATAATATAAGTGAAGCATTAGAGATCAATAATTTCTATAAAATTTAACCACCACCGTGCTCTAAAAGATATAAGTGAAGCACTAGAGCAAAATTGTTTAGCTCAAAAGATATAAGTGAAGCACATAGAGTATTCTAATAAATTCTGAATAATGTGTGTCTCTCTAAAAAGGTGTGTACAGCAAGGATGATTGTGGTGAACTAAAAAGTAAAGACTCAAATCATACAAGACGCTCCAAGCAAAACACAAATCATGTGGTGAATAAAAATATAGCTCCAAGTAAAGTTACCGATGGACGAAGACAAAAGAGGGATGCCTTCCGGGGCATTCCCAAGCTTAGGCTTTTTGGGTTGTCCTTAGATTTTACCTTGGGGTTCCTTGGGCATCCCCAAGCTTAGGCTCTTGCCACTCCTTGTTCCATAATCCATCAAATCTTTACCCAAAACCTGAAAACTTCACAACACAAAACTTAACAGAAAATCTCGTGAGCTCCGTTAGCAAAAAAAACAAAACACCACTTCAAGGTACTGTAATGAACTCATTCTTTATTTATTTTGGTGTTAAACCTACTGTATTCCAACTTTTCGATGGTTTATAAAATCCATTGCTAGCCATAGATTCATCAAAATAAGCAAACAACACGCGAAAAACAGAATCTGTCAAAAACTGAACAGTCTGTAGTAATCTATAACTGACGCAAACTTCTGGCACTCCAAAAATTCTAAAATAAAATTCTGGATGTGAAGTATTTATCTATTAATCATCTGCAAAAAGAATCAACCAAATAGCACTCTCCAGTAAAAAGTTGTAGCTAATCTCGTGAGCGCTAAAGTTTATGTTTTTTACAGCAAGATCGCAAAGACTTTCCCCATGTCTTCCCAAAGGTTCTACTTGGCACAAACACTAATTAAAACACAAAGCCACATCTAAACATAAGCTAGATGGATTATTTATTCCTAAACAGAACCAAAAATAAAAAACTAAAATAAAATTGGGTTGCCTCCCAACAAGCGCTATCGTTTAACGCCCCTAGCTAGGCATAAAGGCAAGGATAGATCTAGGTATTGCCATCTTTGGGATGCAATTCATAAGTGGCTCTCATGATAGATTCATAAGGTAATTTTATTTTCTTTCTGGGAAAGTGTTCCATGCCTTTCCTTAATGGAAATTGGAATCTAATATTTCCTTCCTTCATATCAATAATTGCACCAATCGTTCTAAGGAAAGGTCTACCAAGAATAATAGGACATGAAGGATTGCAATCTATATCAAGAACAATGAAATCTACGGGCACATAATTCCTATTTTCAAACAATAAGAACATCATTAATTCTTCCCATAGGTTTCTTAATGGTGGAATCCGCAAGGTGCAAGTTTAAGGAACAATCATCAAATTCACGGAAACCTAGCAAATCACACAAAGTTTTTGGAATTGTGGAAACACTAGCACCTAAATCACACAAAGCATAACATTCATGATCCTTAATTTTAATATTAATAGTAGGTTCCCACTCATCATAAAGTTTTGGGATAGAAACTTCCAATTCAAGCTTTTCTTCATAAGATTGCATTAAAGCATCAACGATATGTTTAGTAAAAGCCTTATTTTGACTATAAGCATGCGGAGAATTTAGCACGGGTTGCAACAAGGAAATACAATATATTAAAGAACAATTATCATAATTAAATTCCTTGAAATCCAGAATAGTGGGTTCATTGCTATCTAAAGTTTTGACCTCTTCCATCCCTACCAAATTTTGCATCAAGATCTAAAAACTCCGAATCATTGGGATGCCTTTTAACTAAAGTTGACTCATCTCCAGTACCATCATTATAAAGATTCATATTGCAAAACAAAGATTTAATAGGGGACACATCAATCACTTTTAGATCTTCATCCTTATTATCGTGAAAACTAGAAGAACACGCTTTTACAAAGCAATCTTTCTTAGCACGCATCCTAGCGGTTCTTTCTTTGCACTCATCAATGGAAATTCGCATGGCTTTGAGAGACTCATTGATATCATGCTTAGGTGGAATAGATCTAAGTTTCAAAGAATCAACATTAAGAGAAATTCTATCCACGTTCCTGGCCAATTCATCAATCTTAGGCAATTTTTCTTCAAGCAAAGCATTGAAATTCTTTTGAGAAATCATAAATTCTTTAACACTAGTCTCAAAATCAGAGGGCATCTTATTAAAATTTACATAAGATTTTTTGTATGAATTACCATAATTATTAGAGGGATTACTAGGATACAGCCTAGGATTAAAGTTTCCTCTATAAGCGTTGTTGCCAAAATTGTTCCTACCAACAAAATTCACATCCATAGATTCATTATTATTCTCAATCAAATTAGACAAAGGCATATCATTGGGATAATAATAAACACTCTTATTAGCAAACAATTTCATAAGTCCATCCATCTTTCCACTCAAAACATTAATTTCTTCAATTGCATGCACCTTTTTACTAGTAGTTCTTTCAGTGTGCCATTGAAAATAATTAACCATAATATTATCTAGGAGTTTAGTAGCTTCTCCTAAAGTGATTTCCATAAAAGTGCCTCCCGCGGCCGAATCTAAAAGATTTCTAGAAGCAAAGTTCAATCCGGCATAAATTTTTTGTATAATCATCCATAAGTTCAAACCATGTGTAGGGAAATTACGTATCATTAATTTCATTCTTTCCCAAGCTTGTGCAACATGTTCATGATCAAGTTGCTTAAATTTCATAATATCGTTTCTAAGAGAGATGATCTTAGCGGGAGGAAAATACTTAGAGATAAAAGCATCTTTGCACTTATTCCAAGAATCAATCCTATTTTTAGGCAAAGACGAAAACCAAGTTTTAGCACGATCTCTAAGCGAAAAAGGAAATAGCTTCAATTTAACAATATCATTGTCCACATTTTTCTTCTTTTGCATATCACACAAATCAACAAAGCTATTTAGATGGGTAGCGGCATCTTCACTAGGAAGGCCGGCGAATTGATCTTTCATGACAAGATTCAGCAAAGCAGCATTTCACAATATTCAGTATCGGTAAGCGGAGCAATCAGAGTGCTAAGAAAATCATTGTTGTTGGTATTGGCAAAGTCACACAATTTAGTATTATCTTGAGCCATCGTGACCAGCAAGCAATCCAACACACAAGCAAACAAGAAGCAAGCGAAAAAGAGGCGAACGGAAAGACAGGGCGAATAAAACGGCAAGGGTGAAGTGGGGGAGAGGAAAATGAGAGGCAAATGGCAAATAATGTAATGCGAGGGATAAGAGTTTGTGATGGGTACTTGGTATGTCTTGACTTGTGCGTAGACTCCCCGCCAACGGCGCCAGAAATCCTTCTTGCTACCTCTTGAGCATGCGTTGGTTTTCCCCTTGAAGAGGAAAGGATGATGCAGCAAAGTAGCGTAAGTATTTCCCTCAGTTTTTGAGAACCAAGGTATCAATCCAGTAGGAGGCCACATGCAAGTCCCTCGTACCTACACAAACAAATAAGAACCTTGCAACCAACACGATAAACGGGTTGTCAATCCCTTCACGACCACTTGCAAAATTGAGATCTGGTAGAGATGATATGATAATATTTTTGGTATTTTTATGATAAAGACTAAAAGTAAAGAAAGCAAAATAAACGGCGACAGAAATAGCTTGTTGACGGGAGATTAATATGATGGAAGATAGACCCGGGGGCCATAGGTTTCACTAGTGGCTTCTCTCAAGATAGCATAAGTATTACGGTGGGTGAACAAATTACTATCGAGCAATTGATAGAAAAGTGCATAATTATGAGAATATCTAGGCATGATCATGTATATATGCATCACGTCCGCGACAAGTAGACCGACTCCTGCCTGCATCTACTACTATTACTCCACACATCGACCGCTATCCAGCATGCATCTAGAGTATTAAGGTCATAAGAACAGAGTAACACATTAGGTAAGATGACGTGATGTAGAGGGATAAACTCAAGCAATATGATATAAACCCCATCTTTTTATCCTCGATGGCAACAATACAATACGTGTCGTTTCCCCTCACATCGGGATCGAGCACCGCATGATTGAACCCAAAGCTAAGCACTTCTCCCATTGCAAGAAATATCAATCTAGTAGGCCAAACCAAACTGATAATTCGAAGAGACTTGCAAAGATAACCAATCATACACAAAAGAATTCAGAGAAGATTCAAATATTGTTCATAGATAATCTTGATCATAAACCCACAATTCATCAAATCTCGACAAACACGCCGCAAAAATAGTTACATCGAATAGATCTCCAAGAAGATCGAGGAGAACTTTGTATTGAGATCCAAAGAGAGAGAAGAAGCCATCTAGATAATAACTATGAACCCGAAGGTCTGTGGTAAACTACTCACACATCATCGGAGAGGTTATGGTGTTGATGTAGAAGCCCTCCGTGATCGATGCCCCCTCCGGCAGAGCGCCGAAAAAGGCCCCAAGATGGGATCTCACGGGTACAGAAGGTTGCAGCGGCGGAATTAGGTTTTCGTGGTGCTCCTCGATGGTTTCGGGGTACGTAGGTATATATTGGAGGAAGAAGTAGGTCGGTGGAGCCACGAGGGGCCCACGAGGGTGGAGGGCGCGCCCAGGGGGGTAGGCGCCCCCCTACCTCGTGGTATCCTTGGTGATTTCTTGACATCCACTCCAAGTCCTCTGGATCACGTTTGTTCCAAAAATAACTCTCCCGAAGGTTTCATTCTGTTTGGACTCCGTTTGATATTCCTTTTCTGCGAAACACTGAAATAGGCAAAAAAACAGCAATTTGCACTGGGCCTTGGGTTAAAGGTTAGTCCAAAAATAATATAAAAGTGTATAAATAAGTCCATTAAGCATCCAAAACAGAATATATAATAGCATGGAGCAATCAAAAATTATAGATACGTTGGAGACGTATAACGTATCAACTCCCACAAGCTTAGACCTCGCTTGTCCTCAAGCGAAAAACCGAAATCGAAAAACATGTCAACATGCTTAGAGAGAGAGAGAGAGGTGTCGATAAAAACAAAAGACGGACATAGAACACTACTGCAGGATGCTGCTAACGCGACACTACGATCTGAGACCCTTTCACGAAACTGTGTGCGATGCATTAATCACAAACGGGGATGTAAAAAAACCGTCAAAAAGGTGCAAAACGTTTGCAATGGAGGATGCATCAAGCACGGTTCAGATTTTAGTTGCGTGTGCGATCCAGGGCATACGGTTCAGTCCAATGAACCATTTGCGATGAGGCGGAACAAAAGAAATGGGTAGCCTGATGAAGGCGTGTGCGATGTACAACAGATGGTTCACTCGGATGAACTGTTTGTGATTAGGCAACACAAAAGAAACGGCCAGTCAGATCAAGGTGTGTGCGATGTACAACATACAGTTCACTCGGATGAACTGTTTGTGATTAGGCAACAGAAAAGAAACGGTCAGCCAAATCAAGGTGTGTGCGATGTACAACAGGCAGTTCACCCGGATGAACTGTTTGCGTTGAGACAAGAGAACATAAATGGTTCAATATAAAAATACCATTAATATTGCAAGGTTCAAGTTCAAAGATTACAACGCCCAAATTCAAACATTTCAAGCTGCGTAATTTCTGAAAAGGGATCAGCCGCTGACAAGTCATGTATGGGTTTGACACAATAACTTCCAATTGCTTTGCCATATGCTCTTCCAATACGAAGTTTGGCATTTTTTGGGTCACTTCCATTCCGCAGTACCAGCCGCCTCTAATAATCATACCATTGATATTTCCTAATTAAATGCGTGTTCAACCTCAGTACCCTCAGCACCTTTGCTCTGGCAAGAAAGAACATGTCGAGTGTAATCTCCGATGGGGTCCATCGGTAGGAGTTCAAAGTAATATTTGAGAGATGCAGATCCAGGCATTCGATGTGATTGTCGTTATCAACATCTTCCACCGGGCCTAATATGCACTGCAAAAGAAGAGAACATGTTAGTGCCTACATGCAGTTTTGAACACTGCTACACGCCCATTTGGTTTGCAGGATTTGTAAAATGCACCAACGTGCCATCTTCGATCTGTCATGATTAACATGGGCATTAATTTGATTACAATCTAGAAACATGTAGACTTCTTCACAAGAGGTTGGATTGGATGAAAAATTCCCTAAGAAAACTAGTACAGATGAATCCAAAGGATAAATGCTTATGGACGATTGTAACCATAAGAATGAAGCAACCAATATGGGGTGGGGGTGTATGTCCTAAAATCCTCCAAAATTCCTTCAGAAATCATAGTACATAGTCATTGTAAACTTGGGAAAAGGTGCAAAAAATTGAACTCCCTTATGGTTAACATTTAACAGGAAAGGAACATCACCTCGATATACAGCTTCTTCAGGCACGGAAAGCATCTCAGGCAACTGAAAACTTGGTCCAGGTTGGGGACGATGGATTCTAGTGCCAAGACCTTCACTGTGCCCAGTGCAGGTGAAGCTTATTGGATGACGTATTTAACATACATCTTCAAAACTAGAAATAACATCGAAATCAAGAAGGAGAGGTATATAAGGCGACTGTTGTACCTAAAAGTTGTAGTATTTAACAAACGAGTAGCCCACCACTTCCAATTTCGGTGCAGAAATGAAATTGATTCTTGTTGGACCTTGTTGATCAACTACAAGTAATCTCTCAAGTGAAGGTGTGTCCTGGATGACCATATTGTGGTCCACCTTTTGTGATCTCTCGTTGCAGCACCAAAGAACACACATAAATAGTGCGGAGAGTCCCGGAGGTGATGTGCAAGGTACTCGACCAATTCATCGCTCAAGACGAAGGAACTCGAGTGCAGTACAGCCACGAAGCAGGCGCTCCATGTCATCCTTTGGGATGCGGACGTCGACGAGCTCGAGGTGCTTTAGTCGTGGTAGAAAAAGAGTGGGCGCGTCATTAAGGGGGGATGGCTGTTCATGACACTACAAAAAATATACACGTCCGTGATGATACGTGTTTGTCACAGTAGGTCGCATTTTTTGTCATGCATGTACATCCATGACAAATTTATGACAGAATCAAGATAGTCATACATGTGCTGTCGTAGAAGTGTTCCATGACATTACCAAAATTATCATCACGGAAGTATCCACTTCCATGACGATAAATCGCGCGTCACAGAAGTGCTTTCATCAAGGGTGAACGACACGTGGCATCCACCGTAACAGAACGCCGTTAAGCTATCGGGTTCGGTTTTGGATCCGATAACCCGTTAACAGCCCCGACCAATGGGGATTTTCCACGTGTAAAATCATCATTGGCTGGAGGAAACACGTGTCAGCTCACCGTTGGGATAGATGTCATCCACTCATTGGACAAAAGCGCCTATGATACGTCGACACGTGGCACGGCCCAACAGAGACCCATTCCTGTGAAAAGGCCGGTGTCGGTGTCAAAACCGGCGGATCTCGGGTAGGGGGTCCCGAACTGTGCGTCTAGGCGGATGGTAACAGGAGACAAGGGACACGATGTTTTACCCAGTTCGGGCCTCTCGATGGAGGTAATACCCTACTCCGCTTGATTAATATTGATGATATGGGTAGTACAAGAGTAGATCTACCACGAGATCAAGGAGGCTAAACCCTAGAAGCTAGCCTATGGTATGATTGTTGTTCGCCCTATGGACTAAAACCCTCCGGTTTATATAGACACCGGATAGGTTAGGGTTACACGAGTCGGTTACAATGGTAGGAGATCTACATATCCGTATCGCCAAGCTTGCCTTCCACGCCAAGGAAAGTCCCATCCGGACACGGGACGAAGTCTTCAATCTTCTATCTTCATAGTACAGAGTCCGCCAACAGGATAGTTCGCTATCCGGACACCCCTAATCCGGGACTCCTCAAGAGCCCCGAACCAGGCTTCAATGACGATGAGTCCGCGCGTTGATTGTCTTCGCATTGCGGCGCGGTTCTTCTCCATATTCCATATACTTGTCGAATAGTGTCCGGCTTCTGATAAATGCTGCGCTCCTTGGCTTCTACGCCCAATAATGGCCATCTTCCACGTGTTTGAACGAATGCGAAAAGCCAGGGTATTTTTACACTTACCCCCTAGCTGCGCAAATGAGCTGCCTATAAAAGGGGCGAGGATCTAGATCTGAGTCACACCATCCCCCCTTCGCGAGCTTTCATCGGAGCGCCTCTGACCAAAGCCCATTCCATCATGGACACCGACGCGCTCCTCCTCTCGCGCCCCCAGCCCTCAGCACAGAAATTGGGAGAGATGCTCATCCGATAGCGAGCTAGTTATACTCCAAACCAAGGATTTCTTCCCCGGACTTCATGGTTCCGGTTCGAGCCGGACTCGCCACCTACAAGGGCGGAAAGCAAGCGGAGAGTGTCCCCGATCCTCTAAAGGAGAGCGGGTATGCTTCATCTCTTATCTAGTAAGAGGACTCGGATTCCTAATCCATCCGTTTCTCCGGGGCTCTTGGAGTTCTCGGCCTCGGTTGCACCACCTTCGCTTTGCCTCCATTTTGCACATCGCGGGCTTCGTGTCCCTTTGCGAGCTGTTCTTGGGCGCCGAGGCTCATTTCGCTGTGGAAGAGATTATTCTGCCTAGTACCCCGTTCTCATGAGGGGTCAATATATCAAGTGGGCGGAGCGAACTATGGCGCATCGCCGGACCGGATATCTATTCGAACCCCGAAGAAGGCGTCCAAGACTGGCCTTCAAATGGTTTTACATGGAGGACGTCCGTTGCCGGATCCTGTTCGGATCGACCTTCCGGAGTTTAGCAACGCTCCTCTGAAGAAGCGCCTAAGCTGGCACCCGCGGAGCCCTCAGAGGGAAAATGATCGGGATGTCCTTTACTTGATGAGCCGAATAAGATAACTGGCTCATGCCGGATTGACCATGATTGGAGTCATGGCAATCTGCATTATGAGGGGAGTGCATCCGCTTCAATAAAGGGGCCACCCCATGTGGGATTTCAACAGGGAGGACGATGCCACCCGCCACGGCCGCAAACGGCCGGGATCGGTCACCGAACTGGTGAAGATCTTGTCTGCCATGTATAAAGGGGAGGAGGAGGATTTTCTCCGCGTCAACCCACTGAGCGAGTTTTCTTCGAATAATCCTCAAAGTTGGGTAAGCAAACATCTTTGTGGCCTGTCTGATCCATGTTCCCGTGATTAAATATCTCATTTCTTGGTTTCTGCGCAGGAACTGCGCCGGACTGTGGAGAAGATACATAGCCCGCCCCCACAATCCGAGGATCCGGAACGGTCCCTCGATCCGGCTTCCGAAGAGGATCCGGATATAAAGGTGGAGTTGATCGATGGGGTGTTCCACCAACTTAGCATCGACAATGCTTTGGTTGCCATTACGGCCGATTAACCCGGAATACTTCCAGCATCACAGGTAACTGAGACCGAGGTCCCAATACTCTGATAACGACCCGTCCGTGCTAATTTCTTGATCACCGTATACCAATGGTGTTTCGCGGGGGTACCTTTGAGGCAGGAAGCCGAGCCATGTGGCCAGCCAACAAGGGGCAAGTCTGCCCCAATGAGCTAAAAAAGAAGTGCGGTCCGGATCGAAACTCCGCTGCAACGGTATGGCGTGTCACCATATTCCCAGGATTGATTCCTGGAAGGCGTTCTAACGCTGGTGCTCTTTTCAGGAAAAAGAGCGCTCGCCGGACTGAGTTCGGAGAGGTTGCCAATCGAACCTCCGCCGGCCAGGCTTCAAAGCCGGGTCCGGAAGCTGAGGCGAGCACGAGACGTGCGTCGGATGCTCCTCCGACACAGGATGCTGAAAAATTGTCCGCCACCAACTCCGAGGAGGAGAGCGCCATGAATCACAGGCGCTGCCGGACAGTTCTTCGTGACGCGTGTTTCTCCCAAGAGGCCTTGAATGCCTTCAATTCGGGAGATGCGCACCCCCGTGCCGCTCAAGATGGTCTAGCCAGAGCCACGAAGCAGTATGTAAAGGACATACGGGTAAGGAGATTTGACAGTTATATATGCCAGTAGCCCTCGAGACTTAAAATAGTTAGAATAACTGATTTAAGGATCATTTGTTATGCAGGATCTTCTGTAAAAGAATACCCGATCGTCCCGTGAGCTTGAAGAATGCAAGACCCAACTTGAGGTCAAGACAAGCCGCCACAGGGGGAGCCACAGAGACCCCCTCTGGTAACATATGTTTCAAAAGATAAATAGTTTATGAAGTGCGGCGGGTGTGTAAATCTGACAAAAATATTGCAGATGGCGCCGGACTAGATCCGGACAAGCAACAACTCTTACGTCGGCTAAAGGCCGGCGAGAGCGTGCTTACGAGGGTGCGGCAGGAGAAAAATAACCTCCAAGATGCCAACACCCAATTGGGTGAGTAACTAAAGGATGTTCGTGCCTAGTTGTCTGACTCGGTAAAGGAGAATCGACGGCTTCGTCGCGGCATTTTCAGTAAGTGCTTGAGCGAACTTTGAAAGAGTTCGGCGAGGAAGGCGACTAACATAAACATGTATGTAGGTTTGCTCACAGGTCGTCCTGAAGAGGAGATGCCCGGTTCTTCGGGTGATCTTCTTCCCGAACTCGTCGGCTGCACGAACAAGTTCGGCAGTGATGAAAAGCGTCGGCCAGCCTTGTGGCCATCTATCTCCCCGCCCGAAGGCATTGGAGAGCTGGCGGAGCGGCTTCAAGGAGCACGGCGGCGCTTCCGACTATGGAAGATATCGGCCTGCCGTCAGGGCGCCAGGGAGGCCTGGGCCATGGTGAAGACGTGCTACACAAAGGCTGACCCAAGCCACATGGCCGAGGTCGGACCTGTGGGGCCTGATGGGAAGGAGATCCCTGTAAGCTTAGTGTACGGCCAAGTAGAATTGGCCGCCAAGTATTCCCAGCAAGATTGTAAATTAGATAGCCTATTATATGGCATTAAGGAGGAATACAATGAGTCAAGTTGACTTTGTAATTAAATATGACATGAAAAACGTCTTCTAGCCGGATTGTAGATCGTTTGTCATAGCTGACCTTTTCGCTTCGACCTCCGGACCCAACAGTCTGGAGTGTGTCCGAATACCCTCGCGGTTATATAAGAACCGGGGCACGCATGGAGACAAGGCGTAGAGGTCATTGTTGTTGTATCAGACAAGTGCCCAACTAGTTATGTTATATTACATGGATAGTAAGAAACATCTTCCAGGGAGAATAGTTCCGTTAAGGGTTCCTTTCGGTGGGATGCATGCCCTAAAGTGCATGTCAAAACTGCTAAGAAAGCAGAAAATCATCTGGGGGTATATGGGTAAATAATTAAAAATCATCTTTCAGTTCACCGACTGAATATTCCCTTAAGAACGCTAGCTTTCGGCTTCACCCAGTCTGAGGTACACATCCGGCTGACCCGGCAGTAACAATCGCAGAGGTGCTCCCTTTACCACCTAGCCGAACAATCGGGAACGTAGGGGTAAGCACAGGAGCCAAGCAACCCAGCTTGGCCAAAACTTAAGTCATATCGATGCATATAATGGTGAATAAAAGGTACATGCGGAAGTTTGACAAATGTGTTGGGCATAAGGCCCATATAAATAAGCTTCTGGTAAAGAAGCCCCCAGGTATAATGAGTGCGTACAACGCGTCAAGTATGTGCGAATAAAGCGCAAACGAGCCTCTAAAGGCTTCAAGAAGAGGGAGGAGGAAGGAGAGAAATAAAAGACAGCAAAAATAAAAAATGTGGACGGAGGAAGGAGACGAACTTGGAGTCCGGCGCTTAGGCGTAGAATCTTCATAGACGGGCTGCGTTCCATGGGTTCGGCTCGAGTCGGTTATCCGATGCGCTTCGCAGACGGTACCCTCCGCCGGTCAGGACCTGGTCGATGATGAAGGGACCTTCCCATTTGGGATTGAGTTTGTCATTTTTCTTGTCCGGCAGGCGTAGAACTAGTTCTCCAACGTTATAAGCTTTGGCTCGTACTTCCCTGCTTTGATATCTTCGAGCCTGCTGTTGATAGAATGCGGAACGAACTTTTGCCACGTCGCGCTCCTCCTCCAATGCCTCCAAACTGTCCTGCCGATCGAGCTCGGCTTCTCTTTCTTCATACATGCGCACGCGAGGTGAGTCATGTATTATGTCGCAGGGCAAGACTGCCTCTGCGCCGTACACCATAAAAAATGGTGTGAATCCGGTAGTACGATTCGGCGTGGTCCGCGGCCCCCAGAGTATGGAGTCGAGCTCCTCAACCCAGTGCGTGTTAGATTCCTTGAGGGGTCGCACTAGTCTGGGTTTAATGCCGCTCATGATTAGACCATTTGCTCGTTCGACTTGGTCGTTGGTTTGAGGGTGATAGACTAAGGCGTAATCGAGCTTGATGCCCATGTTTTTGCACCATAATTTGACCTCATCGGCCGTGAAGTTGGTGCCGTTATCGATGATATCTGCGGGGACACCGTAACGGTGCACTACCCCGATATGAAGTCTATCATTGGTCCGGATTCGCCGTTTTAACAGCTTGGCCTCTATCCATTTGGTGAATTTATCCACCATGACCAATAGGTATTTTTGCTTGTGGGTTCCTCCTTAAGGGGTCCAACCATGTCAAGCCCCAGCACATGAACGGCCAGTGATGGGTATAGTTTTGAGGGCGGTGGGTGGCATGTGGCTTTGGTTAGCAAAAGCTGGCAACCGACGATCGTTGGACTAAGTCCTGCATCTCCGCCAGGGCCGTCGGCCAATAAAATCCTGTACGGAAGGCCTTGCCTACAAGGGCCGGGCTGCAGCGTGGTGCCCACCCAGTCCGGCATGAATTTCAGCCAGGAGGTTTCGCCCTTCCTCTTCGGAGATACACCTTTGAAGGACTCCGGTAGTGCTTTTCTTATAAAGCTCTCCCTCATGTACTTTATAGGCTTTAGATCGCCGTACTATGCAGCGAGCTTCATTTTGGTCTTCGGGGAGTTCCTGCCTAGTTAGGTAGGCTAAGAATGGTTCCATCCACGGGGCGATAACCGCCATTATTTCGTGGACGGAGGGTGTTATCTCGATGGCAGAGCCTCCGATTGTGTTAGAGTGTTCGGCATTAGGCAGTGCGGTTGTTTCCGGATTGTTATTGCCGGACTCCCCTTCCCATAGTACGGATGGCTTGAACAGCCGTTCCAAAAAGATGATGGGCGGGACGGCATCGCGTTCTGCATCGATGCGTGCCAATATGTCCGCCGCCTGGTTGTTATCCCGGGCTATATGATGAAATTCGAGCCCTTCAACCGTCGGCCGACATTTTAGGACCGCATTGCGGTATGCTGCCATTTTCGGATCTTTGGCATCAAAGTCTCCGCTTATTTGAGATATCGCGAGGTTCAATCGCGCACCTCTAGGCGCTTAATGCCCATGGAGATCGCCATCCGGAGGCCGTGCGTATGGGCCTCGTATTCGCCTGCGTTGTTGGAGTCCGTATACATTATCTCAAGGACGATTGGACTGTGTCCCGGTTGGGGACGCCAAGACGACGCCAGCCCCCGTGCCGCCAACATTTTGGAGCCGTCAAAGTGCATGATCCAATTGGAGTATCGCCGTATTCTTTAGGGAGTTCGCCGGTCCATTCGCCACGAAGTCGGCCAAAACCTGTGACTTGATAGCTCGTCGTGGCTTGTAGGTTATGTCGAATGGAAGGAGCTCTATGGCCCATTTAGCAATCCGGCCCGTCGCGTCGCGGTTGTTTATAATGTTGTTAAGAGGTACTTCGGAGGCTACCGTTATCGAACACTCTTGAAAGTAGTGTCGCAGCTTCCGGGATGCCATGAACATCGCGTATGCTATCTTTTGATAATGTGGGTACCGGGACTTGCATGGAGTGAGGACAGTGGACACGTAATAAACCGGTCTTTGAAGAGGGAACCGGTGTCCGTCCATTTCTCGTTCAACAACGAGCACCGCTCCGACAACTTGATGTGTTGCGGCGATGTATAATAGCATTGGTTCGCCCATGTTGGGCGCGGCCAGGACTGGATTTGTTGCCAATATGGCTTTTATCTCTTCGAGTCCGGCCGTTGCGGCATCCGTCCAGTCGAAGTGTTCGGTGCGGAGGAGGAGGCGGTAAAGGGGTAATGCCTTTTCTCCCAAACGGGAAATAAAGCGGCTTAGAGCCGCTACGCATCCCGTCAATTTTTGTATTTGTTTGAGGTCTTTTGGAATATCCAATTGCGACAGCGCTCGAATCTTGGCTGGGTTTGCTTCAATTCCTCTACCGGACACAATGAAGCCCGGGAGCTTTCCGGCAGGAACGCCGAAGACGCATTTTTCCGGATTGAGCTTGATGTCATATCTTCGAAGATTGTCGAATGTGAGCCTCAAGTCGTCTACCAGAGTTTCGTCGTGCTTGGTTTTGACGACCACGTCATCTACATATGCTTCCACCGTTTTGTCGATCTGGTTTGCCAGACATGTCTGAATCATGCGCTGATATGTTGCGCCGGCGTTTTTGAGCCCAAAGGGCATTGTGTTGAAGCGAGCGGGCCGATGGAGTGATGAATGCTGTTGCAGCTTGGTGCTGCTCCGCCATCTTGATTTGGTGGTAGCCGGAGTACGCGTCGAGGAAGCACAATGAGTCGTGTCCTGCTGTAGCGTCAATGATTTGATCAATTCGAGGGAGGGGGGAGGGATCTTTTGGGCAAGCCTTATTAAGGTCTTTAAAATCAACACATAGGCGCCAGGATTTACCCTTCTTTGGTACCATCACCAGATTCGCTAGCCAGTTCGGATGTTTTATATCTCTGATGAATCCGGCCTCCAAAAGTTTGGCTAGCTCCTCTTCCATGGCATGTCTCTTGGGTTCGGAAAAGCGCCGAAGAGCATGTTTGACTGGCTTGAATCCTTTTAGGATATTTAGGCTGTGCTCGGCCAGCTGACGTGGGATTCCTGGCATGTCTGAAGGGTGCCAGGCACAGATGTCCCACTTTTCTTGTAGAAATTCTCGTAGTGCGGCGTCTACATCAGGTTTTAATTGTGCCCCGATGGAGGCCGTCTTTGCTAGGTCCGTTGGGTGGACTTGGAATTTGACTATTTCATCCGCTGGTTTAAAAGAGGTGGACTTGGATCTTTTATCAAGTATCACATCGTCCCTGTTCACCGTGGAGCGCATCGCAGTGAGTTCCTCGGCCGCTAGGGCTTCGGATAGTGCCTCGAGGGCTAGTGCGGCTGTCTTGTTTTCGGTGCGGAGTGCTATGTTCGGATCACTAGCGAGAGTGATGATTCCGTTAGGTCCGGGCATTTTAAGCTTCATGTACCCATAATGGGGTATTTCTTGAAAAATTGTGAATGCCTCTCGCCCTAATAAAGCATGATATCCGCTGCTGAACGAGGCCACTTGAAATGTGACCTCCTCAGACCTGTAATTGTCCGGCGAGCCAAACACTACGTCCAGTGTGATTTTTCCAGTGCAGCATACTTCTCGGCTGGGGATTATTCCTCTAAAGGTTGTGCTGCTTCGCTCAATGCGGTTCCAGTCTATTTCCATTTTTCGGAGGGTTTCCTCATAGATGAGGTTTAGTCCGCTTCCGCCATCCATGAGTACCTTAGTAAGGCGAAAGCCGTCCACTATTGGACTGAGGACCAATGCGGCTGGTGCTCGGGCTGTTCGAAATTTGGGTTCGTCACTGGCATTGAAGGTAATAGCCGTGTCGCTCCATGGATGTATTGTTGCTACTTGGTAGACTTCGGCAAGGTTGCGGAGTGTTTGTTTCCGCATGTTATTTGATGCGAAAGTCTCGAAGACTGTTAACACCGTACTGGTATTGTTGGGCTGGGATTCTGAAGCTAGAAGCTCTTCGCCACTTTTGGCCACCTGCCGTAGTATCCAACATGCTCAAGGCTATGAGTTGGAGTGGCGCCCTACGTGCTATGAATTTTGCAGGTCCGCTTAGCCAACCCTCCAAGCGGTTCCGCACCCTTTTGGGGTTTTGTTTTTTGATATTTAATCCAGGTGCTTGGTGATGATGCACCCTTTTATTCCGGACTAGGGATGTATTCGGGGCCGGATTATCCCAAAATTGACTTTCGGTTTTCCAAGCACTCTCCATCGCACAAGATTTCTTATTATGGTCACCAAGTCATCCAAGCATGTGATTTCGCGACGACTTATGGCGTTTAGGATTCCTTTGTCCGTGCAATTATTGCAAAAAAGTGAGATTGCGTCCTCCTCTTGGCAGTCCTTTATCCTGTCCATAACCAGGAGGAACCTGGCCCAGTAATGATGTACTGTTTCAGTTGGCTCTTGCCGAATTCGGGATAGATCGCTAATGTTTGGGTGGGCGGGTGGAACTAAATCCGGAACACTGTCCAATTTAAGACTCAGGGGCCTAGAAGTTTTCGAACTTGGAAGCTTGAATTTTTGAATGCTATCCAATGAGTCCAACCCGCCGCCTGACTTTAAGTTCAGGGCTTGATCGACATCCGTCCCTCTACGGGAATCCGGCATGGAGGGATCGGGAATCCGGACATAGCTAGTCCTTAAGATAGAAGAAGAATCGCCGCATTTTTCCTCTATCACAGCAATATGATGGGTAGCTTGGGGAGAGTTGATCTCTCTCAGATCGGTTTTAGGCCCGATCTGGTTGTAGTTTGTGGCGACTCCCAGGGCGGCGATGCGATCCGAGAGCTTGTTTACGGAGGAGAGCTCGATCGGATCTAACTGTTCGGCAAGTTCCGAATTGACGTGAAGCTTGGTTTTGATGACTCGAGAAGTCACCGTCGGCGCGACGGCCGAACTGGCGGTCATAAG
Source organism: Aegilops longissima (assembly GCA_021605205.1). Lineage (NCBI taxonomy): Eukaryota > Viridiplantae > Streptophyta > Magnoliopsida > Poales > Poaceae > Aegilops > Aegilops longissima. The sequence continues at coordinate 86,814,846 of CM038680.1, forward strand.
AAAACCACCTAGCCGGAGAGTCTGGCCAGTGGCCAAGGCTCCTTTGGCGATAGTATCGTCTTTAAAGACGGGATGAGGCATCCTTCCCGACAGCGACGGCACGCAGGAACTCTCAATGAAAGCACCAATGTCGGTGTCAAAACCGGCGGATCTCGGTAGGGGTCCCGAACGTGCGTCTAGGCGGATGGTAACAGGAGACAAGGGACACGATGTTTTTACCCAGGTTCGGGCCCTCTCGATGGAGGTAATACCCTACTCCTGCTTGATTAATATTGATGATATGGGTAGTACAAGAGTAGATCTACCACGAGATCAAGGAGGCTAAACCCTAGAAGCTAGCCTATGGTATGATTGTTGTTCGTCCTACGGACTAAAACCCTCCGGTTTATAGACACCGGATAGGTTAGGGTTACACAGAGTCAGTTACAATGGTAGGAGATCTACATATCCGTATCGTGAAGCTTGCCTTCCACGCCAAGGAAAGTCCCATCCGGACACGGGACGAAGTCTTCAATCTTGTATCTTCATAGTCCAGGAGTCCGGCCAACGGTGATAGTTCGGCTATCCGGACACCCCCTAATCCGGGACTCCCTCAGCCGGCCCATATGACTTGGTCAAAAGGTGGCGGGCCGGCCCATGGCAAGCCTGTTAATGGCATGTTCGCATATAGCCCATTTGCAGCCCGCTAACCCAGGGCCCGTTTACGGCCTATCCGAATTAGGCCCAGTAGCGTCATCTGGGCCGTCCAATATAATTCCAGCCCGTTTAAACTTCTGGCCCATGTATGGACCATGACGTCTTTCGGCCCATATGAGGCCCTTAGTAACTTCGGCCCATTAACGGCCCGTGGTAAAACTGGCCCGTAATGAACAGTGTATCACTTTATACCCATTAACGGCCCGTGGTAAAACGGCCCGTAATGAACGAAGGTATCACTTTATACCCATTAACGGCCCATTATTCAGTTGGGCCGTTTCCAGCCCATGTTATCTTTCGGCCTTCTCAGGGCCCATTTATTCTTGGGCTCATTTCCAGCATTCGTTTACTTACGGCCCATTACCATCATTTTCTGCTTGTGGGCCAAATTCAGCCCGTGGTTACAGTCGGCCCGTTTGTGGCCCGTTAATACGTCGGGCCGTTTTCATAGTGTCATCAAATACGACCAATAATGACGGCCCGTTATGATCGGCCCATGAATGGACGATTTCAACTCTAGCCCATTTACGGCCATAATGTGGTCTGTTATTGGCCCATGTTTGGCCAACCGATCATACGGCCCGTAGAAGGCCCATTGTGTCTACGACCCGTTGAAGGCCCATTGTTTCTACGGCCCTTAGAAGGCCCATTGTTTCTACGGCCCGTAGGAGGCCCATGTTAACTACAGTAAATATGTAGCCCATGGTTAATGTGGCCTAGTTTTTAAAATAGGTTATTGCGGCCACTAGCAAACCGCGGAGGAACTGCACTGACTATAAGAAAACAAATAAACAAGACAATAAGAAAATAAATAAGCAAGCAACTTACGCTAGGCTATCACGGCTTTTACACATATTACATCCACTGGGCATCAAAGTTCGCCACCAGTGCAAATATAGGGAACACCCTACACTATACAAAAGGAAGGTTGGCATAAAAGTTAACAGTCTAGCAGATAAATGCACCACCAGAAGTTCAGAAGCTCAGTTCATTTGACCTGACTGTTACGTTTTCATGTTGTATTATCCGATGGAGCACCATAACCTTCGCCTTCAGTTCTCCTAGGCTCCTGAACAACACAACAAATGTCTGATAGTCTGGTTTCAAAACCATGCATATCTTGACAACATCAAACAATGTATCTCCTTGTTTAACAAAGGGTCTTTGTTAGGGAATGGACTTGTGTCTGGAGCGCAGATACAACATTGTTTTGATCTTGCATATCTTGATCATGAGGCAGTTTGGACAAGATTGCCTTAACAACCAAGCCAAGATATACAGAACGTGCTTTTGGCATTTGTTAGTAGATGTCTTGACCCATCGCAAAGACGAGTGACATTGCGGTTATAGTTGCCTCGCCACCTTCAGAAGGTGGCGGTTCCACCATTTTTTCCATAGCTCGCTGAAAAGTTGAGGTTTTACATTAGTAGTACCAGAACAGAAGATATTAAGGAGGCACCAAAACCAAACAAAATAGCTTTGGTCTATATACATAACTTATTCTGGTGAGCCCATGTAAAATAATAGTTGTATTTTATTGCAAAGTACATAATAAAACCAGGTTCCAAACATATGACCATGTACCATCGCTAATGTATTGCTTATTTCTTCACATTGTATTGAGGGCTAAGGATAAAGAGACGAAGTTTATAATACGGTAAGCATAGTATGACATCATTCACATCACAAAACAACTGAGAACAGACAAACATGCAATTGTAACATTGTGTGGGCAAGTCCAGCACGGAACTAGATTACAGGTCAAGATCAAAGGAACATCACTACTCTCTTTTTAACCTTGTAAGGTGCAATGATACGCTAAGACAATTGTGTATAAAATTGAAAAGAGTAATAGACATTGGCTGCAAACCATGCAGTTCAAGGCACAAGTCAGAGTAAGTAGTAGTTAAAAGGCATGAGGATTAAGGACTTACAACAGTGGCTTTGACTGGTGTAGTCATGCCCTTCTTCTTGCTGGTGTGACAGTCCTTGAAGATTTCCACAGCATTTGGTTCAGTACTTTTGGTCCTTGCGGGCTTTCCTCCGCATTTGGAACAAGTCAATATAGATATGATAATATGGTACAATGAAAAGAGTGAAATAGCAGCTAATTACAAGAGCCTCGCGATTGTGCAATATAGCTATGAGATCCATGTCGCTTTGTTGGAATTTCACTTTAAATGACGGTTGGCCTTGTTCTTTGAACAGTTCACCTACAAGAAGATAGATTTGTGTGGCACATGCGTAAATAGGACTTCAACATGTGATCTGATCACATATATATAATGTACCGATACTTGGATCGAACCGGTGTTTAACGAGGCCTCTCCGGTCTTCATCGATATATTTTCCATCGGAGATGTTTGGGCAAGTTCACTTTGTTAGCCTTGCCTTCAAAGTGAGTTTTCCTCAAGTTATATCAATACTGTCGCAGAGCAGACTTGAAAATAGGGTGCAAGCTTGTCTAGTTGCATCATCTTGGCTATCCAACTTGAACCTCATCTGTTGAAAATTATGGGAGTCTCATTATCAGCAACCTAGAAAGTATTGGACAGAGCAAGACGATATTACTAGTTTCCATACATAACCATACTTACAGATAAATGGTCGAGGAAGGTGTTGAACTGGGTTTCGTATTTGTCATTCATGTACTGAATCCATGTTGGGAGGATACATACATGACACCTAACAGCAACCGCTGCCTCTGATACTAACTTGGCTGACTCTGTAGCATCACGTGGCCTTTTTAAACCTGCCTCAAAACGGATCTCCATTCTTCCTCCTCTATATTTAGTTAACCTATCGAGCATTATCCCTGATGTTTGTTTCCTCTTGCGCCTAGGTGCTAGTCCAACAACAAACATAGGAAGTGTTAGTGTACATCAAACTGTGAGACTACATATAAAGAAGCATGCAACTGTAACTTGACTCCAACAACTACCTTCTTTCTGTTGAAGCTCACAAACTTCATCTGATCTTGCCAACTCATCTTGTGTCAAGAGTGCTTCGGAAGTAGTTTCAGGTGGCAAGGGAGCTTGGGAACGTGCTGCTAGCTGAGTTGACGAACGAGTAAATCGTGCAGCTGGTGGTACAGTGGAAGGTGTTGCAACAACTAGGGTTGTCTCTGCTTGTTTGGTGGTAGCTATTTGTTTCTGTTTGGCTTGTTATGCAGCTCGTGTAGCATGGGATACCCTATCAGTACAATTTTCCGCTGGACTTTGACCTTCTATTGCACCATCAGTACCAGCAGAATCTGCAGGATTGTTCCGCTTCCCTTTCCCTATCGTTCTGTCTTGCTTCCTCTTTCTCTGTGCCATGTTAAGTCAAGCCGACAAGAAAAATGAATGACAATTTAGTTCTTCAGAACAAATGTACTTTGATGTAAGAACATGCTGTGATAGACAGATATTGTATGTTCTAGAAACAGGAACACGTGTCTTAGTCACAAGTATAATGTGTAAAGTAAGCAGATGCAATTCAACAAAATTAGAAGCAATACAAACTAGACATCATACATAACATGCAACCACATATAACAGTGCCAAGTTAGAGGGAGCACCTGTGATGGTGCACTAGGGGAGACGTGCTCATCACCAACACAGCTACGTTGAGTGTCTATGCATGTGTTGTCTTGGAAATCATCTTGGGGGGATGGAGGAGTAGAATCTGTAGAGGCCCTCCATTTGGAAGGAGCACCTTCATCCGCTACCTTGCTAACTTCCTTCTGCTTTATTGATTTTGAATTGTCAAGTAAAACCAACAAGAAAAAGCAATAAAATTCACTCTTCAGAACTCATGCATGCATGATACTGACAATCACTACTTTGATGTAAGGCAAACACATGATTCCAGGATGGAACAATACGAAAAACAGGACGGCATGGCATATTCACAACTGTTTGTGTAAACTAAGAAGAAACCATTTCACCAAATAAGAAGCAATGCAAGCTAGACACCACGTCAAAGATGCAACCAATATGACTCTGCCAAGTTAAAAGTGTCCCATCATAAATGGCATTTCAACAAATTAGAAGCAGCGCATGCTATAAATCATATCAAAGATGCAACTAATATCACACTGCATATACTGAAGGTGTCTCGTCATATTGATTTATGCGGGATACAAAAAACAATAGTTTTATGTGAGGACATGCTTAATAGACAGATGTACTATGTACTAAATACAGGAAGGCATGTCACATTAACAGGTATAATGTATAAGCTAAGCAGAATAGCACATGCAGTTTAACCAGATTGGAAGAATTACAATCTAGACACCATATGCAACATGCAACCACATATCACGCTGCCAAGTTAGAGCAAGCACTGCGATGCTAGTGTAGAAATGCGGTAATCAACTACAGAGCTCGTTCACTATCTTCATCTAGCCTTGCTGTTTCTTGAGAATCATGTCGGAGGCTGATGCTGCATTCTTTAAATTAGGAGTAATCCACTTGCTGACTGCCCTCATCATAAGTGATTGATGAGGGATACACAAGAACATTAGTTTGATGTAAGAACATGGTTAATACACGATGTACTAGTATGTACCAAAAGCAGAAAGGCATGTCATATTCAAAGGTATAATGTGCAAGCTAAGCGGATGCAATTTAACCAAATTGGAAGCAATACAAGCTAGACATCCGGCTGGAGTGGTGAGCATGATCATCTAGGACCTGAGATCACGGTGGAGGCGGGCTGCTTCGCCACCATCGCGCTTTTTAGTTGGCTTCGGTGATGCCTCTCTTTGCTGGGCTTGTCATTGGCTCGGCCAAGGCCTCGACTAGCTATTTGTCTTCCGGTGCTCACGGGATGGTGGTTCATGTAAAAATATCTTTCCTTATCTTAATAAAGACCGACTTGACCTTTCAATACAAGCTAGACACCATATGGAACATGCAACCACATATGACACCGAAGTTAAAGCAAGCACCTGGGATGGTGGTTCATTGCGAGCGAGGTCATCAACTCCAGAGCTACGTTTACCGTCTCCATCTGCTGACACTGCACCTATTATAAGGCTGAAACGTGTCTAGCCTATCCGCGTCTGACACTGGGCGACTTCTCTCTTTTCTTTTTTACTTCTCTCATAGCAGCAGAGTCTGAAATACCCTTGCATAAAAACACAATAGTGAGAGTATGGGTGAAGTGTGTGCAAAACTAGTGCATTGTAAAAGTAGCAGATAGCAGGTGGCTGAAAAATAAATGACAGGAGACATATGATAGCTCTACAACATTGCATGGCAAACAAAATTAGATTCTACTCCGTATGATTTTCTAATATATGAGCACAGGAAATGCAGGTACTCCTCGAGCACACCACCACATGTGGTCATGTCAAGATAATAGTCGACTGAAAATAAATAGGTCAGTCGATTTTTTTAATGAACCGTCCGATCTATAAGGAACGGGCAGATGGCCTTCGTCTACCTCCCGCCAGTCAGTATTGACGATCTTTCTCGAACCGCCAATGACCACCGGCCCAAACCCCTGCCTCCGCCGCCCCGCCCTCCCCTCGACCTCACACCACCGCCGTGCTTGGCAGCACCCCCAGGCCATCCCTTTAATCCCGGCCGACCTCCGGATCGGGCGCCAGAGGCTCTAGGCCCCACACGCCCTAAGATAAACACTGAGAGCCTTGCTTCCCGGTGTAATAGGCGGATTAGCGCCTGTTACACCGGGGAATGCTTCCGTTAATTGGGAATCAACTGACCAGGAATTGAAATTCAGGGGGGTGACGGACCTCTAGCTAAGGTGAAAGAGTATATGAGGAGAAACCTTGTGCATCGCGAGTTTCTAGGAACATCTAGTATCAAGAAGAAGCGGTCAACTAGTGTCTTCTGTGGGATGAATACCGTGCAAGCAGACACATAAGATTTGCACGAATAAGGGAAGAGGAGTACCCTTATCGGTTGCCAGTGTGGTCTCCTCCATATGTCGCGGCGATCTTCTTTTTTCTCCCGGTGGAACCAATGTTTTGGAGAATCGTGGATTCTTGGACAAACCCATGGCCAAATTGTTGACTGTGTTGCCGTGGCCGTATGTCGGCTGAGGGGAAGCAGATCCGAGGCGGCGAAGGACGGCGTAGCAGGAACAACTCCGGTGCGGTGGAGGGTGGCGAAGTTGGAGCGGCAGTGGTGAGGCGCAGGACGGCGTGGTTGAACTGGCTCGGGTACGGACGGCTCGGCCTCGGCTTCAACTACTAGCCGTGGAGGGCGTTGCGGTTGAGGTTGCGGTGGATAGACGTCGGGATATCGGCTCCTGCGTGATGGAGGAGGGCGGCGGTTGATGGGTGGAATGGGGTGGCAGACGGAGGACGCCGGGGTTTCGCGGCTGGTGGAGAGGTAGTTTTTGCGCCCACGGAGTATGAATGGGGAATCGTACGGGTGGTCGGGGGAGAACGATGTTTCGGTCTGGGACGCGCTTGTTTTTGGCTTTTTTGAACAGAAGATGGAACGCACTTGTTTGAAATTTGGGGAAAGTACAAACTTTGCCCCCTCTTAAATTCGGACCCATCTGTGGGTCGGGGTAGGATGGTAATCCCAGGTGTCCCAAATAGTGGGCGGGGCGATTTGACGTAGCATGTGTGCTTAGGCGGCCATTGTGTATGAATGTTTTTCGGAGGCGGTTGCGTGACATCTAGATGAAGCTAAAAACCTACCCCGGTTTAGACCTTTGGATGTCGGGCCGGTAGGTTTCACGGGTCGAAGTTATTAGAGAAGTAATTTCCTTGTACTACCAAACATTGGTCTCACGCGGTTTCGGGCGAGTAGAGGCTCTTTTGGCGCTTCGTTCAAAATTCTGAAACACAAGCATTCATGTTTAGAGTACTCTTGAACTTTGAGGATTGACCTAAATAGACAACGTTAAATTTGACCTTGTATGTTTGAAAACCTCATTAAATTATCCGCTTCTTTTTGAAATTTTGACACTTGAAAATCCTATAACTACGATTATTTTGGAATGGAGGAGATAAATTGGAATATATTTTGTACACGACTACATATGCTATTATGTACAAAATCAGAGCAAAGATTGGTGCCCCCATAATTTAGGTATGATTTACAAACGCCATGATATCAAATTCAAATAATTGAATGGACTTCATGTTGAATTCGATTCTTTAAAACCACCTTAAGTTGAATTCAAATGTATGCTAGTTCATAGGTAGCTATTTATAATGTTCATTGTGTAACTTTCGTATGTATAATGTGCTTTACACACACAACATGAACTATATTCACGTTTATATTCGATTGCTAAAGCGATGCATTGTCTGGAGTTCAAAATACAAACTACGTGGATCAATTGTGTCGAATAATAACATAGACATGCTCAAATTCGATAGAATCTAGATGTCTGATGGATCAATGACCGTTCCTTCTGCGAATTGCAAATATCATGATCCCATCCTAATATTTGGATACAATTTATATCTTTAATCAATGTGTACACTAGTCTTGTACGTGTAGTTTCACTCTCCATCGGTGGTCTCTCACACATGCTCACACACTCTCTCCCGAGGTGTCATGCTCTCGATATAACCCTCCCTCCCTCTCATAACCATTTACGACTGTTTTCACTAACCTTTAGCACAAGCACTCTTCCTCTCGCAAGCATACACACGCACAATCCCCATCGACCCTTTCTATATACATAGACCTGCCTACGTGTCTCCTGTACGCACATTATCTTTAGGCATGTCTCTCACGCATTGTCTCACACCTCTCTTCCTAATTGACGAGTATGATTCTAGCAGAGCATTCTGTAGGATGCCCCTTAAAGTTAGGTTGGATGAATAGTAATATCAGAGACAAAGGGGTTACCTTAGTCCGAGAACCCAGGGTTACAAATCCTAGCCGGCTTTGTCAGTGGAAATAGAGTCCTTCACAATTATGCTATCTTTGTCTTGTACGATTAGTCATCCATGGGTCTCCCTAAATGCGTCACGGGCCGACCAATGTGGCACGGGACGGAACCGAACGAAGGGCCTCACCTTGACCCACCGGACCTCACGCCGTGACACACCCTCTGCCCCCATGTCTCGTTATCTTCTCACACCCACACATACCAACACAGACACCACACACAAAAAATATATTCTCCTAGTGGCTCTATCCACTCCCCCCTTGCATATACACACTCAAGGGAATCTCTCGCCGTGACGTCATATTCGTCTCTCTCTCTAGACCACTCTCATTTCTCGTGCTATCTCTCCCACGCCCCCCTGTCGGCCCCTCTATCCATGCCTCTCTCGAATACGTAATACACACACATACCTCTCTAGGCCCTGCCAAATGCATCAACTACACATTCACACATGTTACATCACGTACCCCATTGATCTAAAAAGCCATCTCTTCACGTTTATTTCGCATACAACATTCCTTTTGAATAAAGTGTGGCCAAAAAAATATTTTAGAATTTCTACATATATACAACATTACAAAGTTATATGGATGAGTATGAACGCTTGCATTGCATGGTGGCCACAATGATATTTATTCCAAGACCGTGAATTTGTATATTTTTATACTATATATAAAGGTAGTCATAATAAAGAGAAGCGAAGAGCATCTCTCTCTCATCGCATACCCCCCTCTCGCCCCTTTCAGTACGCACACAACTATCTCCGTGTCCTCTAAAAGTAAGCCCCCAGCACATTCACGCATGTTTCATCTTTCTCTCGCGATATATACAATGACGATAATTGTATTTGAAGCGAAAGCACGATACGTACATTGGACTTCAGATCCACTCATTACGGTCACCATTTACGTTTTGTGGTTATTATACAGTCACGGGCTCACCTTACAACTCTGTATTTGCTCAAGACACGACTAGTTGACCAGTTAAACGCTCCACGTGGCACCTCTAGTGTTGCATCACATTATCTCACTACCATCAGGCCCACCTGTCGGCTTGTATCTACTCTACATCTACACTCTTATAAAATACTAGCAAGATGCCCATGCGTTGTACGGAACATCAAGATGCATTTGTATGAGTAGTTTATCTTCTAGGAGAAAAGGATGAACAAGGGAAGGCCTTATTTGCAAGTGTGGAGAGGGGTGTGGGTATCTTTTTGCAAAATTGCCATAGTTTCCTTCATATCCGTCAGATATAGATCGAACGGCCTATATTGTAGGATGGCAGGCACACGATCATCACCGACTATGCTTTTTATAAGAGTAGGGATAAAATACACTCTTATAAAAAACAGAGTTGGTGATGATGGTGTGCCTGCCATCCTGCAATATAGGCCGTCTGATTTATATCTGACGGATAGGAAAGAAACTATGATAATTTTGCCTAAGATGTACCCACACACCTCTCCACATTTGCAAATAAGGCCTTCCTCGCTCATCCTTTTCTCTCACAAGATAAACTAGTCATACAAATGCATCTTGATGTTACGCAACGACGGGCATCTTGCTAGTAAGAATGAAAACAAACGACAAAAAATATTGGGCGCTGGTTCAAGTCATGACCCATGGCACAGCGGACAAGGTGGCCTTGTATTGGTATGTTGAGCCGTCTGTTTTAACACACATGAGCTGGTGTGGTGATTATACACACACACACGCATGCACACAAACTGCATGCACGCAACACTCACTCGAACACATGCACCCACGCACGCATGCAACACTCACATGTACACACGCAGCCACGCACACACACAACACTCACACACACACACACACACGCATGCATGCACACACCAGTACACCAAACGAAAAACACACACTCTCACGCTCAAGTGCTCAACCTACACGTGCATGCGCACACATCGGGCCCTGACAGACACATACACAACCAGGTGATTCCCGCGCACGGGGTGGAGTCTTGTCGCGCCTGCGTAAATTTGTGTTTATCTGACCTTTTCCTTATGCGAACTGACAGGTGGGACCCACAAGGAACGTGGTCAATTTAACTAGTCAACATGGTGCCACGCAGACTATTTGGCCGGTCAACAGAGTGCAATCTGATGCTGAACTGTGAGCAAGTGACCGTATAATCACCGCAAAATGTATATAGTGACCGTAATCAGCTTATTCTGAAGTTCGGTGAACGTATTACGCTTTTCTCTCTGTAGGCCCTCCAAAACTACATCTCTACACGTTCTCGCATGTTACATCTAACAACTATGCAATACAGCACTACTACTACACTCTAACACAATAAATCATATGTGTTTTTAGTTTTACTAGATATCATATTGTTACTTAATTATTCAGTTTGCATACATTAAAATTGCCTTTGAAATGTATGGCCAGTATCATATACCGCACGGGAAAAATCCCACCCTTTCCTGTTTAATCGGGTTTGTATCGATGGATCGTGCGAAACAACAAAACTATAGTACTATATATAGTACAAGTGACAGTTCACTGGGCCATCGTGTCGTGCACTCCTCCGTCGTAAGAGTGGAGCGCTCGCTTTCATAAATCTTCTAGTCCCTTTCGCCGACATGTGGGGCATCAAGCTACCGGGTCCACGTGCCATACCGGAATACAGTGCAGAGCAGCCGGGGTGAAGCACCCAGTCATGGCACCGGCGTAGTAATGAGCAATGAGGCGTCAAATCACAAAGTTGCACCTTTCCCGCAGTTAAGTTGGAGGGACGAAGTAATAATGCTAAAAAAATAAGTTGGAGGGACGAAGCAACCATCATTTCACTCATTGCTGAATCCGCTTCTCCCTCATCTTCTTCAAGGTAACCACGTGTTTCTTCTGCCGTTGTTCTGCCTCATGTGGGAAGCGGATCGGCTTGGTAAAGCACTGACACGTGGGACCGCATGTTAACAAACCGCCAGGACAACGTCCTCTAAAAATAAGAAACCTCCCCCGCCATCCGTGCGGCAAAATCACCTCCTTTTTACTAATCTTGATTCTATAATTTTTTAGATCAATATAATTGAGATTTGTATAGATAGCACACAGGAGCAAAACCAAGTGGTACGGTTAAGGGCATCCACAACGTGTAGCCAAATGTAAAATTAGCTTTTGGCATCGTGGGAACCATTGTGGACGGTTTTGCCAAAGCCAAAAGGATGGAACCGAAGCTCCCTGATTGATTGATTGAAAGAATAGAAAAATGCAACGTCTCTCCTCTTTCTCCCGTGCTTGGACGCATTTACAGTATAGAGGACAGAGTCTACTCCCCTGTCCCTTCTATCACAAATTACAAAGTAGTGAGGCGTCAAATCACAAAGCACGGACAAAGCAACCATCATTTCACTCTTCGCTGACTCCGCTTCTCCATCGTCTTCTTCGAGAAACCATCTCACCGCACTAAGCTGGACGGACGACGCTATTCTGTACGAGTAGTACTAGTACATTAACACATCCTTTGGTTCAACAGACTTCGTGGATGCAAATAAGGCGGTTGTCTCGGCTTGCAGGCGGCACTTGCGAACGACTTACCGTGGTCTCCCTAAATGGTGTTCTCCGTCGAACGCACTTCACCAAACCACAACGTTCGAGATATCGTCGACGTCACCGCAATGGGGAAGGAAGTCAAATATAGTTACTACCTCCATTTTTTTGTACACAAGGCTAGTATATCAAAATTACAATTTGCAAAAGGCCACTAACACTAATCGAGGCAAAATTGATGGGTTTGCCTCGTACTAGCAACCAAGGACATCAATATCCCCTGCATGCATGCGGAAGTGAGAAGGTTGGTTTGCACGGCGCTGCATTAATCAAGCGACGAGGAGTGAGATGGTTAGCTCTTTGGGCTTTGGAGAAAAAAATACGCATTAATTGACACATGAAACAAGGATTTGTATCGATTAATCCCGCGAAGGAAAACCCCGCCTTTCTTTTTTAACACTAGTACTCCTAGTATGTAGTACTACGTACTTATCCTGTTTGGATCTAGGCCTTGCATTCCCATACTTCGCCACACATTTTTGCCAAGCTTGCCTAAAGTTTTCAAAATGAAAATGAGGTACACTTGCGCACGGCTGTCGCAGTCGCACCGCACCCTCACACGGTCGCTCCTGCACGCCGCGGTCGCACCGCGCCCTCACATGCACGGTCGCTCCTGCACGCCGCAAACCCAACCAAGGGAACGCACCCTCACTGACACGTGTTGTCGCATGTGAACAAACCAAACTCATCCATCCTACCGCAGACACAAAATTTTCGTTCATAGAGTATGTTTAGCCAACCGCATGTTGGGGAGTATCCGTACGGCCCGTGCGGTGGTCTGTTGGGGAAGAAGAAGAGGTGAGGAAGAAGGGTTAGGAGACGTAGGATATTCATCCAACCACCTGAAATGGTAGACTGACCCAAGTCAAGCGACTTGCATAACAATATATGTTTTTACACAGCAAAAGATCCATAAAAACAACAACATAAATAAAAACTATCACTGCTCGCGGAACGAGACGGCCTCGTCGACTTTGGCTGCCGGCGCGAACCAGCCGTAGCTGCTGACGTGTGTCTTCGCACCGTGGTTGTCCTCGGCCTCCAGCTACTCGTTCACGCGGAGCGTGCGGGCGCTCTGCACGGACGAGAGCACCGCCCGTTTCAAGTCGAGGACGTCTGGTTCTGCCTGTAGGAGGGCATCGATGGCAGCGGCATCCGTGCGCTCCGCGTTGAGTCGAGTCGAGCCTCTGCCGCCCGGTTCAAGTCCAGGACGTCCGGTTCCGCCTGCAGGAGGGCCTCGATGAGAGCGGCATCCGCGCGCTCCGCGTCGAGTTGAGCTTCTGTTGCCCGATTCAAGTCCAGGACGTCCGGTTCCGCCTGCAGGAGGGCCTCGATGGCAGCGGCATCCGCACGCTCCGCCTCAAGTTGAGCCTCCGCCGCCCGTTTCACATCCACGACATTCGGTTCCACCTGCAGGAGAGCCTCGATGGCAGCGGCATGTGCGCGCTCCACGTCGAGTCGAGCCTCTGCCTCCCGGTCCTCCTTTAGTATCGCCAGGTTGAACCGCTGGTCTGCCTGCACCATGGGGGACTCGAACGCCGGCACGAAGTCGACGTCCATCGTCTCATACCCATTGGGGGCCTTCTGCGCCGCGACCTCCGCCATGAACATTGGATCGGCTTCCTCCTCCTTGTAGCTTGGCTCCAGAGAACTCAGGGATTGGCCCGCCGCAAAGCGAGCTTGGGAACAGAGCTCTCTGGCGCCTACCACCGCCGCGATTTCTGCGCGGTGCTCCGGCGTCAGCATCTTGTAGTACGTGATCTTGCGGCGCATGATACGTCTCCGTCGTATCTACTTTTCCAAACACTTTTGCCCTTGTTTTGGACTCTAACTTGTATGATTTGAATGGAACTAACCCGGACTGACGCTGTTTTCAGCAGAATTGCCATGGTGTTGTTTTATGTGCAGAAAGAAATTATTCTTAGAAAGTCCTGAAACTCCACGGAACACCTTAGAAAAAATAATAAAAAATCCTCGCCAAAGATGAAGACCAGGGGGCCCACACCCTGTCCACGAGGGTGGGGGCGCCCCCCCCCTCTAGGGCGCGCCCCCCTACCTCGTGGGCCCCCTGGATGCCCTCTGACGCCAACTCCAACTCTATATATTGGCTTTCGGGGAGAAAAAAACCAGAGAGAAGAAATCATCGCATTTTACGATACGGAGCTGCCGCCAAGCCCTAATCTCTCTCGGGAGGGCTGATCTGGAGTCCGTTCGAGGCTCCGGAGAGGGGGATTCATCGCCGTCGTCATCATCAACCATCCTCCATCACCAATTTCATGATGCTCACCGCCGTGCGTGAGTAATTCCATCGTAGGCTTGCTGGACGGTGATGGGTTGGATAATATTTATCATGTAATCGAGTTAGTTTTGTTAGGGTTTGATCCCTAGTATCCACTATGTTCTGAGATTGATGTTGCTATGACTTTGCTATGCTTAATGCTTGTCACTAGGGCCCGAGTGACATGATTTCAGATCTGAACCTATTATGTTTTCATGAATATATGTGTGTTCTTGATCCTATCTTGCAAGTCTATAGTCACCTATTGTGTGTTATGATCCGGCAACACCGAAGTGACAATAATCGGAACCACTCCCGGTGATGACCATAGTTTGAGGAGTTCATGTATTCACCATGTGCTAATGCTTTGTTCTAGTTCTCTATTAAAAGGAGGCCTTAATATCCCTTAGTTTCCAATAGGACCCCGCTGCCACGGAAGGGTAGGACAAAAAGATGTCATGCAAGTTCTTTTCCATAAGCACGTATGACTATATACGGAATACATGCCTACATTACATTGATGAATTGGAGCTAGTTCTGTGTCACCCTATGTTATGATTGATACATGATGAACCGCATCCGGCATAATTATCCATCACTGATCCGATGCCTACGAGTTTTCCATATACCGGTTTACGCTTATTTACTTTCCCGCTGCTACTATTACAATCACTACAAAATACCAAAAACATTACTTTTACTGTCTTTACTTTTGTTGCCGTTACCACCACTATCATATTGCTTTGCTACTAAACACTTTGCTGCAGATACTAAGTTTCCAGGTGTGGTTGAATTGACAACTCAGCTGCTAATACTTGAGAATATTCTTTGGCTCCCCTTGTGTCGAATCAATAAATTTGGGTTAAATACTCTACCCTCGAAAACTGTTGCGATCCCCTATACTTGTGGGTTATCAGCGCACCATGGCTTTCCGGCGAATTAGGGGACGCTTGATGCGGGCTAGGGGATCGAAGGTGGGGGAAGGAGCTGGAGATTAGGTGTGGTTTTAGGGCAGTGGCTGGCGTAGGCCGAGCAGCGAAGGTTCTGGTGTGAATAGTGGTTCCAGTGACGACCGATCAATCGGTTTTGACTGTACATCGCTCTTGTCACCTTCGCGTTGCAGCCCGGCATGCTGGACCCTCCATGTCGCTCACCGAATGGAACGCGCTTCGTCTTGCGTTTTCGCTCGCTTGTGGGACCGCAGTTGAGAGCAAACCGACGTCCTTCCCCCTCCCCCGCCCGCGTCATTTTATGCTGAGTAAATAAAAACAGAGGGAGTATACTATGGATGAGGATCCCCTGACGTGGCCGAACCCATTGAGTAACTGACATGCGGGGCCTAGCAAGCATGGGGTCCGCCAGTAAGTGACCGAAAGGGAGGGTAAGGCAGGGATACGTATGTGAAAGGAGCTTCCAATGATATAATTTTCACATTATACATCTCATGTACTATTAATCTTGTCAATAGTCAAATGCGGTTTTGAAAAACGCATTAGAGCATGGTTAATAATATAGCCAGTCGATGGCTATAAGGAACTGCCATGTCATCTATAGCCATCATCTATTATATGCACTCATACAATAGTGTGGGCTATAAGGTTGGCTATTTCCCGCAAAAAAAAATATAAGGTTGGCTATTGTATTAGTACTTTTTTCCATCTCTTTCTTCATATTTATTGTACGTATTTAACTAGGAATGCGTATATAGCTAGGCTCTTGCATGAGAGCTCACTCCCCTTACTTTTTCACATCTCTCTCCTCCACA
Organism: Aegilops longissima; assembly: GCA_021605205.1. NCBI lineage: Eukaryota > Viridiplantae > Streptophyta > Magnoliopsida > Poales > Poaceae > Aegilops > Aegilops longissima. The sequence goes on from CM038680.1 coordinate 86,831,026, forward strand.
TAGGACCTATATAAATGGAAGGAGGGAGTACAACTATGAGCACTACATACTCTAGTACAGATGTTGTCAGTACTCCACTAGTACTATTGGACAGGGAGCTTAAAAAAGTTACTTTTGGACTGGCTATACATGGCGAAATCCTAGTAGGAAGAGCATGCGCGAGAACAAGCACATTCACGTGGTTGAAAACAAATTGGAAACCATCTCGAGTACAAATCTAGGAGTACGTACGAATCTAACAATATTGATTGGGTGTTGTTGAATGTTGATACTTTTTTTATCAAAGTAGAGATACTTTGACTACACATAAAACTTATATGTAAAATAGAAAGGATAGGAGGGAGTATATTGTACGTTCAAAAAGGAAACGAACATTGAATACCCTTTATATATGATTTGCGGATGCTATGATCACCGGATCAAAATTTTGAATCCGCCTTAGGTATCACACATGCCCCCACTCGTTCTCTCTCGATTTCATCTCGGGGTCCGGAGATCGGTTGAAAGAGGACTAGGGTGGGTATAATACGTTCGTTTCGCTTATGAACGTACAATATACTCCCTCTGAGCCACACAGACCCCCCCCCCTTCCCCGCGAGTCATTTCTATCATAGAAACAGACAAAACCTTTATTTCCTTGCACGACACGCAATTGATCTCTGAACATCAATCGATCTCGTCAACATGTGTCGGGGCATGCATGAACCGAATGGGATGCCAAAACTAAGACGTGAAGCGACACGTAGTGGAGGCAAAGTGAAACTTCAAACGAACCGTTTGTTTGTATGCATGTCGGAAAAATTACAAATAAACATTGGAAATACAAGCATGGTCTAGGCCCACATGCGAATGATACTCAGCAGAATGTTCAAATGAGGCATGCGGGAGGATGGACTCGACCGTAGGGCGACATGATCGATGGAGAAGAGGGTTGGAGATGAATGAGAAATAAGCAAACGCCACATGATTATACTTGATCGGCTCAAATAAATAATAAGTTGTCTGGCTTGGCCTACATAGTGAAAGGCCTAATGCGCAACGCAGAGCACTGATGCTCGAATATGGCTGGGAAAACAGGGAAATCGACATGTGGGGCACACCTGTCGGGACGACGTAGCACAAACTAGTCCAATGGAGGAGTTCACCCACGACCTCCTCGCTACCGACAACCGTTCATGTGGGTCGTGGGGGTCAACAACGTGGCGCAGCTCCAGCACCGCCTCTGGACACGGCGACCGCGGTGAGCGACACACTCATCGTCGCCAGACACAGTCGGTTTCAGTGTGCCGAGGGTGGCGTTAGTGCTGTGGCACGACCAACAGCTAGTATGTTTGGTTTGTGCCCAAGGTTGCCCCATCAAAGCATTAGGTAGCCAAAATTTTGGTTGAGGTTTTGGTTGCCCATGATTTGGCCGATATCGGCAAGAAAAATGAATTAGAGTTGGCTAGAGTTCATTGGCATGCCAAAAAATGGCAACCATCCATTTTTGGGCCATGACCAAAACCTCAAAAAAACTGGCAACCTCCAAACAAAGACCAATCTTTGGGTCATGACCAAAATTTTGGTAAGGTGCACTTTGGCCACAATCCAAACACACACCAACACCTGGCTCATCGAGGATGCACGGGGCGCCGGGACGCGTCCGCGGAGTGGTGTAGCACGACCAACTGCATCCCCAGGACCTGAGACCATGTCGGGTCGTCTTGCTTTTTCAATGACATGCGTCGGTCGCATGTGAGCAAAGGGCATCTCCAACGTTGCCACGGCCGCAGCTGACTACCCTGGCACACCAAAAACCCTCGTCCCTCGCACCGTCGCGCGGTGTGTTCCCAGCCGGCGCCAGCTGCCCGCATTCATGTCGTCCATCCGTATGCCGTTGTTAAGAGGCTCGGTGCCCGAGGAACCAACTCCGACGACTTAATGACGCACCAGGACGCTTGGCCTCACTGGAATGCGCTACCTAAAGCGGCAACGCCCAGCTAACCTCCACACCATAGTGCATCGTCCTCCTACCTGGCACCACATCCGCCATGACCGCAAGCGCAAACGCTCTGCGGGAGAGCTTGTCTTCGGGGATGGAGCTTGAGGTCGCCGCCCTCACTCAAGTCGCCGCACAAGCAGTGGCCACGCTGGCAGCCGATGACGGGAGCACCGTCAACCACGCGTCCTACTTGCCGCTGTCCAACGTCCGGCACCGCCGAGGTCGGGGACTCCTCCGAGGATGAGTAGGGCATGGGAGGCGGCAGGGCATGGTGTGCCAACTGTCCGGTCCATCTCCCATGTTCTACTTTTCCTCGCCGGAGACCGCACCTTCACTTCACGGGTCTTGAACCCCACCAACATACATGGAGATCGCAGATGGAGGACGTCGGTCGCCGCCGTAGAATAGGTTTAGGGTCTGGTTTATTTATTTTTTTGTCCTATAAAAGTTCGAAATGTAATGACAATATGCCGTGTTTGCATTAATCTCGGCCGGTGTGTATGAACTTTCACAATAATATAGTATATTGTAGGAGTACTAGCAAGATGCCCGTGTGTTGCATGGAAGATCAAGATCTTGTGGGAGAAAAGTATGAACGAGGGAAGGCCTTATATGCAAATGCACATTCACGCATTTCACATTTTTCTACATCTACGGGAACCTATGAAAGGGTTAACGTAAATTGCCTCTCTCTCTCGTCCCCTGATTTTCATGGTGGTGGGCCCCTCCCTCCCCCAATCTACCATCAACAGCTGACACGTTTCACATTATGTTAATTACGTAACTGGGACTACGTAGGTGTAGCATTACTCGTCCTAAAAAACCCAACTAAGCCAACCTCCCAACATATCTTGCGGGAAAAGACCCGGCCGCGACGTTTTAGTCAGGATTACCGGATTACTAGTAGTAGTATCGATGGATCACGCGAAGCAACAAGTTTTTTTTAGGGGCGAAGCACCTAGTTTAAAAGGAAAAAAGGCGGTACACTCACAGCACCCCTGTCGCGGTCGCATTGCACCCCACACACGTTCGGTCCTGCACACGCCTCATGCAAACGGAACGCGCTTCAGCTTGCCTCTTCACTAACACGTGGGAGTGCACTTGGAGAAACCGACCATGCGCCAAACTCCTCCCGCCCACCGCGCGAAAATCCTCCCCCAACCCAAAAATTCCCCCCAAATCCTAGATTCAACCGCCCATCGGCCAACTAGCCAATAATATTCCCCAAACACCCCTCCCCCCGTCCCCCTCCACTCCATTCGCTCCGCCAAAGCCGCGGTTCGTCGAGGGGACGCACGGCGATCCTCTCGCTCCCACAGTATGCTCTCGTAGACTGCTGTCCTCTAGCCGCGCCGCCACCGCTGGCGACGTTCTTGTGGAGGCGCACGGCGGTTAGCGCCGCTGGCGACGTTCGTGTGGAGACGCACAGCGGTCAGCTTCTCCCACGGTACGCGCATTCTAGACTGAGGCCCCGTGCATGTCGGTGTAGCGCTGAATGTTAGCTGATAGACGTTGCTAATCTCACTGTTTGCCGAAGTAGTTTACAGTCAATATGCTCTGCTTAAGAAGCTTCCTTGCCCTGTTCTGCACTCAATCTGCTTAGCTGAGATGGCATGCCAAGGCCAATTAGTTGCTAAAATATCCTGCCATATATTTATTGTGACATAGATTGCCATGGTCTAGTAGCCAATCTGTTAGGTGAAATAGCTCTACACCATTTTATACTCGATCTTTGTTGCTGCGATGGCCTTCGATAGTTCGATGGCTGTGTGCTTGACCTCATTGACTGCTGAAATAGCCTGCCATAATTTAGCACTCAAATCTGCTTGCTGAATTAGCTTTACATATATTTCGTTACTTAGATCTGCTCGTCCAAATATCTTGCCATAGCTTTAGACATCGACCTAGGTATTTTCTTCTGGACTTCATAAAAAAGCATATATGTTTTTCTTGTAATATCTAGTAGAAGAACTAATTTGTATGTCTAACAGATGGACATGACTTGGATAACTTCTGCTCGAAGATTCTCCGCTGCATATGTCGAGGGGGTTGAAAACTTCATGAACTTTATCAGAGCTGAGTACGGTGGTCCAAATCAGATGTGCTCTGCCTGTAGCAGTTGTATGAATTCAGTTACAAGACCCCAGTCAACTCTGCAAAATCATCTACACTTGTATGGGATGTCGGTCACATATACTAGGTGGGTTCATCATGGTGAAGCTGTGAACGTCAATGTTATTGACTACGTGGAAGCAGCAGATCACCATCTTGATCTGCCTGATGCTTAGGTGGAAGAGGAGGAGGAGGAGGTGGTGGCAGAGCCAGTGAGTTTGACCAACATTGAAACAATGCTACGAAATGCTCGTGCATTCCGTGAACTTTCACCTGCAGAAGAAAAATGGTGGGCCCGCATGTTGGAACAATGCAACGTGGCTGTCACCCCAGGAAATAAGCTGTCAGTATTCTCAGCTATGGTCACCTTTCTTCAGGTTAAGACATCTGAGCGGATGACCAACAAATCATTCGATGCGATGTTGGCTGCTTTCCGCAAAGCTTTCCCAGATGCGTCTGAGCTGCCACACACCTACAGTAAAATGAAGAATTTCCTTCGTGCAGTTGGAATTGGATATGATATGATCCATGTTTGTAAGAATAATTGTGTTCTGTTCCGGAAGGATTATGCCAACTTAAGTGAATGCCCGAAATGCAAATCATCAAGATGGAAAGATGGCGATGCTGTGAAGAGGATTCCTCATAAGGTTCTTAGACATTTTCCAATTACACCAAGATTGCAAAGGTTGTTTCGTGATGCTGAAACAAGAGAGGATGTACTGTGGCATTCTAGGAACCAGGATTTCAGAGATCAAAATGTAATGAGCCATCCATCTCATGGTAGTGAGTGGAAAAGCTTCAATCAGAAGCACGAAACATTTGCTGCTGACCCGAGAAACATTAGACTTGGCTTAGCTTCAGATGGATTTAACCCATTTGGCCACCAGAGCGCCACATATAGCATGTGGCCAGTGCTTGTTATCCCTTACAACATGCCTCCAAATGTCTGCACCGAAGAATCAAACTACATGATGCCTTGCTCATCCCAGGTCCAAAAAGTCCTGGAAAGGATTTTGATTTGTTCATGGAGCCTCTGCTGGAGGAATTCAACAGCTATGGAGGGGTGTTCTCACTCGAGACCTATATAGCAGCCCACCAGCTGATTTCTTTCTGCATGCTGTTATAATTTGGTGCATCCATGATTATCCGGCTTTGGGCACTATGTCAGGGTGAACGACACATGGTTACAATGCATGTGTTCGCCAGACAGAATCATTGTCATATGCAATACTTAGCAAGATCTGCTACATTGGACACCGCCATTTCCTTGCCAAGGACAAGACGCATCCTAGAAAATACCGAAGACATGTGTTCAATGCAAAGCATGAAAACCGTGATGCGCCAAAGAGGCTCACCGCCGATGAGTTGCAAGTGGAATTAGAGAAGGTCAGGCATATTACACCAGGAAACCATCCTGATAATGGTAGCGGGAAAAGGAAGCGTGGTAGGGCAGAAGAGAGATTATTGTTTAACCACAGGTCCACTTTGTGGGACTTGGAGTATTGGAAAGATTTGGATCTGCGGTATAATCTTGATGTGATGCACATCGAAAAAAAATATGTGACAACATTATCGACACACTTCTTAATATTGAAGGGAAGACGAAATATACCTTAAAATCTAGGATTGATTTGACACACTTGGGTATCAGAAAGGATTTGCAGGTGCAAGATGAAGGTAAACCACGGGATATGGCACCAGTTGTGTACGTCTTGGACAAGGTAAAAAGAAAAGAATTCTGCAAGGTCCTGTCACGTGTGAGATTCCCACATGGATTTGCTTCCAACCCTGAAAGGAGAGTCAGTGCAGATGGAGACAAGGTACAAGGGTTGAAAACTCATGACTGCCACGTCCTACTTCAAAGGGTTTTACCTGTTATCCTTAGAGGATTGGGCCACCCTGACTTATATAGAGCAGCTTGCGAGTTGGGACAATTCTTGAGGAACTCTGCGGTAGAAATATCAGGATAGATGCTTTGGAGCGTCTTAGAGACAAGATACCAACTATCCTATGCGACCTTGAGAAGATATATCCTCCAGCCTTCTTTGATGTGATGGTGCATTTGGCTGTTCATCTACCTGATGAGGCACTACTTAGAGGTCCAGTATAGTATGGCTGGATGTACCATATTGAAAGGCGGCCAGGCACTTTCAAGGGCTATGTTAGGAACAGAGCTAGACCCGAGGGTTCCATTGCAGAGGCCTACATTGCTACAGAAGCATTGACATTCTGCTCAAAATACATTGAAACAGCTGATCAGCTTAGCAAAGACGTGGATGAAGGCAATCCGGGCTCAATATTTTCGATTATTCTATTCGAGTTAAAGGGAAGAGTCGACAAGAGGACAAACCTAAAGATTTGGACAAAATGGTTTGGTATGTGTTGAATAACTGTCCTGAGATACTACCTTATATCAAGTAAGTGCTAAGTACTGCAGCTTATACATCATAATCTACTAAACTTGCAACACATTCTTATATATTTAGATGTTTGACGTGATCACTATGTTGTGCAGCATCTAGAAAAAGGAGTTACTACCGCAAAATCCAAGAAACGTTGACAAACTGGTTATGGCAGGATTTGCGAAATGGTTCAAGAGCCATGTAAGCTTTTGAATTGCATTGTCAGTTTTTTTAATATATTGAGTACATAAGATGATCAGCTTGTTTATTTTCTAACCATAGGTTAAGAAGATGCGGGAGGATGGGCAGGCAGTTGATGATGCCCTTTACTCACTAGCAATGGGTCCTGATACTCGGGTAAGACATTATGAATCTTGCCTTGTTGGAGATGTGCGCTACAACACCCTTGCACGAGACGAAGGCAGGAAGACACAAAACAGTGCCTTCATGAGCACGGATACGTATGACAAAGAGACAACTGAAATGTATGCTAACATAACATACATTGTTCAGTTGCAGTATATCTCCAATTTCGAGGATCGTCGGTGTGTGGTTCTGTTGTGCTATCGTTGGTATAACCTGTTTTCCAGGATCGCAAAACCCAGAGCTGATGATTATTTCAAATCCATCAATGTCAAGGCGGCGTACCAGATCAACGAGCCTTTTATTTTGGCAAATCAAGCAACACAGATATTTTTCTTGGAAGACACATTTGCACGTAGCGATGACTGGAGAGTAGTGCAAAGGTTTGAGTAGAGGAATTAGTTTAATGAAGTTGCACAACAAGATGATGCTTACACTGCTCCTGATGTACAAGATAACACAGATGTTCCTAATATCTTTGAGAACCATCACGTCAATGACGCCGGCGAAAAGATTGCCTGTCGTGTTGTGGACATACAAGAGTTGATCAAGAAGAAGCCAACGTTCGAGGACGTTGAGGACGAAGAAGAAGATGACACCATGGGGAATTACGATTCAGACTGATACACATGGCGAAGATGTTGACGCTGCTGCTGCGGATGATGATTACATTGCTTTGTCGTATTTGCCTGTCAGAAGACTTTTTTATCTACTATGTAAAATTGTGTTTGCTATGACAACTGAAACCTGATGAACATGTTGTTTAGTATTTTCCTGTGAGAACATCACTTGTTATGTATGCTGATTTGTGTTTGGTGATTGTATGACGACTAAAACATGATGACATTGTTGTTTAGTTGTACTCATATTTGGCTGTGAAACTTGAATTTGATGACATAGTTTGCTGTTGGACTGCAATTTGCTCGACGTCTTCGAATGAGAACAAAGCTGACCCGACAGGTCCTCTGCTAATTTATTTATTTATTACCAAAAGGGCCTCTGCTATTTATTTATTTATGAGCAAAAGGGGATACCCCCTGATTTCCGTTAATATAAATCATTAGATGTTCACAACACTACGCCCAGCCTGCTACACAGGTTTCATTCATTACTAGTTTCAGCAAAGTGCTCATGTCATAGCCACTGAATACATCACGAGTGCTACATACACTGTAAATAAAGAGACAATCATCCTACAGAGCACATCGATTTTGCCCATTATCTTCACAAGCTCTTTCATCTCCTCATTGCTGTCAAGGCCGTTCAGCAGCTGTTGCTTGGCCATGATCAGAGGAACTGCATCTTTAACCTTCGCTCGATCTTCCTCTTCTGCTGTTCCTTCGCCATTTGTCCAACACCCCAACCTGCTGGTATTGTGATTCCTCGGCTAACCAAATAATCAGCGTAGTTGCACTCCCCCACATCAGCAACTTCCCGGAAATACAAATCACACGAATCTTCCCTTTTCTGCATGAATCAAATTGGAAGATCATCAACCAAACTATTAAAAAAAATCAGCAACTGAAAGCAACAGAACAACACTTAAACATATTATTACCCCATGATTCGGGCATTTGTAGAAGACTCGGCCAGGGTTGAGGATTGTGGTTGAGACGCGACGGATGACTCTGCGTGATTTGCAGTAGTGGCACCACACCAACGGCAGCGGGTTGCGATGAGCAACCGGCTGCGGTGCGCGTGCCGGCGGGGGTGTGATGAGACCCACAGGCGATGGTACGGGTGGCGACTTGGCGCATATTTGGTTGTTGCCTGCTGAAGAGCAGGTGGGCGAGCATCCAACGGACGTGGTTGCTGCGGCCAGAGCTTCTGATGCTAGGCAGAGTAAGTATAGAAGAGGAGAAGCGAATGTTGGATATGTTAGTTTCATTACTTGCAGAGTAGCATAGCACCATATATAGTCATAGTCTAGGTTTGGATTCGAACCAGCTACAGGAGCACGTCTCTCTTTTTCTAAAACTCCGCAATGTCTCTTTACTGGTACACTAGCTTGTTCTATATGCCTTCTCAAGTCTTTGATTCCTCCACCTGACATCTTGGACCCACCGGAAGGGTCTCTATATTTCGCGAAAAAAACGTGCCCCCCGCTGACAGGTCAGACCCACCAGTTGTCTTCACATGCAAGGAAGTGCCTCCTTATTACGCACAAAAAAAATGAATACTCCCCCTGCCAACTGGAACCCAACATCGTGGGAGGCTGACTTGTGGGCCTACCAAGTTGATGGGGACGGAGGGATTTGTCAACTTAGTCAATATGAACGATTCTAGCTCCAGTTACCGTATGATGTTCATCCAATGGTAGTAGTGCTTCTTCAACCTCTGGTCTTCTTGCTCCAGCCGCCCAAACCAGCGCCGGGCGTGCCGCGTGCTCCTGCCTCCCGTGGCCAGCTGTAATGCCACTGAGGCCTCACCGCCCCTACTACTCCCATCGCTCGCCAGGCCATCCCTCTACTCACCCACACCCCCTGTTATTCTGCGGCGGTGGCAGCCTCACACCGCAGCCAAACCAGTGAACCCTCATACTCCTCTCCGCATGGGCATCTACTGCCGCGTCTTCCCCGGTTCCGCATCGTCCCCTTTCTAGGCCTCGCCGTCGTCCACCGCCTTGGTGCTCTCGACGCGGCGTGGTCAATGTGGTCAATGACCGACTTCTATCGGAAGAGTACTTTACGTGGAGAGGCTGACAGCTGGGTCCACGGCCGCAGCTGGGTCCACGGTCACAGCCCAGTCTTTTTGTGATTTGCAAAGTAAGTCGCTTTGTCAGGCCTGTTGGGATGCAAATCTTTCAAGACGAGGAGAGCTTCATTCGGCTGGCCGAGAAAATGGCCTATCAGTAATGAGAAATGGGTTGTACATTTTTAAAACATATCAAACCGACAATTAGTTTCAAATTTCTTTTTTTTCATTTCAAGATTTTAAATTGCATTAATTTTTATGCATGGACAATTTGTTGGATTTTATATTGATATACATTTATTTTTAAAATCAGTTTGAATGTGACTCGAAATTTTGGGATTAAAAACAGTTCGGACCGCACCGAAATATGCAAAATTTCATATAATTTTTTAACCGTGGCCACAATATGGGCTGTAATGCTAACAAAAAGAATATGGGCTCCAAAAAAACCTTAAGAATTAGCAAATGGGCTGTAAATTATTAGAAATAATGGCAGATGGGTTGTATGCTGTTTTCCACAGATTTGAGGCTTTCCTAAAAAAAGTTGACGCACAAGCAGTGATTGTTGGATGTCCATCCAATGGCCGTCGTGCTTCTTCAATCTCTGCTCTTCCTGCTCCAGCCGCTCAAACAAGCGCCAGCGGGACTGACCGCTCCCTCCTCCCATGGCCGGCTGTGATGCCGCGCAGGCCTCACCGCCTCACCGTACTCCCATCGCTGGCCTAGCCATCCCTCTACTCACCCACACCTGTTGTTATTCTCCGGCGACGGCAGACGAACCAGTAAACCCTCGTACAATCGTACTCCCCTCCGTGTGGGAAACAACTGCCGAAGTCTTCCCGCCTCCGTGTCGCTCCTTCCAAGGCCTCGCTGCCGCCCATCGCCTGGTGCTCTCGGCGCGGCGTGGTCAACATGGTCAAGGAACGATTTCCATCGTAAAGTCTTTGACGTGGAGAGGCCGACACCGGGTCCACGGCAGCCGCAAGGAAGTGCCTCCTTATTACGCTGAAAATAATTATTCCTCCACCTAACAGCGGGACCCACGGACGGGCCACCGATGTTGGCAAAAAACGCTTCCCCCACCGCTGGGACCCGCGAACAGGCCAACGATTTCGCAAAAAACGTTTCCCCATTGTCACTCGGATCCACCGTAGGTGCCTCCTTATTACGCACAAAAAATGAATACTCCCCCTGCTAGTTGGGACCCACCTTGGTGGGAGGCTGACTTGTGGGCCTACTAAGTTGACGGGGATGGAGTGCTTTGTCAACTTAGTCAATATAAACGATTCTAGCTCCAATGACCGTACGATGTCCATCCAACGGCCGTAGTGCTTCTTCAACCTCTGGTCTTCTTACTCCAGCCACCCAAAGCAGCGCTGGTCCTGCCGCATGCTCCTAGCTCCCGTGGCCGGCTGTGCTGCCGCGGAGGCCTCACCGCCTCCTACTATTCCCACCACTAGCCAGGTCATCCCTCTACTCACCCACACCCCCTGTTATTCTGTGGCGACGGCAACCTCAACGCAGCGAACCAGTGAACCCTCGTACTCCTCTACGTGTGGGCATCCACTGCCGCGTCTTCCCCGGCTCCACGTCGTCCCCTTCCTAGGCCTCACCGTCGTCCATCGCCCTGGTGCTCTCGGCGCGGCATGGTCAACGTGGTCAAGGAACGACTTCCATCGGACGTCGACTATACGTGGAGAGGCTGACAGCTGGGTCCATAGCCGTAGCAAGGAAGTACCTCATTATTACTCGCAAAATAATTATTCCTCCGCCTGACAGCGGGGACCCAACGGACGGGCCACCGTATTTCGTGAAAAAAACGTTTCCCCCTGACTGCTGGGACCCACCAGCTACATCTTCGCACGCAAAGAAGTGCATTTGAAAAAAAAACGATTCGCCCCCCTGACCGCTGGGACCCACCAGCTACATCTTCGCACGCAGGGAAGTGCGTCCGGGCAAAAAAAAATGATTCGTCCCCCCTAACTGTTGGGACCCACCAGCTACATCTTCGCAGGCAAGGAAGTGCCTGACAGTCGGGTCCCACCTGGTCGAAGCGTACGTAGCGTTGTCATTCTGGTCGCGAACGTGTATGTACATACTGGTCGATGTAGAGGCGCGCACGTGTCGTAGTAGAGGCGCGCACGTAGAATGTACACGTACATACAGCGGTCAGTGTGCAAGAAAAAAAATACGGCCACGTACGTACATACGGGCAGGGTCTCGAACGCCTACTCGTGCATACGTACGGACAGGGCTCGTGTACATGTCTGGGTCAGAACGGACAAATAGCGTCGTCGTCGTGTTCATGGGGAGCCAACTAGCTGGGTCAGAACGGAATGCGCTGTCGTGTTCATCGGGAGGGCTTGGACGGAACAGCCGATGGAAATGAGGCCTGGCGTACCGCAGAACGGAGGAAGCGGCCTTGTGTTCGACCGACCACATTCGAAACGGGATCCTGTTCATTGGGAGGGGTCTGGCGTACCGCAAAACGGAAGAAACGGACCTCCTACGGTCGAAACAGGGGTCCTGTTGATCAGGAGGGGTGTGGCGTACCGCAAAACGGAGGAAACGGACTTGTGTTGGAGCGCTACGGTTGAAACGGGGGTCCTGTTCATCGGGAGGGGTGTGGCGTACCGCAAAACGGGACTCCACGGGATACTGTTCATCTCCACCGTCGACCCCCTCCAGCCTCCACGGGCTACTATTCATCCACCGTCGACCTCCTCGAGCCTCCACCGCGATCGCTCATCCACGGGCTCTGTTCATCCAGCCTCCACCGCGCTTCTCCACCGGCTATTATTCAACCAGCCCTCTCCACGGGCTCTGTTCAACCACCCTCCACGGGCTCTGCTCATCCAGCCCTCCACCGCTCATCTGCTCATCCTACCCTCCACGGGGTGGTCCTGTTCATCCTGCCCTCCACGGGGTCCTGTTCATCCAGCCCCAACCGGCTCGAACGATCGGGGTCCTGTTCATCCACCCCCACCGGGAACTGTTCATCCAAACCCCACAGCAACGCTCACTGTTCATCCAGAGACAACGCCACGGGGTCATGTTCATCCACCCCCACCGGGAACTGTTCATCCAACCCCCCAAAGAACGCCATCGCTCATCCAAAGGCGGCATCGATTGGCTTCGATTAGCAGCGATGGCGAAGAATCGCTCAATGGGTTCGATTAACGCCATCGATTGATCGCTCGGGTTCAATAACGTAGCTGCGCAGCAATCGCCGGGTTCGATTAGAGCCCAACGCCCGCCGGGTTCGATTAGAGCTCAACGCCGCACTCCACGCAGCGCTGCATGTACGAGAGAAACGCGCATCGCTCGGCCCCAACCACCCACCGTAACCAGGAACACCCCGATATTTTCCTCGCCCTTGCTTCTACCACGGTTTTTTCCGTCATGGACGGCCCAAAGAATGTCATGCAGCTGCGTCTCCGGCCCGCCCAGGACGAAAAGCCCATTTTCTATCATGATTTTTGTCATAGAAGTAGGACCCCACCACATCTATGATGATACCGTGTTTTGTCACAATTATTGTCACAGAAGTGTCATAAGTATGACAGAAAAGATTTTCGTTCGGCTCAAAATGTCACGGGTGTGTCTTTTTTTTGTAGTGTGAACTTGGCGAGGCGCAGCGTGCGCGCGAAGCGGAGCGCGGACGTTGGCAACAAGCTCATATGCCCATCATTATAACTTAGCTTCTCGAGCTAATCTATGGCGCGGGATCGGAACCACTCGTCAAGCTTGGCTCACTCCTTGCCATTGGAACGGAACTTGCCCACGATAAGGCCTTTGATTGGGCCATGGTGACTGCCGAGGATCTGGAAGAACGCATCCAAGCTTTGGCGATAGCCATGACAGAGCTTGTGGGCGTGGAGGAGGTCGACAGGGGTGCGGAGCCATAGGGTGCACCACCGCCGGGAAACGACGGCTGTCCTCTGATGACCCACAAGTATAGGGGATCTATTGTAGTCCTTTCGATAAGTAAGAGTGTCGAACCCAACGAGGAGCAGAAGGAAATGATAAGCGGTTTTCAGCAAGGTATTCTCTACAAGTACTGAAATAAATGGTAACAGATAGTTTTGTGATGAGGTAAATTGTAACGAGCAACAAGTAACAAAAGTAAACACGGTGCAGCAAGGTGGCCCAATCCTTTTTGTAGCAAAGGACAAGCCTGGACAAACTCTTATAATAGGAAAAGCGCTCCCGAGGACACATGGGATTATCGTCAAGCTAGTTTTCATCACGCTCATATGATTCGCGTTCGGTACTTTGATAATTTGATATGTGGGTGGACCGGTGCTTGGGTGCTGTTCTTACTTGAACAAGCATCCCACTTATGATTAACCTCTATTGCAAGCATCCGCAACTACAACAAAAGTATTAAGGTAAACCTAACCATAGCATGAAACATATGGATCCAAATCAGCCCTTACGAAACAACGCATAAACTAGGGTTTAAGCTTCATCACTCTAGCAACCCATCATCTACTTATTACTTCCCAATGCCTTCCTCTAGGCCCAAATAATGGTGAAGTGTTATGTAGTCAACGTTCACATAACACCACTAGAGGTTAGACAACATACATCTTATCAAAATATCGAACGAATACCAAATTCACATGACTACTAATAGCAAGACTTCTCCCGTGTCCTCAGGAACAAACGTAACTACTCACAAAGCATATTCATGTTCATAATCAGAGGGGTAATAATGTGCATAAAGGATCTGAACATATGATCTTCCACCAAATAAACCAACTAGCATCAACTACAAGGAGTAATCAACACTACTAGCAACCTACTAGCACCAATCCCGGACTTAGAGACAAGAATTGGATACAAGAGATGAACTAGGGTTTGGAGATGAGATGGTGCTGGTGAAGATGTTGATGGAGATTGCCCTGTCCCGATGAGAGGAGTGTTGGTGATGATGATGGCGATGATTTTCCCCTCCCGGAGGGAAGTGTCCCCGGCAGAACAGCTCCGCCGGAGCCCTAGATTGGTTCCGCCAAGGTTCCGCCTCGTGGCGGCGGAGTCTCGTCCTGAAAGGTTGCTTATGATTTTTTTCTCATCGAAAGAGCTCATATAGGAGAAGATGGGCGTCGGAGAGCCACCAGGGGGCCCACGAGGTAGGGGGGCGCGCCCAGGGGGGAGGGCGCGCCCCCACCCTTGTGAGTAGGGTGTGGGCCCCCTGGCCTTCATCTTTGGCGATGATTTTTCTTTATTTATTTTAAGATATTCCGTGGAGTTTCAGGACTTTTGGAGTTGCACAGAATAGGTCTCCAATATTTGCTCCTTTTCCAGCCAGAATTCCAGCTGCCGGCATTCCCCCTCTTCATGGTAAACCTTGTAAAATAAGAGAGAATAGCCATAAGTATTGTGACATAACATAAAATAACAGCCCATAATGCGATAAATATCGATATAAAAGCATGATGCAAAATGGATGTATCATCCTCGCCTGATTTCTGATTGGGAGGAGGGATATGATGACTATCAACATATCATCGGGGAGGTTGTTGATGA
Source organism: Aegilops longissima (assembly GCA_021605205.1). Classification (NCBI taxonomy): domain Eukaryota; kingdom Viridiplantae; phylum Streptophyta; class Magnoliopsida; order Poales; family Poaceae; genus Aegilops; species Aegilops longissima. The sequence continues at coordinate 86,846,110 of CM038680.1, forward strand.
AGTCTAGGCATGCTGGAGTCGCTTGCGGTTCTTTCTCGACCCGCCTCCGCTTGTTGGCAGCCTTGTTCTCCACCTTGTCGGTGGGGGCGGGAACCTCTGTCTCCATATTCACGCCGTGCTCCGGTGCTTCAGCAGCCCCGGCGTCGCCACTCCCTCCGATGGGGCGCTTCGGCGGCATCCTCGTACATTGATGGCTTTGAGGACTCAGAGCGGCGTCGAGGATGCGGGCGGAGAGAGAGGAATTGTGTATGTGGCGAGGATGGGGGTGCGGCCGCTTGGCGGCGCCATTAATATAGACCAGTGGGAGCAAGGCGGGCGGTGGTCCAAGGCTGTCTCGCTTCCCGATGAGAACGACTGCTTAATCTCTAGTATGAATGAAATCTATGCTTAATTATTGAATTTTAGTTGCAAAAAATAGATAGTGATATTGATTTTTAGCTGCATATTTTTACAAATCGCAGTGTCTCTTGGCTTAGCGCCGAAGTCTGGCTTTAATTTGCATACCGTAATCTGAACCATTTGCATTGAAGAGGTGCACAGATCCTACGTTGAACAGCTTGTACGCTTCTCGGTGAGCCTGCGCCGGACTGCGCTCGCACGCCTCCCGTTCAGTCAAGCAGCTGTCCACACGGCACCTCCTATAGCCATTAAAACCAGGACACGTGGCGTCACGTGAATGGTTAACCGAACGCACACTGTTTGAATTATACAAACGTTTGACATATTAAAGTGGCAGCTATTTTTTTTAAATGCCTTTGTTGGCTGTCATTATTCGAGTGCGCCATCTCTCAAAATGGACACGAAAAATACCACAGCATGTCGGGTGCCCTTCCATGATAGCATGCCAAGTTTCATGAATTTTATACGAGTTTTAGATTCACTAGAATTAAAAAACCAGGCATCTCAATGTTTTGCCGGCAATCCACGGTTCCCTGGTGTTTGAAATTCATTCCCATTTCTTGCATGGGACCTAAGCATGCACCCAAAGAGAAAGATTTGATTTTTCAACCAATTTATATGCACTGGAGCATGCACATGTAGTTCAAATTTATATTATGAACATAAATGCATTGAAAACTCAGTTAATGCATAAAAATGTCCAAACGAACCCCGAAAAATCACAACAATTCACACAACACTCCTGTTGTTCTATGTTGACACGAGAAAAAAATTTGAAAGCAATAAGAGGCAATGGATATCGTTTCGTCCCCAAAGGTGGGACGTTCCCTACCAAAAACCATCATGCTTGTTGTGAGAAGCTCCTGTTTGTGAGAAGCATAGACCCAAACCTGCCCCAAATGGGACGAAATTTGTACCACGGCATGTTGATGTCGTTCCATGATAGCATGCCAAGTTTCATGAATTTTAGACGAGTTTTGATTTACTAGGATTTAAAAACCAGGCATCTCAATGTTTTGCCGGCAATCAACGATGCCCTGGTGTTTGAAATTCATTCCCATTTCTTGCATGGGACCTAAGAATGCACCCAAGGACACAAATTTGATTTTTCAACCAGTTTGTATGTACTGGAGCATGCGCATGTAGTTCAAATTTGAATTATGCGCATAAATGCATTGAAAACTCAGTTAATGCATAAAAATGTCCAAATGAACCCTGAAAAATCACAAAAGTTCACACAACACTCCTGTTGTTCTATGTTGACACGAGAAAAAAATTTGAAAGCAATAAGAGGCAATGGATATTGTTTCGTCCCCAAAGGTGGGACGTTCCCTACCGAAAACCATCATGCTTGTTGTGAGAAGCTCCGGTTTGTGAGAAGCATAGACCCAACCTGCCCCAAATGGGACAAAATTTGTACCACGACATGTTCATACCACTCCATGATAGCATGCCAAGTTTCATGAATTTTAGACGAGTTTTTGATTTACTAGGATTTAAAAACCAGGCATCTCAATGTTTTGCCGGCAATCAACGGTGCCCTGGTGTTTGAAATTCATTCCCATTTCTTGCATGGGACCTAAGCATGCACCCAAGGACACACATATTTGATTTGTCAACCAGTTTATATGCACTGGAGCATGCGCATGTAGTTCAAATTTGAATTATGCGCATAAATACATTGAAAACTCAGTTATTGCATAAAAATGTCCAAAGGAACCCCGAAAAATCACAAAAATTCACACAACACTCCTGTTGTTCTATGTTGACACGAGAAAAAAATTTGAAAGCAATAAGAGGCAAATGATATTGTTTCGTCCCCAAAGGTGGGACGTTCCCTACCGAAAACCATCATGCTTGTAGTGAGAAGCTCCGGTTTGTGAGAAGCAGAGACCCAAACCTGCCCCAAATGGGACGAAATTTGTACCACGGCATGTTGATGACGCTCCATGATAGCATGCCATGTTTCATGAATTTCAGACGAGTTTTGGATTACTAGAATTTAAAAACCAGGCATCTCAATGTTTTGCCAGCAATCAACGGTGTCCTGGTGTTTGATATTCATTCCCATTTATTGCATGGGACCTAATCATGCACCCAAAGACACAGATTTGATTTTCCAACCAATTTATATGCACTGGAGCATGCACATGTAGTTCAAATTTGAATTATGCACATAAATGCATTGAAAACTCACTTAGTGCCTAAAAATGTCCAAACGAACCCCAAAAAATCACAAAAATTCACACGACACTCATGTTGTTCTATGTTGACACGAGAAAAAAACTTGAAAGCAGTAAGAGGCAATGGATATCGTTTCGTCCCCAAAGGTGGGATCTTCCCTACCGGAAACCATCACGCTTGTTGTGAGAAGCTCCGGTTTGTGAGAAGCATAGACCCAAACCTGCCTCAAATGGGACAAAATTTGTACCATGGCATGTTGATGCCGCTCCATGATAGCATGCCAAGTTTCATGAATTTCAGACGAGTTTTGGATTTACTAGAATTTAAAAACTAGGCATCTCAATGTTTTGCCGGCAATCAACGGTGCCATGGTGTTTGAAATTCATTCCCATTTCTTCCATGGGACCTAAGCATGCACCCAAGGACAAAGATTTGTTTTTTCAATGAATTTATATGCACTGGAGTATGTGCATGTAGTTCAAATTTGAATTATGCACATAAATGCATTGAAAACTCACTTAGTGCCTAAAAATGTCCAAACGAACCCTGAATAATTCCAATTCTTTTATGATCACTGCAGATAAAAGTTCTAGCAATTCAAATACCATGCATGGCCGCTGTGACCCCATTATGTAATTCAAATTAAGACGAAAAATCAAGTAGATCCCACACAGTTTATTATAACTAACCGTGTGAGATGCAGCACAAAATATCTTTGGACCATGTCTGAATAAGGGACCGTGTGTGATGACACTTTGCGCGCCAGTTTTTTGTCTGAAGCGATTCCAAATTTTCGGCTTCCGCGGAAATATCTACCTCCCCGCCCCTCCTCCTTACCAAAAGCTACATTCCCCCCCCCCCCTTTCCGCCTTCCTTTCCAAGTTGAAACCTTCACTCCTTGCTTGCAGCACTGCCGCCTCCTCGCCGGCGACCCTCCTTCACGCTGCTCGGCCTCGTCTATCCAGGCAGGTAATCCACACCTGACCCCATCCTCCTCCTCCTTCCACATCCCACATGCCCCGACCGCCGGCGCGAGCGCGACACCTTCCACCCAAATCACCGACCCCTCCACCAAATAAGCGCCGGCCTAAGCCATGGTGCATGCAGTATAGCCAGGACCTCAAGGAGCATTTGGCAGCAAAGAAGCAAATCGCGGCCTCACGCACGGATGAGGTCGCGATGGCTGCCATTCGTGGCTACCCCCATATCTTGGAGGAGCACCTCGGCGTCGAGGCCACCGTTGACGCCTCGCGTGCCGACGCCGTGACGCGGTTGGCTGCTTTAAACGACAGTTTGTGGCGTTTTCTTGAGGCCATCGTCCGTGCCTTCGACGAAGACTACGGGGTGTTTTCTCAGCGTGCACATGCTTACCTCATCTCAAGAGCCAGCAGGTTGGTGCCTGGAGCGGCTCAGGCAACTCACCACTACAACGAGGGCACCCACGATGCGGAGGCCTCGCCCTCTTCCATGTCCAAGGAGCCAATCGTCATCGATATCTCCGACAATGATGAGTAGCTTGTCTTATTAGCTCACTATAAGAACCCATGTTCAGTTTGCTAGCTACTGCCTTTCCTTAGCAAATTCTAATGAATTGTGCTATCTACTTTCACCATGCAATCTTCTGCTATAGTGTATATGTTCTATATGTCGTGCAATGTGGTGTTCAATTAACCGCTTGGTTCAATTCTGCAAATGTGATGTTCAATTCTTCAGGGTGCAATATTTCCAAGTCGTTAAGCATGCTTGGTTTAGTTAACTGTCTGATCTTCTATTAGGAGTATGTTAATTGTTCAATTGGTGTTTAGTTAACTACTTGGTTCATTTGTTGTGGCTTGGTTCACTTGGTGTGGTGTTTAGTTAACTGCTTGGTTCTGTGCAATGCGATGTTCAATTGTTGTGGCTGCATTCTGTTATTGTATACCATGTGAGGGATAAATCGAATTTGGCTGTACTAAATACATGAGAAACAAATACAATTGCTATATTTCCAGGTTGTTAAGCATGCTTGGTTTGGTTAACTGTCTGATCTTCTATTAGGAGTATGTTATATTGTGCAATGTGGTGCTCAGTTAACGTTTGGTTCATTTGTTGTGGTGTTTAGTTAACTGCTTGGTTCAGTTCTGTAATGCGATGTTCAATTGTTGTGGCTGCATTCTCTTATTGTATACCATGTGAGGAATAAATCGAATTTGGCTGTACTAAATACATGAGAAACAAATAAAATTGCTATATTTCCAAGTTGTTAAGCATGCTTGGTTTGGTTAATTGTCTGATTTTCTATTAGGAGTATGTTATATTGTGCAATGTGATGCTCAGTTAACGTTTGGTTCATTTGTTGTGGTGTTTAGTTAACTGCTTGGTTCGATTCTGCAATGCGATGTTCAATTGTTGTGGCTGCATTCTTGTTATTGTATACCATGTGAGGAATAAATCGAATTTGGCTGCACTTAATACATGAGAAACATATACAAGTGCTATATTTCCTTGTTCTTAATCATGCTTGGTTTGGATAAATGGGTGGGTTTTCCATGTGGCTTGAATTAATCTGATGAATCTGCAATGTGCTTATTTATCATCAACATATTTTACTGATAGCATGCGAACCCTTACTTAACCTGATGACTAACTACCTTATATGTTTTGCAGGGAAACAATGGGAAGCACCGAGGTTTACAAGATGGTACTAACTATTATACCTTGACTTTTTGTATTCCTTTTCCCCATTTCCAATATAGAGAAGATATTTTATGCACATCCTTGTTTTCAGGCTTCACTGATGATTACCTCTCAAACCACCTTTGTGGTCAGGAGGCGAGGAAAGTTTTCATACAACACCCACGGTTCAATATTGAAGTGTTCCTGAAGAGGTCGAAGGATGGACGATCAATCATCCACATGCACTAGCCTAAAGTTGCAAAGACCTTCAACATGAATGAAGGCTCAATATTCGCCTTCCGCTTCAGCAGTTTTCCAGATGAGATGCATCTCTCTATGTACCGTCTATGATGCTAATTTTGAAAGGTTCTAGATGCTGCATGTGAAACTTGCTGCTGGTGCAGTTGTGTAATGGGGTAGCTAAGTGCTGAAGCTATATCATGTTGTACTCTGATGTATTTCAACTATGAAATCATGCTTCCTTAATATGGAAATGGAATATATTATGTGCTTAATATGAATGTCAGTTAGATTAGTAAATGGATTATTAATAATAGGGCAATTAGCCCGCTAATTGGCCAATTAGCTTGCTAATTGGTTTTCCTATTACAAACGGTTAATGAGAAACCACCGTGGGCGATGACCTCAGGCAACACACACAGTTTCTAGGAATAAACCGTGTTGGATCAATGAACAATCACACACGACGTTCTCTTCAAAACTGTTTGCGTTACGCCACCTTGCGCAAACGTTTTCCTTGTAGTGACTGTGTGGAATGTATAGACGAACAGAAACGTTTAGTGTTGACTGACTGTGTGGGATGTACTTACGACCGGAAATGATTTCGCTTGTATAATTGTATTTTTAGCACTATTGTATATATTTCTGTATTTGAGTGCTCGCCGGTCGCACACGACCTCATTTTGTCGAGCGTGTGTGCCAGGAGGGCATATCCCCAACGGTTACTGGGTCATGTGGGAAGGACCCCCCTATCGCCCACACTCACTTGGCGACGGTTCCGAATGCCGTCGCGGAAAGGGGTTAAAAACTGTTTGTTTAGGACCGACGCGCACGGAAGCATCATGCATATTATTGTAACAACAACAAACTTTATTATAACACATTACCACATAGCTTTACCATATAACTTCTTATGCACAAGTAACAAATCATCACAATATCAAAGTAGAAGCATAAAATCTATTGAAAACCAACAAACTATGTTCTCAGTCAACTTTTCAACTACAATTCATCATCTTTTCAGGAAGGGTCTTGTATCGAAGCCTTTAGGCAAGTCCACATACTCAACCATCATATAGTCTTCTATGATTGCTAACAATACTCATGCATACCCACGAACAAAAAGTTTCAGCCGGACATATAGAAAGATAGGGGCTTATAGTTTCGCCACCCAATGTATTCACCTCAAGGGCGATGTCAACAATAATAACTCATGCTCACCCATATCCAACTGGATATATGTGCCTATAGATCTTTCCTCACCACATGATGCTTGCAAAAAGAGAAAATAAAAAGGAATAGGGAAGAATACTTTGACTCTTGCATAAAAGTAAATACATAAAAGTAAAAGATAGGCCCTTCGCAGAGGGAAGCAGAGGTTGTCATGCGCTTTTTGGTTTGCATGCTCAATCTCTTAGTGCAAAAGAACGTCACATTATATTGCCCCTTGTGATAGCAATGTTTATTATGTAGTCTGTCGCTTTTATTATTTTGCCATCACAAGTTCATACAACGCTCAATTTTTCCTTACACTAAATGATCCAACATATATAGAAGCACTTTGTATTGCCTTATTGCACTGATGACAACTTACTTGAAGGATCTTACTCAATCCATAGGTAGGTATGGTGGACTCTCGAAAAAGATTTTGGGTTTAAGGGTTTTTGGATGCACAAGTAGTATCTCTACTTAGTGCAGAATTTTTGGCTAGAAAAGATATTGAGCAAGCACCACATGTTAAAGGATCTATGACAATATAAATTCTATGTGAATATGAACAAACATAAGTCATCACATTGTCTTCCTTGTCCAACGTCAACAATTTTGGCATATAATATTTTGGTGGGGGATCAAAATCATAAAATATGTCCAAGATAGTGTATTTGCATTTGAATCTTCTCTTCCCTTATTAATTCTTTCATGAGTTGCATCATTGAACAATGTTATGTTTGTCAATCTCCAATAAATTTTACTACTTATATTTTCCTTATGTGATGTCATTACTTAACATAAGATTAGCATATGATCTTTTTCATTTATTTTCCTTTATTTTGATTGGAACAAAAAGGCAAAGAAAGCAAAACTCGAACTAAGCTTTATTGTATATCTTGGACACCATTACATAGATAGGTAGATCGATCACTAAGCAAACTCTCGAAGAGAGATCAAACTAAACTTTTATTCAACCAATGCAAAAGGTAACTAAAGATTGAACTAAGATAAATAAAGGTAAAAGAAGTGGTGTGATACGATACCGGGGCACCTCCCCCAAGCTTGGCACAAGCCAAGGGGAGTGCCCATACCCGATACTCAAGTCTCCTTTGGTGGTGAAGAAGGTGATGGTGGTGGTGGTGATGAGGTAGCAGGTTTATCCTCCGGCTTCCATGGTAGTGGCTCACCATCATAAGAAGAAGCATGGGTCTCACGAGTCCTACAACTCGCAGCCAAACTCATACCTTTAAATCTTGCCTCATATAAAAAAGACTTGATTTTGGAGATCGTAGATCTGGCTTCGAAGGAAGTTGATTTGCTCGTTGAGGGTGAAGATGACGTCCTTCATAGACCGACCATCCACCTTGTGATCACGGGTGAAATCCGTAATCATGTGGTGGTTGGCGTTGAGTCCGCGCTCCACCATCCCCTTGCACTTGAAAACCTCATGCTCCATGGCTTCGAGCCTAGCCTCCGCGGTTCCCTTCCCCTTAGGCCCTTGAACATCCCGGATGTGGAGCACCCCCTCACGCATCTCGATAGTTTGAGGGTGCTTCGTCACCTCTGACAAGTAGGGGTTAATTACCCTCTTGAAGAACTTGTCCTTGGAGGAGCTCGGAGTGGCCATGGTGATCTAGATCTGTCAGAAAAGCAACGAGAAAGAAGAACATATGATTTCTCCGCAATACGTGGTAATAGGTTCGGGGGGTATATAAAGATTTTTATCTTGGGGGACAAGCAAACGGAAGAAAAACGGAGTCTAGAAGGTACCCAGGCGCGCCCTGGTGTCTTGTGCCCACCAGGGCTGCCTTCCTGGTTGTTTATTATTTTCCTAATTTTTGTAATATTCCAAAACTGATAAAAAATATTTTTGCGGATTTTTCGGAGTCCGTTTACTTACCGTATCACGTACCTCCCTTTTTTCAAGATTCTGGAGTGTTTCGGGAGGTTTCTTTTATGTGTTCCTCTGGTATCATGGTTTGGATAACATTGCTTTCAACATTAATAGGCGTACCTGAGTGATAACCCACAAGTATAGGGGATCGCAACAGTTTTTGAGGGCAGAGTATTCAACCCAAATTTATAGATTCGACACAAGGGGAGCCAAAGAATATTTGCAAGTATTAGCAATTGAGTTGTCAATTCAATCACACATGGAGATTAATTATCTACAACAAAGTGATCAGTAGCACAGTAATATGATAGCTTTGATAGTAGTGGTAGCAGCAACAGTAACGGTAACAGTGATAGTAATAGTTTTGTAGCAGTAGCAATAGTAACAACAGCAGTAGTAACTTAGCAAGATCAATATGTAGGAAAATCGTAGGCATTGGATCGGCAATTTGTTGGATGATATTCATCATCTGACAGTTACAACCTAGGGCGATACGACACTAGCTCCAGTTCATAAATATAATGTAGGCATGCATTCCGTAAATAGTCATACGTGCTTACGAAAAGAACTTGTATGACATCTCTGGTCCTACCATCCCGTGGCAGCGGGGTCCAAATGGAAACTAAGGGATATTAAGGCCTCCGAGTACCAGAACAAAGCATTAGCACATAGTGAATACATGAACTCCTCAAATTACGGTCATCACCGGAAAGTATCCCGCATATTGTCACTACAGGGTTTACGGATCATAACACGTAATAGGTGAATATGACTTGCAAGATCGGATTTAGAACATAGATATAATGGTGATAGTATAAACGGTTCAGATCTGGAATCATGGCACCCGGGCCCAAAGTGTCAAGCATTAAGCATAGCAAAGTCATAACAACATCAATCTCCGAACACAATGGATACTAGGGATCAAGCCCTAACAAAACTAACTCAATTACATGATGAATCTCATCCAACTCCTCACCGACCAGCGAGCCTACAAAGGAATTACTCACTCCCGGTGGAGAGCATCATGGAATTGGTGATGCAGGAGGGTTGGTGATGACGAAAACCAAAGATTCCCCTCTCCGGAGCCCCAAACGGGCTCCAGATCTGGCCTCTCGACGAAGAATATGAGGTGCAGGCGGTTTCGTATCACGAAACGAGATAATTCTTCCTCCCTGTTTTTTTCTCCGAAAATAGGATTTTATAACGTCGGAGTTAGGGTCTGCGGGGCCACCAGGTGGGGACAACCCACCTGGGCGCGCCAGGAGGGGGGCGCGCCCTGGTGGGTTGTGCCCACCCAGGTGTCCCTCTCTGGTGGTTCTTGGCTCCAGTATTTTTCTTTATTCATATAAAAAATCCTCGCAAAGTTTTGTTCCAATCTTAGAACTTTTATTTCTGCACAAAAACAACACCACGATAGTTCTGCTGAAAATAGCGTCAGTCCGGATTAGTTCAAATCATGCAAATTAGAGTCCAAAACAAGAGGAAAAACATTAGGGAGTATATACGACGGAGGCGTATCAACTCCCACAAGCTTATAACATTTGCTTGTCCTCAAGCAATTCAGTTGATAAACTGAAAGTGAAAAAGAAAAACTTTTACGAACTCTTTTGCTCTTGTTTACATAAATAAGCTTAAGTAGCACCCAGGTTTTCAGCAAAGACCATGACTAACCATGTCAACAATTACTCTTAGAAATTATATTAACTCCTATCAATAACATAAACAACTAGATAGCAATAATAAGATATCTCAAATGTCAACGTTTTGTCAAAACAATCATGATATAACATGACAACATTGATATCTCACTAGCCCTTTTTGAGACCGCAAAACATAAATGCAGAGCACCTCCAAAGTTCAAGCAGTGACTAAACATTGTAATTCATGGTAGAGAAGATCCAGTCATGCTAACACCCAACGTTCACTACACACAATGCATGAGGATGACAACAGTGCTCTCAAATCTGGCGCTTATTAGAGAAGGTGATGACTCAACATAAAAGTAAATAGATAGTCCCTTCACAGAGGGAAGCAGGGATTTGCAGAGGTGCCAGAGCTCAAGGTTTTAAAACAGAGATAAATATCATTTTAAGAGGTGCACCCTTCATATTTACTTCGCGACAATCAGTTATCAATATCTTCCATGCTAAACGCATTAGTAGCGGTTCCTAAGCAAAAAAGTAAAGGTTATTACCCCGTATGAGTTTTTGTTAGATTATTTGTAAGCTCTTTTCCCTTTTGAAGTTGGAACTGGGAATCCCTTTTTACCGCCCCTCTCATGCAAGGACAAGTGAATAAACACTCATCATGAGAATAATCCACTTAGCATGGAAGATACTGACTACCTCCTGTTACTCTATGAACATTCCAGGCACACAAAAAATGATGTTATTTAAAGTTTTTAGAGGTGGCACATGCAAATTTACTTAGGACAGCAGAGTAATACCGTATATAGATAGGTATGGTGGACTTATCTGGAATAAGTTGGATTTTTGAATTTGATACACAAGCAGTTTTTGTACGAGTGAAGGCTAGCAAATAGGTTGGGAAGCGGCCAGCTAGAGAGCAACGATGGTCATAAACATACATTATATTTTATCTATGTTTCATAAGCAGTTTTATATGGATTTGCACTGTCCCCGTTGAACTTCGATGAATTATGTTTCTTTTGTTCGGTTGATCTGATAAACTGCGCTTTGAGCACGTGTGTTTTATGTAGCGTTGCATGAATTACATGGCTTTGAAATTTTGAATACGAGGAACATGAATGTTAAAGATAAAGTATAAAGCATGCCCGGACGCGTCCACATACGTTGGAGTGATCGGATTTGCTCATCATGATTGTAGATGCTATGAGCGAACCAGCGCGCTCCAAGATCCAGGGCTGACGATGCCTCCACGTCGAACATGGACGCTGGCATTCCCAACTACAGTTTACAGGTGACGGCTGCTTGTTTTCATTCCCTCCCCGCCCCAGCCCGTTTCGCCTTTCGCGCCATAGACACCGCCTCCTTCCCCGTCTCGCCGTCGCCTCGCCTTCACCCGTTCCCTCTCCGAAACCCTACACCCCCAGCGGCGGCTAAGCTTCCGCTAGAACCTTCCGTCTACGCTCGCCGCCGCCGCCGTCGCCGCCACCATGGCCTCCTCCCACTCCAGCATCGACGCCGTTCTCAAGAGTAAGAGCCCCCCCCCCCCGCGCGCTCTGCCGTTGATGGAATGCTGTATGATCGATTATTCTTCCTTGTTTGGAACGCCCTTGTGGTGCTTGTGCATCGCGGACGAATTTGTGGCTGGGTGGTGTCCCTGCGAGTTTCAGATCCGTACTTTCCCCCGCGAGTTTTCCGATGAAATTTCGATTTGCGCATTTAGGCGAAACCCCCAAATTTTGTTTTCAAGGAAGAAACCCCAAATCTGAGACTTCGTGGCCTCACTTCACGAAATCAGTGTGGCGAGTGGCCCGATTTGGTGTCTCGTCTGTGCAAGCTTCATCTTGAATCCTCCCCCTTTTTGCTCGTTGAAATGATTCTGATGTCTGCGATTTCTCCTTGCTAGAGCTAGGAAAGAAGAAAGGCCTGTGGGGAGCTAAGGACGCGAATGGGGAAATCATGCTTCATTTCGCTTCGAGCCAGGGCTGCCTGGTGAGCTTCCGGTTCCTGGTGGCGGAGGCGGGGCTTGATGTCAACTCGGAGTCAAATACAGGTGCACACTTGCATGCACCTAGTTGAAATCTTGTGCATCCATGCAGAAAGTTCTTCTCCTTTGGTTACTACCGAGATGTTGTGTTTCTTTGCAGGCGTGTCACCCATGTTCTTCGCCGCACTCCAGGGGAATGTCCAAGTTAGTGACCCTGCGATGCCCGACGAGAGGGGCTCCACGCCGCGACGAGAGGGGCTCCACGCCGCTGTACAATGCAGCAGCAGCAGGTGCGCTTTCTCATTCCTGAATTCACTCTCAGCCCCTGAATGACATTGTTTGCACTGCTTCGGCAAAAAGGGAAAAGCAAACATTAGTTGCCTACAAGTACTGTCTATTTATATACCCCGTGGAGGCTTACTGGCTTATGTTCTGATCATTTATCTATTTGGATATGTACTGCATTTTGTTGTGCCTCCAGGGCACTGTGAGGCTGTATGGCTATTGCTGTCCAAAGGAGTTCATGTGGATCCTATCGATTACCGAGGGACACTATTACACTTGGCTGCTGTGAAGGACCACGATCAGGTTGTAATGGTTCTACTGGAGCATGGGGCTGATGTAAGTTGTTTATTTCATGGTTGCCTAACTGGACGCGTATCTGTATATATCAGAAATGCAAATGCTATAAATTTCATTTGGCTTGAAGATCAAATGGTTTATTCTTGGAGGTGCAACAGAGCACTTGATGGGATGTTTAACAATATACATTTGACTAAATGTTCCCAAAATTGTAATTCTTTTCCTTTTTCAGCCCAATAAAGCTGCCCATCACGTATTTTCACCACTCATAATGACTGTCTGTGAGAAGTCCTTGAAATGCATGAGGCTACTTATTGAGGTTCAATAACTTACTGACTTGATGCATTTTCTTATGTTCCTTTTTCTATTTGAATGTGTCCTGATTCCTTAAGCATAACTTGTTGGGTAGAAAATCCAGATTAGGGAACCAACCTTGTTTCCTATTGAACTTACTATATCATGATTACTTGCATAAATCATACCTCTAAGCTTACCCTACTCCGGTTTATAGGCTAGTACCGATGTGAGCATTCGTGATTACTCTGGACCAACTCCTTTAATGGAGGCTGTTGATGATGGCTTAACCGGCTTTGTCAAGATCTTGCTAGATGCTGGAACCAACCCTAACATCCCTAACCAGGTACTGTTTTCGTCTCTCTGTTTGCTGGTAGCTATAACGCTTTGAGAGTTGTGATATTGATCCTCTCTCCCCGCATATCTGATACTTGGTGGAATCTAGCTAAAGCCTCTGCGGAGATGAGTGCATTGTGCTGATTATTCATGTGTCGAAAGTAAATAATTTTACGATAGGTTTATATTCTAGTTGCATCTGGTTTGGTTTGCTTCAGAGTTTGGACTGCATCGACCTAGTCAGACATCCCAAGATTGCAGCTCCAGTGCTAAGTGGTGCAACAGGTTTTACATATCTCATCGCAGAATCAGGATACTAGTAGCTCACAAAATTTGATACAGCAGCTTTTACATCTCATCTGAGAAACATGATACTAGTAGGTCCCAAAAATTCCACTTTTGTTGTTTCTCTAAGACCATGATCATGACTTTTACTTAACCGCACTGACTAGAATTGGAGAGGGAGTACTGTGTCTAGCTTTATTTCAACTTCTGTTCTGTTCATATAACAGTATCTAGGACTGTTACTGTCTGTGGGATGAATTCAGTAAACATGTCATTTTCTCATAAGTTTCTTGATGAATGAAAATATAGTGATATTAATTGCTTTGTTATTTTTGCACTGGATTGTATAGCATCTTATTGTTTGTTTCATGATATAGTATGGAGCAATTCCTATCGAGCTAGCAGCAGATAGTGGTCGACACAAGCTTGTTCAAATTCTGTTACCTAGGACAAAACCATTTAAATCTCTGCCATATTGTAGTGTTGGTGGGACAATTACAACTCTGAATTCTACAAAAATCAATGCTCCTCAGGTATGTACTCCTGAAGTTTAATGCATGATTGCTTCGTACTTTCTATTTAGACCATAGTAATTCGTTGCCCGTCTTATAGATAGCTTATACTTCGTTCTCCATTGACAGAGTAAAAAGTCCACCACGAAGTACACATATTCATGAACTTTGTTTACATGCATATATAGCTTATACTCCATCCTCCTTCAATTGTTCGCCACTTGGACTATGTCACTGTGCTGCTAGCAAGCTTTCAGGCTGGCTGCTGTTAGGCGTTCTCTGATAGGACAGTTCTGGTGTTGTATGTTGTGTACTAGTGTTAGGGGGCAGCCCTCACCCCTGGGGGCAAGATAGAAGAACTATTCTTCTATTCTTGCTTTATTCCTCATAGGGGTTCCTCTTTATATAGAGGCCTAACAATCCAACAAATCATAGATCTCATCCTTAATTGGCTCAAGGCCCAAGCTAAAAAGGTATCTTGCTAATTTAAAGGATAGATCACCTAACATAAAGATTGGGAACTGCGGTGGGACATGTATTTCCATACGCAATGCTGTAAAAGTGTAAAATATGTTGAGATTGACATTTTTTTGATAAAGGACATTTCATTAAATTGATTTATGAAGGTGAGATATGTTGAGATTGACATGCCTTGAGCATGTAAAACTAGCGAAGTTGAGCTATTCTAGTTCTATATTCCAATGACATCACTTTAGTCATTTTGTTATACTAGATCATAATTGAGTAATTGACAGCTGGCTACATATTTAGATTGGTAATGCAGGATTAGATGTTCCACGAACTGCAGGCCAAACCATGAAAGCAATTATGGAACTACTGAGAGGTACTTCCTTTTCTCTTTTTGGTTTTCAAGTACTCCCTCTGTTCCAAAATTATTGTTGTGATTTTAGTTCAAAATTTACTAAACCACAACAATAATTTTGGAATGGAGGGAGTACAATATATTTAACTAGAAGAGGTCTGCTGTTATATCTGGCTACCTTTTGTATGAATCCATCCTATGGTACAGGGTTGGCGTTTAGTTTCATATTTTGTAGTTAATTTTGACTGCATTTACTTAAATGTACCAGGCTGCTTCATGTTGTAATCATTGTGCCAAAATGCATGCCAGATAGCGAGTCATAGATTGCATACCTCAATGATGAATTGATGATGCATCTTTCTTTGTCGGCCATTATTTGTGTACTGTTTGTTACTACTATGATTACTTACCGCTTCTTTTTAGCATGATAAGTTTTTTCCTCTTTTTTTGACAGTTTGTACTATGTACCCGTTGCTGGCCTTTTTGCTTGCCATCCTTCTATTATCTACTGGGGTGCATTCCATCACACATGATACAAGTTTCAATGAGGGCACTTGTCGATATGACATGATCAGTGTTGCAGTCCTCTCATGCATGCAACCGGACAAGTCATGGAAGTCACCCTCAGTCTCATGCTGCAAAGCACTGATACATGCAATTGATGAGTTGCCGGCTAGCGGTGAGAATGGTAAGTGTTGTTTATGCCGTTTCATGAGGGCAAAGCTTCATTATCCTGAATTGGCAGCAACGTATATCTCTTGCCATGGGAAGGACAGAGCTATTGTTGCAAAATGGTCGTTTCCTGTCGTAGTATGCAGCACAGGTGTGGTGTTTCTATCTTGCAATTTGCTCAAGACAAATCAGCAGAAAGATTGAATAGGAAGATCTATTATACATTTGCAAAGAATCATAACTTTTCTTTTCTTTTTTCTGTTTCCGCCCAGCTTGTTCACGAAAAGAGATCGCCCCTCCTCGCAAGGAGACCGTCATGGAGAGGCCTCCTTCAAATTCACATGGCAGCAAGATCCTTTTTATCTTGTTTGCAGCTGTCTTCATCATTCTGTTGATCTTCATCTTGTACCCCTGGTGGGTCAGGCGGGCTGCCCCAGGGCGACACGAATCTCTACCGTTAATGCCAATTCAAAAGCAGGCCAGATCATCTCCCGGGAGTGGCCACCGACAATCCTCTGGGCGGTTGAAGGAGCGTCGGACATCTTTATAGTGAAGCACTTATTCTTGAAAGAAACCTTAATCGTCAACAGATTCAGACTTGCTGTTGTCTTCATGTTAGTGCAGCAGTACATAACTGTTTTGTCTCCAATGCTTGTTTAGGGATCATACTGGTACTTTGTTAACGTTCTGCAAGTGACTGGTTGCATCATTACATACAGAGCCAAAATGTTTTCTCAGAAAATTTTCCTACTGTTAAGTCCATTGCATTGTACTCCCTCCGTAAAGAAATATAAGAGCGTTTAGATAACTACTTTAGTGATCTAAACACTCTTATATTTCTTTACAGAGGGAGTACTATTGTTCTTGGCATCAAGTTTGGTTAAAACTTCTAAGTGTCAAATGTATAGTGTCTTTGGAAATGTCGTCGTCTCTTGCTGATTTTTTTTCCGGATAAACCCTCTTGCTGATTGTTTCATCGCCATGTCACTGGACAGTTACAGTGTTAGTTGAAGTCGAGCTTGCACAATGCATGCATAATTTTCTCGTTTAGAAAGCAAAAAGTCATAGTAAAGAAGTTACTCCTTCAGATACCTTATTTTTTCTGGAAACTTTTTTCGTTTGAAACAGTATATGTGCATGTGCATATGTTCGCTGTCGAGTGGTTCCTTGGTCCTTCCTCTACCTACGCGATCTCTTTGTTTCAGTGAGTTCATCTTAATGAATGTACTCTGTCCGTTTCGAAATGTTCCAAAATGTAGTGTATATTTTGTTTTTCTAAAGTCAAACATTTTTCGATAAAGGGCGTTTTTATTAACTCCAAATGTAGCATCAAGAGATACAGAGCGTTAAGAGTATCACCTGGCCTCTGCATAATTATGATGCACATAGCCAAACACCAATAGTCTGACAAAAAAACATAAAAAAGGCGACAATTCGGCAATAGTAGTCCTATAGACCGAAACTATGCCTATGTCGAAATGAATGATGGACCGATCCGAAGATTATGCTGCCACTCATGTTGGGTAAAAACCTTCATAGCCACCTGTTCCAACCGCGTACAGACCACCTTGAACAACGGTTGATACTCCGCTCGTTGTAGCGTAGACCACGTACAAAGCAAGTGCATACAACGGAAAATAACCTGCAACGGAGAGGCATTTTTTGTCATTAAAAACCTAATCATTTCTACATAGTCAAAACGACCATAGTAAGGCATACGCTCCCACCCTTATTAGCGTTTTCAACCTATTTGAAATACCGTCCATCCAATAACCAAAAATATTGGCAACACTCATGGGCGGATACAAATTTGACGCTATTTGGATGATTGACCATGTAGAACGCGCAAACTTATATTGGGAAAGAGGTGTTTGATTGTCTCGTCATGAGTACAAAAACAACCCTTCTTACTTCCTTACCAATTGCGTCGTGTGAGGTTGTCTTTAGTTAGCACTACTCACCTACGAAGATACCACGTGAAGATTTTAACTTTAAGTGGAATCTTCGCCTTCCAATTTTTTTTTGTTATTACTCACTGGTACCTCAGAATGCGTGAGTGCACGGTACATAGAGTAAACTGTGAAAGACCCTGATGTAGTAAGGTTGCAGCGAAATACGTCCCGGCCTTGTGTCAAGTTAATCGAATCCAAACGAGATAAGAGATTATGCCATGACATAAGTCAGGTGCCAATCAAATCCCGCCTGAATGAAAGATTCGGCGGGCCTGAATGAAAGATTCGGCGGGGATGAGCTGAGCACCTGCGCAATAGTATTATTCTTATCGCGAGCAATGTTGTACAAGGCTGGATATTGTTCTCGGAGACTGGCGTTGCCTAGCCAGATGTCCTCCTAGAAACGAATCTCTGGCCGTCCTTTATCACGAAAGACCCAAAGCGAAAGAGATATTTATTTGCCGCCATTAGGCCAGCCCAAAAGTGCGAGTCTCCAGGTTTCTAATATGCCCGAGAGAACGCCTTTTGGCCTAGATACTTATTGCGCAACATGGTTTGCCAAATAACATCCTCAATAAGAAGCTTGAACAACCATTTACTAAGTAGGGCCTCAATCTTGACCTGTAGGTCATGAATTCCGAGGCCACCTTGGTCTTTCGGCCTACAAACCACGCTCCATTTGGTCAACCTATATATATTTCTTTTCACCATCTCCTTGCCAAAAGAACTTGGACCTAAAATAGTCCAGTCTTTGCAAGACCCCTTTCAGAAGTTAGAAGAACGAAATCATATAGAGAACCATATTTGTGAGGACATATTTTATCAGAACCAGTCGTCCTCCGACTGAGAACAACTTGCCTTTCCAACTGCTCAGCCGTTTCTCTAGGCGTTTGATACGTCTCCATCGTGTCTACTTTTCCAAACTCTTTTGCCCTTGTTTTGGACTCTAATTTGTATGATTTGAATGGAACTTACCCGGACTGACGTTGTTTTCAGCAGAATTGCCATGGTGTTATTTTTGTGCAGAAATAAAAGTTCTCGGAATGACCTGAGACTTCATGGATATTATTTTTGGAATAAATAAAAAATATTGGCGAAAGAATCAACCAGAGGGGACCCACACCCTGTCCACAAGGGTGGAGGGCGTGCCCACCCCCTGGGGCGCGCCCTCCAGTCTTGTGGGTCCCACGAGGCTCCATCGACCTCAACTCCAACTCCATATATTCACGTTTGAGGAGAAAAAATCAGAGAGAAGGATTCATCGTGTTTTACGATACGGAGTCGTCGCCACCTCCTGTTCTTCCTCGGAAGGGCAGATCTGGAGTCCGTTTTGGGCTCCGGAGAGGGGAAATCATTGCCATCGTCATCATCAACCATCCTCCATCACCAATTTCATGATGCTCACTGCCATGCGTGAGTAATCCCATCATAGGCTTGCTGCACGGTGATGGGTTGGATGAGACTTACCATGTAATCGTGTTAGTTTTGTTAGGGTTTGATCCCTAGTATCCACTATGTTCTAAGATTGATGTTGTTATGACTTTGCTATGCTTAATGCTTGTCACTAGGGTTCGAGTGCCATGATTTCAGATCTGAACCTATTATGTTTTCATGAATATATTTTTGTTCTTGATCCTATCTTGCAAGTTATAGTCACCTACTACGTGTTATGATCCGGCAACCCCGGAGTGACAATAGTCGGGACACTTCCCGATGATGACCGTAGTTTGAGGAGTTCATGTATTTGTTGGGTAACGTAGCATGCAATTTCAGAAAATTTCCTACGATCACGCAAGATCTATCTAGGAGATGCATAGCAACGAGAGGGGGAAGTGTGTCCATGTACCCTCGTAGACCGAAATCGGAAGCGTTAGGTTAACGCGGTTGATGTAGTCGAACGTCTTCGCGATCCAACCGATCTAGTACCAAACGTACGACACCTCCGAGTTCAACACACGTTTAGCTCGATGACGTCCCTCGAACTCTTGATCATGCAAATGGTCGAGGGAGAGTTGCGTCAGCACAATGGTGTTGTGACGGTGATGGCGATGTGATCCGCGCAGGGCTTCGTCTAAGCACTACATGAATATGACCGGAGGAGTAAACTGTGGAGAGAGACGCCGCACACGGCTTGGAACAATTGGTGTGTCTCCAAGGGGTGCCCTTCCCATGTATATAAAGGAGGGAGAGGGAGGAGGCCGGCCACCAGGGGCGTGCCAAGGAGAGGGGAGTCCTACTAGGACTCCAGTCCTAGTAGGATTCGCCCCCCTCTTATTCCTTCTCACGGAGGGGAAAAAGGGGGAAGGAGAGGGAAGAGGAGAAGGAAAGGGGGGCGCGCCCCCTCCCCTAGTCCAATTCAGACTCCCCATGGGAGGGGGGCGCAGCCACCCCTTGTGGGCTGCCTCCCCTCTCCCCTATGGCCCATGTAGGCCCAATAATTCCCCGGGAGGTTCCGGTAACCCCTCGGTACTCCGAAATATATCCGAACCATTCCGGTGTCCGAATATCATCATCCAATATATCAATATTTACCTCTTGACCATTTCGAGACTCCTCGTCATGTCCGTAATCTCATCCGGAACCCTGAACAATCTTCGGTCACCAAAATACATAACTCATAATACAAATCATCATTGAACGTTAAGCGTGCGGACCCTACGGGTTCGAGAACTATGTAGACATGACCGAGACACATCTCCGGCCAATAACCAACATGGGAAACTGGATGCTCATATTGGTTTTATTCCCTTTGTCATCTGTATGTTACTTTCCCGAGATTCGATCGTCGATATCATCATACCTAGTTCAATCTCGTTACCGACAAGTCTCTTTACTCGTTCCGTAATGCATCATCCCGCAACTAACTCATTAGTCACATTGCTTGCAAGGCTTATAGTGATGTGCATTACCGAGACGGCCCAGAGATACCTCTCCAATACTCGGAGTGACAAATCCTAATCTCGATCTACGCCAACCCGACAAACACCTTCGGAGACACCTGTAGAGCATCTTTATAATTTCCCAGTTACGTTGTGACATTTGATAGCACACAAGGTGTTCCTCCGGTATTCGGGAGTTGCATAATCTCATAGTCAAATGAATATGTATAAGTCATGAAGGAAGCAATAACAATAAAACTTAACGATCATTATGCTAAGCTAACGGATGGGTCATGTCCATCACATCATTCTCTAATATTGTGATCCCATTCATCAAATGACAACACATGTTTATGGTTAGGAAACTTAACCATCTTTGATTAACGAGCTAGTCAAGTAGAGGCATACTAGGGACACTCTGTTTTGTCTATGTATTCACACATGTACTAAGTTTCTGGTTAATACAATTCTAACATGAATAATAAACATTTATCACGATATAAGGAAATAGTAATAACAACTTTATTATTGCCTCTAGGGCATATTTCCTTCAGCCTCCCACTTGCACTAGAGTCAATAATCTAGTTCACATTGCCATGTGATTTAACACCAATAGTTCACATCTTTATGTGATTAGCACCCGTAGTTCATATCTCCATGTGACCAACACTCAAAGGGTTTACTAGAGTCAATAATCTAGTTCACATCGCTATGTGATTAACACCCAAAGAGTACTAAGGTGTGATCATGTTTTTTTTGTGAGAGAAGTTTTAGTCAACGGGCCTGTCACATTCAGATTCTTATGTATTTTGCAAATTTCTATGTCTACAATGCTCTACATGGAGCTACTCTAGCTAATTGCTCCCACGTTATATACGTATCTAGATTGAGACTTAGAGTCATCTAGATCAGTGTCAAACCTTGCATCGAGGTAACTCTTTACGACAAACTCTTTATCACCTCCATAACCGAGAAACATTTCCTTAGTCCTTTTAGGTAACTAAGGATAATTTTGACTGCTGTTCAGTGATCTACTCCTCGATCACTATTGTACCCCCTTGCCAAACTCTTAGTAAGGTACACAATATGTCTGGTACACGGCATGACATACTTTATAGAACCTATGGCTGAGGCATAGGGAATGACTTTCATTCTCTCTCTATCTTCCGCCGTGGTGGGGCTTTGAGTCTTACTCAACTTCACACCTTGCAACACATGCAAAAACCCTTTCTTTGACTGATTCATTTTGAACTTCTTCAAAATCTTGTCAAGGTATGTGCTTTTGAAAGTCCTATTTAAGCGTCTCAATCTATCTCTATAGATCTTGATGCCCAAAATATAAGTAGCACCACCGAGGTCTTTTATTGAGAAACTCTTATTCAAGTATCCTTTTATGCTATCCAGAAATGCTACATCATTTCCAATCAACAATATGTCATCCACATATAATATTAGAAATGCTACAGAGCTCTCACTCACTTTCTTGTAAATACAGGCTTCACCATAAGTCTGTATAAACCATATGCTTTGATCACCACATCAAAGCGTATATTCCAACTCCGAGATGCTTGCACCAGTCCATAGATGGATCGCTAGTGTTTGCAACTTTGTTAGCACCTTTAGGATCTATAAAACCTTCTGGTTGCATCATATACAACTCTTCTTTGAGACATCCATTAAGGAATGTGCTACCTCTTGAGCACTGCGTTGGTTTTCCCTTGAAGAGGAAAGGGTGATGCAGCAAAGTAGCGTAAGTATTTCCCTCAGTTTTTGAGAACCAAGGTATCAATCCAGTAGGAGGCTACGCGCACGCGCTAGTCCCTCGCACCTACACAAACAAATAAATCCTCGCAACCAATGCGATAAGGGGTTGTCAATCCCTACACGGTCACTTACAAGAGTGAGATATGATAGATATGATAGGATAATATTTTTGGTATTTTTATGATAAAGATGCAAAGTAAAATAAAAGCAACGGAAATAACTAAGTGTTGAAAGATTAATATGATGGAAAATAGACCCAGGGGCCATAGGTTTCACTAGTGGCTTCTCTCAAGAGCATAAGTATTTTACGGTGGGTGAACAAATTACTGTTGAGCAATTGACAGAATTGAGCATAGTTATGAGAATATCTAGGTATGATCATGTATATAGGCATCACGTCCGAGACAAGTAGACCGACTCCTGCCTGCATCTACTACTATTACTCCACACATCGACCGCTATCCAGCATGCATCTAGAGTATTAAGTTCATAAGAACAGAGTAACGCCTTAAGCAAGATGACATGATGTAGAGGGATAAATTCATGCAATATGCCACATCTTGTTATCCTCGATGGCAACAATACAATACATGCCTTGTTGCCCCTACTGTCACTGGGAAAGGACACCGCAAGATTGAACCCAAAGCTAAGCACTTCTCCCATTGCAAGAAAGATAAATCTAGTAGGCCAAACCAAACTGATAATTCGAAGAGACTTGCAAAGATAACCAATCATACATAAAAGAATTCAGAAAATTCAAATATTGTTCATAGATAGACTTGATCATAAACCCACAATTCATCGGTCTCAACAAACACACCGCAAAAGAAGATTACATCGAATAGATCTCCACAAGAGAGGGGGAGAGCATTGTATTGAGACCCAAAAAGAGAGAGGAAGCCATCTAGCTAATAACTATGGACCCGAAGGTCTGAGGTAAACTACTCACACTTCATCAGAGAGGCTATGGTGTTGATGTAGAAGCCCTCCGTGATCGATGCCCCCTCCGTGAGCTCAAACAGGCCCCAAGATGGGATCTCGTGGGTACTGAGAAGGTTGCGGCGGTGGAATTAGGTTTTGGCTCCGTGTCGATCGTTTGGGGTGCGTGAGGTATATATAGGAGGAAGGAGTACGTCGGTGGAGCAACAGGGGGCCCACGAGGGTGGAGGGCGCGCCCAGGGGGGTAGGCGCGCCCCCCTACCTCGTGCCCTCCTGGTTGCTTTCTTGACGTAGGGTCCAAGTCCTCTGGATCACGTTCGTTCCAAAAATCACGTTCCCGAAGGTTTCATTCCGTTTGGACTCCGTTTGATATTCTTTTTCTACGAAACTCTGAAATAGGAAAAAAACAACAATTCTGGGTGGGCCTCCGGTTAATATATTAGTCCCAAAAATAATATAAAAGTGAATAATAAAGCCCAATAATGTCCAAAACAGAAGATAATATAGCATGGAGCAATCAAAAATTATAGATACGTTGGAGACGTTTCAAGCATCCCCAAGCTTAATTCCTGCTCGTCCTCGAGTAGGTAAATGATAAAAACAGAATTTTTGATGTGGAATGCTACTTGACATAATTTCAATGTAATTCTTCTTAATTGTGGTACGAATATTCAGATCCGAAAGACTCAAGGCAAAAGTTTAATATTGACATAAAAACAATAATACTTCAAGCATACTAATTAAGCAATTATGTCTTCTCAAAATAACATGGCCAAAGAAAGTTATCCCTACAAAATCATATAGTCTGGCTATGCTCTATCTTCACCACACAAAATATTTAAATCATGCAAAACCCCGATGACAAGCCAAGCAATTGTTTCATACTTTTGACGTTCTCAAACTTTTTCAATCTTCACGCTGTTGAGGCATATCTCTCTAGATGTAGTTTTGGTGATTGATGACAACATGTTTGCGGACTAATCGTGTGCTTTGAGCTTTTCAGAGATTCATCCTTGGCACGAGACGATTTCTTTCCCCTCGGAGTGTTATTCGAGACGGTGCAGCTCTTTCATTTCTATTTTGGTGAACTAGTTTCGTAGGAGTCACCGTACTATCAAGAGGGGCCCCGCTTTGGTAAGACTAGGGTGGAATCAACACGTACACTTCCGTCTCACACCCTCTAAGCCTTTCTGGTTCAATGGAGAGCTTTTTCCCCTTTACTGGTGCATCGTCTGGTCCCAGTGGTAGTACCGCGGTGCCCAGCGGTTGTACCGCTTAGGAGTCAAAGGCGGCAGTACCGCTCTGCAGCGGTAGTACCGCCGGTGGGTCCTCAGCTGTAGTACCGATGCCGTACCAGGCTCCTACTGCGTCGACTCGAGGGGGTCGCTTCTCGTGTCGGATTGTGCGGCACTAAGCAGCGGCAGTAGTGCGGTAGTGCCGCTCATGAGCGGTAGTACCGCCCAACCACCGCGGCAGTACCGCACTAGGTCCCTCTTTTCTTCTCTCTCACCTGCCCTCCTGTCTGCACGGCAGTACCGCCTGGGGGAGTGGTAGTACCGCTGTGCACAACGGTAGTACCGCTGCCTCCTGCGGTAGTACCGCCCTCTGCGGGGATGTTTTGGGGGTAATGGTTGGATTGTTCCCCCCACTATATAAGGGGGTCTTCTTCCCCAAAGTTGACTCACCTCTTCCCCCAAAAGCTCCATTGTTGCTCCAAGCTCCATTTTCGCCCGATCTCTCTCCCTAGCCAATCAAACTTGTTGATTTGCTCGGGGTTGGTTGAGAAGGCCCCGATCTACACTTCCACCAAGAGAAATTTGATTCCCCCTCTAACCCCTAGCGGATCTTGTTACTCTTGGGTGCTTGAGCACCCTAGACGGTTGAGGTCGCCGCGGAGCCATAGTCCATTGTGGTGAAGCTTCATGGTGTCGTTGGGAGCCTCCAATTAAGTTGTGGAGATTGCCCCAACCTTTTTGTAAAGGTCTGGTCGCCGCCTTCAAGGGCACCAATAGTGGAATCACGGCATCTCGCATTGTGTGAGGGCGTGAGGAGAATACAGTGGCCCTAGTGGCTTCTTGGGGAGCATTGTGCCTCCATACCGCTCCAACGGAGATGTACGTCCCCTCAAAAGTAAGGAACTTCGGTAACACATCCTCGTCTTCACCGGCTCCACTCTTGGTTATCTCGTCCCTTTACTTTTGCAAGCTTACTTGTGTAAAATCCCTTGCTTGCTTGTGTGCTTGTTGTTGTTGCATCATATAGGTTGCTCACCTAGTTGCATATCTAGACAACCTACTTTGATGCAAAGTTTAATTTGGTAAAGAAAAGTTAAAAATTGTTAGTTGCCTATTCACCCCCCCTCTAGTCAAATATATCGATCCTTTCAATTGGTACCAGAGCCTCGTCTCTTTATTAAGGACTTTACCGTCTGAAGAGTATGGTTGACGTCGTAGACGGTGTGGAGGAGCACTCCGGTGCGAATCCGGTCTCGTCTACGGGAGATGGGGGAACCGCGGTCTCTCGTGAGGAATTCAGTGTGGCGTTGGACACCTTGAAAACCCCCATGACGACCGAGGTCGAAAGCATGTTTAATAAATTCATAGAAGGGCTTAAACTTTCCACCGCACCGTTGAAAGTGGGTGATCCCGCTATAACAAGGTGACAGATGCTACCTCCGACAAGGGGGAAGCTACTAGCGAGAAAGCTCCTTCTTCTAGTGGTAAAAATGGCACCGACATCTTTGCTCATGTGGAACCTCCACTTGTCTATGGTGGACCGCTTCCTTCCACTCATTTGAATCATGCCGGCCCGGCCCCTAAGATTGAGAAGAATGTAGATTTTGATTCTTGGTTCTATCGTTTTAAGCGTCATTTAAATCATGTGAACACTAACCTTTGGAGAATCATTGAAGAAGGTTTCTATCCGCATGACCGAAG
This sequence comes from Aegilops longissima, assembly GCA_021605205.1. NCBI lineage: Eukaryota > Viridiplantae > Streptophyta > Magnoliopsida > Poales > Poaceae > Aegilops > Aegilops longissima. Next base: position 86,872,301 of record CM038680.1, read on the forward strand.
CAACTTCACTCCTAGAGAAGCCGTGGATAATCAATTCAATGAGAATTCTCTCTTCATCATCCAAGAAGCAATCCCACCCGAAGATCTTCCTCATCTCCGGCCCTACTCCATGGCCACAGATGCTTGGCATCAAGTGGTTTCCCTCTACCGGGGAAGTGCAAGCATTCAACGCTCCAACTATGAAGTGGTGCAAGATGAAGCCGATGAGTTTGCAATGAAAGAAGATGAAGAACCTCGTGAGCTATATCGGAGGGTAACCAAACTCGCAGTCTCACTCCGAGATCATGGAAGTAAGGACACGGATGACAATTGGATCAAGCGCAAATTCCTCAAGGCAATGATGCCCTATCACAAAGCCATGTCCTCCGTCATTCGTCAAAGACCGGACTTCCACACTTTGTCCTCAAGTGAAGTGTTGGATGAGTTTGTTTCCATGAGCATCTTGGACAAGACCGCCAACAATGCGGTTCTTCGCTCTCAAAGAGTAAAGAAGCCCAACCTTGCACTAAAGGCTAAGGTTAGTATGGAGGAAGAGGATGAAGAGGAAGAAGAGGAGAGCAACCTTGAAGATACGATGTATGCCTATCATGAACACATGGCTCTTGCTTCAAGGCAATTTTGGAGCAAGAAGAACTCAAGGCCCAACTTCAACAAGAACAATTCAAGTGGCGCAAAGGGCAAGCAACGAGTGAGGACTTGCTTTAATTGTGGCAATGAGCCACTTTGTTGTGGAGTGCCCTTATGAGAAGAGGGAAGACAATGGTGGCAAGCTCATCCGAAAGGACAAGGTCAAGTCTTTCCCCAACAAGAGCAACTTCACCAAGAAGACTCCTCCCAAGGCATTGGTGGTACAAGAAGAGTACAATGAGGATGATGATGATGATGAATATGGTGAGTCGATGGCCATGGCCTCCGTTGCCATTGCGAAGACTCCATGGGTGTCTCTCTTCGACTCACCCAATGAGAGCATCATCGCCAAGTGCCTCATGGCTAAAGCCACCAACAAGGTGTTTGCTTCCGGTGGAGGATCATGGTTGCTCGATAGTGTAGCTACAAATCATATGACCGGAAGCAAGGACTTGGTGGTGGACGTGCACAAGATTCCATCTATGCCCACCAATGTTGAGTGGGGTGATGCCTCATCTTCTAAGGTATTGGGACTCGGCAAGGTTGTCATTTCTCATGATCTCATGATCGAGAAGGTCATGCTTGTTGAGTCCCTTGCATATAATTTACTTTCCATTCATCAACTTGCAATCATGGGCTTTGCCACTTTCTTTGATATCGATACCGTGGCCCTCTTGTGGAGCAAGACTCTTAAAGTAGCCTTTGTTGGGCATGTCAAGAACGGTCTATATGTGATTAACTTTTCGGAGGGACCCACTAAGACCACGACATGCCTAATAGCTAAAGTTGATGTGTGATGGCTTTGGCATCGCCGTTTAGCCCATGTCAATATGAGATCTTTGCAAAGTATTCTCAAGGGGGACCATGTCCGTGGACTAACGAATGTTAGTTGTGCTAAAGATCATGCCTGCAGTGCTTGTATCGACAGAAAGCTACATGAGAAGGCTCACCCTCCCATGACTATCATTTACTCGAAGAGGCCTTTGGAGCTCCTTCATTTGGATCTCTTTGGGCCTCCATCCTTTGATAGTCTTGGGGGTAGGAAGTATCGCTTGGTGATTGTGGATGACTATTCAAGATACACTTGGGTGTATTTCTTCAAGAGGAAGAGCGAGACCCAACAAACCGTCATTGACTTTGCAAATGAAGCACAACGTCAACACAATGCAAAGATCTTGACAATAAGAAGTGACAACGGCACCGAGTTCAAGAACTACACCTTGGATGAGTTTCTTAGTGATGAGGGGATCAAACATCACTATTCCGCACCCTACACCCCTCAACAAAACGGTGTTGCGGAGAGGAAGAACCGAACGTTGATGGATGCGACAAGGACCATGATGGCGGAGTTCAAGTCTCCATACAACTTTTGGGCCAAAGCCATCAACACCGCGTGTCATGCATCCAGTCGGCTCTACCTCTGCAAGGGCTTGAACAAGACTCCATATGAGATGCTCACCGGTAACAAGCCCAACCTCAAGTACTTTTGGGTGTTCGGGTGTAAGTGTTTCATTCTCAAGAAAGGTGTTCGTTTGTCTAAATTTGAGGCTAGAGCTTATGAGGGCATATTTGTTGGTTATGCTACAAACTCTCATGCTTACCGTGTCCTCAATAAATCCACGGGACTTATTGAGGAGACGTGTAACGTGGAGTTTGATGAGAATAACGGATCCCAAGTGGAGCAAAGTGGCACTTGTGATGTAGGTGATGAAATTCCTCCTCAAGCCATAAGAAGAATGGGTGTTGGTTTTATCCTACCCATTGAGGAACCCCTTGTGGTCGAAGGAGAAGGACAATGCTCCACTCAAGTGGAGCCATCACCAACCCAAGGCCCACACGCTTCCGAAGAACAAAGTGAAGGCCCTCAACCTCATGAACAAGACCAAGGGCAAGATCATCCTCAAGACGGTGTTGACACCCCAAGTGATGCCCAAGGTCAAGTTCTCTCCTTCGAGCAAGTTCAAGATCTAGAACAAGCTCAAGACGACGCTCAAGATGATCACGTGACCGCTCCTCAACTCACCACCAAGGAGGAATTGGAGCGTCGTGCCGCCAAGATTGCATCCAAGCTCTCCACCAAGGGTCATCTCATGAAAAATGTGCTTGGAAGCATTCAAAAGGGGGTAAGCACTCGTAGACAATTGGCAAACTATTGTGAACATCACACGTTTGTCTCTTGTGTTGAACCCCAAAAGGTATATGAAGCACTCGAAGATCCGGATTGGCTTAATGCCATGCATGAAGAACTCAACAACTTCGAGTACAACAAGGTGTGGAGATTGGTGACAAGGCCAATGGGGAACCACAATGTCATTGGAACCAAGTGGATATTCAAGAACAAGCAAGATGCTCACGGGACCATCGTTCGCAACAAGGCAAGATTGGTGGCACAAGGCTACTCCCAAGTCGAGGGTATCGACTACGGTGAAACCTTTGCTCCCGTTGCTCGCCTTGAATCCATTCGTTTGTTGATTGCTTATGCTTCTCATCACAACTTTAAGTTGCAACAAATGGATGTGAGGAGTGCTTTTCTTAATGGTCCTATTAATGAGTTGGTGTATGTCAAGCAACCCCCCGGGTTCGAGGGTCCCTACTTTCCCGATCATGTGTATCAACTCGATAAGGCACTCTATGGCCTTAAACAAGCCCCACGTGCGTGGTACGATCACCTTACCGAGTTGTTACAAGATCGTGGATTTGAAGTTGGGCTAATCGACCCCACTCTTTTTACTAAGAAGGTCAAAGGGGAGTTGTTTGTGTGCCAACTATATGTTGACGATATTATCTTTGCTTCCCCTAACAAAGCTTTCAATGAGGAATTTGCCGCTCTCATGACCTCAAAGTTCAAGATGTCTTCCATGGGAGAGTTGAAGTTCTTCCTCGGGTTCGAAGTGAAACAAAGAAGAGAAGGAACCTTCATCAACCAAGCCAAATACACTCAAGACATGCTTAAGAGATTCAAGCTAAGGGGTTATTTGGATAGCAAGTATTAGTAATGGATTTGTAGAAAACAAGTTTTTAGCCGGTTTTTTGCAAAATCTGTTTTACTTACTTTTTTACTAAGAATCAGTTTGTAGAAAAAGTTGTTTGGATTTGGAAAGTGTAAAACAGCTCTATGCAGTTCCTTGTTTGGAGGATTCCATTCTCCCCTCACGGACGAAGTCGTATTTTTCCCAATACCTATGCGTTCAAAGCTGCATCTCCGATTGATCCTCTGGCCGCCTCCTAGATGCCGCTGCTCGTCTCCCCATGGGCTTCGACGACATTACGCACGGACGCCGGCGGCGCATGCGAGGGCGGGGACGCCATGCTGCTCGTACCACCCCGTCTGGTACCAGCTGGCCGAGGGCACATGGACTCATTGCCATTGATGGCAAGTTGGCTAGTTTTGTGCTGCCCATGATGAACTCCTCCGATGGTTGGGCATTCGATTCGAGCAGCGGGTGTAGGTTCGCCGGAACGACAATGGTGTTTGGCGCTCAGCAGGCACAACGACGATGTCGTCGGGGCGGACTAGCTGGCCGCTTGCCATTCGTGGCGTGCCCCTCCAGTGTTGTGCCATCCGTGATGGTGTTTCAGCGCTCGGTGGGCACAACGACAGTGTCTTGGTCGGGAACAACGACGGAGTTACCAGCGGCACGTCGACGGTCGACTCAGTGTGAATCGTCTGGTTGCGAAACACCCGTGGTGAGCTCCTCCGGTGTTTGTGCGTTCGCTCATGCAACGCGCGTGGCTTCGCCGGAAATGACGGCAATGTCTTTTGGCGGGCATGTGACGATGAGTTCGGCCGGCGTATAAGCTAAACTCGTTTATACAAAAACGACTAATAGTCGTTTTTCCAAAAGCTCGCTTTTCTGGTTTTACGGGAACCAAGTTTTACTTATCCGGGAATTTGTTACGCTAACCAAACGTAGTTTTTGGTGGTTATTCCTCAAAACACGATTTAGGAAAATGGGTTTGGTAAAAACCACGTATCCAAACAACCCCTAAGTGATGTTAAGCCGGCTTCCACTCCAATGCCCACCAAGTGCCAACTTGACATTGATCCCAATGGTAAAGCGGTGGATCAAAAGGTATACCGCTCCATGATTGGCTCCTTGCTTTACCTTTGTGCATCTAGACTGGATATCATGTTGAGTGTGGGAATTTGTGCACGGTTTCAAGCTGCACCTAAGGAAAGCCACTTTGTGGTGGTCAAGCGAATCTTTCGATATTTGGCTCATACCCCAAACTTTGGCGTATGGTACCCAAGAGGAGCAAACTTCAAGCTTGTAGGATATTCAGACTCTGATTGGGCGGGAGACAAAGTGGATAGGAAGTCCACTTCTGGAGGGTGCCAATTCCTTGGTTGCTCTTTGGTAAGTTGGTCTTCCAAGAAGCAAAGTTGTGTGTCTCTCTCGTCCACCGAAGCGGAGTATGTGGCGGCCGGGAGTTGTTGTGCACAACTCTTATGGATGAGGCAAACTTTAAAGGATTACTGTGTCATTTGTGACAAAGTGCCTCTTTGGTGTGACAATGAAAGTGCCATCAAGATTTCCCTCAACCCGGTGCAACACTTCAAGACGAAGCATATTGAGATTCGGTATCACTTCATCCGGGATCATATTAGACGAGGGGAGATCGAGCTCAACTATGTCAACACTCATGATAACCTTGCAGATATTTTCACGAAGCCCTTGGATGAAGCAAGATTTCGCGAGTTAAGGCATGAGCTAAATATCATTGATTCGAGCAATGTTGCTTGAACCCTTGAACACCCTCACCATACTCAGCTTGTTATCTTGTTTAGGTGTAGGCATGGACATAGGGGGAGTGTTGTTCTCTCAATGAACTCTCCCTCCCCCATTATGCATAAATTGATCAACTCTTTCACATTAGCCATTTTTTATGGTACTTGTGCTTCAAAGACGAGTTTTGGTCATGGGCCCAAGGATAATTCTTCGCGGTGCCATACCAATTGACTCAAACATAGGTGGCTCCGGCCACCGCCATCTCCTTGGAGAGGTTGTGTCTTGTGGATTGGTCCTTCTTGTCTCTTGCCTTTCTTTCTCTCTGCTTAGTCTTAGTTTCCGCCTCTTGCCATTTGTTTTTCTTTTTTTTTTCTTTTTGAGCCGAGCCTTTTTGTCTAGTCGTTGAAGTCTCGCTGGGCGGTACTACCGCTGGCGGTGCGCGGTACTACCGCTTATGTTGACAAGCGGTACTACCGCCCACCCGAGCGGTACTACCGTTGGGGGGGCAGGACCAGGGGTTATGTCGGGGCAGGGGAGGTTTCTTCTCCCCATACCCATTCGCACCGCCCCCTCGTTCCTCTTCTCCTCTCCAGCGTCGCCTCGCCGCGGGAGGGCTCCGGCTGGCCGCCGTCTCCAGGCCGTCCCTCTCCATTCCCTTTGGTGGAACCGATCCCCACCCCGTCCTCTTGCCATGGATGCTGGTATTGTCCCCGTTCCTGCTCTCTTTTTGTCTAGTTCTTAGATCTAGTGTCTTGGGGCAATAGTGGTTGCATCCCTCAATTTTTGGCTAAATCTAGGCTTGAGTAGTTTGGAGAAAGCGACTAGACTGTTTGGATTAAGGTTTGGTAGGTTTATTTTTGAATTTGGCATCCCCGGTAGTGCCGGATCTGACCACGGCAGTAGGAAACCGCTGGTTCCCAGTCTTGAGCGGTACTACCGCTCTCAGTGGAGCGGTACTACCGCTTGGGTGGTACTGCCGCTTGTGGCCAGCGGTACTACTGCTGCATGCCCGATTCCATCTTTTTCCTACCACGTTTGATCCATGTTGTTTTGTTTGGAGGCTCATGCTCTTTCTTTCGTGTTGGTTCTTCTTTTCGTGTGTTTGGTACCAGGTGATGAACATCCTGAGCAGCAAGTCCTCCGTGTCAATCCCGGTCGTGCAACAACTAAGCGCTACCGCACCTCTGAGTCAGCAGGTGCTTCCTCCAGTGCGCCACCTCCGCCTCAACTCCGTAAGAAACCTGCCAACAGGCCGAAGCCAAGGGGGAAGACTGTGACTGAGTTGACTGCCAAGGAGTTCTGGGAAAGGCGTCCTCGCAACCCCTATGCGGAAGCCCAAGAACCCAGTTTGGTCAACCGCCCGTTCTGGAACCGCTTTTAGTTTGCCATCTACTTTGATGTGATCAAGGCCAAGAAGAATCTCTATGTTGATGTTCGCTCCATCGACACGGATGCCATGGAAAAGGATCCTGAGTACTTTGGTGAAGCTCTTCAGATGTGTTCTCAGCTGAACATTCTCAGGATCATGCAGTTCAACAAGGATTTTGATGCAGATTTGGTGGCTCAATTCTATGCTACTGTCCATCTTGGGACTGATGCAGAAAGGACTCTGACTTGGATGACAAATGGCAAGTTGCTTTCTGTCAAGTGGAAGGCCTTCATGGAGTTACTTGAGGTGGAAGATCACGGGCTTGAGACTCCTGTCGGCTTCCGCCCTCACCGCAATGCAAACTCCACTCACAAGCAAGCTCTCTGGCCCTACTATTCTGTGAAGGTTAACCCTGTGACTCAGAAGGAAACCTATGAGTTGTCTACCTTTTTGGACATTCTTCATTGTGTCTTTCGAGAGACTCTCTTCCCTCGCATCGGGAATCTGGATATGGTCCACTCCTACCTCGTGGACATGCTTCTCTTCTGCCAGCATGAGAAGGAAGCAAACACTGGCGAGTCCCTGGACATCTCTCATGTTATATGGTCTGAACTTCTTACTGCCATTTCTGAGCGCAAGTGCCCGATCTATGGTCCGTTCATCATGCTGCTCATTGAGAAGGCTTGGGCACGTGTCTATCCCAATGTTATGTTGGAAACTAGAGAATTGGTTTCTCATGAGATCAAGCGTCTGAGGAAGAAGGACAATTGGGGCGCCCCAGCTCCTAAATCCGGGGGTCCATCTACTAATGCTGACATGGAGACCGAGGGCAGGGCTGAGGCCGATGATGACGATGAGGACTATGAGCCTTCTGGGACAGAGCCCTCTTGGGCAAAGAAGCTCAAGCGCAAGATGAAGAACCTATTCTGCATGGAGTCTCATGGTTAGTACATGACTCATGTGGCTGAGAAGAAGGCTAGGGGGTGTCACAAGGAGCTCATGCGTCAGCTGGGTGCGACCGTTACCAGCGGTTCTGAGGGCCAGATCACTGAGGAGGAGGAGTGGACACTGTCCATGGACCGATTCTGACACCGAGCAGTTTCCGACTGAGGATGGCAGTGCGGATGACCCTGCCAGGATGTGATGAGAGAGCTCCTCAGTTTGCTTTCACCTGGAGCCGTAGAAACGCTCTTTGCCCTTTTGGTGTCTCGATGCCAAAGGGGGAGAGAGTTTAGGGATTTGTCCTTTGTGATGTCGTCGTTTCTCGTCGTTTCTTTGTAGTGTCGTTGTGTTTTCTCGCCATTTGCTTTGTTTGGTCTTGTGCCAGTGAGACCTTAGTTCCAGACATATGGTGTGAGACATATGCTACCTTATCTTTATCTACGTCTATCTAATACTTTGGTATCTTATGAGTTGCTTGTTTATCCTGTTATATACCCTGCTCTCATGTATCCTTTGCTTAGGTTGTTGGACTATAATATATAGGGGGAGTGTTGATCCTAATGTGTGTGTCTTGCATTCCAAAGGCACTACTAACTAGGTGCACACATTCAGGGGGAGCCCGTCTATATTTTGTAGTTCTAAGTATCTTTACTTTCATGTTATATCCTTGTGCAAATCCCTGGTTGTCATCAATCCACCAAAAGGGGGGAGATTGTTGAGGCATATCTCTCTAGATGTAGTTTTGGTGATTGATGACAACATGTTTGCGTACTAATCGTGTGCTTTGAGCTTTTCAGAGATTCATCCTTGGCACGAGACGGTTTCTTTCCCCTCGGAGTGTTATTCAAGATGGTGCAACTCTTTCGTTTCTATTTTGGTGAACTAGTTTCGTAGGAGTCACTGTACTATCAAGAGGGGGTCCTCTTTGGTAAGGCTAGGGTGGAATCAACATGTACACTTCCGTCTCACACCCTCTGAGCCTTTCCGCTTCAATGGAGAGCTTTTTCCCCTTTACTTATGCATCGTCTAGTCCCAGCGGTAGTACCACGGTGCCCAGCGGTAGTACCACTTAGGAGTCACAGGCGGCAGTACCGCTCCGCAGCAGTAGTATCGCCGGTGGGTCCTCAGCCGTAGTACCACTGCAGTACCAGGCTCCTACCGCGTCAACTCGAGGGGGTCGCTTCTCGTGTCGGATTGTGTGGCACTAAGCAGCGGCATTAGTGCGGTAGTGCCGCTCATGAGCGGTAGTACCGCACTAGTTCCCTCTTTTCTTCTCTCTCACCTGCCCTCCTGTCTGCACGGCAGTACCGCCTCGGGGAGCGGTAGTACCGCTGTGCACAGAGGTAGTACCGTTGCCTCCTGCGGTAGTACCGCCCTCTGCGGGGCTGTTTTGGGGGTAACGGTTGGATTGTTCCCCCCACTATATAAGGGGGTCTTCTTCCCCAAAGTTGACTCACCTCTTCCCCCAAAAGCTCCATTGCTGCTCCAAGCTCCATTTTCGCCCGATCTCTCTCCCTAGCCAATCAAACTTGTTGATTTGCTCCGGATTGGTTGAGAAGACCCCGATCTACACTTCCACAAAGAGAAATTTGATTCCCCCTCTAATCCCTAGCGGATCTTGTTACTCTTGGGTGCTTGAGCACCCTAGACGGTTGAGGTCGCCGCGGAGCCATAGTCCATTGTGGTGAAGCTTCGTGGTGTCGTTGGGAGCCTCCAATTAAGTTGTGGAGATTTCCCCAACTTTGTTGTAAAGGTCCGGTCGCCGCCTTCAAGGGCACCAATAGTGGAATCACGACATCTTGCATTGTGTGAGGGCGTGAGGAGAATACGGTGGCCCTAGTGGCTTCTTGGGGAGCATTGTGCCTCCACACCGCTCCAACGGAGATGTACTTCCCCTCAAAAGGAAGGAACTTCGGTAACACATCCTCGTCTTCATCGGCTCCACTCTTGGTTATCTCGTCCCTTTACTTTTGCAAGCTTACTTGTGTAAAATCCCTTGCTTGCTTGTGTGCTTGTTGTTGATGCATCATATAGGTTGCTCACCTAGTTGCATATCTAGACAACCTACTTTGATGCAAAGTTTAATTTGGTAAAGAAAAGCTAAAAATTGTTAGTTGCCTATTCACCCCCCCTCTAGTCAACTACATCGATCCTTTCACACGCAATACATGAGCGTGAGCCATGGACATAGCACTATATGTGGAATAGAATGGTGGTTGTGGAGTAGACAAAAAGGAGAAGATAGTCTCACATCAACTAGGCGTATCAACGGGCTATGGAGATGCCCATCAATAGATATCAATGTGAGTGAGTAGGGATTGCCATGCAACGGATGCACTAGAGCTATAAGTATATGAAAGCTCATCAAAAGAAACTAAGTGGGTGTGCATCCAACTCGCTTGCTCACGAAGACCTAGGGCATTTTGAGGAAGCCCAACATTAGAATATACAAGCTAAGTTCTATAATGAAAAATTCCCACTAGTATATGAAAGTGATATCATAGGAGACTCTCTATCATGAAGATCATGATGCTACTTTGAAGCACAAGTGCTGTAAAAGGATAGTAACATTGTCCATTCTCTCTTTTTCTCTAATTTTTTTATTTGGGCCTCTTCTTTTTTTATGGCCTCTTTTTTTTCGTCCGGAGTCTCATCCCGACTTGTGGGGGAATCATAGTCTCCATCATCCTTTCCTCACTTGGGACAATGCTCTAAAAATGATGATCATCACACTTTTATTTTCTTACAACTCAACAATTACAACTCAATACTTAGAACAAAATATGACTCTATGTGAATGCCTCCGTGATGTACGGATATGCAATGAATCAAGAGTGACATGTATGAAAGAATTATGAACGGTGGCTTTGCCACAAATACAATGTCAACTACATGATCATGTGAAGCAATATGACAATGATGGAGCATGTCATAGTAAACGGAACGGTGGTAAGTTGCATGGAAATATATCTCGGAATGGCTATGGAAATGCCATAATAGGTAGGTATGGTGGTTGTTTTGAGGAAGGTATATGGTGGGTGTATGATATCGGCGAAAAGTGCGCGGTATTAGAGAGGCTAGCAATGGTGGAAGGAGGAAAAGTGCGTATAATCCATGGACTCAACATTAGTCATAAAGAACTCATACACTTATTACAAAAATATACAAGTTATCAAAACAAAGTATTACGCGCATGCTCCTAGGGGGATAGATTGGTAGGAAAAGACCATCGCTCATCCCCGACCGCCACTCATAAGGAAGACAATAAATAAATAAATCATGCTCCGATTTCATCACATAACGGTTCACCATATGTGCATGCTACGGGAATTACAAAATTTAACACAAGTATTTCTCAAATTCACAACTACTCAACTAGCATGACTCTAATATTACCATCTTCATATCTCAAAACAATCATCAAGCATCAAACTTCTCTTAGTATTCAACACACTCATAAGAAAGTTTTTACTAATCTTGAATACCAAGCATATTAGGATTATTTAAGCAAATTACCATGCTATTTAAGACTCTCAAAATAATCTAAGTGAAGCATGAGAGATCAATAGTTTCTATAAAACAAATCCACCACCATGCTCTAAAAGATATAAGTGAAGTACTAGAGCAAAAACTATATAACTCAAAATATATAAGTGAAGCACATAGAGTATTCTAATAATTTCCGAATCATGTGTGTCTCTCTCAAAAGGTGTGTACATCAAGGATGATTGTGGTAAACTAAGAAGCAAAGACTCAAATCATACAAGACGCTCAAAGCAAAACACATATCATGTGGTGAATAAAAATATAGCTCCAAGTAAAGTTACCGATGGAAGTAGGCGAAAGAGGGGATGCCTTCTGGGGCATCCCCAAGCTTTGGATTTTTGGTGTCATTAGATTATCTTGGTGGTGCCATGGGCATCCCCAAGCTTATGCTTTTGCCACTCCTTGTTCCATAATCCACCAAATCTTTTACCCAAAACTTGAAAACTTCACAACACAAAACTCAGCAGAAAATCTCGTGAGCTCGGTTAGCGAAAGAAAACAAAAGACCACTTCAAGGTACTATAATGAACTCATTCTTTATTTATGTTGGTGTTAAACCTACTGTATTCCAAGTTCTCTATGGTTTATAAACTATTTTAATAGCCATAGATTCATCAAAATAAGCAAACAACACACGAAAAACAGAATCTGTCAAAAACAGAACAGTCTGTAGTAATATGTAACTAACGCAAACTTTTGGAACTCCAAAAAATCAGCAAAAATAGGAAGACCTAGAAAATTTGTTTATTGATCAGCATCAATTGGAATCAATATTTTATCATGTTCTGGTGATTTTTAACAATTATTTTCGTGAACAGAAAGTTTCTGGAAATTACAGCAAGATCAAATAACTATCATCCAAGAAGATCTTATAGGTTTAACTTGGCACAAACACTAATTAAAACATAAAAACACATATAAACAGAGGATAGAACAAATATTTATTCCTAAGCAGAAGCAAAAAGCAAAAACTAAAAATAAAATTGGGTTGCCTCCCAACAAGCGCTATCGTTTAACGCCCCTAGCTAGGCATAAAAGCAAGGATAGATCTAGGTATTGCGATCTTTGGTAGGCAATTCTTCAATGAGACATCTATCATCCTTAGGAATCTATTTATTTTTATTAATTATCAAACTTTTAGGCACAAGATCGAAAAATTCATTTGTAACAAATGGTTCCTTAATGATAGCGGAAAGATTGGGATGAATACTTATAGATTTGAGATCCGCAGTTTCCTTACTAGAGGATTCACCCTTATTTTTAGGAACATACATAAGCTTGGCAATTTTAGTTGGAGGACTTGGAGTATTCTTTACGGAAGAAAAAGCGGTTCCCAAGTTGGTAATGATACCCTCAAGTTTATCGATTCTAGTGGAATCTTGATTTATTCTTTCATTAACTATGGGTTCCTTCTCCTTAATATTTTTCAAAGTGACTCCTACTTTGGATCCATATTGGGTAGTTTGATTGTGGATCTTTTTATCCAAATTTTCGATTTACTCTACAGTAGCAACTTTATTTTCAATAATTTCAAGTCTTTGCATTACATGCTCCAAAGTTAACATAGTTCCATTAACCAAAAGAGGTGGAGAGCCAAACAAATCTATCATAGCATTATAAGAATCAAACGTATGGCTACCCATGAAGTTCCCTCCAGTAATGGTGTCAAGAATATATCTATACCAAGGATTGGTGCCTACATAAAAATTGCGGAGAAGAACGGAAGTAGATTGCTTCTTGGTAGATCTATTTTGAGCATTGCAAATTCTATACCAAGCGTCTTTTAGATTTTCTCCCTCCCTTTGTTTAAAATTGAGAACTTCATTTTCGGGAGACAACGGAGAAGATAAAGGACTAGCCATAACGACAAGTAAACGGAAAAGAGGCGAACGAAAAAGAGAGGGCGAATAAAACGACAAGGGTGAAGTGGGGGAGAGGAAAACGAGAGGCAAATGGCAAATAATGTAATGCGGGAGATAAGGGTTTGTGATGGGTACTTGGTATGTAGACTTTTGCGTAGACCTCCCCGGCAACGGCGCCAGCAATCCTTCTTGCTACCTCTGTTGGAAATATGCCCTAGAGGCAATAATAAAAGGGTTATTATTATATTTCCTTGTTCATGATAATTGTCTTTTATTCATGCTATAATTGTATTATCCGGAAATCGTAATACACGTGTGAATACATAGACTACAATACGTCCCTAGTAAGCCTCTAGTTGACTAGCTCGTTGGTCAGCAGATAGTCATGGTTTCGACTATGGACATCGATGTCATTGACAACGGGATCACGTCATTAGGAGAATGACGTGATGGACAAGACAATCCTAAGCATAGCACAAGATCGTGTAGTTCGTTTTGCTAGAGCTTTTTCAATGTCAAGTATCTCTTCCTTAGACCATGAGATCGTGTAACTCCGGATACCGTAGGAGTGCTTTGGGTGTACCAAACGTCACAACGTGGCGGGTGACTATAAAGGTGCACTACGGTATCTGCGAAAGTGTCATTGGGTTGACACGGATCGAGGCTGGATTTGTCACTCCGTGTATGACGGAGAGGTATCTCTGGGCCCACTCGGTAATGCATCATCATAATGAGCTCAAAGTGACCATGTGTTTGGTCACGGGATCATGCATTACGGTACGAGTAAAGTGACTTGCCGGTAACAACACTGAACGAGGTATTGGGATACCGACGATCGAGCCTCGGGCATGTAACGTACCGATTGACAAAGGGAATAGTATACGGGGTTGCTTGAATCCTCGACATCGTGGTTCATCCGATGGCATCATCGAGGATCATGTGGGAGCCAACATGGGTATCCAGATCCTGCTGTTGGTTATTGACCTGAGAGCCATCTCGGTCATGTCCGCGTGTCTCCCGAACCCGTAGGGTCTACACACTTAAGGTTCGGTGACGCTAGGGTTATTAGGAAGACTTGTATGTGATTACCGAATGTTGTTGAGTCCGGATGAGATCCCGGACGTCACGAGGAGTTCGGAAGGTCCGGAGGAAAGATTTATATATGGGAAGTTGTCAAGCGGACACCGAAAAGTTTGAGGGCATATCGGTATTGTCTGGGGCCACCGGAAGGGTTCGAGGTCCACGGGAGGGCCACCTCTCCGGGGGCCACATGGGCTGCGTGGGGCAGGAGCCAGCCTGGAGGCTGCTGGCGCGCCCCTGGGCCCATGCGCCTAGGGTTGGGGAACCCAGAGGGGCGCCCCTTGCTTTGGGGCAAGTTCCCCTCCCGGCGCCGCCCCCTCTAGATCCCATCTAGAGGGGCCGGCCCCCCTTGCCCCTTCCCCTATAAATAGAGGGGTGAGGGGAGGGCTGAACACCCCAAGCCAAGGCGCAGCCCCTCCCCACCCCAACACCTCTCCTCCTCCGTACGTGCTTGGCGAAGCCCTGTCGGAGTACTGCTGCACCAACAACACCACGCCGTCGTGCTGCCGTTGGAGCTGTCTTCCTCAACCTCTCCTTCCTCCTTGCTGGATCAAGACGGAGGAGACGTCGTCCGTCTGCACGTGTGTTGAGCGCGGAGGTGCTGTCCGTTCAGCACTTGGTCATCGGTGATCTGAATCACGGCGAGTGCGACTCCATCATCACCATCCCTTGAACGCTTCCTTTTCGATCTACAAGTGGTATGTAGATGCAAACTCACTCCCTTGACTCGTTGCTTAGATGAACTCATAGATGGATCTTGGTGAAACCGTAGGAAAAATTTTAATTTTCGCAGCGTTCCCCAACAAAGGGTATCGAGCCGTGTTTATGCGTAGTTCTCTTTATACGAGTAGAACACAATTTTGTTGTGGGCGTAGATCTTGTCAACTTGCTTGCCGCTACTAGTCTTATCTTGCTTCAGCGGTATTGTGGGATGAAGCGGCCCGGACCAACCTTACACGTACACTTACGTGAGACCGGTTCCACCGACTGACATGCACTAGTTGCATAAGGTGGCTGGCGGGTGTCTGTCTCTCCCACTTTAGTTGGAGCGGATTCGATGAAAAGGGTCCTTATGAAGGTGTAGCGACCCGACCCGAATGGATCAAGTCTCTGTGCTTTCGTGTCATCCCTGGATCGGTATGCTGACACACACAGTACTCGAAGGATTTATAACAGAGGTAAATCACATGTATAAAGTAACGTAAAAACTATTACCTCAATCCAAAACATAGCGGAAGCAACAAGGTTGTGGATTCCCATCAACACCAACAGCAAAGTTGAGTATAGGAAATCGTAACCCTAACGTATCACTTACTAAGTAAATGAAATTCTGCAACATGAAAAGTTGTAGCCAGCGAAACGGGTCAGCACATGGAATATCTTGGCAATGTAACACATAGAGAGTAATGAAAGAATAGGCTATACTACATGCATATATGGCTGGTGGAAAGCTCTATGGTTACAGTTTTTTGAAAAGCCAATTTTCCCTACTTCAAAGGAATAAATTTTATTTAACTATCATGGTGGTTGTTAAACATTGAGAATGGTTGACAGCATTCTCAATCCCAATTAAAAGTACTCATTAAACCCAAACAAATTATATTAAGTAGCGTGATGAGATCAACAGGATATCCGGTACTAGATACTCAAAATTGTCCATAACCGGGGACACGGCTAACCATGATTAGTTTGTACACTCTGCGGAGGTTTGCGACTTTTCCCCACAAGACTCGATCGCCTCCGTTTGGTTTCTCGCACTACATGGTGTTTGAGAAGCGGATGGCCGAGACATAGTCTTTCGAAGTGCTAGCACCTTACATGTGGGTAGACCGTACCAACCTACATCCCCTACATCTGCTAGTCTGCCCGTAAGAGTTCGCACAACTTAGTCAACTACGCCAGAGCCCATAATGGCTTGTGGCTGCACACGGAAGTTTCTAGTTTGAATAATCTCATGATCCCTTTGGGCCTGGGTGGCGGTCCAAGAAATACAGGCAAATCCTGTCTACCTGTGTGCCTTGACAGCAAGTCTGGAATAGCCAGTGCCTCAATCCACCCAGATGTGTGTTTAAGTTGCCACCTTAGATAAACCATTAATTATCAATCTCACATCTGTCATGGATATTCACTTAAACCCAATCCACGTCTCTGAGCATAGCATGGCGTAATAAGCAAGCGTGAAGTAACTCCCAAGGTTTCATAAGTAAAACAGGTAATAGGTACTACCTCAATCTACTTCCCATCCCACAATTTAATTAGATCCTAACCATGCAAGTGTTTGAGGATTGATCTAATGCATAAAAACTGGGTAGTAGAAAAGATATGATCA
The DNA here is from genome assembly GCA_021605205.1 of Aegilops longissima. Classification (NCBI taxonomy): domain Eukaryota; kingdom Viridiplantae; phylum Streptophyta; class Magnoliopsida; order Poales; family Poaceae; genus Aegilops; species Aegilops longissima. The sequence goes on from CM038680.1 coordinate 86,888,786, forward strand.
AGTGTTACTTGCCTGCAAAGTTGATGAAGATGATTCGCACTCAAAACTCTTGATAGATCTACTCGTCACCTCCGGTCAATCTATCGTAATCAAGCAATAGTAACCACACATAAGCAATCACTCAAAAGATCGGAAAGAACGAAGAAAACAATTGAAAACGTCAAAACCAAATCAAATAACTCTTGCAGCATAAAACAATTTCTAACAGTACCAAAATTATGTGAATTTGGCCTTATCAGAAAGTTTAGGTCAAGAGCTTGATTAGCAAAAGAATCAACTAAATCGAGTTCTGAAACTCAAGTTATGATCAAGCGAAGTTCAAATACAAATCTGTTTGAATTCAAATTTTAAAACTTTCAAAAACATGTTTGAGTTGGATTACTGGATAGAGGATATCATAACGAAGAAGTGGGCGTTGGTTTCGTTGGATTCCGACTTACGAGTAAAAAGTTATAGCCGTTTGAAGATTAGGGACTACGGATAGGTCCATGACGAAAATTAAAATAAAAGAAAAATCTATCGATAACGCTTCTAAACAAAACCGAAAGAAAAACCGGCGAGAAAACCGATCTAGGGTTTGGAAAGGAAACCAAACGAAAAACCGATCTAGAAAGCGGAACGAAACCGATCTAGAAAACGGAATGGAAACCGATCTAGAAACGTGGCGGCTGGGGCTAGTACCTCAAGAGGCGAGGGCTCGGCGGTGGCGGCGTGCGGCGGCGGCGGCGGCAAGTGGCGGCGGCAGGAGCTGGTGAGGCGGCGGCGCTGGTGAGGCGGCGGCGGCGAGGCGCGGCGGCGGCGGCTATGGCGGCGGCAGCGGCTATGTGGGCGGCGGCGGCGGCGGTGGCACTTCTTCTTTGCTCTTTGTGGAGGAGAGAGAGGAGAGGAGAGTTGATTTGATGTGTTGGAGGGGGGTGCTTGGGTATTTATATTGGGGAGGGAGGGTTTTGCTTGCGGTAGGGGATAAGAAATAGATTAGGATTAGGAAACAAGAGGAATAGATCTAGGAATAGATACGGAATAAACGAAGTAGGAAAAGAGTCCTACTAGGACTTGGGAAAAAGGAAAAAGGAAGCGGCTCCCTTGCTTCCTTTGGTGCGTGCGCGCGCGATGGCCTTGTGGCCTTGGCCGGCCGGCGGCTAGCAGCTTGGGCCTTTGGCCCAAGGCGCTGCAGTTTTTTTTTAATTTTTTTTATAGAGACAAATAAAAATAATAAAACCAAATAAATAAATAAATTATATAGGCATATAATATATCAAAATTTTCAGAAAATGATTTCCTACATGATGAACTTTATTCTAGCTTCAAATAAAATACACAAAAATTCAAATAAAACAAACAGTGCTACTGCCCTAATAAAATCCACTGAAAATCATTTTAAAAATACCAAAATGATTTCAAATTAATTTCTCTCCAATTTTCTGATGTAGGGAATCATGTTACCCTATTTTCCATATATTTTATTTTTAGAGAAAAATAATTTGAATAAAACTCAAATAACTCCAATTGAAAATAATTCAAAGGAACTTTGAATTTAATTCCTTGAAACTCCCAACTCATATTTCATATGTTTTGAAGAAGTCATTTTATCTTCGCTCGTGAAAATCATCGAGTTGCATAAAGTTTTAGAATTGGAAATGTTTTCCAAATGAAATTCAAATATTTTCAACACCCCTTGTCATTTAAATAAATGGAAGAAGTCATGTCATCTTCTCTCCAGGGTTTTGTGATGAAAAGAATTTGAATTCCCGAAGTTCATAAAAGAAAAATGAAAGTTTGGGAAAGTCCTTTTATTCCCTCTCATTTAACTTTCAAAAGTTTCGAATTCACTCACTTTCAGTCAATCAATCAAACAATCAATCAAATCTATCTATTTGTTTATAACATTCCAAAATTTAGAATTTTGGGATGTTACAGAAGGGTAAATAGAAGTTGACAAAATCACGTTGTGGTTATTCGTAGGTAAGAAAAACGTTCTTGCTAGAACCCAATTGCAGCCACGTAAAAGATGCAACAACAATTAGAGGACGTCTAACTTGTTTTTGCAGCAATTGTCATGTGATGTGATATGGCCAGAAGTTGTGATGAATGATGTATGACATATTGTGATGTATGAGATCATGTTCTTGTAATAGGAATCACGACTTGCATGTCGATGAGTATGACAACCGGCAGGAGCCATAGGAGTTGTCTTTATTTTGTATGACCTGCGAGTCATTGAAGAACGCCATGTAAATTACTTTACTTTATTGCTAAACGCGTTAGCCATAGAAGTAGAAGTAGTCGTTGGCGTGACAACTTCATGAAGACACGATGATGGAGATCATGATGATGGAGATCATGGTGTCATGCCGGTGACAAGATGATCCTGAAGCCCCGAAGATGGAGATCAATGGAGCTATATGATATTGGCCATATCATGTCACTACTATATAATTGCATGTGATGTTTATTATGTTTATGCATCTTGTTTACTTAGAACGACGGTAGTAAATAAGATGATCCCTACAACAATTTCAAGAAGTGTTCTCCCCTAACTGTGCGCCGTTGCTAAAGTTCGTCGTTTCGAAGCACCACGTGATGATCGGGTGTGATAGATCCTTACGTTCACATACAACGGGTGTAAGACAGTTTTACACATGCAAAACACTTAGGGTTAACTTGACGAGCCTAGCATGTACAGACATGGCCTCGGAACACGGAGACCGAAAGGTCGAACACGAGTCGTATGGAAGATACGATCAACATGAGAATGTTCACCGACGATGACTAGTCCGTCTCACGTGTCGGACACGGCCTAGTCGACTCGGATCATGTAACACTTAGATGACTAGAGGGATGTCTAATCTGAGTGGAGTTCATTAAAATAATTTGATTAGATGAACTTAATTATCATGAACTTAGTCTAAAACTTTTTGCATAATATGTCTTGTAGATCAAATGGCCAACGCTCATGTCAACTTGAACTTCAACACGTTCCTAGAGAAAACCAAGCCGAAAGATGATGGCAACAACTATACGGACTGGGTCCGGAACCTGAGGATCATCTTCATAGCTGCCAGGAAACAATATGTCCTAGAAGGACCGCTAGGTGACGCTCCGTCCCGAGAGAACCAAGACATTATGAATGCTTGGCAGTCTCGTCTGATGATTACTCCCTCGTTCGGTGCGGCATGCTTTACAGCTTAGAACCGGGGCTCCAAAAGCATTTTGAGCAACACGGAGCATATGAGATGTTCGAGGAGCTGAAACTAGTTTTCCAAGCTCATGCCCGGGTCGAGAGATATGAAGTCTCCGACAAGTTCTATAGTTGTAAGATGGAGGAAAACAGTTACATCGGTGAACACATACTCAAAATGTCTGGTTGCACAACCGCCTGTCCCACTGGACATAAACCTCCTGGACGAGGCGGTCATTGACAGAATCCTTGATCGCTCCCACCAAGCTACAAGAGCTTTGTGATGAACTACAACATGCAGGGGATGGTGAAGACCATTCTGAAGTATTTTCAATCTTGAAGTCAGCAGAGGTTGAAATCAAGAAAGAACATCAAGTGTTGATGGTCAATAAGACCACTAAGTTCAAGAAGGGCAAGGGTAAGAAGAACTTCAAGAAGGGCGTCAAAGATGTTGCCGCCCGTAAGCCAGCTTGCGGGAAGAAGTCAAAGAATGGACCCAAGCACGAGACCGAGTGCTTTTATTGCAAGGGAAGGGTCCTTTGAAGCGGAACTGCCCCAAATACTTAGCGGATAAGAAGGCCGGCAACACCAAAGGTATATTTGATATACATGTAATTGATGTGTACCTTACCAGACTCGTAGTAACTCCCGGTATTTGATACGGTGCCGTTGCTCATATTTGTAACTCACAGCAGGAGCTGCGGAATAAGCGGAGATGGCGAAGGGCGAGGTGACGATCTTGCGTCGGGAATGGTTCAGTCGATGTGATCGCCGTCGACACGCTACCTCTACATTTACCTACGGGATTAGTTTTGAACCTTAATAATTGTTATTGGTGCCAAGTTTGAGCATGAACATTGTATCTGGATCTCGTTTGATCGAGATGGCTACTCATTTAAATCCGAGAATAATGGTTGTTCTATTTATATGAGAGATATGTTTTATGGTCATGCTCCGATGGTCAATAGTTTATTCTTAATGAATCTCGAGCGTAATGTTACACATATTCATAGCGTGAATACCAAAAGATGTAAAGTTGATAACGATAGTCCCACATACTTGTGGCATTGCCGCTTGGTCACATTGGTGTCAAGCGCATGAAGAAGCTCCATGCTGATGGACTTGTAGAGTCTCGATTATGAATCATTTGACACATGCGAACCATGCCTCATGGGCAAAATGACCAAGACTCCGTTCTCGGAACAATGGAGTGAGCAACCAACTTGTTGGAAATCATACATACCGATGTGTGCGGTCCAATGAGTGTTGAGGCTCATGGAGGATATCGTTATGTTCTCACTCTCACAGATGACTTGAGTAGATATGGGTATGTATACTTGATGAAACACAAGTCCGAGACCTTTGAAAAGTTCAAGGAATTTCAGAATGAAGTAGAGAATCAACGTGACCGAAAGATAAAATTCTTACGATCGGATCGTGGAGGAGAATATTTAAGTCACGAATTTGGTACACACTTAAGGAAATGTGGAATCGTTTCACAACTCACGCCGCTGGAACACCTCAACAATAGAACGGTGTGTCCGAACGTCAGAATCGCACTCTATTGGATATGGTGCGATCTATGATGTCTCTTACCGATTTACCGCTATCATTTTGGGGATACGCTCTAGAGACAGCTACATTCACTTTAAATAGGGCACCGTCTAAATCCGTTGAGACGACACCGTATGAATTATGGTTTGGGAAGAAACCTAAGCTATCGTTTCTAAAAGTTTGGGGATGCGATGCTTATGTCAAGAAACTTCAACCTGAAAGCTCGAACCCAAGTCGGAAAAATCGTCTTCATAGGATACCCTAAGGAAACCATTGGGTATACCTTCTACTTAAGATCCGAGGGCAAGATCTTTGTTGCCAAGAACGGATCCTTTCGGAAAAAGAGTTTCTCTTGAAAGAAGTAAGTGGGAGGAAAGTAGAACTCGATGAAGTACTACCTCTTGAGCGGGATAGTAGTGCAGCTCAGAAAATGTTCTGTGATACCTACACCAACCGAAGAGGAAAATAATGATGATGATCAAGGTACTTGGATCAAGTTGCTCTTGAACTTCGTGGGTCCACAAGGACACGTTCCGCACTGCAGTGGTATGGCAACCCTGTCACGGAAATCATGTTGTTAGACAACGGTGAACCTTGAACTATGAAGAAGCGATGGCGGGCCCAGATTCCAACAAATGGCTAGAAGCCATGAAATCTGAGATAGAATCCATGTATGAAAACAAAGTATGGACTTTGGTGACTTGCCGATGATCGTGACGATAGAAAACAAATGGATCTTTAAGAAGAAGACGGACGCGGATGGTAATGTCACCATCTATAAAGCTCGACTTGTCGCTAAGGGTTATCGGCAAGTTCAAGGGATTGACTATGATGAGACTTTCTCTCCGTGGCGAAGCTTAAGTCCGTCCGAATCATGTTAGCAATTGCCGCATACTATGATTATGAGATATGGCGATGGACGTCAAAACGACATTCCTTAACGGGCATCTTAAGGAAGAAGCTGTATATGATGCAGCGGAGGGTTTTGTCGATCCTAAGAATGCTAACAAAGTATGCAAGCTCCAGCGATCCATTTAATGGCTGGTGCAAGCATCTCGGAGTTGGAACATTCGCTTTGATGAAATGATCAAAGCGTTTGGGTTTATCTTGAGACTTATGGAGAAGCTGCGTCTACAAGAAAGTGAGTGGGAGCTCAGTAGCATTTCTCATATTATATGTAGATGACATACTTTTGATGGGAAATGATATAGAATTCTTGGACAACATTAAGGCCTACTTGAATAAGTGTTTTTCAATGAAGGACCTTGGAGAAGCTGCTTATATATTAGGCATCAAGATCTATAGAGATAGATCGAGGCGCCTCATAGGTCTTTCACAAAGCACATACCTGGATAAGATTTTGAAGAAGTTCAAAATGGATTAGTCCAAGAAGGGTTCTTGCCTGTATTGCAAGGTGTGAGATTGAGCTCGGCTCAATGCCCGACCACGACAAAAGATAAAGAAGAGATGAGTGTCATCCCTATGCTTCAGCCATAGGATCTATTATGTATGCCATCTTGTGTACAGGACCTGATGTAAACCTTGCCGTAAGTTTGGTAGGAAGGTAGCAAAGTAATTCGCAAGGAACACCGGACAGCGGTCAAGAATATCCTAAAGTACCTGAAAAGGACGAAGGACATGTTTCTCGTTTATGGAGGTGACGAAGAGCTCGTCGTAAAGGGTTACGTCGACGCTAGCTTCGACACAGATCTGGATGACTCTAAGTCACAAACCGGATACGTGTATATGTTGAATGGTGGAGCGATGGCTGGTGCAGCTGCAAGCAGAGCGTCGTGGCGGGATCTACATGTGAAGCGGAGTACATGGCAGCCTCGGAGGCAGCGCATGAAGCAATTTGGGTGAAGGAGTTCATCACCGACCTAGGAGTCATACCCAATGCGTCGGGGCCGATCAAACTCTTCTGTGACAACACTGGAGCTATTGCACTTGCCAAGGAGCCCAGGTTTCACAAGAAGACCAGGCACATCAAGCGTCGCTTCAACTCCATTCGTGAAAATGTTCAAGATGGAGACATAGAAATTTGCAAAGTGCATACGGATCTGAATGTCGCAGATCCGTTGACTAAACCTCTTCAGCGGGCAAAACATGATCAACACCAGAACTCTATGGGTGTTCGATTCATCACAATGTAACTAGATTATTGACTCTAGTGCAAGTGGGAGACTGTTGGAAATATGCCCTAGAGGCAATAATAAAAGGGTTATTATTATATTTCCTTGTTCATGATAATGGTCTTTTATTCATGCTATAATTGTATTATCCGGAAATCGTAATACACGTGTGAATACATAGACTACAATACGTCCCTAGTAAGCCTCTACTTGACTAGCTCGTTGGTCAACAGATAGTCATGGTTTCGACTATGGACATCGATGTCATTGACAATGGAATCACGTCATTAGGAGAATGGCGTGATGGACAAGACAATCCTAAGCATAGCACAAGATCGTGTAGTTCGTTTTGCTAGAGCTTTTCAATGTCAAGTATCTCTTCCTTAGACCATGAGATCGTGTAACTCCCGGATACCGTAGGAGTGCTTTGGGTGTACCAAACGTCACAACGTAATCGGGTGACTATAAAGGTGCACTACGGTATCCCCGAAAGTGTCATTGGGTTGACACGGATCGAGGCTGGATTTGTCACTCCGTATGACGGAGAGGTATCTCTGGGCCCACTCGGTAATGCATCATCATAATGAGCTCAAAGTGACCAAGTGTTTGGTCACGGGATCATGCATTCTGATGCGAGTAAAGTGACTTGCGGTAACAAGACTGAGCGAGGTATTGGGATACCGACGATCGAGTCTCGGGCATGTAACGTACCGATTGACAAAGGGAATAGTATACGGGTTGCTTGAATCCTCGACATCGTGGTTCATCCGATGACATCATCGAGGAGCATGTAGGAGCCAACATGGGTATCCAGATCCCATGTTGGTTATTGACCGAGAGCCGTCTCGGTCATATCTGCGTGTCTCCGAACCCGTAGGGTCTACACATAAGGTTCGGTGGCGCTAGGGTTATTAGGAAGACTTTATGTGATTACGAATGTTGTTTGGAGTCCGGATGAGATCCGGATGTCACGAGGAGTTCGGAAGGGTCCGGAGGTAAAGATTTATATATGGGAAGTTGTCAAGCGGACACCGGAAAGTTTCGGGGCATATCGGTATTGTCTGGGGCCACCGGAAGGGTTCGAGGTCCACGGGAGGCCACCCCTCCGGGGCCACATGGGCTGCGTGGGGCAGGAGCCAGCCTGGAGGGCTGGGAGGCCCCCTTGGGCCCATGCGCCTAGGGTTGGGGGAACCCCAGAGGGGCGCCTGCTTTGGGGGCAAGTTCCCCTCCTCGGCCGCCGCCCTCTAGATCCCATCTAGAGGGGCCCCTGCCCCTTCCCCTATAAATAGAGGGGTGAGGGAAGGGCTGAACACCCCAAGCCAAGGCGCAGCCCCTCCCCACCCCAACACCTCTCCTCCTCCGTACGTGCTTGGCGAAGCCACAGCCGAGATCTTGCTGCACCAACAACACCACGCCGTCGTGCTGCCGTTGGAGCTGTCTTCCTCAACCTCTCCTTCCTCCTTGCTGGATCAAGACGGAGTAGACGTCGTCCGTACCGTACGTGTGTTGAATGCGGAGGTGCTGTCCGTTCAGCACTTGGTCATCGGTGATCTGAATCACGGCGAGTACGACTCCATCATCACCATCCCCTTGAACGCTTCCGCACTCGATCTACAAGTGGTATGTAGATGCAAACTCACTCCCTTGACTCGTTGCTTAGATGAACTCATAGATGGATCTTGGTGAAACCGTAGGAAAAATTTTAATTTTCTACAACGTTCCCCAACAACCTCTTGAGCACTGCGTTGGTTTTCCCTTGAAGAGGAAAGGGTGATGCAGCGAAGTAGCGTAAGTATTTCCCTCAGTTTTTGATAACCAATGTATCAATCCAGTAGGAGGCTACGCGCTAGTCCCTCACACCTACACAAACAAATAAATCCTCGCAACCAACGCGATAAGGGGTTGTCAATCCCTACACGGTCACTTACGAGAGTGAGATCTGATAGATATGATAGGATAATATTTTTGGTATTTTTATGATAAAGATGCAAAGTAAAATAAAAGCAACGGAAATAACTAAGTGTTGAATGATTAATATGATGGAAAATAGACCCGGGGGCCATAGGTTTCACTAGTGGCTTCTCTCAAGAGCATATGTATTTTACGGTGGGTGAACAAATTACCGTTGAGCAATTGACAGAATTGAGCATAGTTATGAGAATATCTACGTATGATCATGTATATAGGCATCACGTCCGAGACAAGTAGACCGACTCCTGCCTGCATCTACTACTATTACTCCACACATCGACTGCTATCCAGCATGCATCTAGAGTATTAAGTTCATAAGAACAGAGTAACGCCTTAAGCAAGATGACATGATGTAGAGGGATACATTCATGCAATATGCCCCATCTTGTTATCCTCGATGGCAGCAATACAATACGTGCCTTGCTGTCCCTACTGTCACTAGGAAAAGACACCGCAAGATTGAACCCAAAGCTAAGCACTTCTCCCATTGCAAAAAAGATCAATCTAGTAGGCCAAACCAAACTGATAATTCGAAGAGACTTGCAAAGATAACCAATCATACATAAAAGAATTCAGAATATTCAAATATTGTTCATAGATAAACTTGATCATAAACCCATAATTCATCGGCCTCAACAAACACACCGCAAAAGAAGATTACATCGAATAGATCTCCACAAGAGAGGGGGAGAACATTGTATTGAGATCCAAAAAGAGAAAGGAAGCCATCTAGCTAATAACTATGGACCCGAAGGTCTAAGGTAAACTACTCACACTTCATCGGAGAGGCTATGGTGTTGATGTAGAAGCCCTCCATGATCGATGCCCCTCCGTGAACTCCTAACAGGCCCCAAGATGGGATCTCGTGGAGTGCAGAAGGTTGCGGCGGTGGAATTAGGTTTTGGCTCCGTGTCGATCGTTTGAAGTGCGTGAGGTATATATAGGAGGAAGAATGCGTCGATGGAGCAACAGGGGCCCACGAGGGTGGAGGCGCGCGCCGGGGGTAGGCGCTCCCCTACCTCGTGCCCTCCTGGTTGCTTTCTTGACGCAGGGTCCAAGTCCTCTGGATCACGTTCATTCCAAAAATCACGTTCCCGAAGGTTTCATTCCGTTTGGACTCCGTTTGATATTCTTTTTCTGCGAAACTCTAAAATAGGCAAAAAACATCAATTCTGGGCTGGGCCTCCGGTTAATAGGTTAGTCCCAAAAATAATATAAAAGTGAATAATAAAGCCCAATAATGTCCAAAACAGAAGATAATATAACATGGAGAAATAAAAAAATTATAGATACATTGGAGACGTATCAGAATGCAGTTTTGACATCCATTTGTCATATTTCATAAAATGCGGCAATTGCTAACATGATTCGGACAGACTTAAGCATCGCTACGGTGAGAAAGTCTCATCGTAGTCAACCCCTTGAACTTGTCGAAAAACCTTTTTGAAACAAGTCGAGCTTTGTAGATAGTAACCCTACCATCAGCGTCCGTCTTCCTCTTGAAGATTCATTTATTCTCAATGGCTTGCCGATCATCGGGTAAGTCCACCAAAGTCCACACTTTGTTCTCATACATGGATCCTATCTCAGATTTCATGGCCTCAAGCCATTTATCGGAATTTGGGCTCATCATCGCTTCCTCATAGTTCATAGGTTTGTCATGGTCTAGTAACATGACTTCCAAAACAGGATTACCGTACCACTTTGGTGCGGAACATGCTCTGGTTGTCCTACGAGGTTCGGTAGTAACTTGATCTGAAGTTTTCATGATCATTATCATTAGCTTCCTCTCTAGTTGGTGTAGGCATCACTGGAACTGATTTTGTGATGAACTACTTTCCAATTGGAGTGAAGGTACAATTACCTCATCAAGTTTTACTTTCCTCCCACTCACTTCTTTCAAGAGAAACTCCTTCTCTAGAAAGGATCCATTCTTAGCAACAAAGATCTTGCCTTCGGATCTGTGATAGAAGGTATACCCAACAGTTTCTTTTGGGTATCCTATGAAGATACACTTCTCCGATTTGGGTTCGAGCTTATCAGGCTGAAGCTTTTTCACATAAGCATCGCAACCTGAAACTTTAAGAAACGACAGCTTAGGTTTCTTGCCAAACCATAGTTCATACAGTGTCGTCTCAACAGATTTAGATGGTGCCCTCTTTAACGTGAATGCAGCTGCCTCTAATGCATAACTCCAAAACGATAGTGGTAAATCGGTAAGAGAAATCATAGATCGCACCATATCTAATAAAGTACGGTTATGACATTCGGACACACCATTACGCTGTGGTGTTCTAGGTGGCGTGAGTTGTGAAACTATTCCACATTGTTTTAAATGAAGGCCAAACTCGTAACTCAAATATTCGCCTCCGCGGTCAGATCATAGAAACTTCATTACGATGATTCTCCACTTCACTCAGAAATTCTTTGAACTTTTTCAAATGTTTCAGACTTGTGATTCATTAAGTAGATATACCTATATCTGCTCAAATCATCTATGAAGGTTAGAAAATAATGATACCCACCGCGAGGCTCAACACTCATCGGACCGCATACATCGGTATGTATTATTTCCAATAAGTCAGTGGCTCGCTCCATTGTTCCAGAGAACAGAGTCTTAGTCATCTTGCTCATGAGGCATGATTTGCAAGCATCAAATGATTCATAGTCAAGTGATTCCAAAAGTCCATCCGCATGGAGTTTCTTCATGCGCTTTACACCAATATGACCTAAACGGCAGTGCCAAAAGTATGTTGCACTATCATTATCAACTTTGCATCTTTTGGCGTCAATATTATGAATATGTGAATCACTACGATCGAGATTAAATAAACCATTTATATTAAGTGTATGACCATAGAAGGTTTTATTCATGTAAACAAAACAACGGTTATTCTTTGACTTAAATGAATAACCGTATTGCAATAAACATGACCCAATCATATTCATGCTCAACGCGAACACCAAATAACATTTATTTTAGGTTCAGCACTAATCCCGAAGGTAAAAGGAGTGTGCGATGGTGATCTTATCTACCTTGGAATCATTTCCAACACACATCGTCACCTTGCCCTTAACTAGTCTGTGTTCATTTTGCAACTCCTGTTTCGAGTTACTAATCTTAGCAACTGAACCAATATCAAATACCCTGGGGTTACTATGAAAACTAGTAAAGTACACATCAATAACATGTATATCAAATATACTTTTGTTCACTTTGCCATCCTTCTTATCCACCAAGTATTTGGGGTAGTTCCGCTTCCAGTGAACATTCCCTTTGCAGTAGAAGCACTCAGTTTCAGGCTTAGGTCTAGCTTTGGGCTTCTTCACGGGAGTGGAAACTTGCTTGCCATTCTTCTTGAAGTTCCCTTTATTTCCCTTGCCCTTTTTCTTGAAACTAGTGGTCTTGTTAATCATCAACACTTGATGCTATTTCTTGATTTCTACCTTCGCCGACTTCAGCATCACGAAGAGCTTTGGGAATCGTTTTCATCATCCCTTGCATATTATAGTTCATCACGAAGTTCTAATAACTTGGTGATAGTGACTAGAGAACTCTGTCAATCACTATCTTATCTGGAAGATTAACTCCCACTTGATTCAAGTGATTGTAGTATCTAGACATTCTGAGCACATGCTCACTAGCTGAGCTATTCTCCTCCATCTTGTAGGCAAAGTACTTGTCAGCGGTCTCATACCTCTCGACATGGGCATGAGTCTGAAATACCAATTTCAGCTCTTGGAACATCTCATATGCTCCGTGACATTCAAAACGTTTTTGAAGTCCCGATTCTAAGCCGTTAAGCATGGCGCACTAAACTATCAAGTAGTCATCATATCGAGCTTTGTCAAACGTTCATAACGTCTGCATCTACTCCTGCAATAGGTATGTCACCTAGCGATGCATCAAGGACATAATTCTTCTATGCAGCAATGAGGATAATCCTCAGATCACGGACCCAGTCTGCATCATTGCTACTATCATCTTTCAACTTAGTTTTCTCTAGGAACATATCAAAAATAAAACAGGGAGCTATACGCGAGCTATTGATCTACAACATAGATATGCAAATACTATCAGGACTAAGTTCATGATAAATTAAGTTCAATTAATCATATTACTTAAGAACTCCCACTTAGACATCACTCAAGTCATCTAATTGATCATGTGATCCATATCAACTAAACCATGTCCGATCATCACGTGAGATGGATTAGTTTTCAATGGTGAACATCTCTATGTTGATCATATCTACTATATTATTCACGTTCGACCTTTCGGTCTCCAGTGTTTTGAGGCCATATCTGTACATGCTAGGCTCGTCAAGTTTAACCCGAGTATTCCCCACATGCAAAACTGTCTTGCACCCGTTGTATGTGAACATAGAGCTTATCACACCCGATCATCACGTGGTGTCTCAGCACGACGAACTGTCGCAACGGTGCATACTCAGGGAGAACACTTATACCTTGAAATTTTTAGTGAGGAATCATCTTGTAATGCTACTGCCGTACTGAGCAAAATAAGATGCATAAAAGATAAACATCACATGCAATCAAAATATGTGACATGATATGGCCATCATCATCTTGTGCCTTTGATCTCCATCTCCAAAGCACCGTCATGATTTCATCGTCACGGCTTGACACCTTGATCTCCATCATAGCGTCCTTGTCGTCTCGCCAACTATTGCTTCTACAAATATCGCTAACGCACAGTGATAAAGTAAAGCAATTACATGGCGATTGCATTTCATACAATAAAGCAACAACCATAAGGCTCCTGCCAGTTGCCGATAACTTTTACAAAACATGATCATCTCATACAACAACGTATATCACATCACAACATGCCCCGCAAAAACAAGTTAGACGTCCTCTACTTTGTTGTTGCAAGTTTTACGTGGCTGCTACGGGCTTCTAGTAAGAACTGTTATTACCTACGCATCAAAACCACAACGATGGTTCGTCAAGTTTGCTGTTTAACCTTCAAAAAGGACCGGCCATAGTCAAATTTGATTCAACTAAAGTTGGAGAAACAGACACCCGCCAGCCTCCTTTATGCAAAACAAGTTGCATGTCTATCGATGGAACCGGTCTCATGTACGTGGTCATGTAAGGTTGGTCCGGGCGCTTCATCCAACAATACCGCCGAAACAAAATAAGACGTTGGTGGTAAGCAGTATGAATTTGATCGCCCACAACTCTTTGTGTTCTACTCGTGCATATCATCTATGCATAGACCTGGCTCGTATGCCACTGTTGGGTAACATAGCATGTAATTTCAAAAAAATTCCTACGATCACGCAAGATCTATCTAGGAGATGCATAGCAACGAGAGGGGGAGAGTGTGTCCACGTACCCTCATAGACCGAAAGCGGAAACGTTAGGTTAACGCGGTAGATGTAGTCGAACGTCTTCGTGATCCAACCGATCTAGTACCAAACGTACGGCACCTCCGAGTTCAGCACACGTTCAGCTCGATGACGTCCCTCGAACTCTTGATCCAGCAGAGGGTCGAGGGAGAGTTGTGTCAGCACGACGGCGTGGTGACGGTGATGGTGATGTGATCCGCGCAGGGCTTCGCCTAAGCACTACATGAATATGACCGGAGGAGTAAACCATGGAGAGAGACGCCGCCCACGGCTTGGAACAATTGGTGTGTCTCCAAGAGGTTCCTTGACCACGTATATAAAGGAGGGAGAGGGAGGAGGCCGGCCACCAGGGGCGCACCAAGGAGAGGGGAGTCCTACTAGGACTCCATTCCTAGTAGGATTCACCCCCATCTTATTCCTTCTCACGGAGGGGGAAAAGGGGGAAGGAGAGGGAAGAGGAGAAGGAAAGGGGGGGGGGGGGCTCCCCCTCCCCTAGTCCAATTCGGACTCCCCATGGGAGGGGGGCGCGGCCACCTCTTGTGGGCTGCCTCCCCTCTCCCGTATGGCCCATGTAGGCCAAATAATTCCCCGGGAGGTTCCGGTAACCCCTCGGTACTCCGAAATATACCCGAACCATTCTGGCGTCTGAATATCATCGTCCAATATATCAATATTTACCTCTCGGCCATTTCGAGACTCCTCGTCATGTCCGTAATTTCATTCGGTACTCCAGACATTCTTTGGTCACCAAAATACATAACTCGCAATACAAATCGTCATCGAACGTTAAGCGTACGGACCCTACAGGTTCGAGAACTATGTAGACATGACCGAGACACATCTCCGGTCAATAACCAACAACGGATCATGGATGCTCATATTGGTTCCTACATATTCTATGAAGGTCTTTATCGGTCAAACCGCAATGACAACATACATTATTCCCTTTGTCATCGGTATGTTACTTGCCCGAGATTAGGTCGCCGGTATCATCATACCTAGTTCAATCTCGTTACCGGCAAGTCTCTTTACTCGTTCCGTAATGCATCACCCCGCAACTAACTCATTAGTCACATTGCTTGCAAGGCTTATAGTGATGTGTGCTATTATATTATCTGTTTTGGATGTTTAATGGGCTTTAATATGCTCATTTATATTATTTTTGGGAATAACCTATTAACCGAATCCAGTGCAAATTGCTAGTTTTTTGCCTATTCCAGTGTTTCGCATAAAAGGAATATCAAACGGAATCCAAACGGAACGAAACCTTCGCGAGGATCTTTCCTGGAAAAACGCAACGGAGGAGACTTGGAGTGGATGTCAAGGAATCAACAAGGCGACCACGAGGTAGGAGGGCGCGCCCAGGGGGGTAGGCGTGCCCCCCACCCTTGTGGGACCCTCGTAGCTCCACCGACCTACTTCTTTCACCCACATATACTCTTATACCCTGAAAACATCCAGGGAGCAACGAAACCACTTTTCTACCGCCGCAACCTTCTGTACCCGTGAGATCCCATCTTGGGGACTTTTCCGGTGATCTGCCAGAGGGGGATTCAATCACGGAGGGCTTCTACATCAACACCATAGCCTCTCCGATGATGTGTGATTAGTTTACCACAGACCTTCGGGTCCATAGTTTTTAGCTAGATGGCTTCTTCTCCCTCGTTGGTTCTCAATACAAAGTTCTCATCGATTTTCTTGGAGATCTATCCGATGTAATACTTTTTGCGGTGTGTTTGTCGAGATCCGATGAATTGTGGGTTTATGATCAAGATTATCTATGAACAATATTTGATTCTTCTCTGAATTCTTATATGAATGATTTAATATCTTTGCAAGTCTCTTTGAATTATCAGTTTAGTTTGGCCTACTAGATTGATCTTTCTTGCAATGGGAGAAGTGCTTATCTTTGGGTTCAATCTTGCGGTGCTCGATCCCAGTGACAGAAAGGGAACCGACACGTATTGTATTGTTGCCATCGAGGATAAAAAGATGGGGTTTATATCATATTGCTTGAGTTTATCCCTCTACATCATGTCATCTTGCCTAATCGTTACTCGTTCTTATGAACTTAATACTCTAGATGCATCTTTGGATAGCGGTCGATGTGTGGAGTAATAGTAGTAGATGCAGAATTGTTTCGGTCTACTTGACACGGACGTGATGCCTATGTTCATGATCATGATATTCTCATAACTATGCGCTTTTCTATCAATTGCTCGACAGTAATTTGTTCACCCACTGTAATATATGCTATCATGAGAGAAGCCACTAGTGAAACCTATGGCCCCGGGTCTATTTTACATCATATTAGTTTCCGTCAACTAGCTATTTACATACGTTTATTTTGCAATCTTTATTTTCCAATCTATACAATAAAAATACCAAATTTTTTTATCTTATTACCTTTATTAGATCTCACTTATGCAAGTGGCCGTGAAGGGATTGACAACCCCTTTATCACGTTGGTTGCAAGGTTCTTGATTGTTTGTGCATGTACTAGGCGACTTGCATGTAATCTCCTACTGGATTGATACCTTGGTTCTCAAAAACTGAGGAAATACTTACGCTACTTTGCTGCATCACTGCTACCTCTTGAGCATGGATTGGTTTTCCCTTGAAGAGGAAAGTGTGATGCAGCAGAGTAGCGTAAGTATTTCCCTCAGCTTTTGAGAACATAGGTATCAATCCAGTAGGAGACTACACGCAAGTCCCTCGTACCTGCACAAACAAATAAGAACCTTGCAACCAACGCGATAAAGGGGTTGTCAATCCCTTCACGGCCACTTGCAAAAGTCAGATCTGATAGAGATAATAAGATAAATATGTTTGGTATTTTTATGATATAGATTAGAAAGTAAAGATTGCAAAATAAACGGCGACAGAAATAGCACATTACCGGGAGATTAATATGATGGAAGATAGACCCGGGGGCCATAGGTTTCAGTAGTGGCTTCTCTCAAGATAGCAAATTCTACGGTGGGTGAACAAATTACTATCGAGCAATTGATAGAAAAGCGCATAGTTATGAGAATATCTAGGCATGATCATGTATATAGGCATCACGTCCACGATAAGTAGACCAAAACGATTCTGCATCTACTACTATTACTCCACACATCAACCGCTATCCAGCATGCATCTAGAGTATTAAGTTCATAAGAACAGAGTAACGCATTAGGCAAGATGACAAGATGTAGAGGGATAAACTCGAGCAATATGATATAAACCCCATCTTTTTATCCTCGATGGCAAGAATACAATATGTGCCTTGCTGCCCCTGCTGTCACTGGGAAAGGACACCGCAAGATTAAACCCAAAGCTAAGCACTTCTCCTATTGCAAGAAAGATCAATCTTGTCGTGGAATTAACACGTCAGATGTCCTTAGTGTGAGGACTTAGTCGCGAGGCCAACACATCTATGTGGTAGCTTGAGAGGGGTTGAGCGGAATCGAGAGACGCAACACAAGACAAGGGTTTAGACAGCTTCGGGCCCCGGGAAACATCATCCGGTAAAAACCCTACATGTTGTTTGAGGCTAGATCTCATTATCATCACGAGGGAGTCGCCGTAAACTGGCTCTCCTCTAGCTGTGTCTAGCCCTAGAGATTGTTTCTTGCTTGTAGCATGTCCCTCTTTGGGGAGCCCTGCCCCTCCTTATATATGTTGAAGGGGCGGGTTACATGACTAGTCCTAGTAGGATTAGGATTAATCTATTACAAGTGGAGTCCTAGTCTTGCTTCCTTTGTAGGAGAATAGTCCTTACGCTTTCCTCATAAACCAGCCCACCATTAAACGTGAACTGCCTTCGGGCCTTGGGCCTCGCTATCCATCTAACTCGCCCACCGGTTACTAATGAACCGCCAAGACCGGGCGGGTAGCCCGTGAACCGCCAAGCTCCAGCGGGTTACCGATGAGTCGTCGATCCGCCGGGTTATACTTCCGGCCAGTTTATGCCACGGGGTATATCCCCGACATTAGCCCCCAGTTTAACTTGGATTTATCCATGTTAAACTGATCCTGTAAAATAAACACAAGAACAAACTTGACAGGTTGTGCTCCGGGTTAAGAATTCTTGTAAACCGGCATCTGATCATCCTTAAATCCTTGTCATTTCCTCCTTCTAGAAAATCCGGTTTAATAGGCCAGCTTCATAATCAATTTGCTGACATTGGTTTCTCATAGAAAATATATTGTGAAGAATAACTCCTTTGATTCAGCTCCCAATGCTTAAAAATAATATTGGTCCTTGAAATACTCATCCGATCTTCAGCCGGTTTAAGGACGTAGAACTTGCCCGTTTATCATTGCCAAGATCACCGGTTTATAAATATTGATGGCACCGGGTCATACTTGTAGTTAACATCCATCTTGAAAATATACCTCTTATATACCTATCACTTGTAGCCCCCAAGTCTTTAAGAAAGTAGCATAGCAACAGCTTAAGACTTGTTTCAATATAAATATCACAATCTTGAAGAAATCCAGGTTGTTCATCTCAATCACTAGTCAGAAATTGAGTATTCGACATATGTAGCCCCCAAGTGCGGGTTGTCATGCTTGCAGCCACCGAACTTGTAATTGCTGATGCTCATAAAAACTTCAACCAGTGTAGCCCCCAAGGGCGGGTCATTCTTGCAACAATGAGCAGGGACTATGTAGATATGATCATGTAGACTTGAATTGTTGATGGGAGCAATTGGTAGCCCCAAGGGCCGCTCATTATGATATGATGAGTCGGGTCTTCAATAAGATGAGCAAAAATGACTTTGCATTAGCCCCAAGTGTCATGGTGCATGCTCGCATGCTGACATGAGACTTGCATATTTGATATAATCTCAACTTTGAATAATGTAGCCCCCAAGTGCCGGGTCGTGAGCCCGCAGCGACTTGGGACTATTCCTTCCATTGCAGAATAAATCATATTCATATCCATTGCGCTAAAGCGACTATTGAAAACCTCAATCATAATATTAATAACCATAATAAAAATCCAGCCATGTTGGCTATTTGAATAATATAATCCAATGATTTATAAGCGCATGATTCCAATGGCGCAATCCAAATATATAGTGGCGACTTATAGTCCAAAGCCAGGCCGGTTTAATAAACACCGGACAATTTCTCATCATAGACTAGCGATTTATCGTCTTAAAGCCAGGCCGGTTTAATAAACGCCGGTGATTTCTAATCATGCTTTATTCAACTTGTTTCTGCATACAACAAGTTTAAAGTGTCCTGGCGGTTTACCGCCGGACGGGTCATAATGCCCAACATATAACCCAGGTTTATAACCAAGGCTGCACTTAAGAATAATCAAATATGAAATGTATCATACATGTGACATTGAATCACATCGTTGGTTTACCAACTTTTTGTAGTAGAGGTAATAACCCAAATTTTGAGTACTGAACTCCTTCCATATTGTGCCGGTTTTTGATAAACCGTACCGGGTTGTGATAAACACCGGATTAACCATATATAATACTGGCGACTTATAGTCGAAATCAGACCGGGCTGATAGTCTCCGGATTATGATTTGATCATGTACTGACAACTTGTAACTGAAAGTCAAGCCGGGTTAATGAATACCGGTTTACTCCATAATAAGATGGTAACATAGAATCAAATCGGGCGATAGTCCCGGATTAGATTTGACCGTGTTCCGCCAATTTGTAATTGACAGCTTGAACGGATTAATAATGTCGGTTTAAAAACGCAACAAAAAGTAAATAACAGCTATGAAAAGAATATGGAAGCAAAGGCAATGATAAGACCGTTTGCAAAAAGAGGCTTTATCGAGCCGATCGATGGTGTTACCATGGTCGGACACCACCAAGCTCCCAATAAGGTGTAGCTATGGTTCAAGTCAGCCAGTCCCCAACTGAAATCGTGGCATTATGCCGATCAAGTGGCGTGGCAATGGTTGAGTTCACCAAGCCCCAAGTGAATCTATGGCCTTAGGCCGATCAAGAGGCGGATCGGTTCAGACTTGACCATGTCCCCAAGTGATCTGGTGGCTTTCGCCTATCAAAAGGTGTTGCATTGGTTCGGACACGACCAAGCCCCCAAGTGATGTTGCGGCACTAGGCTGATCAAGAGGCGTGGCTATGGTTCGGATACGACCAAGCCCCCAAGTGATGACGTGGCATTGAGCCGATCAAGAGGTGTGACTATGGTTCAGACATGACCAAGCCCCCAAGTGATCAATAATGTGATAAGCCAATAAGGCATGATACCCATGTTTGAACCGTGCATCATGGCAGCAGGCCCTCTTTGGCACCTTTTAACTTATTGTAAGAGATAAATCCTTCTTGAACCGGGATTTTGAACCGGATTTGAGAGCTTCAAAGCTTTGTGGGAGATATCTTCCCCTTGAACCGGATTTTAGACCAGAATCCCTCTTTTTAAGCCGGAAACTTTCTGACGTCCTTTAAATTTGCACCAATATGGCGGTTTAGGGTCCTGCATTAGACAACTTTGCAGGCCAAAGTAATTGCTCTTTTAAAGAAGGCAATATACAATATAAAATATATTGGATGGATTTCACCTGATATATCATGCCAGGGGTTATTCACCGTGGAGTCGACGATCACCATGGTAAAGCTGAAATTAATGACGGCCGAGTCGGCCGCGGCGTTGTAAACCGGCACGGTCGCAAGAGACGGCAATGGCGCTATAAACCGGTGCGGGAATCCGTTGAGTAACAACGACCAGCTGTGCTGAAATGGTGTCAGCATGCCCCCATCTCCGTGGCATAGTACCACTTTGTAGTGGATTTGGTCCTGCGTAAAATATTACAAGACAGAGTAACTGTTCGCAGACAGGTTATTGTATACAGATAAAATAGATAGGATGGATATCACCTGATATTTTTATCGGACGAAAGCAGACGCCGATGCCGGATAACAATACTAGCTCTCTTGTCTTTGATTGCCCAGCATGATTGAGATCTCCATGTGGGGAAACAGTCCCTCCCCCTTTTCTTTTTTCTTAGTAAATTCAAAGTAGCACATGGTAATTGTCATGCCGTGCTTAATAACTTTTTCCAAAGGTACACTGGTGTTTGACTTGCATTGTAAACTCCTTTTGGTCCTGGTACGTTGCAACTCCGAAACTCAGGTTCCATGGACGAAATCCTTTGCACTTCCCCGGCTATACCACGGCACCGCTGTAGGTGCGAGCTCCATTGTCACGGCAGTCTTGGCCATTTACTGAATCAAGTAGCAATAGCACCTGCTGCATGTTCAGCGTCAGAAGTGGCGGTTCATCATCAGTAGCGTGAGGCGGCCGGGCGGTTTAGGGGTGACAAAGGGGCGCCGGCGACTCGGCAAAACGGTAACAATGACTTGACGCGGAGGCGGTTTAGGTGCGACTACAGCTGACAGCTCGAAGTGGGGGCGCTGGCGGGTTACGGTCCCAGCAGGGGCGGTTTGACCAGTGTGGTTGAGTTGCGGGATCTTGCGCAAAGGGAGGCCGGTCGCGGAAGGAGGTGCAGTAGTGACGGTTTGCGGCTAAGGCGGAAACGAGGTCAACCCCGACGGCATCAGTGACTCAGGCGAACGGCGGTTTAACCCCGCAGGCGGCATAACGGAGAGAACCGGCGTGATAACTTTGAAGAAATTGTGGTTTAACCAGCGCAAGTCCATGGAAACTTTGGCCGCAGAGGCTGGTTTGACCCGGCGGGACTCGGTAGAAGCGGCGATTTGACAACGACGGTTTGAAACCGTATGTTGCAGCGTGGGCAGGCGTCTCGAGGCTGCGGTAGTGGTGGTTCGTCAGTCGTCACAGCCAATGAAGGCGACCGGCGGCTTGTCCAAGGGCCGCAGCTCCGACAACATCAACTGCGGCATGCCACAGTCGTGAAGGCAACGGCAGGCCTCGGCGGCGGCTCGTACACGGTCAAGGAGGAACGAGACCGAGGCGACGGCGGCCGATGCCGCTCCAGCAAGGACGGTTTGGAGACAAAACGGTGGCTCGGTCGTGGAGTAAATGGCTTGCTGCAGAAACAAACCGGCGAGGGCACCTCAGGCCATCATGGAGAGGGCGGCTCGGAATCGGGGCGGTTCAGGCCTGGCGCGGCGGCGGAGAGACGCCTGTGAGGCGAGGCTGCAACAGCGAAGCCCACGTCCATCTCCACTTTCCGAATCGTAGCCAAATCTGGTTCCGTCTCGTTAACTGTTTGTGAACTGTTTCTTCTTCTTTTTCTGAATTCTTGGTTTCTTGCTATAGCAAAATTCAGTGATGTCCATTGCTTCACTCGTCACAGCTCCTAAAATGCCCAGCACACTTGCGGACTTGCCTTTCGCAAATTTATTAAAATCCCAGTGGATGAATCTCAATTTTTCTCTGTTCCTCTTGGACATTCTAAGTAAAATTTTCAACTTATTGCACTCACTCTTCCCTTCCAGGAACCAGCTTCCTCTTCAAATAAGTATTTGCTCTGTTCAACATCATTTGCAACTCTTCCACGGCCACGGCGGGTCTTGGCAACGGCGGGTCACGGCAGTAGCGGGTCGACGGTCCCCGGCAACCCGGCGTGCGGCAAAGGCGGACCGCAGTAGCAACGGGAAGGCAAGGATCAGCTGCTCGGCAGCGCCGGACTCCGACAAATACAGAGAGCAGCAGCGGCTCAACCGCACGGCTGCGGCCATAGCTGCAACCACCGTGGCTGCAAACGGCGAGTCAAGCAGGCGGCGGCGGTTCAGGCACAGCAAAGGCGACTCGGCGAGGCGCAACCACACGACAGAGGCGAGGCCGGTGGAGGCGGAAACCGCGGCGGCGGCTCAGTGTCACGCCGACGGGGGCGGCTCGGAGACAGCGGTGGGAGATTTGCAGGCGGGTCAACGGAGGCAAAGGCAAAGCCGGTGAACCTCGGCTGCCCGAGACGCAGGCAAAGCTGGCTAGGTGTGACAGCCTGAGGCGGCGGCGAATCAACTTCGCAGGCAGGCGGTGGCTCGACGCTGGGCGGCTCTCCGGCGGCGGCTTACGGTGCAGTCGGGCAGAGGTGAGCATGACGACATCTCGATGCGAGGACTGTGCCAGGCAGCTCCTCCGTGATGCAGGACCGGCGGCTCGAAGACGATGCGAGGGCGGCTCAGAGGCAGTAGCGAGCCATGGCCGAGTCCTCCTCCAAGTCGTGGAGAGGTTTGACCAATCGGTCCTCCTCCAGGTCGTGGCCCCCCTTTTTTTTCCAATGATATACATATGTACTAATCCTCTACTTGATATCCATATAACACTACTCAATTGCGGAATTAACCGTGTCTCAATGATGGACTTCTTTTTATATCCTCTTTTGGACTTTTTGTCACCATCGGGAGCAGCTTCAACCCTTGATTTGTTTTTTTACTCATGTGGACTAGCAATAGTAAACTACCTCGGGACTGGATGCAGACTCTGATGCTTAATACGAGTAGTACTGGTTGCTGCCTCTAGACTTGATTTTTTTAGACAACAAAAAACAACAGCCAGATCTCGCGGATCGGACCCGAGCGGCCGTATCCGATAAAATTATATCTTCGGCAGCTAGCGATGACCAAGCAGATCGAATCCTTGTGAACTTTGGCAACTTGCGCTTCTGATCGGAATAAATCTCGCCGCTTACCACGTTCCGACTGTTTGCCATCGAGATGATGTAGATTCTTCAAACCGGTTCTTCTTCATTCGGAAAAAACTGTGAACTTCTCAAAACCCTATGAAAGATCCTCCAAGAACTCAACACCACCGCAAGCGAGCCCCCCACGGTGGGCGCTTAACCGTCGTGGAATTAACACGTCAGATGTCCTTAGTGTGAGGACTTAGTCGCGAGGCCAACGCATCTATGTGTGTAACATCCCAAAATTCTAAATTTTGGAATGTTATATTAAATAAATAGTTTTGATTGTTTGTTTGATTGTTGTCTGAATGATTGAGTGAAATTGAGTGAAATTGAAACTTTTGAAG
The DNA here is from genome assembly GCA_021605205.1 of Aegilops longissima. Taxonomy (NCBI): domain Eukaryota; kingdom Viridiplantae; phylum Streptophyta; class Magnoliopsida; order Poales; family Poaceae; genus Aegilops; species Aegilops longissima. The sequence continues at coordinate 86,912,941 of CM038680.1, forward strand.
GTTAAATGAGAGGAATTAAAGGACTTTCCCAAACTTTCATTTTTCTTTTATGATCTCCGGGAATTCAAATTCTTTTCATCACAAAACCCTGGAGAGAAGATGACATTACTTCTTCCATTTATTTAAATGACAAGGGGTTTTGAAAATATTTTCCAATTCTGAAACTTTATGCAACTCAATGATTTTCACGAGCGAAGATAAAATGACTTCTTCAAAACATATGAAATATGAGTTGGGAGTTTTAAAAGAATTAAATTCAAAGTTCTTTTGAATTTATTTCCAATTTGGAGTTATTTGAGTTTTATTCAAATTATTTTCTCCAAAAACAAAATATATGGAAAATAGGGTAACATGATTCCCTACATCAGAAAATTGGAGAGAAATTAATTTGAAGTCATTTTGGTATTAAAAAATGATTTTTATTGGACCAGTAGCACTGTGTGAATTATTAAAATTTGTGTGGATTTTATTTGACATTAGAATAATGTTCATCTTGTAGGAAATATTTTTCTGCAAATTTTGATATATTATATGCCTATATAAAAGTTTTAATTATTTTGTTTTTGTTTTAGTTCTGTGAAATTTTGTTAAAAAAAAATATGCAGCGCTTGGGCCAAAGGCCCAAGCCACGACCAACCACCGCCAAGGCCATCGCACGCACACACCTAGGGGGCCAGGGAGCCCAGGTTTCCTATTCTTTTACAAATCCTAGTAGGATTTGATCCCGTTTCGTTATTCCGTTTATTCCGATTTGTTTCTAGATCTTTTCCCTCTTTGTTTCCTAATCCTAGTCTATTTCTTGTCCCCTACCTCAAGCAAAGTCCTCCCCACCCCAATATAAATACCCAAGCACCCCCCCTCCAACACATCAAACCAACACCTCTCCTCTCCTCTCCTCTCCGCAGCAGCAGCAGTGCAGCACCACCGCCGCCGCTTGCCACCGCCGCCGCCAAGTGCTGCCGCCGCGCCCTCGACCTCTCCTGAGGTTTATATGATCTCCTCTCCACCGCCCCGTGATCTCCTTTCCCCTAGGAGCAACCGCAACATCGGATCCGATCTTCTTCCCCAACTCCGACGACTACTCCGGTGAGATCCACGAAATCCCGTAATTCATTTTTTTTCCAGAAAATAGCAATCTTAGAAAATTCATATCTTTTAGAGATTTTAGTATTTTTGAGTGATTCCAATTGCTATGTGTCACAAATTTTATAAAGTTTCTTTTAGTTCAATTTTATTTCACATTTGAGCAGTTTAAATTTGTGTTTGTATGAATTTTCTCAAATCACTAGATTTGAGCTATTTTGAGTTAGGAATATAATTTTTGACCGATTCTTTTTTCTCCTGGTCTCTAGGACCTTTGTTTATCCATTAGTATTTAGTATTTTATTTCTAGGTTAATTTAAATTAGGTTTTTAGCAAAACAGTATTGTTTTATTATTAGTTCTGTTTTAGCTTTTTATTTATTGTTTTTATTAGTTTTAAATTATTTCTTTTTGTCACTTTTGAAAAAATTAGTTGTGTTTCTGTTAGACAACAGGAGAAAATTTATTTTATTTTAAAAATTTATTTTCCTTAGTTTTGAATGAAACCTTCTATAGGTCATAGTTAGAGTTTTATAAAAGCTTTTTATTTGTTTCTTTTTGCAAATAAAATTTTATGGAAAAAATTACTTTCTGTTAAATTAGTTATTTTACATTTTATTTTCTGTTAATTTATTAGTTTAGTATTTTAATTGTTGTTAAGTTTTTACTTACGGCAAAACTATATTAGATGTTTGTAGCAAAGTCATAGATCTTCGTTAGTAGTTTTTCTTTGTAGTTTTATTTGAAGTTTCTTTTGATTTTGTTTGAGTTTTATTATCGATTTTCCTTGCTGTTTTGATTGTTATTTGAGTGCTAAAATTGTTTGCTAGGATGTTTGCTTATGTGAATGCTATGTTTGACTATATAGATTTTCAACGGAGTGACGATTAGTTCTACCAAGTCATTTTCTCGACAGCGTTATTATCTTCATCAAGTAATACCGAGCAAGTTCACTTTGACCATGTTTTTCATACCTATGTGTTTTATTGCATCTAGTGTCATCTTCGCAACAATCCCTCCAAAGAGTGACATTGAATCCTTGTAGTTGAGTAGTATGCATGAGGTAGGAACCCATCACCCTGTTACCAAGCCGGGACGTTATTTATTTTAATGCTACGCTATAGTAGACGGGGTTTGGTATGAGTGCTGCGTGAGTGGTGTGAGAATGGAGGATCTCGTCAATGGCGACAACTCCATGATGGAATCTGCAAGGACTGCATCTTCAAGGCCTCAAGACTTCAAGACTCGAGACAAGAATTCAATACACACTCTTGGGTGAAGGATGGTTGACGGGCACCTGGAGAAACCAGTGGTTGGCGGGATGCATGGAGAAGCGCCATGACATCTTGCGGAAAGCTTCACCCAGACTCAAAGAGACGGAAGAATACTTCATGCCCGAAGCTTACCTGCAACCGCAAGTCACTATGGGCTCGGCTTGGTTGACCTTAGTTGTGACTCTGGCTGGGGCGGTGCTAGCAGATGTAGAACTACGGTAGGATTGGATGAGCACCGGACGGTGGTCGGGAACTCTTCGAAGACCATGTTTGGTCATCTTGTTTTCAAACACTCTGAAGTGCGAGAACGTAAAAGAGGATCGAATCTTGCGGGTAAAGTGTACAAACCTCTGCAGAGGGTTTAAACCTAATCGATTAGCCGTGTCCCGATTCACGGACAATTTGAGCCTCTGGACTTGGATCTATCTCGAACTCTCAACACGGATTGATAACTTAATTGTGGGCAACTTATGATGATTTTGGGCTATGAGACATCGGTTGGCGGAACCATGTCATGATAGAAAACTCCATAGTACAGATTTCATTTATTCCTTTGATGTAGGGAAAATAAATCAGCTTTTACGCAAACAAAATTCAGACACAAAGCCATAAAGCCATATTGCATATAGTATAGTTTTATCATCTATTTTCTCATGTTGTGATCTTGCGGTACATTCAATGTACTGACCTACACGGCTGCAACGTATCATGTTGCGAGATACTTTCTTCCGACGAGTAAGAATACGGTGCAGGGTTACGGTCTACACTCAACTTGCCGATGGCGTTGATGGGACTCCACACCGACTATTTGTTTCATTGTGACTTATGAGGTATATATCAGTTTTACGTTATTTATACATGTGATTGCACTTTGATATATACATTGATGTACTGTGTGCAAACATACCGATCCGAGGATGGCACGAAACACGAGGCTTGACCGTCGAGGTCGGGTCGCTTCTGATATGGTATCGAGCACATGTTGATCTGGGACGTGACCCTAGAAACCGGAAAGCCCTAGGACAGGAAATTTCTAAAACTTTATTTTCAAAAGACTCTTACTTCTCATCTTTTCAGATTTTATCAAATAGACACTCTCACCTCAAATAGTTAGAATATACCCTTTCCTTTTGACCACATGGAGGATCAATGAAGCCGCTCCAAGAAGTAAAGATATCGGACAACCGATGGCCATTTTAGAGTAAAGAGGATTTCACCATGCGTTGGAAGAATTGCAGCTGCAACAATTGAAGACTCAAGACTTGAAGAATTTGAAGTTCTGAAGAATTATTTGACCTTTAGAAGACCAAACCCACATACACACTTACGTTAGATGCGGCGATTTGTGAGCTGTCATTTGTTTGATGTTTTCCGACAGCCACAAAGTAAAACCCGTTTCTTCAAAAACTATTGTTTGTATTGTGTGTATATCCCTCCCCACCTCTCTCATATCTCATCCCAAAACTTTTGGACCCCATAGATGATGAATGAAGTTGGACTGATATTCTCTGGACCGAAGACTCAGCCGGAGGCAAAGCTATGGATTCAGAACATGGAAAATCACTTCGGGAGCAATTTGATTCCAAGGAAGTATGAGGTTCAATACGCTCTTCAGTACTTTGAAGGAAGTGCTGCAACCTGGTGGAAAATGCATCAAGCCATACAAGGATTTAATGGAGCAAGAACTTGGGAGGAATTCAAGAAGACCCTGTTGAGATCACGTCTCATCCGGAAGCACCATGATACACCAAGAAATAAACCTTGTGCCTGCAAGATTTGCGGAGAAATAGGACACACCCAGGAGGAACACAAGGATGGATGCCCTCATTGTGAGGAGAAACACCCAGCTGAGGAATGCCCAACTAGTCAGGTGACTTGTTTCTTGTGTGAAGGAACCACCCACTACCCGACTCAGTGTCACATTTACTCCATGGTGCAACAAACTATTCAGGAGGAGGAAGAAGGAATGAAAGAAGCCCTCTGAGAAGTTATGAAAGAACCTGTGATGAAGGAATGTGTTGAAGACCCTGATGGAGAAGGCCTCAACAGATTTTACTCCAATGCCTGCTATTCATGTGGAGAAGAAGGACATTTTCACAGATTGCACCAAGGAAAGAAAAGAGTATCAGGATACTTCCCGACGAAGCGATGGAGTTTGATCCACGGGAATGGAACGTTTGATCGAACGAAGAAACCCGGAAGAGAAAACAAAGACACCCTCGTAACAACCCAATTTCTGCAAAGAGGGACAAGAGTCATATTACCTGTTTTGAATGTAAGGGCGTCGGGCATTATGCCAATCATTGTCTCGAAAGGAAGCAAGGAACTCAAGGCGCAGCACCATCTCCAAGAAGCCCAAAGGCTTATCAAAAGTTATGTGTTTTCATTGCAAGGAAGCAGGACATTATGCTACTAAATGTCCCGACAAGATGAAAGCTGGAGTTGAGTAGTTGGAATTTTGATATTGGAAACAAGAGTAGTAGAAAACAATTTCATTTTCATGAGTTCGATGAGTTGAGTTATGTAATGAGTGCTCGAGAGATTGTAATGAATTCGTGAAATCAATAAAGTTAATGTGTCATGATTTCATCACGTGATTGTTTTTGAGTTGTTACTCTGTGAACAAAGATTTTGACCATTTTCGAGGATATGAGAAATATGGTCTATGGATGGATTTGTGAATTTCATTTTTAGGGTGGTAGTACCCTATGAAGAAGACTAGACTAATGGATAAGAAAATATATATTCCACGGACTGTAGTTCGAAGGAAAAAAAAAGTTGGAGTTTTGCTTTTGATATGATGGTATGAAGAAGCAGTACTCTGGATTTAAAGGAGGTGTAATATGGAACAAGAGAGTTACTCCAAGGATGAGTTAAAGCTGCACTAGTGTTGAAGTGGGCCATAACCCACAGGCCCAGGATTTTTAAAAGGAACAGATGTAACCTTGATGAAGGAAGAAATTTGGAAGAATCGGTGATTCAATCAACATACGTTTACGTAGGAGGTTACGCAAAACCCGAGAGTGGTGAAGTAACGATAGATGTTTTGTTCAGCTTGCGAGAATCAATGGAATTATCCGAACTGAGTTTGTTGAGAAGAGAAATTCTGCAACGCTTGTAGAATGCCCGAGTGTTAGAAATACGATATTAGCTAAACCTTATACAGGGTAATGATTTGGGTGCGGAATGGATTGATCACCATACCGACTTACTCTTATTATTAACTTTGCTATATGGGATGGTAAAATCTGAGTGACTTACCTATAGTAGAGAGCGATGATCAAAACCTTGTTTAAACCTTAGAATGGTATAAGCATTTTCCCTTGTACAAGGCCGTTGTTGCCAACCGTAGGATATCGGTGAGGATCAACCTGACCCGTTTTCTGCGGGAAACCATAAATCGTTGACCACCATGAGGTACCGATATTTGTTTAGAATTGGCGCCGGACCGTCACTATGAAGACCAGTCTGGAATAACCTTACCAAGAGTAAAAGACAAAAGAATTGAGGAAAAGGTTATGCCACTACCGGAAGAGCCCAGAGAAGGAATTATCCTTAATATCTGAGAAGACCGACCTTTATCAACAATAAGGATGGAGTATCTGAGTTTTGATGGAACCGTAACAATGCTTCTAAGGGTGGTAGCACCGAGACCGGAGACGATCGATGGATTTTGAGAAGACCCCAAACCCTAACCTATTTCTTGCTAGCCTCTTGAATCTCGGGACTAGATTCATTTTAAGTAGTAGATTTGTAACATCCCAAAATTCTAAATTTTGGAATGTTATATTAAATAAATAGTTTTGATTGTTTGTTTGATTGTTGTCTGAATGATTGAGTGAAATTGAGTGAAATTGAAACTTTTGAAGGTTAAATGAGAGGAATTAAAGGACTTTCCCAAACTTTCATTTTTCTTTTATGATCTCCGGAATTCAAATTCTTTTCATCACAAAACCCTGGAGAGAAGATGACATGACTTCTTCCATTTATTTAAATGACAAGGGTGTTGAAAATATTTTCCAATTCTGAAACTTTATGCAACTCAATGATTTTCACGAGCGAAGATAAAATGACTTCTTCAAAACATATGAAATATGAGTTGGGAGTTTTAAAAGAATTGAATTCAAAGTTCTTTTGAATTTATTTCCAATTTGGAGTTATTTGAGTTTTATTCAAATTATTTTTCTCCAAAAACAAAATATATGGAAAATAGGGTAACATGATTCCCTACATCAGAAAATTGGAGAGAAACTAATTTGAAGTCATTTTGGTATTAAAAAAATGATTTTTATTGGACCAGTAGCACTGTGTGAATTATTAAAATTTGTGTGGATTTTATTTGACATTAGAATAATGTTCATCTTGTAGGAAATATTTTTCTGCAAATTTTGATATATTATATGCCTATATAAAAGTTTTAATTATTTTGTTTTTGTTTTAGTTCTGTGAAATTTTGTTAAAAAAAAATATGCAGCGCCTTGGGCCAAAGGCCCAAGCCGCCGACCAGCCACCGGCCAAGGCCAAGGCCAAGGCCATCGCACGCACACACCTAGGGGGCCAGGGAGCCCAGGTTTCCTATTCTTTTACAAATCCTAGTAGGATTTGATCCCGTTTCGTTATTCCGTTTATTCCGATTTGTTTCTAGATCTTTTCCCTCTTTGTTTCCTAATCCTAGTCTATTTCTTGTCCCCTACCTCAAGCAAAGTCCTCCCTCCCAATATAAATACCCAAGCACCCCCTCCAACACATCAAACCAACACCTCTCCTCTCCTCTCCTCTCCAAGCAGCAGCAGCAGCAGCACCACCGCTTGCCACCCACCGCCGCCAAGTGCTGCCGCCACCTCGACCTCTCCTGAGGTTTATATGATCTCCTCTCCACCGCCCGTGATCTCCTTTCCTCTAGGAGCAACCGCAACATCGGATCCGATCTTCTTCCCCAACTCCGACGACTACTCCGTGAGATCCACGAAATCCCGTAATTCATTTTTTCAAAAATAGCAATCTTAGAAAATTCATATCTTTTAGAGTTTTTAGTATTTTGAGTGATTCCAATTGCTATGTGTCACAAATTTTATAAAGTTTCTGTTAGTTCAATTTTATTTCACATTTGAGCAGTTTAAATTTGTGTTTAGATGAATTTGCTCAAATCACTAGATTTGAGCTATTTTGAGTTAGGAATATAATTTTTGACCGATTCTTTTTGCTCCTGGTCTCTAGGACCTTTGTTTATCCAGTAGTATTTAGTATTTTATTTCTAGGTTAATTTAAATTAGGTTTTAGCAAAACAGTACTGTTTTATTATTAGTTCTGTTTTAGCTTTTTCTTTATTGTTTTTATTAGTTTTAAATTATTTATTTTTGTCACTTTTGACAAAATTAGTTGTGTTTCTGTTAGACAACAGGAGAAAATTTATTTTATTTTAAAAATTTATTTTCCTTAGTTTTGTATGAAACCTTCTATAGGTCATAGTTAGAGTTTTATAAAAGCTTTTTATTTGTTTCTTTTGCAAATAAAATTTTATGGAAAAAATTACTTTCTGTTAAATTAGTTATTTTACATTTTATTTTCTGTTAATTTATTAGTTTAGTATTTTAATTGTTGTTAAGTTTTTACTTACGGCAAAACTATATTAGATGTTTGTAGCAAAGTCATAGATCTTCGTTAGTAGTTTTTCTTTGTAGTTTTATTTGAAGTTTCTTTTGATTTTGTTTGAGTTTTATTATCGATTTTCCTTGCTGTTTTGATTGTTATTTGAGTGCTAAAATTGTTTGCTAGGATGTTTGCTTATGTGAATGCTATGTTTGACTATATAGATTTTCAACGGAGTGACGATTAGTTCTACCAAGTCATTTTCCGACAAATTATTATCTTCTTCAAGTAATACCGAGCAAGTTCACTTTGACCATGTTTTTCATACCTATGTGTTTTATTGCATCTAGTGTCATATTCGCAACAATCCCTCCAAAGAGTGACATTGAATCCTTGTAGTTGAGTAGTATGCATGAGGTAGGAACCCATCACCTGTTACCAAGCCGGGGCGTTATTTATTTTAATGCTACGCTATAGTAGACGGGGTTTGGTATGAGTGCTGCGGAGTGGTGTGAGAATGGAGGATCTCGTCAATGACGACAACTCCATGATGGAATCTGCAAGGACTGCATCATCAAGGCCTCAAGACTTCAAGACTCGAGACAAGAATTCAATACACACTCACTGGGTGAAGGATGGTTGACGGGCACCTGGAGAAACCAGTGGTTGGCGGGATGCATGGAGAAGCGCCATGACATCTTGCGGAAAGCTTCACCCAGACTCAAAGAGACGGAAGAATACTTCATGCCCGGAAGCTTACATGCAACCGCAAGTCACTATGGGCTCGGCTTGGTTGACCTTAGTTGTGACTCTGGCTGGGGCGGTGCTAGCAGATGTAGAACTACGGTAGGATTGGATGAGCACCGACGGTGGTCGGGGAACTCTTGGAAGACCATGTTTGGTCATCTTGTTTTCAAACACTCAAGTGCGAGAACGTAAAAGAGGATCGAATCTTGCGGTAAAGTGTACAAACCTCTGCAGAGGTTTAAACCTAATCGATTAGCCGTGTCCCGATTACGGACAATTTGAGCCTCTGGACTTGGATCTATCTCGAACTCTCAACACGGATTGATAACTTAATTGTGGGCAACTTATGATGATTTTGGGCTATGAGACATCGGTTGGCGGAACCATGTCATGATAGAAAACTCCATAGTACAGATTTCATTTATTCCTTTGATGTAGGGAAAATAAATCAGCTTTTACATAAACAAAATTCAGACACAAAGCCACAAAGCCATATTGCATATAGTATAGTTTTATCATCTATTTTCTCATGTTGTGATCTTGCGGTACATTCAATGTCTTGACCTACACGGCTGCAACGTATCATGTTGCGAGATACTTTCTTCCGACGAGTAAGAATACGGTGCAGGTTACGGTCTACACTCAACCTGCCGATGGCGTTGATGGGACTCCACACCGACTATTTGTTTCATTGTGACTTATGAGGTATATATCAGTTTTACGTTATTTATACATGTGTTGCACTTTGATATATACATTGATGTCTTGTGTGTGCCAAAGATACCGATCGAGGATGGCACGAAACACGAGGCTTGACCGTCTCGAGGTCGGGTCGCTACAATGTGGTAGCTTGAGAGGGGTTGAGCGGAATCAAGAGACGCAACACAAGACAAGGGTTTAGACAGCTTCGGGCCCCGGGAAACATCATCCGGTAAAAACCCTACATGCTGTTTGAGGCTAGATCTCATTATCATCACGAGGGAGTCGCCGTAAACCGGCTCTCCTCTAGCTGTTTCTAGCCCTAGAGATTGTTTCTTGCTTGTAGCCTATCCCTCTTTGGGGAGCCCTGCCCCTCCTTATATATGTTGAAGGGACGGGTTACATGACTAGTCCTAGTAGGATTAGGATTAATCTATTACAAGTGGAGTCCTAGTCTTGCTTCCTTTGTAGGAGAATAGTCCTTACGCTTTCCTCATAAACCGGCCCACCATTAAACGTGAACCGGCCTTCTGGGCCTTGGGCCTCGTCATCCATCTAACTCGCCCACCGGGTTACTAATGAACCGCAAAGACCGGGCGGGTAGCCCGTGAACCGCCAAGCTCCAGGCGGGTTACCAGTGAGTCGTCCAGTCCGGCCGGGTTATACTTCCGGCCGGTTTACGCCACGGGGTATATCCCCGACAAATCTAGTAGGCCAAACCATACTGATAATTCGAAGAGACTTGCAAAGATATCAAATCATACATATAAGAATTCAGAGAAGAATCAAATATTGTTCATAGATAATCTTGATCATAAACCCACAATTCATCGGATCTCGACAAACACACCGCAAAAAGAATTACATCGAATAGATCTCCAAGAGAATCGAGGAGAACTTTGTATTGAGATCCAAAGAGAGAGAAGAAGCAATCTATCTAATAACTATGGACTCGAAGGTCTGTGGTAAACTACTCACACATCATCGGAGAGGCTATGGTGTTGATGTAGAAGCGCTCCAACTAGAAAAAAATACACTTCTGTGATGATACGTGTTTGTCATAGTAGGTCACATTTTTTGTCATGCATGTACATCCATGACAAATTTATGATGTAATCAAGATAGTCATACACATCTTCGTCGTAGAAGTGTTCCATGACATTACCAAAATTATCATCACAGAAGTGTCCACTTCCATGACGATAAATCACGCGTCACAGAAGTGCTTTCGTCAAGCGTGACCGACACGTGGCATCCACCGTAACGGAACGCCGTTAAGCTATCGGGTCGGGTTTTGGATCCGATAACCCGTTAACAGCCCCCACTAATGGGAAATTTCCACGTGTAAAATTCTTATTGGCCGGACGAAACACGTGTCAGCTTGTCAGTGGGTCAGATAGGCGCCTATGATACGTCGACACGTGGCACGGCCCAACAGAGGCCCATTCCTGTGAAAAGGCCGGTCCGTTTGACTTGGTCAAAAGGTTGCGGGCCGGCCCATGGAAAGCCTATTAACGGCCTGTTTGCATATAGCCCATTTACAGCCCGCTAACCCAAGGCTCGTTACGCCCTATCTGAATTAGGCCCAGTAGCGTCATCTGGGCCATCCAATATGATTCCAGCCCGTTTTCACTTCTAGCCATGTATGACCCATGACGTCTTTCGGCCCATATGAGGCCCTATGTAACTCTTGGCCTATTAACGGCCCGTGGTGAAACTGGCCCGTAATGAACAGTGTATCACTTTACACCCATTAACGGCCCGTGGTGAAACTGGCCCGTAATGAACAGTGTATCACTTTATACCCATTAACGACCCGTTATTCCGTTGGGCCATTTCCAGCCCATGTTATCTTTCGGCCTTCTCAGAGCCCATTTATTCTTGGGCTAATTCCAACATTTGTTTACTTACGGCCCGTTACTGTCATTTTCTGCTTGGTGGGCCAAATTCAGCCCGTGGTTACAGTCGACCCGTTTGTGGTCCGTTAATACGTTGGGCCGTTTTCGTAGCGTCATCTAATACAGCCTATTAACGATGGCCCGTTACGGTCGGCCCATGAACGGACGATTCCAACTCTAGCCCGTTTACAACCATAAGGCGGCCTGTTATTGGCCCATGTTTGGCCAATCGATCATACGGCCCGTATAAGGCCCATTGATGATACGGCCCGTAGAAGGCCCATTGTTTCTACGGCCCGTAGAAGGCCCACTGTTTCTACGGCCCGTAGAAGGCCCACTGTTTCTACGGCGCGTAGGAGGCCCAGTGTCACTACAGTAAATATTAGCCCATGGTTATTGTGGCCTAGTTTAAAAAAATATATTGCAGCCACTAGCTAACCGCGGAAAAAGAACTGCAATGACTACAAGCAAACAAATAAACAAGACACCAAGGAAATAAATAAGCAAGCAACTAATGCTAGGCTATCACGACTATTACATATATTACATCCACTGGGCATCAAAGTTCGCCACCAAAGCAAATATAGGGAACAAAGCAGCATATCATATACATCGGCACAAAATTGGCCACCAAAGTCACGAAAAAGCGGCAGCAAAACAAGAGCATAATCTGAAACAACTTCAGAGGAGCTCAAGAAACGTTATCTGGGTATCCACCATGCGGCAATAAGCTTAGCAAGCTGATTAGCTTTGTCTGTTTGGCGCTAAAATCCTCCAACGCTTGTTGTTGCACGAGAAAGCATGCATCCGAATGCTCCAGGGACTTCCGCAGTCCTTCCGCTTCTTGTCGCAAAGACAAATGATTGATGTCTTTCAGCTTGTAGTTGAGACTCAAGAAACCGAACTGATTCGAGACGGTGAGTTTGAATAGCTTGTGCAAGCGATAGTGGCGATAACTCCAACACTAAACCAAGACAGGTGTGTCACTATCCGAACCTTATCTCATTACTTCCTTTACCGCTGCTTAATAAGGCACTCTTCCCCAATATTCTCGGCAAGATTCTAAAAGAAGAAACAAGTAGACACATAACAAGTTTAGCATGTACTAGTATATGAAACTCATTTCGATGAACCAGTTCATTAGTAAGGTGGACAGGATTAAACTACCAAGTCTTCTATTGCCAAGTACTAGTACATAATAAAAGCATCAAACAAACATATATCTATGTCCTATGGTAGCAATGGAATCTTAAATTAGAACAGTTGTTCTTCAGGTTTAGGCACTTATTCTACATGAGCAGATCTTGCAAGACGCAAGAATATAATACTTAAAAATATAAAATGAGCTCATAGACCTTACCACATTCTTGGTTCGGGACGATCTGTAACAAAGCGTTCCCAATCATCGTCCGATAAATGTGTCTCAGGAGAACATAAGGAATTTGATGAGTTTCTTTGCGGTGAAGTACGTTTTCTTGAGTAATTCGATCGCCACCAAGCATTCTTGAAGATAGCAGAGGTATTAGCACAGGTTACCTCATCCCGAGTTTCCAAATCGGTCCTTCTCTATAGAGAAAATGGGAAAATTTGCTGTATTATAACCATCATGGAGGTAGGATGTATGGGACGAAGCAAAGTAATTGCCATGAATAACATTACTTACACATAACTCTGGACAAACACACCTGAATCGCATTTTCCTTCATCTTGATATAATATTTCCAAGATGGGAAGATACACACATATGATTTAACAACATCAAATGCGATAGATGCTAAACCACGACTAGCTGGTTGTGCTTCCTCCACAGGAATAGGCGTACTAACCGTGGAGTTGGGGTTCGCCGTGATAGTATCGCCCTTTGGGCAATGGAGCTGCCTTACTAACTGCTCTTGTTTGGGAGCTCTGTGGTGGAGATGGTGCTGTGTCAACAGGAACTGGTTACTATCGGCTGGGGTTGGGGTTAGATTGGGTGAAGCTGGTTCTCATCCATCCATCAGAGGGGTACAATCTGCGGGAGTTTGGGTTATGTGTGGTAGGGCTGGTTCTTGTGCATGTACAACCGGGGTGCTATCTCCACCAAGAGGTAGCATTGTTTTATTTGAAGACCGTGTTTTTAGTCCGCTAGATACTGGCATCACCCGCTCCAATTCAAATGGCTGATAAACAGGAAACATAATTGAATGTACAGACACTGTATGAGAGACAGATGCAATAGATAGTGTGGAAAAAAGAGGGCATGAAATAGTTGACATGTATATTGTTTAACTAAAATGGATAGCATGACATAATTTCACATATATGATGTCTATCTAAACTGGATAGCATAGCATAACATAATCCAAAGATATGATGAATAACTAAACAGGATCGCATGACATAATTCACCTACATGTTATCTAAGTAATCAGGATCGCATCATTTAATTCACATATGTGATTTATATGCTAAACCGAGGGCATTCGATATGATGTCTGAACTAAGAACATGGTGTTGAATATTGTGTATATGATGTCTAAACTATGCAATGCAAGACACCGTATGCATGATATGAGCAGTATAACCGTGCCAAGTTAGAGAATACACCTCAGTGGGGGAATAGGACTGGTCATCTGTCTCTGAATCCATCTCTGAGGAGCTATCGGGACCCAACAAGAGATCTGCTTGACGGTAGCACTGCGCTCTCAAGGCCTTGTTTTCACTCCAGATTTTCCATCTCCCACCCAAATGGATGATTCACGGAAGAGTAGTTTAATGTACAAGCATTGTCGACAAATGGAAATGTAATGAAGAAAAGGATGGGCAAGATATCATTCAAATATATGATGCCTGGTTAAACATGATGGCATTGCACATTTCACATATATTATGGTTGGCTAAAAGACATGAGACTGCGTAAGTCCCATATATGATATAGAAACTAAACAGGTGTCATTACAGAACATGTCTAAACTAAGCAGATGACATATATGATGTCAAACGTAGGCACTGCAAGGCAACATATGCATGATATGACTAACATCATCATGCCAAGGTAGAGCAAACACCTTGGGGGGTAAATAGGAGTGGTCAGTGGCCTCGAATCCGCCTCGAACAGATATCTTCCTCTGGATTACAATCTGGAGAGGGGTGGGGAGGGTTTGCCATTGAACCCACCATGGAGCGATGTCTGCATGACATTGTATTGCCACACAAAACTCTTCTCTTTTCTCTACATGTTTAGCATGACTGTGTACAATATCTGACATGCATATGAAAAAAATATGGTGAGATTATGTAAGGAGAGCATGCAGAAATTTAGAGTGATGGTAACAACCAGTGGATCGATGTTTATCCGTTCAACCAAAATAGCCCTAATGGATCGACGTGAATGTATAGTAATAAGTGATGCAACAAGTGCACAACCTCTTTGCCGTAGCCGTGTCGACCTCAGCATCATTGGGTTGGTCACTGAAGCAATTGAGGCAGAGGTGGCTGTCGGAGGTGTGGAGGAAGATCTGAGGAATCTGTAGACGGAGTCCAGGGCACTGCTCTGTTGTGATGGATCGTTCTATCGTTGGAGCAGCTCCGGTGAGCCGTAAGACGTCACGGCTGAAGCAGCACAAGACATACATCGTCAATCTCAAGTGGGATTCTAATAGCATCTCCAATAGATGATGTAAAATGGATGTAAAATTAACATCACCAAAAACCACCCGACTACAACATATGAGGTAAAAACTGTTGACTCCGAACTTAACTGTCGAAACTGAAATTTACTGTGGAATCTGAATGCTACTGTCGAAACTGAACACAATGGTAGCAGAGAGGCACTTGACATGTAGTTCAGGGAGGGCCTGCAGCTCATCTTCAACTTGCACCCCCCTGAGCCGCCAGCCACCACCGGCCGAACCGCCGGCCCTAGCGCCGCCTCGCTGCCCCGAAACAACTCGCCAACGCCGCCCCGGCCAGCCCTCTAGACCCCGCCCCCACCCTGAACCCTAAGATAGATAGTGGGGTACCTCTCCGGCGAGCCCCCGTCCCCGCTGCGGGTGGTTCTTCCTTAACTCCGGCGAGCCCCCAACCCCTGAAAATCGATCGACCCAAAATTCGATTCAGTCGATCAAGTGTGGCTTAATCGAGAGCGCAGCAACACGAGCGAGGGGGAGAGCAGCAAAGAGCAGCTGGGCGAAAGGAAGGAAGCGAGAGCCGAGCAGCAGCAGCAGATCCGGCTGGTATGAACGCCGCCGCCAAGGGGCCTCGCCTTTGGGGAGAGCCGCCCGTGGAGATGTCGCCATGCGCGCCGGCTTCAAGGTAGCCGCTCCATGGGGGTGCGGGATGGAGCACCGTCGGCGCCGGGAGGTTGAGTTAAGGAGAAGGTGCAATGCGATGAGTGTACAACCTCTTTGGTGGCGCCGAGTAGGCCTCGGCTTCGTCCGAGGAGTCGGTGAGGATGCTGCGGTTCTGGTGGAGCAGGTTAAGGCGGCGCTGTGGGGATGGAGCAGCCGCGATAGTAGAGGTGATTGTCGGAGCAGCTCCTTGGAGGTGGAGGACGGGGCGGCTGAACCGGCGGGACGGCGAGATGGACGACGGATCCTCATCCGGGGAGGTGGACGAGGGACGTCGAGCTGTTGCGGTGGACGACGTCGTCGGGGAAGAGGCTCTGGCTGGGCAGCGGTGACGTGGCAGACGGAGGAGGGTGGGGTTTCGCGGCTGGAGCGGAGAGGTTATGGCGGCCTGGGTTTTCGAATGGCAAAAAGGGGGTGATGGGAGGGGGTGAATCATGACTTAGGAACGCGCTTGTCCAAAATGTAGGGTGTGTTACAAAAGTACCCCCCACCGATTTGAACTAGTGGCCCTTTCGGCTCAGGGTTAGAAGGGGGATTTCACGTGTCGGGATTTGGCAGCTGGAGGGAGTTTTCACGCGCGTTGTAATTTCGGGATAGCAAGGCGCGGGTTGTGAAGGTGCCAGTTTTGGGAGCACGATATCTGAATTTTCGGGATATAACAAGACGCGGGTTGAATTTTAGGGACAAGCCTAACGTGTAGTAATATTGTACTTGTACGTACCAAATCCATTCGCACTTCCCTCAACCAAAAAGAAAACAAAAAAATAAAACTATTCACACCACACAAAGAGAGAGTCTTGCCACGTTTTACTATACAAATGCTATTCAAAGCTACTCCCTCCTTCCATCTATATAGGGCCTAATGCGTTTTTTGATGCTAACTTTGACCAAATATTAGAGCAATGATATATGACATGCAACTTACATAAAGCATACCGTTAAATTAAATGCATGAAAGGTTCTTTCAATGATATAATTTTCACATTGTGCATGTCATGTACTATTAATCTTGTCAATAGTCAAAGGCGGTCTTAAAAATCTCATTACGCCCGATATAGATGGAAGGAGGGAGTATGAATCCATGTTATGTCCGATTAAATTTTTTTGCTTGCTGTATAATGCATGTGACCTACTCATACCAACATTTTAGTGCATTCCAAGTGTCTATACTACCGCTGCAATTCAAACTAAATTTGAATTCGTTTCTCTATTTCAATAAGAATCTACAATCGTGATTGTTGCCAACTTCAACCATCATAGTTTCCTTGCTATCTGCCAAATATAAATTGGACGGCCTATAATGCAGGATGGCAGGCACACCATCATCAACAACTCCGTTTTTATAAGAGTAGAGATAAAATATATTAAATGTAGTATACCATGTTCATAACCACACCATGTGTATCACTGTTATATATATTCACACATGCGTCGGTTTGAAACACTATCATAAATTCTTCAAATATCCGAATTCGCTTTTTATAATGAAGTATATATGATCTCTATTCGTCTTTTACACCCACACAACCCTCTTATCTTTGTAGCTAGCGCTAACTTTCTCTTGTGCATGCACACGCCCGCATCCCTCTCACCCTCCCTCAGCATTCTCTAGCTCCATCAGCAAAATTGCTCTTTTCACTTTAGGTTGTTCACCCACGGTGTGTGTAGACCCCCCAGCTCCTTCCTTACGGCACACATCGATCGATATGCCTCTCTAGCCAGGTGTGCCTAGCACAAACACAAGCTTCCCCTCTTCTCTTATCACCGTCCATGCCTCACTCCTACCACTCTTTTCATTGTTCTCGTACTCGCACACTCCTCCCCCCTCGATATAGTATGCCTCTCGTACCACCTCCTACATGCATCCCTCTCTCTCTATCCTTCTCCTCGTGCCTCATTTGCTTCTAACACACACATGCATGTATACCGATCGATCTCCCAACATATACCTAGGTCGACTTTAACTACCCCCCCCATCGATCAACGTACCTCACAAGTTATGTCTCTCGTTTCTCTTACAAAGGGCGATTGATCTTCCTATGTAGTTACGTCTGCTTACCACAGCCACATCGTCCCCCCTCATCATTCATGCATGCCTCCTGACCCGTCTCTCACATGCACGTGCACAGACAGCAAGCAGCCATCTCCTCTCTTATTGATATTGCGGGCGTGCCCTCCGTTTGTCTAGCAAGCCTATCCCACCATTTGTTAGAAGGAACTCCACTACCACCCCCTCTAACACTCTAGCTCTGTCTCTCTCCCCACCTTATTCCTCTCCTGCACATATGCATGGATGCTGATCGACCTCCCTTAATACATGAGGCAGATCGATCTCCTTAATACATGAGGTAGGCCTCTCTCCTCCTCCACACATATACTAGCCATTGTACCTCTATAGTTAATTGGGCCTCCCTATTCCCCCACCACACACGATAGTCGAGCGCTGCAGGTAGGTATCCATGCCACAGAGACAAACTGCACATGTCCCATCTCACGTTCCAGTAGGCCAGCCACTATATATCTTTGACGTGGGCACACACAAATTCGATGGCACTCTTTATCAATCGCGCGCGCACACACACACACATCATCCCTCTCTTCGATTCTATGGACACCTCAAGCCGATGATACCTCCACTCTCTTCTCGTGGATCGCCCCCTATATATATGTTATATCCAGGACTCTATTTCACACACATTGCATATGTTACATTTTTTGATCGACCCCCCTCCCCCAAAAAACTCTCAAGAACCCACACACTATATCTCTCTAGGTTTGTATCTCTCTCACACAACCCCACGTAGGTGGTGTACGTATACAAGAAGAGAATAGGTGCACCGTGCATGTACTCACGCTTCGTGCCCAGCCACACCCGCGCGGGTACACGACGGAGCTCATTTCTTTACGAAATGGAAGCCCACGTGCTAATTTGAACGCCTGTAGCGGTTGTTTACCTAGGGAGGTCGTGTACCACTCGTGCACGAAACAAAGTTCGACTTGACGCGTTGCCGCGTTATTTTTAAATAAAGTTATAGCGCTCAATGGCACATACACATAATATAAAACGATTTTTATGGAGAAAAAGGTACTCCGCTCACTATATACAATGGATCCTGCCTGCCTGGTTTGTCGCTCTTCAGAGTATCTCACACAAGGCTGCGGTGGCCTCTCTCTCTCTCTCACCATTGGTCACTGATCCGGCCGCATCCCATCCGCCAGGGGAAAGGGAGTGCGGTGGCCTCTCTCTCTCTCTCTCACTGTTGGTCGCTGATCTGGCCGCATCCCGTCCGCCGGGGGAAAGGGAGTGCGGTGGCCTCTCTCTCTCTCACCGTTGGTCACCGATCAGGCCGCATCCCATCCGCCGGGGGAAAGGGAGGAAGTGCATCGTTTCTTTGTTCGACGGCGCCGAGGCAGCACGTCCCGATCTGCAGTACACGCCGTTCTCTCTGACCAAGCTCCGGCGCGGCAGGACCTACCCCACCTGCTCGCAGATTCCGCCCGCCGATGCTCACCTAGTTACATCCCGACGACCTCCAGGTATCCCCTCCGGCCTTGCTCCACTGCCCGTCTTCCCACGTCGCTGCATGTGGATCTTCCATAGTTCTTTGCCCAAAACATAGCTCGTCCGGCGTACTTTCCATATTGCATTCTCGTCCTCACACCGTTTTAGACAAACACAACCGTGTTGTTATCTTCCCTTAGGACAAGGAATATGCTTCTTTTTTGTCGTCGCATGTGTCATCAACTGTTATTGGCCAGTAATTGTTTCCTTTCTGCCTCTTTTTTGCAAACAGCGCTATCCATTTCACCTCGTTGCTATTGCGACCTATTGGTGAACTGCACAAATCACTTTTTTCTTAAGAGTGTTTTGTGTAGTTGTACTAAAATGTTACATGGGCAATGTCTTTACATTTCAGTGCGACTGCATAAAGGGAGATTGGTTTTGCTCTATCCTCCTCATCCAACTCCGAGCCTAATCTTCTCCAGCTAGTTAGTCTTAAGAGAGACTGCAAAGGTGACCGGCTTCTATTTGTGTGTTTATTGTTTCATCAGTAGTCCTCTATTATCGTAATCACACTTGATATCTTTGGATCAGGGATGCTCAGCTCTATTTTAGTGGAACTGCACAAAATGATCGGAATGTTGCATGCTCCAGACAACTACTTTTTTCCCCAACATGCCTTGTTGATTTAGATAGAGCTGGGGGGACGTTGCTGCCAATGAAAGCATGGATCAATTTTAATTTAACACCTTCTCACAACTTTGTCTTCAGTTGTGATGTAATTATTAGCTCTGATCTGCGAATAATTGACATGCATTAGCAAGGAAGTTAGTTTTTTATTGTTTCCGAAAGAGCATCGATGGCAAGACACGCGAAACAAAAGCTGAAAGCTCACACCATTGTACAATTTCATGTCGCTGGAAAATTATTTGTATAGTACGTCAATTATGTAAACAAACGATGGAAGCTTGATAGCATTGCCAGAAGCCTCTTCATCATCCGGGTCCATGTGCCATGCACAAAATTATACTCCTTCGTTCCTAAATATTTGTCTTTTTACAAATTTCAAACGGGCATATTTTAGAGTGTAGATTCACTCATTTTGCTTCAGATGTGTACTCCTCCGTTCCTAAATATTCTATTCGTCTTTCCAGAGATTTCAACAAGTGACTACATACGAAGCAAAATGAGTGAATCTACACTCTAAAATATGTCTATATACATCCGTATGTGCCACCATTTGAAATCTCTAAAAGACAAATATTTGAGTAGTCACTGTTGAAATCTCTAGAAATACAAATACTCGGAGTATATTTAAGAACAGAGGGGTAGTGCACAACCGCATGGGAGACTCAGCCGGTCGTTGCGCCTCATTAATAGTGAGTAATGAGCAGTTAAATCATAAGCCCCACCTTTCCCCTCGTAAGTTGCTCAAGAAGCAACCATCAATACGCTCTTCTTTGAATCCGCTCATACTACTCCATCCGTCACTTTGCTTATACAGCGCTTGAGAAAAAAAAAAAAAAATCTGGGGACCAAGGCGACCAGCGATCGGCCTGAAAAATAGCATTGGTAGTTATAGGACGGCGTCTATTACTAGAGGGAATAATGCATACACACATGCATGCAGTGCTTCCACCCCGGGTACACACATGCATGCACTTACTCCACTCCGTAGTAGTACAATACATGGAGAGAAAATTGTGGACTTGATTGCGTTTACCATGCCCTAATTAATTGAGCATTAAACCAAACGCGTCTAAAGTCTCTCTGGTGGTGGAAATGCATTGAGAGAAATGCATCATAATGAAGCGCACCCTGTAAACTGTGACGGAGGGAGGAGTAGTATGAAGGTGCAAAACCAAGTATGTGTACTACTGCGCTTGGCTCTTCGCCTCTTCGTGAAGTCAAACAATGATGGTACTCCGCATGTTGGGTACTACAGTGTATGCCTCTGACAATCTGACACCGAATGGACTGATGCATGTCCATCGAGGGTAGGTTGCATTAGTCAAAAGGCGTAAGCGAGCTTCACCTTGTCCTGCAAGCTTCTCCTCATTCTGCGAGTTGATGGGACACACCAAAAAGTAGTGCTAGTCCATACTCCCTCCTTTCCGGTTAATATGGCTTAATCTTTTTTGCGAGTAAATGTCTAAATGAGAGAGCTTTATTCATATATAAGCATTCTCAGGATGATCAGCCAAGACACTGGTCACTAGGAAGCGAGGTACCCCGCAAAAAAAGAAGTAGGAAGCGAGGTGTTTCATCAAGCCAGCTCTCGGCCACATTCAAAGTGCAGCAAGCACGGTTCGCACGAAGATGCGCCGCAAGGTTTGCTGACCTGTTTACATGCTGAATAACAAAAAAACAGGAAATATTAGTGAGCACTACTATTTTTAACAGGATATGAGCCAGAATTAAGCGAGAATTGTGGCGAGTGTTCCATGCAATCAACTTCCATTATCACATGCGAGAACCCTCGAAGAGAACCAAAGGTGTTGAAGATTGCTTTATCACATTTTAAAATCATAATAAGAGTGCAGACGCTCCTCCATCCGGTTCCTAGTACTAGTATAGTATGTACCTTTATGGACTATAGTAGTAGTACTAGTAAACTTTAAACTTGGCTGTTCGGAAGTCGAACAATAATAGCACTAGTAGTATAGTGTATGCTTCGGCAATCGACACGAATTAATCATTGCACGTCCACGCTCGAGCGAGGGAGAGCTTGCATTAGTCAAAAGTTTCTCCTTGTCCTGCGAGCCACCGCGCATAAGCTTCTCCCGTCTGCAACCTTCTCCTTGTTCGGCAAGTTGATAGGACACAGCAAAGTAATGCTAGTCCATACTGCCTCCTCTCCGGTTAATATGGCTTAATTTCAAACGAGATAAATGCACTGTCTGTCACTGTATATTTGTAAACATACGGTCAGTGGACTTCATAATACGCTCATTGCGCTCAATATATATTTTTTCCGGTGTTCATACGGTCACTAGCTCACCTGACTGAGTATGTGTGTGCATGCACGTGTGGGCTGAGCACTTTAGCGTGACCGTATGTGTTCCGTCGTGTGCTCGGACATGCATGCATTAGGGGCCGCCTGCTTTTTATGTCCCATGTATGCGTGTGACTATTGCATACACGTAGGGGGAGTACATGTAGGGGCCACTAAGGAGCAGTCAAATCACACAGTAAGTTAGTCGGAAGAAGCAACCATCATTTCACTCTTGAATGACACGTACGCTATATAAAATGGTTGATATGGAGAGAAAAAGAAAACCACTATATATACACTAGCAGGAGCCTAAGCTACAAGCCTGCTTGCTTAGGTTGCTCTCTTCACAAGCATAGAACGACGGGCCTGATCCCGCAGCTGGGGGAAGGGAACAATGTTCTGGGTAGACGCGGTCGACATCGGCGAGGGAGAAAACCCACAGTCGGTGCGTCCCAATCAGGGGCCACCGCGGTATGGGCCGATGCCGCGTCCCAACAACCCTTCTAGCTACAGCCCGACGTCCCAGGTAGTCCATCTTCCTTTTGGAGCCGGCTTGCTCCACTGCCGTAGCTCCATCTCCATGTCGATCTTTCTCTACTTCTACCGGCTTCTACTTGTGATGAGTTTATGTCTCATCAACTAGTGCCAGTACTATTATTCTAATCACACTTCTTCAATATCTTTGCCATCAGGGATGCTCAGTCGATTTTAATGGAACTGCACAAAAGCATCGTATGATCCGAGGGTGCCACCGTCTTTCCTTCGACGTGTTCTACCCGCCAGGAAATTAAATCATGTTTAGGGTTTAGGGTTTAAGTCGTAGTGACCCCATCAGTAGTTTTTCTTTTCTACACGCTCTCACAACTTTTTTCTTTAGTTGTGAAGTAAATAGTGGCTATGATCTGTGAATCATTGATATGCATCAGCATGCGTGTTAGTTTTCCTTTGTATTTGATGGAATGTTGTAACAGGGCAACCTTGGAATAGGAATGAAAATGGAGTGGAAAAGTTACCGTTTTTCTGGAGAAAAAATGGAAACGGAGAGAAACCAACGTTTCGTTTCGTTAGATCGCGCCATCGAGCAAAACCAACGTTTAAATCACGTCTGTCGTGTTCGTGCCTCACCCTCCTCCACGGCTCGACCCCACACGGTCGCTCGGCATGCCACTCACCGCAAACCGAGTATACCATAACTTTCCGCCTGCTTGTCGATGGATCGCGCCATGGAGTACTAGCACTCTTCGAAGAGATTGACGAGTTGGGGAGGACAGCTAGCTGTAGCACGGACTCCTAGAACTTTTACATGCATGTTGTAGCCGCTATTGCGACCTTTGAACGCGAGCAGCCGCGTGCACCGAAGCGGCGCGCGGCGGGCGCGCGCCGCTTCAATGCCGGGCGCCATGAGAGGTCGCGTCCGCTCTGGCCGGGCATGAATGCGGCACTGACCGTTTCGGGCGGGAAGCACGCGCGGGTGATAAAGAGGGTTCGGGTTGGTCAGGACCGGCCGTGGCAGCGGTCCATACGTGCGCAAACAAGAGATGTTGTACGTTAATATTGCTGCGTATATAATTAACAACGTAAATAATGTGCCAGTTGGACAAATATGATTGGAGATGGAGATGGAAATGGAATTTTACGTAAACACGGATATGCATGTCTATGTCTATGTGTGTGTGCGCGATGACTCTCGCGACCTGGAAGCGGGGGCGTGTTTTTGATCGAGTTTTCTTTCTTGGTACATTAGAAAATCAGTTTGTCTAATTCACATCTAGATGTTATTTAAGGATATCACATCTAAGCTCCCACAAGTATATAGTATAGCAACAAGAAACAAAAAAAAACTAGGAAAAAAATAGACCACAAACAGAGTGGACATCAACTTAGATGTGACATAACTATGTCACGTCTAGATGTGTCCTAGACAGACCCTTAAAAAATTGTCCGCCAGTTTTCGTTTCTTTTTTCCGGGAGCGCGTGTATTCTATTTAAAACCACTGCTATGGAGAGATTTTTTACTCCATTATAGCCTCTTGTTTAATAGAGTTTCTCGCGTCTCGCTCTCTCACCCTCTTCATATCAAAACAAGATGACAGTGTCCACTCTATCTCTCTCCTCACCGGTGGTCACAGATCCGGCCGAATCCCATCCGCTGCGGGAGGTGGGGAGGTGCAGCGTTGACGTTGTCGCCATCGGCGAAAGAGGAAACCGATGCGCACTGTCCTCTCGGAGCCGGCGCTGGCGCGGAGGAAGATCCTCCGCGCCCTTGTTCGCTGCCATCGTGTGGGCAGTTGCCGCCCGCCCGCCTAAACGACATCTCGCCCACCTGAGGTATAACTTCTTGTACTGGTCCAGCTCCCCAGGTCGCTGCGTGCGGGTTTTCTTCTATGCGACTACTCCCCAGCTCCCCATGCATAGTAGCTAGGGTTCGTCGGCTGGTCCAACATCACCTACTAGTACTACTATTATAGAGGAAATGCCACTCGAAAATTTGTCCTGATTTATGCCTCGGTGGAGGTATACATGTTGTTTCGACAAAAAGTACATGGTGGTTGTGCGGTCATTGTCCATATGGTGGTAGTACTATCACTGGTTAAATGAAGAAATGCTTTTTTCTCGGTATCCTGGTTTAGTTCCCATCAAGATAATTATGATGCTTCATTTGTTGGTGTAATTTTCATTAATTCTTATTGACAATTGAGATGTCGCTTGCTAACCCTTTTTATATTTTTGGAAACAGCGATGCGTGTCTCCATACCCGGCATGTCTTCCTCAATTTTAGTGGAACTGCACAAAATTGGATGGCCATTGTTGTTCCGCCTCGTTGTCCTCTACCACGTGGTTCTTCCTTCCTCGAGCTTGATTCTTGAGAAGAAAGAGACCACGGTGAGGATTTGTCGAACTTCATAGGTGCCTCACCCAAACTTGATGCCAAATGGATGATGCATCACCACGATGACCTATCGATGCTCATGGTTGCGCCTCATGGTTGCGTCGGTGGTGAAGCTGATCAATTTTCGATGAAAAACAAGCTGTCTTCCATCGGTGCTCTTTGCTTGTTACACACAAAGATGATATCCTTCGCCGATTCACCTTGGTTGCGTTGGAGACGCAATGCGTCTTTCACGTTGGTGCAATTTTATCACACAATTGGCTATGAACCAAATGTTTCCTCGAAGAAGGATCGACGTTGGTACTAAGAGCATAAGTTTAGTATTGATTTCTAAGCCTTCTCACAACTTCGTCTCCAGCTCCCCTGTAATTTTATTTGTCCAACTATTAACTTTGATTTAAAAAATGGTGTGGACTAAAAACCCGGATGGACGTAGTAGCCCTCCATTTTTATTTACTCCGCATATTAGATTTGACTAAAGTCAAACTTTGTAATACTCTCAAACCTTTCCGATAATTGAAATTAAATTTCTTTATTTGTACACACTCTCACACGTTTCCGATAATTTGGCGCATGTGTGGTTGTTCACTTAAGGGAGGGTAGTGTACCACACGTGAAGGACAGGAAGTGCGACCAGGACACGTGTGCGTGGATCGTTAGTTCATCGGAAGTAGTACTAGTTTTCTTCACTGTACATTAAATAAAGAGTTTCGTTTCATACTTACACAATTTAAAACGATTGTTATGGAGAGAATAAGAAAACCACTCCACTATATATTAGTCATATACACGAGAGTACTATATGGACACAGCTTCATTGACTTATTGCACCTGCCTTTGGATTTATGACAGGTGGGCCCAAAAATGTGGCTGGCTCACCTGTCATATAGCCAAAAGCAGGTGCAGTTAAGGCACCGGAGCTCAGTCCGTACTACAGTAGTATATATATAAGCGGGAGCCTCAGCGCTTGTTCGCTAGGGTTTGCACTCTCCACACGCTCGCTGCACTGCATATATGTTACACGCTGGAGGCTCAGCGTTCATTTGCTAGGGTTTGCTATATTCACAGTCTCTCACCCTCTCTTCACCAGATCTAAACAAGACTGCATTGGCCTCTTGTCTCTCTCTCCCCCTCACAGCTGGTGAAGGAGGCGTCTGTTGGAAATATGCCCTAGAGGCAATAATAAAAGGATTATTATTATATTTCCTTGTTCGTGATAATTGTCTTTTATTCATGCTATAATTGTATTATCCGGAAATCGTAATACACGTGTGAATACATAGACCACAATATGTCCCTAGTGAGCCTCTAGTTGACTAGCTCGTTGATCAATAGATAGTCATGGTTTCGACTATGGACATTGGATGTCATTGATAACGGATCACATCATTAGGAGAATGATGTGATGGACAAGACCCAATCCTAAGCATAGCACAAGATCGTGTAGTTCGTTTTGCTAGAGCTTTTCCAATGTCAAAGTATCTCTTCCTTAGACCATGAGGTCGTGTAACTCCCGGATCTTGTAGGAGTGCTTTGGGTGTACCAAACGTGACAACGTGGCGGGTGACTATAAAGGTGCACTACGGTATCTCCGAAAGTGTACATTGGGTTGACACGGATCGAGACTGGGATTTGTCACTCCGTGTTATGGAGAGGTATCACTGGGCCCACTCGGTTATGCATCATCATAATGAGCTCAAATTGACCAAGTGGTTGGTCACGGGATCATGCATTACGGTACGAGTAAAGTGACTTGCCGGTAACAAGATTGAACGAGGTATTGGGATACCGACGATCGAATCTCGGGCAAGTAACATACCGATTGACAAAGGGAATTGTATACGGGTTGCTTGAATCCTCGACATCATGGTTCATCCGATGAGATCATCGAGGAGCATGTAGGAGCCAACATGGGTATCCAGATCCGCTGTTGGTTATTGACCGGAGAGCCGTCTCGGTCATGTATACGTGTCTCCGAACCCGTAGGGTCTACACACTAAGGTTCGGTGGCGCTTAGGGTTGTATGAATATGAGTATGCAGCAAACCGAATGTTGTTCGAGTCCGGATGAGATCCCTGACGTCACGAGGAGTTCGGAATGGTCCGGAGGTAAAGAATTATATATAGGAAGTGCTATTTAGGCCATCGGGAGAATTTCGGGGTTACTGGTATTGTCTGGGACCACCGGAAGGGTCCTGGGTCCACCGGTGGGGCCACCTATCCCGGAGGGCCCGTGGGCTGAAGTGGAGGAACCAGCCTGGTGGGCTGGTGCGCCTCACTTGGGCCCCCTCCGCCTAGGGTTGCAAACCCTAGGGTGGGGCGCCCCACTTGCCTTGGGGGGGCAAGCCTCCCCCCTTGGCCGCCCCCCAGGAGATTGGATCTCGGGCCGGCGCCCCCCTGGGGCCTATATAAAGGAGGGGGAGGGAGGGCAGCCGCACCGTGAGTCTTGGCGCCTCCCTCCCCTGCTACACCTCTTCCTCCTCCCGCAAAAGCTTGGCGTAGCCCTGCCGGAGTTCTGCTGCATCCACCACCACGCCGTCGTGCTGCTGGATCTTCATCAACCTCTCCTTCCCCCTTGCTGGATCAAGACGGAGGAGACGTCATGCTGACCGTACGTGTGTTGAATGCGGAGGTGCCGTCCGTTCGGCGCTAGGATCTCCGGTGATAGGATCACGACGAGAACGACTACCTCAACCCCGTTCTCTTGAACGCTTCCGCACGCAATCTACAAAGTGGTATGTAGATGCATCTCTCTCCTATCACTCGTTGCTTAGATGAACTCATAGATGGATCTTGGTGAAACCGTAGGAAAATTTTATTTTCTGCAACGTTCCCCAACAGTGGTATCAGAGCTAGGTCTATGCATAGTTCTCTTTTGCACGAGTAGAACACAATTTGTTGTGGGCGTAGATGTAGTTAACTTTCTTGCCGCTACTAGTCTTATTTTGCTTCAGTGGTATTGTGGGATGAAGCGGCCCGGACCGACCTTACACGTACGCTTACGTGAGACAGGTTCCACCGGCTGACATGCACTAGTTGCATAAGGTGGCTAGCGGGTGTCTGTCTCTCCCACTTTAGTTGGAGAGGATTCGACGAAAAGGGTCCTTATGAAGGGTAAATAGAAGTTGACAAATCACGTTGTGGTTATTCTTAGGTAAGAAAACGTTCTTGCTAGAACCCAATTGCAGCCACGTAAAAGATGCAACAACAATTAGAGGACGTCTAACTTGTTTTTGCAGCAATTAACATGTGATGTGATATGGCCAGAAGTTGTGATGGATGATGAATGATATATTGTGATGTATGAGATCATGTTCTTGTAATAGGAATCACGACTTGCATGTCGATGAGTATGACAACCGGCAGGAGCCATAGGAGTTGTCTTAATTATTGTATGACCTGCGTGTCACTGATTCAACGCCATGTAAATTACTTTACTTTATTGCTAAATGTGTTAGCCATAGTAGTAGAAGTAATAGTTGGCGAGCAACTTCATGGAGACACGATGATGGAGATCATGGTGTCATGCCGGTGACAACATGATCATGGAGCCCGAAGATGAAGATCAAAGGAGCTATATGATATTGGCCATATCATGTCACTACTTTATATAATTGCATGTGATGTTTATTATGTTCTATACATCTTGTTTACTTAGAACGGCGGTAGTAAATAAGATGATCCCTTATAATAATTTCAAGAAAGTGTTCCCCCTAACTGTGCACCGTTGCTAAAGTTCGTCGTTTCAAAGCACCACGTGATGATCGGGTGTGATAGATCCTTACGTTCACATACAACGGGTGTAAGACAGTTTTACACATGCAAAACACTTAGGGTTAACTTGACGAGCCTAGCATGTACAGACATGGCCTCGGAACACAAGAGACCGAAAGGTCGAACATGAGTCGTATGGAAGATACGATCAACATGGAGATTTTCACCGACGATGACTAGTCCGTCTCACGTGATGATCGGACACGGCCTAGTCGACTCGGATAATGTAACACTTAGATGACTAGAGGGATGTCAAATCTGAGTGGGAGTTCGTTAAATAATTTGATTAGATGGACTTAATTATCATGAACATTAGTCTAAAATCTTTGCAAAATGTATTGTAGATCAAATGGCCAACGCTCATGTCACCATGAACTTCAACGCGTTCCTAGAGAAAACCAAGCTGAAAGATGATGGCAACAACTATTCGGATTGGGTCCGGAACCTGAGGATCATCCTCATAGCAGCCAAGAAACAATATGTCCTAGAAGCACCGCTAGGTGAAGCACCCATCCCAGAGAACCAAGACATTATGAATGATTGGCAGTCTCGTGCTGATGATTACTCCCTCGTTCGGTGCGGCATGCTTTACAACTTAGAACCGGGCTCCAAAAGCGTTTTGAGCAACACGGAGCATATGAGATGTTCGAGGAGCTGAAAATGGTTTTCAAGCTCATGCCCGGTCGAGAGATATGAAGTCTCCGACAAGTTCTATAGTTGTAAGATGGAGGAAAACAGTTCACAAGGTGAGCACATACTCAAAATGTCCAGGTTGCACAACCGCTTTGTCCCAAATGGACATTAACCTCTGGACAAGGCGGTCATTGACAGAATCCTTGATCCTCCCACCGAGCTACAAGAGCTTTGTGATGAACTACAATATGCAGGGATGGTGAAGACCATTCTGAAGTATTCTCAATGTGAAGTCGGAGGTTGAAATCAAGAAAGAACATCAAGTGTTGATGGTTAATAAAACCACTAAGTTCAAGAAGGGCAAGGGTAAGAAGAACTTCAAGAAGGAAGGCAAGGATGTTGCCGCTTCGTAAGCCAGCTTGCCGGAAGAAGTCAAAGAATGGACCCAAGCACGAGATCGAGTGCTTTTATTGCAAAGGGAAGGGTCATTTGAAGCGGAACTGCCCCAAATACTTAGCGCACAAGAAGGCCGACAACACTAAAGGTATATTTGATATACATGTAATTGATGTGTACCTTACCAAGACTCGTAGTAACTCCCAGGTATTTGATACGGTGCCATTGCTCATATATGTAACTCACAGTAGGAACTGCGGAATAAGCGAAGACTGGCGAAGGACGAGGTGACGATGCGCGTCGGGAATGGTTCCAAGGTCGATGTGATCGCCGTCGGCACGCTACCTCTACATTTACCTACGGGATTAGTTTTAAACCTCAAAAATTGTTATTTAGTGCCAAGTTTGAGCATGAACATTGTATCAGGATCTCGTTTAATGCGAGATGGCTACTCATTTAAATCCGAGAATAATGGTTGTTCTATTTATATGAGAGATATATTTTATGGTCATGCTCCGATGGTCAATGGTTTATTCTTAATGAATCTCGAACGTAATATTACACATATTCATAGTGTGAATACCAAAAGATGTAAAGTTGATAACGATAGTCCCACATACTTGTGGCACTGCCGCCTTGGTCACATTGGTGTCAAGCGCATGAAGAAGCTCCATTCTGATGGACTTCTAGAGTCTCTCGATTATGAATCATTTGACACATGCGAACCATGCCTTATGGGTAAAATGACCAAGGCTCCATTCTCCGGAACAATGGAGCGAGCAACCAACTTGTTGGAAATCATACATACCGATGTGTGCGGTCCAATGAGCGTTGAGGCTCGCGGAGGATATCGTTATGTTCTCACTCTCACTGATGACTTGAGTAGATATGGGTATGTCTACTTGATGAACACAAGTCTGAGACCTTTGAAAAGTTCAAGGAATTTCAGAATGAGGTAGAGAATCAACGTGACCGAAAAATAAATTTCTTATGATCAGATCGTGGAGGAGAATATTTGAGTCACGAATTTGGTACACCTAAGGAAATGTAGAATCGTTTCACAACTCACGCCGCCTGGAACACCTCAGCGTAACGGTGTGTCCGAACGTCATAATCGCACTCTATTGGATATGGTGCGATCTATGATGTCTCTTACTGATTTACCGCTCTCATTTTGGGGATACGCTCTAGAGACAGCTACATTCACTTTAAATAGGGCACCGTCTAAATCCGTTGAGACGACACCATATGAATTATGGTTTGGGAAGAAACATAAGCTGTCGTTTCTAAAAGTTTGGGGATGCGATGCTTATGTCAAGAAACTTCAACCTGAAAAGCTCGAACCCAAGTCAGAAAAATGCGTCTTCGTAGGATACCCTAAGGAAACCATTGGGTATACCTTCTACCTTAGATCCGAAGGCAAGATCTTTGTTGCCAAGAACGGATCCTTTCTTGAAAAAGAGTTTCTCTCGAAAGGAGTAAGTGGGAGGAAAGTAGAACTCGATGAAGTACTACCTCTTTAACCGGAAAATAGTGCAGCTCACGAAAAAGTTCCTGTGATGCCTACACCGACTGGAGAGGAAATTAATGATGATGATCAAGGTACTTCGGATCAAGTTACTACTGAACTTCGTAGGTCCACGAGGACACGTTCCACACCAGAGTGGTATGGCAACCCTGTCCTGGAAATCATGTTGTTAGACAACGGTGAACCTTCGAACTATGAAGAAGCGATGGCGGGCCCGGATTCCAACAAATGGCTTGAAGCCATGCAATCCGAGATAGGATCCATGTATGAAAACAAAGTATGGACTTTGACAGACTTGCCCGATGATCGGCGAGCGATAGAAAACAAATGGATCTTTAAGAAGGAGACGGACGCGGATGGTAATGTTACCATCTATAAAGCTCGACTTGTCGCTAAAGGTTATCGGCAAGTTCAAGGGGTTGACTACGATGAGACTTTCTCTCCCGTAGCAAAGCTGAAATCCGTTCGAATCATGTTAGCAATTGCCGCATACTATGATTATGAGATATGGCAAATGGACGTCAAAATGGCATTCCTTAATGGCTATCTTAAGGAAGAACTGTATATGATGCAGCCGGAAGGTTTTGTCAACCCTAAGAATGCTAACAAGGTATGCAAGCTCCAGCGATCCATTTATGGGCTGGTGCAAGCATCTCGGAGTTGGAACATTCGCTTTGATGAGATGATCAAAGCGTTTGGGTTTATGCAGACTTATGGAGAAGCCCGCGTTTACAAGAAAGTGAGTGGGAGCACTGTAGCATTTCTCATATTATATGTAGATGACATACTTTTGATGGGAAATGATATTGAACTTTTGGACAGCATTAAGGCCTACTTGAATAAGAGTTTTTCAATGAAGGACCTTGGAGAAGCTGCTTATATATTAGGCATCAAGATCTATAGAGATAGATCGAGACGCCTCATAGGTCTTTCACAAAGCACATACCTTGAAAAGATATTGAAGAAGTTCAAAATGGATCAGTCCAAGAAAGGGTTCTTGCCTGTGTTACAAGGTGTGAAATTGAGCTCGGCTCAATGTCCGACCACGGCAGAAGATATAGAAGAGATGAGTGTCATCCCCTATGCATCAGCCATAGGTTCTATTATGTATGCCATGCTGTGTACCAGACCTGATGTAAACCTTGCCGTAAGTTTGGTAGGAAGGTACCAAAGTAATCCCGCAAGGAACACCGGACAACGGTCAAGAATATCCTGAAGTACCGAAAAGGACTAAGGACATGTTTCTCATTTATGGAGGTGACGAAGAGCTCGTCAGAAGGGTTACGTCGACGCTTAGCTTCGACACGAGCTGGATGACTCTAAGTCACAAATCGGATACGTATATGTTGAATGGTGGAGCAAGAAGTGGTGCAGCAAGCAAGCGCCGTGGCGGGATCTACGTGTGAAGCGGAGTACATAGCAGCCTCGGAGGCAGCGCATGAAGCAATTTGGGTGAAGGAGTTCATCACCGACCTAGGAGTCATACCCAATGCGTCGGGGCCAATCAAACTCTTCTGTGACAACACTGGAGCTATTGCACTTGCCAAGGAGCCCAGGTTTCACAAGAAAACCAGGCACATCAAGCGTCGCTTCAACTCCATTCGTGAAAATGTTCAAGATGGAGACATAGAAATTTGCAAAGTGCATACGGATCTGAATGTCGCAGATTCGTTGACTAAACCTCTTCCGCGAGCAAAACATGATCAACACCAGAACTCTATGGGTGTTCGATTCATCACAATGTAACTAGATTATTGACTCTAGTGCAAGTGGGAGACTGTTGGAAATATGCCCTAGAGGCAATAATAAAAGGATTATTATTATATTTCCTTGTTCGTGATAATTGTATTTTATTCATGCTATAATTGTATTATCCGGAAATCGTAATACACGTGTGAATACAGAGACCACAATATGTCCCTAGTGAGCCTCTAGTTGACTAGCTCTTGATCAATAGATAGTCATGGTTTCCTGACTATGGACATTGGATGTCATTGATAACGGGATCACATCATTAGGAGAATGATGTGATGGACAAGACCCAATCCTAAGCATAGCACAAGATCGTGTAGTTCGTTTTGCTAGAGCTTTTCCAATGTCAAAGTATCTCTTCCTTAGACCATGAGGTCGTGTAACTCCCGGATACTGTAGGAGTGCTTTGGGTGTACCAAACGTCACAACGTAACTGGGTGACTATAAAGGTGCACTACAGGTATCTCCGAAAGTGTCTCTTGGGTTGACACGGATCGAGACTGGGATTTGTCACTCCGTGTTACGGAGAGGTTTCACTGGGCCCACTCGGTTATGCATCATCATAATGAGCTCAAAGTGACCAAGTGGTTGGTCACGGGATCATGCATTACGATGCAGTAAAGTGACTTGCGGTAACGCGAGATTGAACGAGGTATTGGGATACCGACGATCGAATCTCGGGCAAGTAACATATCTGATTGACAAAGGGAATTGTATACGGGGTTGCTTGAATCCTCGACATCATGGTTCATCCGATGAGATCATCGAGGAGCATGTAGAGCCAACATGGGTATCCAGATCCGCTGTTGGTTATTGACCGGAGAGTCGTCTCGGTCATGTCTCGTATCTCCAACCCGTAGGGTCTACACACTTAAGGTTCGATGACGCTTAGGGTTGTATGAATATGAGTATGCAGCAAACCGAATGTTGTTCGGAGTCCCGAATGAGATCCCGGACGTCACGAGGAGTTCCGGAATGGTCCGGAGGTAAAGAGTTATATATAGGAAGTGCTATTTAGGCCATTGGGAGAATTTCGGGGTTACGGTATTGTACCGACCACGGAAGGGTCCCGGGGTCCACCGGTGGGGCCACCTATCCGGAGGGCCCGTGGGCTGAAGTGGGAGGAACCAGCCCTGGTGGGCTGGTGCCCCCCACTTGGGCCCCCTGCGCCTGTGGTTGGAAACCCTAGGGTGGGGCGCCCACTGCCTTGGGGGCAAGCCTCCCCTTGGCCGCCCCCCAGGGAGATTGGATCTCAGGGCGGCGCCCCAGGGGCCTATATAAAGGAGGGGGAGGGAGGGCAGCCGCACCGTGAGTCTTGGCGCCTCCCTCCCCTGCTACACCTCTTCCTCCTCCCGCAAAAGCTTGGCGAAGCCCTGCCGGAGTTCTGCTGCATCCACCACCACGCCGTCGTGCTGCTGGATCTTCATCAACCTCTCCTTCCCCCTTGCTGGATCAAGACGGAGGAGACGTCACGCTGACCGTACGTGTGTTGAACGCGGAGGTGCCGTCCGTTCGGCGCTAGGATCTCCGGTGATAGGATCACGACGAGAATGACTACCTCAACCCCGTTCTCTTGAACGCTTCCGCACGCGATCTACAAAGTGGTATGTAGATGCATATCTCTCCTATCACTCGTTGCTTAGATGAACTCATAGATGGATCTTGGCGAAACCGTAGGAAAATTTTATTTTCTGCAACGTTCCCCAACAGCGTCCGTATCCCGTCGCACCGGGAAGGGGAGGAGGTGCAGCGTTCACTCTATCGCCTTCGGCGAGGGAGGTAATCCACTGCCGGCTGCGCTGTTCTCTTTCACCCAACGCCTGTGCGGGAGGGCCACCGACCCCTTCTTCCTCGCTGCCGTACGTAGTGTGGGCAGATCCGGCCTCCCGCCGCATGCCTTGCCACATCCCGACGACCCTAAGGTATAAGTTTCTTTGAAACCGTCGTTGCTCTAGCTGCATGTGGATCTTTTTCGATCTGTAGTCGAATCTAGGTCTTGGTTCAAAGAGGAAAGAAGGGTGTAGTGGGCTGGAGCAAGAATCTAGGACGTGGTTCAATGAGGAAAGGAGGGGCGGAAAGTAGTATAGACTGGCTATCCAGCCGCTTTGTAGGTCGAAAAGGGAAAAGGGGGGTAACCCAGTACACACATCTGTAAGGAACCGATCTCTTTGTTGAAAACGGAAAGAAACTGGGGGGTCGGGTAGTTTGTGCACGACTAGATTTGCTTCCCTCACATAGGAAGAAGGTTCAAAGAGAACAAATATGGGACCAGCACATATATGCTGCTTGGCTACATACTCTGCATCACCCATTTATACGTGTGGACGCACATGGTGCTGGCATGTCCCATACAGCTATTTTGTTGTTGTTAATCTAAGAATGCCGCCGGAAAATTGAAGCAATGCCACTGTTAAAAGTAAATTACAGTTTTAATGAATGTTGTTTCAAGAGAATGTCTCTATTAATATGAATCAATGCAACCGTTTTAGAAATGCTACTGTCCTACTTTGTTTTCCATCCAAGATAAGTTAGATGCTTCTTTCTGTCACCGTTTGTTTCATCCTCCTTTATCGACAAGTAATTGTTTCCTTTTTTCCTCTGTTAAAACAGGGGTATCAATTCAACTTTTTGCTATTGCGACATTTTGCTTCGCTACTCGAAACACTTATGTTTTAAGAGTGTTTTGTGCAGTTCAACTTGAATGTCACACCGGTGACTTTGCTTAATTTTTGTGGAACTGCACAAAAGGAGATCGAGATTTGTTTCCAGTCTTCGTGGTGAGTTGTTTCAAATCTTGGTCTCAACCACATGATGTGCAGTGTGTTTGAGATGTTCTGCTACTTGTTTTGGTACTGTTTTAAATAAATGTTGAATTGAAGCTATTGTATTGCTGTCTTTTCCCATTAAGTAGTGAACAAAAATGGGACCAACCCAGACATGATGCTTGTTGCTTTGTTACAACAAATTCAGCATCACCCCCTTTATAAGCCAGTAATTGATGCCACTCTCAGAATTAACTACTGATCTGTTTTAAGAGAATTTCTCTGTTAAATATGAATCAATGCAACCATTTTAGAAATGCTACCGTCCTATACTTTGTTTTCCATCAAGATAAGGTAGATGCTTCTTTTTGTGGCCGCATGTTTCATCCTCCTTTATTGGCCAGTAATTGTTTTCTTTTTTGCCTCTTAAAACAATGATATCTATTCAACTTGTTGCTATAGAAAACTTAAATGTCACACCGGCAACTTTGCTTGATTTTAGTGCAACTGCACACAACTTGATTGGATTTCCTATTCATGTTGGTAGATTCGTATTTTATGTTGGTCGTATCATGAAAGGTCAGTACAGGCCTTCATCCACATGATTGTGCAGTGTGCTTTGAGATACTGTGCTACTTGTATTGGTACTGTTTTAAATAAATGATGAATTGAAGCTATTGTATTGCTGTCTTTTCCCATTAAGTAGTGAACAAAAATGGGACCAACCCAGACATGATGCTTGTTGCTTTGTTACAACAAATTCAGCATCACCCCCTTTATAAGCGAGTAATTGATGCCACTCTCAGAATTAACTACTGAATCTTATTTCAAAACTGCAACACTTGTTAGGGATTGGTGGGATTACCATTTTTGTGGCTGCATGTTTCATTCTCCTTTATTAGCCACTAATTGATTCCTTTTTTGCCTCTGTTTAAACAGGGATATCTATTCGACTTGTTGCTATTGCGACATTTTTCTTCGCTACGCTAAACACTTTGCTTGATTTCAGTGCAACCGCACAAAACGAGATTGGATTTCCTATTCGTGTTGGCAGATTCGTATTTTATCTTGTCTGTCTCATGAAAGGTCAGTACAGGCCTTCATCCACATGATTGTGCAGTGTGCTTTGAGATGTTGTGCTACTTGTATTGGTACTGTTTTAAATAAATGTTGGATTGAAGCTATTGTATTGCTGTCTTTTCCCATTAAGTAGTGAACAAAATGGGACCAACCTGGACATGATGCTTGTTGCTTTGTTACAACAAACTCTGCATCACCCCTTTATAAGTAGATGGAAGCACATACTTGTTGTTGCGCCCACTCTCCCTGAACTGTTTATGCTTTTCGTTAATCTAATGCATTTGGTAAAATTAAGCAATGCCACTCCCAGAATTAATTAACTACTGAATCTTAGTTCAAAACTGCAGCACTTGTTAGGGATTGGCGGGATTACCATTTTGTGGCGCATGTTTCATCCTCCTTTATTGGCGATGGTTGATTCCTTTTACGCTGTGTTAAAACAGGGATATCTATTCAACTTGTTGCTATTATACATTTTGCTTCGCTTAAATTTGGTGGAACTGCACAAAATGAGACCGGATTTCCATATATGTGTTGAGATCTCTTTGAGATCTTCCTCACGAGTTGTTTCAAATCTTGGTCTTGAATGGTTAGTACCGACTTCCTCAGGATTAACTACTGAATCTTAGTTCAAAACTGCAAACACTTGTTAGGGATCGGCAGGAGTACCATTTCTGTTAGGGATCGGCCGGAGTATATGTTTAAGAAATGTATTGTTCAGATAATGTCTCTGTTATTATATATCAGT
Source organism: Aegilops longissima (assembly GCA_021605205.1). Classification (NCBI taxonomy): domain Eukaryota; kingdom Viridiplantae; phylum Streptophyta; class Magnoliopsida; order Poales; family Poaceae; genus Aegilops; species Aegilops longissima. The sequence goes on from CM038680.1 coordinate 86,950,617, forward strand.
TAAAGACTTATAGTGTTTTACAAATGGTACTGTCCTGCTTTGTAGTTCTTTCTACATGTTTAACCAAGGTATTGTTAAGATAATGTCTCTGTTAAAAATGAATCAGTCGCATTGTTTTAGGAATGATACTTTTCTGCTTTTTCGTTCTTTATACATGTTGAAACAAGGCATCGTTAAGATAATGTCTCAGTTAATATGAATGAATCACACTGATTGAGAATTTCTACTCTCCTGCTTTGATTCCCATTAAGATAAGGTAGATCAGTAGATGTTTTTCTTCTGGGAGTACAAGTCATCAACCATTATTTCTCAGTAACTGTTTCCCTTACACCTTTTGTTGCTTATAGGGATATCAAAATTAAAGCTCGGTTTTATTCCGACTTCAATTTTAGTTCAACTGCACAAAAGGAGCCAATGTGTCCAAGGCAAACTGCTGCATTACTGGGTCCAGTTGGTCGTTCCACTTTGCAGGAAGAAGTAGTCACTGTTTGCGCTACATTACAGAAGGAATGACCGAGAAGCTTTACAGAGTATTAGGCCTTCCACTATGTAGGCCAAAAGAGGTGCCAATTTCACGCTTTTCTTAGTTTGGCACGAATCCTCCATTACTTCAGCCGGTGCCATAAATATTAGACACCGGTGACATGACTAGTCTGCAGAGACCATTGGAAATTTAACAACACGTGGAGTGCCCTGGGCAAAAAGTGCCCAAACAAGTACAAGAAGTGACAGGACTCCATGATCATAGGCTTTACATATTTTGAATGGGAAAAGCTTGTCAAAGTTTAATCATTGATGTTAGCAAGAAGCGACAGGACTCCACGATCATATGCATTACATATTTTGAATGGGAAAAGCCTGTCAAAGTTTAATCATTGATGTTAGCAAGAAGACGTTAGTTTAATATATTGGAATTGGAAAACCTTGTCAAATTTTGAAATTTGATGTTAGCCAGAAGACATGCATTTGATATTTTTGAGTGGGACACCCTTGCTGTGAGCAGCGTCGAGTGTTTTTTCCTATTCCTGTGTTCAGTTTAGAAGTAAATAGTTACTCTGCTGAGATATTCCTGTGTTAAGAGTTTGTTCTGAATATTGTCTATGTAATGCCAGGCCTTGTGTTTGATTGCAAAGTTGAGCTTGGAATGTTGTGGCATGCGGCATCACGAGCTTTTCACTGTGCCTCCTGAGAATAATGCTTCGTATTGTTTTGCATGTCGATCTAATGCCAGTGATTTGCTTGTTAAGAAGATCATCCTCTTCTGTTGTTTCCGTGCTTAAGAAGTTCATCGTCTGATGTTTCATTCATAGTCTATACGACAAGTCGGGTAGGTTAGACGTAAAACCATATGATCTTCCGACCAACTCGTGATATTAGGCCGTGATTGGATCGTCGTTTTCCAACCAAAACCGCTTGTAAAACTGACGCTTGTAAATTAAAGCAGATGGTCTCGGGCGAAGGCGCTTGGTTGGTCGATTTCGACTAGTAAAATATCGGAAGTACTTGACACACGATAAAAACGCTGAGCGACACTCGGACGATTGCTAATCCAGCCGTTAGCTGTTGTTTCAGCCTTGCCCATGGATGACATGATATGCACGTCGTGCATGTATCGTCTGGTAATGTCGTCCATATAGCAGTGCTCGTAAAATATACACTGGTCTCTCAAATTACACGCATAACCCGCCGGTTTTACTTACAGACCTCGGGCCCTCGGTTTCATTACGCCTGTATTTTACGCGTTGTTTCCGATGACGAGTAAATTACACTTGTATGTTAATATAGGTTTGAAATAAACCAGAGCTCCCAAGCGCGGCCTTACCATTTCATGCCATCTCAGTTTCTTGAAGGTGCTCATAGGTGTCCGATGATCCCGGCTTCTGAATGAGCGATGGGCGCCAGATCGACCATCCGTAGGGCCCGCGAGGCCCTCTTCATTGTCCTTCGAGTTGTTGCGCTCGCCGTGGTGCCGAGCATTGTTAACATCGTCAACGAACATGAGGATTCAGGAGATGACTTTATTTTGACTGGATGACACTAGGGACCCACTAGGGCCATAGCCATACGTACGCAAGTGCCTCCTTATTATGTACAACTATATTTTTTTTGCTTTCTCCTGGTTTCCTGAAATCACGGTCCCACACCATTGTCAACCTATGTAGTCAATATAAACAAGAGAATTGCACAAGGTGCGGCCGACAGCTGGGACCAAGCAGCTCGAGCAGTATTTGTGTTTTTGAGGCGTGAGCACTGCAGAGTTTTTCTTGGCGATGATTTCGTTGTTGTTCAGAGGAGAGCAGGGTATTAACTGGGCGGGTTGTGGCCTGTCTAGCCCAGGCCAGATATCCAGCCCGATACTAATTTTCTCAAGATGAAAATGGCTAGCCCAGCTATCGTCTTTTGAGGAATACCGAGCAAGGTCAACTTGTTATTCTCCGCCTATTTGGCTGCAAATCTTTCCTAGGAGGGATGCATTAGGCTTAACAAGAAAATGGGATTTAAAAAATAATAAATGGGATGTAATTATAAAAACTAGGCAGTAACTATAAAAAAATGCACCAAACACGAAATTAGTTTATAAAATATTATTTATGGATTTTGAAAATCTTAAATTTTCAATGTTGCGCGCGCAATGTTTCGTTGGATTTTTACGTAATACAAATTTATACTTAATCTGACTAGAAATTTTGGGATAAAAATATTTCAGAGCTCATCAAAATGTGGGAAATTTTATTGAATTCTATCTTCAACGGTTGGTTGAAATTATTAATCATTGTCCTAGCTAGAAAATGGGTTGTACTTTTAACAAACTGTAAATGGGCTGTTGTAAATTCCATTAGAATCCAAAAATGGGCTTTACATTCTTACAAAACGCAAATGGGCTATAAGTTCTCTGCCACACACTTGTGGGCCTACTAAGTGACGCGTCCCCTAAAAAAATAAGTTGACGCGTATGCAAGGCTTTGCCAACTTATTATAGTCAACACACGGTTCTAGCAGCAGTGGCCGTTGGATGTCTATCCAACGGATGTCGTGCTTCTTCTTCAATCTCGGATATTCTTAGCTTCGCCGCCCAAAAATGATTCCTCCCACGACATCCGGGCGCACTGTTTGGAGGCTGACTGTGGGCCTACTAAGTTGGAGCGTACCAAGGGCTTTGTCAACTTAGTCAATATAAACGATTCTATCTTCAGTGACCGTTCGATGTCCATCCAACGGCCGTAGTGCTTCTTCAACCTCTGGTCTTCTTGCTCCAGCCGCCCAAAGCAGCGCCGGTCGTGCCGCATGCTCCTGCCTCCCGTGGCCGGCTGTGCTGCCGCGGAGGCCTCACCGCCCGCTACTATTCCCACCGCTGGCCAGGCCCTACGGCGACGGCAGCCTCACACCGCTGCCGAACCAGTGAACCCTCGTACTCCTCTGCGCGCGGGCTTCCACTGCCGCGTCTTCCCCGGCTCCCTGTCGTCCACTTCCTAGGCCCCGCCGTCGTCCACCGCCCTGGTGTTCTCGGCGCGGCGTGGTCAACATGGTCAAGGAACGACTTCCATCGGACGTGGATCATGTGGAGAGGCCGATACCGGGTCCACGGCCGCAGCAAGGAAGTGCCTCCTTATTACGTGCAAAATAATTATTCCTCCACCTGACAGCGGGGACCCACCGGATGGGCCACCGTATTTCGTGAAAGAAACGTTTCCCCCCTGACTGCTGGGACCCACCAGCTACACCTTCGCACGCAAGGAAGTGCGTATGGGCAAAAAAAAAGATTCGCCCCTGACTGCTGGGACGCACCAGCTACATCTTCGCACGCAAGGAAGTGCCTGATAGTCGGGACCCACCTGGTTGAAGCGTATGTAGCGTTGTCATTCTGGTCGCGAACGTGTACGTACATATATACTGGCGGATGTAGAGGCACGCACGTGTCGTAGTAGAGGCGGCCAGGGTGCAAGAAAGAAAATACGGCCACACATGTGTACATACGGGCGGGGTCTCGAACGCCTACTCGCGCATACGTACGGCGAGGGCTCGTTGACATGGCTGGGTCGGAACGGAGAAACAACGTCGTCGTCGTGTTCATGGGGAGGCAACGAAATGCGTCGTGTTCATGGGGAGGCAACGGAATGCGTCGTGTTCATCGGGAGGCAACGGAACGTGTGGGAGCCAACCGGCTGGGTCGGAACAGAATGCGTGGTCGTGTTCATCGGGAGGGCTTGGACGGAACAGGCGATGGAAACGAGGCTGGCGTATCAGAGAACGGAGGAAATGACCTCCTACAATCGAACGGGGTCCTGTTGATCGGGAGGGGTGTGGCGTCCGCAAAAGCGGATTTAAACGGACCTCCTACGGTCAAACGGGGTCCCGTTGATCGGGAGGGTGTGACGTATCGCAAAACGGATGAAACGGACCTCCTACGGTCGAAACGGGGTCCTGTTCGCCGGGAGGGTGTGGCGTGCGCAAAACAGACTCCACGGATACTGTTCATCTCCACCGTCGACCCCTCTAGCCTCCACGAGCTCTTGCTCATCCACCGTCGACCTCCTCCAGCCTCCACCGCGATTTGTTCATCCACGGGCACTGTTCATCCAGCCTCCACCGAGCGCTACTCCACCGCTCTCGCTCAACCAGCCCTCCACGGGCTCTGTTCAACCACCCTCCACGGGCTACTATTCATCCAGCCCTCCACCGTCTACTATTCATCCTGCCCTCCACGGGGTGGTCCTGTTCATCCAGACCTCCACGGGGTCCTGTTCATCTAGCCCCAACCGGCTCGATCGATCGGGGTCGTGTTCATCCAGAGGCAACACCACGGGGTCCTGTTCATCCACCCCCACCGGGAACTATTCATCAAACCCCCAAAGAATGCTCACTTGCTCATCCAGAGTCGGCATCGATCGGCTTGATTAGCAGCAGAGAGAAGGAATCGCCCGATCGGGTTCGATTAACGACCATCGATCGATCGCTCGGGTTCGATGAACGCGTAGCTGCGCAGTGCAATCGCCGGGTTCGATTAGATCCCAACGCCTCACACACCAGCAGCGTCGTGTATGAGAGAAACGCCCATCGCTCGGCCCCCGACCTCCCACCGTAACCGGGAACTCCCCGATATTTTCCTCGCCCTCGCTTCTACCACGGTTTTTTCCGTCATGGACGGCCCAAAGAATGTCATGCAGCTGCGTCTCCGGCCCGCCCAGGATGAAAAGCCCATTTTCTGTCATGATTTTTTGTCATAGAAGTAGGAGCCCACCACATCTATGATGATACCGGGTTTTGTCACAATTATCGTCATAGAAGAGTCATATGTATGACATAAAAAAAAATTGTTCGGCCCAAAATGTCACAGATGTGTCTTTTTTTTGTAGTGTCCGTGATCGATACTCCCTCCGGCGGAGCACCATAAAAGGCCCCAAGATGGGATCTCACAGGTACAGAAGGTAGCGGCGGTGGAAATAGGGTTTGGTGGTGCTCCTAGATGTTTTTGGGGTATATGAGTATATGTAGGCGAAAGAAGTAGGTCGGTGGAGCCACGAGGGGCCCACGAGGGTGGGGGCGCGCCTCCCTACCTCGTGGCCGCCTCGTTGCTTCCTTGACGTCCACTCCAAGTCTCCTGGATTGCGTCTGTTCCAAAAATAACTCTCCCAAAGGTTTCATTTGGTTTGGACTCCGTTTGATATTCCTTTTCTGCGAAACACTGAAATAGGCAAAAAAACAGCAATTTGCACTGGGCCTTCGGTTAATAGGTTAGTCCCAAAAATAATATAAAAGTGCATAATAAATCCCATTAAACATCCAAAACAGATAATATAATAGCATGGAACAATCAAAAATTATAGATACGTTGGAGACGTATCAAGCATCCCCAAGTTTAATTCCTGCTCGTCCTCAAGTAGGTAAATGATAAAAACTGAATTTTTCATGTGGAATGCTACCTAGCATAATTCTCAATGTAATCTTCTTTATTGTGGCATGAATGTTCAGATCCGAAAGATTCAAGATAAAAGTTTAATATTGACATAAAAATGATAATACTTCAAGCATACTAACAAAGCAATCATGTCTTCTCAAAATAGCATGGCCAAAGAAAGTTATCCCTACAAAATCATATAGTCTGGCTATGCTCTATCTTCATCACACAAAATATTTAAATCATGCACAACCCCGATGACAAGCCAAGCAATTTTTTCATACTTTTGATGTTCTCAAACTTTTTTAATCTTCACTTAATATATGAGCGTGAGCCATGGACATAGAACTATATGTGAAATAGAATGGTGGTTGTGGAGAAGACAAAAAGGAGAAGATAGTCTCACGTCAACTAGGCGTATCAACGGGCTATGGAGATGCCCGTCAATAGATATCAATGTGAGTGAGTAGGGATTGCCATGCAACGGATGCACTAGAGATATAAGTGTATGAAAGCTCAACAAAAGAAACTAAGTGGGTGTGCATCCAACTGGCTTGCTCACGAAGACCTAGGGCATTTTGAGGAAGCCCATCATTGGAATATACAAGCCAAGTTCTATAATGTAAAATTCCCACTAGTATATGAAAGTGAAAACATAGGAGACTCTCTATCATTAAGATCATGGTGCTACTTTGAAGCACAAGTGTGGTAAAAGGATAGTAACATTGTCCCTTCTCTCTTTTTCTCTCATCCTTTTTTGGGCCTTTTTCTCCTTTCTTTATGGCCTCTTTTTTTTCGTTCGGAGTCTCATCCCGACTTGTGGGGGAATCATAGTCTCCATCATCCTTTCCTCACTTGGGACAATGCTCTAATAATGATGATCATCACACTTTTATTTACTTACAACTCAAAAATTACAACTCAATACTTAGAACAAAATATGACTATGTGAATGCCTCCGGCGGTGTACTGGGATATGCAATGAATCAAGAGTGACATGTATGAAAGAATTATAAAGGTGGATTTAAGACAAATACGATGTCAACTATATGATCATGCAAAGCAATATGACAATGATGAAGCGTGTCATAACAAATGGAATGGTGGTAAGTTGCATGGCAATATATCTCGGAATGGATATGGAAATGCCGTTATAGGTAGGTATGGTGGCTGTTTTGAGGAAGGTATATGGTGGGTGTTTGATACAGGCGAAAAGTGTGCGGTATTAGAGAGGCTAGCAATGGTGGAAGGGTGAGAGTGCGTATAATCCATGGACTCAACATTAGTCATAAAGAACTCACATACTTATTGCAAAAATCTATTAGTTATCGAAATGAAGTACTACGCGCATGCTCCTATGGGGATAGATTGTTAGGAAAATACCATCGCTTGTCCCCGACCGTCACTCATAAGGAAGACAATTAATTAATAAATCATGCTCCGACTTCATCACATAACGGTTCACCATACGTGCATGCTATGGGAATCACAAACTTTAGAACAAGTATTCCTCAAATTCACAACTACTCTACTAGCATGACTCTAATATCACCATCTTCATATCTCAAAACAATCATAAAGAATCAAACTTCTCATAGTATTCGATGCACTTTATATGATAGTTTTTATTATCCCTATCTTGGATGTTCATCATATAAGGACTAATTTTATAGCCAAAGCAAATTACATTGTTGTTCTATAAGACTCTCAAAATAATATAAGTGAAGCATGAGAGATCAATAATTTCTATAAAATAAAACCACCACCGTGCTCTAAAAGATATAAGTGAAGCACTAGAGCGAAATTATCTAGCTCAAAAGATATAAGTGAAGCACATAGAGTATTCTAATAAATTCTGTTTCATGTGTGTCTCTCCAAAAGGTGTGTACATAAAGGATGATTGTAGTAAACTAAAAAGCAAAGACTCAAATCATACAAGACGCTCCAAGCAAAACACATATCATGTGGTGAATAAAAATATAGCCTCAAGTAAAGTTACCGATGGACGAAGACGAAAGAGGGGATGCCATCCGGGGCATCCCCAAGCTTAGACTTTTGGTTTTCCTTAAATTTTACCTTGGGGTGCCTTGGGCATCCCAAGCTTGGGCTATTGCCACTCCTTATTCCATAATCCATCAAATATTTACCCAAAAACTTGAAAACTTCACAACACAAAACTCAACAGAAAATCTCACGAGCTCCGTTAGCGAAATAAAACAAACCACCACAATAAGGTAATGTAATGAACTCATTCTTTATTTATATTGGTGTTAAACCTACTTTATTCCAACTTCTCTATGGTTCATACCGCCCGATACTAGCCATAGATTCATTAAAATAAGCAAACAACACACGAAAAACAGAATCTGTCAAAAATAGAACAGTCTGTAGAAATCAGATTTGTTCGAATACTTCTGTAACTCCAAAAATTCTAAAAAACTAGGACAACCTAGATAATTTGCATAGTGATCTACTTCAGAAACAATTGGTATTTTATCACGTTCTGGTGAGTTTTAACAACTATTTTTGTGAGCGCAAAGTTTCTGTCTTTTTCAGCAAGATCAAACAACTATCACCCAAGAAGATCCTATTGGTTCTACTTGGCACAAACACTAATTAAAACATAAAAACACATCCAAACAAAGGCTAGATGAATTATTTATTACTAAACAGGAACAAAAATCAAGGAACAAAAATAAAATTGGGTTGCCTCCCAACAAGCTCTATCGTTTAGCGCCCCTAGCTAGGCACAAAAATAAGAATAGATCTAGGTATTATCATCTTTGGTATGCAATTCTTCAATGGAACACTTATAACCCTTAGGAGTTTCCTTCTTTTTATTAATGATCAAAATCCTAGGCAAGAAATCAAGAAACTCATTTGTAGCAAAAGGTTCCTTAATGATAGCAAAAAAGTTGGGGTGAACACTTATTGACTTGAGATCCACATTTTCCTTACTAGAAGATTCACCCTTATTTTTAGGAACATACATCAATTTGGCAACTTTGGCAGTAGGAGGATTTGGAGTATTTCTCACGGAAGAAAAGGCAGACCCTAAGTTGGTAACAATATCCTCAAGTTTATCAATTCTTGTGGAATCTTGATCTATGTTTTCGTTAACTATGGGTTCTTTTTCTTTAAAAAATTTCAGAGTAACTCATACCTTAGATCCATATTGGGTAATCTGGTTGTGGATCTTTTTATCCAAATTCTCAATCAACTCTACAGTGGAAACTTTATTTTCAATAATTTCAAGCCTTTGGATCATATGTTTCAAAGTTAAAATAGTTCCATTAACCAAAAGAGGTGGTGGGCCAAACAAATCTATCATAGCATTATAAGAATCAAAAGTATGGCTGCCCAAGAAATTCCCTACGGTAATGGTATCAAGGATATACCTATTGCAAGGGGTGATGCCTACATAAAAATTACGAAGAAGAACGGAAGTGGATTGCTTCCTAGTGGGTCTATTTTGAGCATTGCAAATTCTATACCAAGCATCTTTTAAATTTTCTCCCTCCCTTTGCTTAAAATTAAGAACTTCATGGTCGGGAGTACTAACGATGATAGAAGGACTAGCCATAATAGCAAAACCAACGATCTAACACATGGACACACAAGAAGCAAGCGAAAAGAGACTAACGGAAAAACAGGGCGAATAAAACGGCAAAGGTGAAGTGGGGGAGAGGAAAAAGAGAGGCAAATGGCAAATAATGTAATGCGATGGATAAGAGTTTGTGATGGGTACTTGGTATGTCTTGACTTGTGCGTAGATCTCCCCGGCAACGGCGCCAGAAATCCTTCCTGCTACCTCTTGAGCATGCGTTGGTTTTCCCTTAAAGAGGAAAGGGTGATGCAACAAAGTAGCGTAAGTATTTCCCTCAGTTTTTGAGAACCAAGGTATCAATCCAGTAGGAGACTACACGCAAGTCCCTCGTACCTGCACAAACAAATAAGAACCTTGCAACCAACGCGATAAAGGGGTTGTCAATCCCTTCACGACCACTTGCAAAAGTGAGATCTGATAGAGATAATAAGATAAATATTTTTGGTATTTTTATGATATAGATTGGAAAGTAAAGATTGCAAAAATAAACAGCGACAAAAATAGCACGTTGGCGGGAGATTAATATGATGGAAGATAGACCCGGGGCCATAGGTTTCACTAGTGGCTTCTCTCAAGATAGCAAATTCTACGGTGGGTGAACAAATTACTGTCGAGCAATTGATAGAAAAGCGCATAGTTATGAGAATATCTAGGCATGATCATGTATATAGGCATCACTTCCGCGACAAGTAGACCGAAATGATTCTGCATCTACTACTATTACTCCACACATCCACCGCTATCCAGCATGCATCTAGAGTGTTAAGTTCATAAGAACAGAGTAACACATTAGGCAAGACGACATGATGTAGAGGGATAAACTCAAGCAATATGACATAAATCCCATCTTTTTATCCTCGATGGCAACAATACAATACGTGCCTTGCTGCCCTCGCATCCTGGGGAAAGGACACATAAGATTGAACCCAAAGCTAAGCACTTCTCCTATTGCAAGAAAGATCAATCGCTACCTCTTGTGCATGCTTTGGTTTTCCCTTCAAGAGGAAAGGGTGATTGATACGTCTCCAACGTATCTATAATTTTTTATTGTTCCATGCTATTATATTATCTATTTTGGATGTTTAATGGGCTTTATTATGCAATTTTATACTATTTTCGGGACTAACCTATTAACCGAATGCCAAGTGCAAATTGTTTCTTTTTTTGCCTATTTCAGTGTTTCGCAGAAAAGGAATATAAAACGGAGTCCAAACCGAATGAAACCTTCGGGAGAGTTATTTTTGGAACAAATGCAATCCAGGAACTTGGAGTGGACGTCAAGGAAGCAACGAGGCGACCACGAGGTAGGGAGGCGCGCCCCCACCCTCGTGGGCCCCTCGTGGCTCCACCGACCTACTTCTTTCGCCTATATATACTCATATACCCCGAAAACATCCAGGAGCACCACGAAACCCTATTTCCACCGCCACAACCTTCTATACCCGTCAGATCCCATCTTGGGGCCTTTTCCGGCGCTTCGCCGGAGGGGGAATTGATCACGGAGGGCTTCTACATCAACACCATAGCCTCTCCGATGATGTGTGAGTAGTTTACCATAGACCTTCGGGTCCATAGTTATTAACTACATGGCTTCTTCTCTCTCTTTGGATCTCAATACAAAGTTCTCCTCGATTCTCTTGGATATCTATTCGATGTAATTCTTTTTGCGGTGTGTTTGTCGAGATCCGATGAATTGTGTGTTTATGATCAAGATTATCTATGAACAGTATTTGATTCTTCTCTGAATTCTTATATGTATGATTTGATATCTTTGCAAGTCTCTTCGAATTATCAGTTTGGTTTGGCCTACAAGAAGGATTTCTGGCGCAGTTGCCGGGGATATCTACGCACATGTCAAGACATACCAAGTACCCGTCACAAACTCTTATCCCTTGCATTACCTTATTTCCCGTTCGCCTCTCGTTTTCCTCTCCCCCACTTCACCTTTGCCTTTTCTTCGCCCTCCTTCCGTTCGATCTTGTGTTACCATGTGCCTTCTTTTTGCTTGCATCTTCGCTTGTTAAAAGTTTATGGATCCTCATCCCATTGCTAATCTTTTTAAGATATCCAATTACGATGAACCAATTTCAAGTGATTTGAGTGCACTAGATTATCTTTATGAGGTTTTGCTTGAAATTCGTGAATCTGAAAATTGTGATGAAGAAATTTATGAAGAGATTCACGATAGCTCCTTCAATAAAAAGCATGATTGCAATGATTTTACTATAAATTCTCTTGATGTCAATTGTGCTAATAATATGCAAAACCCTAAGCTTGGGGATGCTAGTTTTGCTATGTCTACTACTTGTTGCAATGATCATGATTGGGGTGCTTCTTCTTATGATCTTGAAAATTTATTTAAGCCCCATGACGAATATGAGATTGATAATAATGTTTGTAATAATATTGAAAGTGTGTTTGGAAGAGTGTAAACTTTAGATCCCACATATTTGGAGAATGTTCCATCTTATAAAGTTTTTGATAAAAGTGGGTTTGGAGAGGTCGTGACTTTAGTTAATGTTAATCCCACTATTTTGGAAGAGTGTCAACTTTGGATACATGTGGATCGTGTTAAGAATATGTTTTTTGATAGCTATATTGTTGAATTTGCTTTTGATTCTACATGTAATTATTATGATAGAGGAAAATATGGTTGTAGAAATTTTCATGTTACTGTATTACCTCTCGTTATGTTGAGATTGCTATTGTTTCTCTTTTCTTCCTTGCATATGGTAGTTTTTGCTTACCTTGATAATTTGTTTGCCTATAATATGCCTATGCATAGGAAGTATGTTAGACTTAGATGTGTTTTTCACATGTTTTATGATGCTCTCTTTGAGTTTCAATTATTATCATCCTTGTGAGCATCAATAAAAATTATGCCTAGCTAGGGGCGTTAAACGATAGCGCTTTCCTTGATTTTTGTTCCTGTTTAGTAATCAATATTTCATCTATCCTCTGTTTAGATGTGGTTTTATGTTTTAATTAGGATTTGTTCCAAGTATAACCTTTGGGAAGACATGGGTGAAGTCTTTGTGATCTTGCTGTAAAAAACAGAAACTTTAGCGCTCACGAGATTAGCTGACATTTTTTACTGGAGAGTGATTTTAGGTTGATTCTTTTTGCAGATGATCAATAGATAAATTCCTCACGTCCACAAGTTTATTTCAGAATTTTTGGAGTTTCAGAAGTATACGATTGATACAGATTACTACAGACTGTTCTGTTTTTCGTGTGTTGTTTGCTTATTTTGATGAATCTATGGCTAGTATCGGGGAGTATGAACCATAGAGAAGTTGGAATAAAGTAGGTTTTGTTGGGGAACGTAGTAATTTCAAAAAATTTCCTACGCACACGCAAGACCATGGTGATGGCATAGCAACGAGAGGGAGAGTGTCGTCCACGTACACTCGTGAGACCGAAGCGAAGCGTTATAACAACGCGGTTGATGTAGTCGACGTCTTCACGATCCGACCGATCCAAGTACCGAGCGTCACGGCACCTCCGAGTTCTGCACACGTTCAGCTCGATGGCGATCCCGGGCTCCGATCCAGCAAAGCGTCGGGGATGAGTTCCACAAGACGACGGCGTGGTGGCGATGATGATGCTCCACCGACGCAAGGCTTCGCCTAAGCTCCGCGACGATATGACTTTCACGGCGCAGGGCTTCGCTTAAGCTCCGCGACGATATGACCGAAGTGGAATATGGTGGAGGGGCACCGCACACGGCTAAGAACGATCCGTAGATCAACTTGTGTGTTGGGGTGCCCCCTGCCCCGTATATAAAGGAGCAAGGGGTGCGGCCAGCCCTAGGCGGCGCTGGAGAGTCCTACTCCCACCGAGTAGGACTCCCCCTTCCTAGTTGGAATAGGATTGGGGAGGGAAGAGGGAAGGGCGCCCCTCTCCTGTCCTATTCGGACTAGAGGGGAGGGGGCGCGCCTGCCCTGGCCGGCCCTTCCTCTTCTCCCTATGGCCCATCAAGGCCCATTGACCCCGGGGTTCCGTAACCCCGGTGTTCCTATAAAATCCTGTTTTCATCCGGAACCCTTCCAAGTCAAACATAGGCTTCCAATATATCAATCTTTATGTCTCGACCATTTCGAGACTCCTCGTCATGTCCATGATCACATCCGGGACTCGAACAACCTTGGTACATCAAGACTTATAAAGTCATAATGAACTGCATCGAAACATTAGCGTCACGGACCCTACGGGTTCGAGAACTATTTAGACATGACCTAAAACCATTCTCGGTCAATAACCAATAGCGGAACCTGGATGCCCATATTGGTTCCTACATATTCTACTGAAGATCTTTATCGGTCAAACCGCAACGACATACGTTGTTCCCTTTGTCATCGGTATGTTACTTACCCGAGATTCGATCGTCGGTATCCAATACCTAGTTCAATCTCGTTACCGGTAAGTCTCTTTACTCGTTCCGTAATACATCATCTCACAACTAACTCATTAGTTGCAATGCTTGCAAGGCTTATGTGATGTGTATTACCGAGAAGGCCCAGAGATACCTCTCCGACAATCGGAGTGACAAAACCTAATCTCAAATCGCCAACCCAACAAGTACCTTTGGAGACACCTGTAGTACTCCTTTATAATCACCCGATTACGTTGTGACGTTTGGTAGTACCAAAGTGTTCCTCCGTAAACGGAGTTGCATAATCTCATAGTTACGAGGAACATGTATAGGTCATGAAGAAAGCAATAGCAATATACTAAGCGATCAAGTGCTAAGCTAACGGAATGGGTCATGTCAATCACATCATTCTCCTAATGAGGTGATCCCATTAATCAAATGACAACACATGTCTATGGTTAGGATACACAACCATCTTTGATTAATGAGCTAGTCTAGTAGAGGCATACTAGTGACTATCTATTTGTCTATGTATTCACACATGTATTATGTTTCCGGTTAATACAATTCTAGCATGAATAATAAACATTTATCATGATATAAGGAAATAAATAATAACTTTACTATTGCCTCTAGAGCATATTTCCTTCAGTCTCCCACTTGCACTAGAGTCAATAATCTAGATTACACAGTAATGATTCTAACACCAATGGAGTCTTGGTGCTGATCATGTTTTGCTCGTGGAAGAGGCTTAGTCAACGGGTCTGCAACATTCAGATCCGTATGTATTTTGCAAATCTCTATGTCTCCCACTTGGACTTGGTCCCGAATGGAATTGAAGCGTCTCTTGATATGCTTGGTCCTCTTGTGAAATCTGGATTCCTTTGCCAAGGCAATTGCACCAAGATTGTCACGAAGATCTTCATTGGTCCCGATGTACTAGGTATGACACCTAGATCGGAAATGAACTCTTTCATCCGACTCCTTCATTTGCTGCTTCAAGCAGCTATGTACTCCGCTTCACATGTAGATCCCGCCACGGCGCTTTGTTTAGAACTGCACCAACCGACAGCTCCACCGTTTAATAAAAACACGTATCCGGTTTGCGATTTAGAATCGTCCGGATCGGTGTCAAAGCTTACATCGGCGTAACCATTTACGACTAGCTCTTTGTCACCTCCATATCGAGAAACATATCCTCAGTCCTTTTCGGTATTTCAGGATGTTCTTGACCGCTGTCGATGATCCACTCTGGATTACTTTGGTACCTTCCTGCCAAGCTTATTGCTAAGCATACATCAGGTCTGGTACACAGCATTGCATACATGATAGAGCCTATGGCTGAAGCATAGGGAACATCTTTCATTTTCTCTCTATCTTCTGCTGTGGTCGGGCATTGAGTCTGACTCAATCTTACACCTTGTAATACTGGTAAAAAACCTTTCTTTGCCCTGATCCATTTTGAACTTTTTCAAAACTTTATCAAGGTATGTGCTTTGTGAAAGTCAAATTAAGCGTCTTGATCTATCTCTATAGATCTTGATGCCCAATATGTAAGCAGCTTCACCGAGGTCTTTCATTGAAAAACTTTTATTCAAGTATCCTTTTATGCTATCCAGAAATTCTATATCATTTCCAATCAATAATATATCGTCCACATATAATATCGAAATGCTACTGAGCTCCTACTCACTTTCTTGTAAATACAGGCTTCTCCAAAAGTCTCAGATAAAACCATATGCTTTGATCACACTATCAAACCGTTTATTCCAACTCCGAGAGGCTTGCACTGACCATAAATTGATCGCTGGAGCTTGCACACTTTGTTAGCACCCTTTGGATCAACAAAACCTTCTGGTTGCATCATATACAACTCTTCTTCTAGAAATCCATTGAAGAATGCAGTTTTACATCCATTTGCCAAATTTCATAATCATAAAATGCGGCAATTGCTAACATGATTCGGACAGACTCAAGCATCGCTCGGGTGAGAAAGTCTCATCGTAGTCAACCCCTTGAACTTGTCGAAAACCTTTTGCAACAAGTCGAGCTTTGTAGACAGTTACATTACCATCGCGTCGGTCTACTTCTTAAAGATCCATTTATTCTCAATGGCTTGCCGATCATCGGCAAGTCAACCAAAGTCCATACTTTGTTCTCATACATGGATCCCATCTCAGATTTCATGGCTTCCAGCCATTTCGCGAATCTGGGCTCACCATCGCTTCTTCATAGTTTGTAGGTTCGCCATGGTCAAGTAATATGACTTCGAAATAGGATTACCGTACCACTCAGTGCGTATTTTACTCTGGTTGACCTATGAAGTTCAGTAGCAACTTGATCTGAAGTTTCATGATCAACATCATTAGTTTCCTCACTAATTGGTGTAGTTGTCACAGGAACCATTTCTTGTGGTGAACTACCTTCCAATAAGGGAGCAGATGCAGTTATCTCATCAAGTTCTACTTTCCTCCCACTCACTTCTTTCGAGAGAAACTCCTTCTCTAGAAAGGATCCGAATTTAGCAACGAAAATCTTGCCTTCAGATCTGTGATAGAAGGTGTACCCAATAGTCTCCTTTGGGTATCCTATGAAGACACATTTCTCGATTTGGGTTCGAGCTTATCTGGTTGAAGTTTCTTCACATAAGCATCGCAGCCCCAAACTTTAAGAAACGACAACTTTGGTTTCTTGCCAAACCACAGTTCATACGGTGTCGTCTCAACGGACTTAGATGGTGCCCTATTTAGCGTGAATGCGGCCGTCTCTAAAGCATATCCCCAAGCGATAGCGGTAAATCAGTAAGAGACATCATAGATCGCACCATATCAAGTAAAGTACGATTCTGACGTTCGGACACACCATTTCTCCGAGGTGTTCGGGTGGCGTGAGTTGCTAAACTATTCCACATTGTTTCAAATGTAAACCAAATTCGTAACTCAAATATTCTCCTCCACGATCAGATCGTAGAAACTTTATTTTCTTGTTACGATGATTTTCCACTTCACTCTGAAATTCTTTGAACTTTTCAAATGTTTCAGATTTGTGTTTCATTAAGTAGATATACCCATATCTGCTCAAATCATCTGTGAAGGTGAGAAAATAACGATACCGCCGTGCCTCAACATTCATTGGACCACAAACATCGGTATGTATGATTTCCAACAAATCAGTTGCTCGCTCCATAGTTCCGGAGAACGGCGTTTTAGTCATCTTGCCCATGAGGCATGGTTCGCAAGTACCAAGTGATTCATGATCAAGTGATTCCGAAGCCCATCGGTATGGAGTTTCTTCATGCGTTTTACACCGATATGACCCAAGCGGCGATGCCACAAATAAGTTGCATTATCATTATCAACTCTGCATCTTTTGGTTTCAACACTATGAATATGTGTATCACTACTATCGAGATTCAATAAAAATAGACCATTCTTCAAGGGTGCATGACCATAAAAGATATTATTCATATAAACAGAACAACCATTATTCTCTGTCTTAAATGAATAACCGTCTTGCATCAAACAAGATCCGGATATAATGTTCATGCTTAACGCTGGCACCAAATAACAATTATTTAGGTCTAAAACTAATCCCGATGGTAGATGTAGAGGTAACGTGCCGACCGCGATCACATCGACTTTGGAACCATTTCCCACGCGCGATCGTCACCTCGTCCTTAGCCAATCTTCGCAATCCGTAGTTCTGTTTGAGTTGCAAATATTAGCAATGTAACCAGTATCAAATACCAGTACTATGCGAGTATTAGTAAGGTACACATCAATAACATGTATATCACATATACCATTGATCACCTTGCCATCCTTTTTATCCGCCAAATACTTGGGGCAGTTCCGCTTCGATGTCCAGTTTGCTTGCGGTAAAACACTCGGTTTCAGGGCTTAGGTCCAGACTTGGGTTTCTTCTCTTGAGCAGCAACTTTCTTGCTGTTCTTTTGAAGTTCCTTTCTTCTTTCCTTTGCCCTTTTCTTGAAACTAGTGGTCTTGTTGACCATCAACACTTGATGCTCTTTCTTGATTTCTACCTCCGCGGCTTTTAGCATTGCGAAGAGCTCGGGAATTGTCTTGGTCATCCCTTGCATATTATAGTTCATCACGAAGCTCTTGTAGCTTGGTGGCGATGATTGGAGAATTCATCAATGACACTATCATCCGAAAAGTAACTCCCAGTTGAATCAAGTGATTATTATACCCAGACATTTTGAGTATATGTTCACTGACAGAAGTATTCTCCTCCATCTTGCAGCTATAGAACTTATTGGAGACTTCATATCTCTCAATCCGGGCATTTGCTTGAAATATTAACTTCAACTCCTGGAACATCTCATATGCTCCATGACGTTCAAAACGTCGTTGAAGACCCGGTTCTAAGCCGTAAAGCATGGCACACTGAACTATAGAGTAGTCATCAGCTTTGCTCTGCCAGACGTTCACAACTTCTGGCGTTGCTCCTGCAGCAGGCCTGGCACCCAGCGGTGCTTCCAGGACGTAATTCTTCTGTGCAGCAATGAGGATAATCCTCAAATTCGGACCCAGTCCGTGTAATTGCTACCATCATCTTTCAACTTTGCTTTCTCAAGGAACACATTAAAATTTAACGGAACAACAAAGACGAGCCATCTATCTACAAAGATAAACATAGACAAGCAAAAATACTATCGGTACTAAGTTCATGATAAATTTAAGTTTAATTAATCATATTAAAACTCCCACTTAGACAGACATCTCTCTAGTCATCTAAGTGATTCGTGATCCAAATCAACTAAACCATGTCCGATCATCATGTGAGATGGAGTAGTTTCAATGGTGAACATCACTATGTTGATCATATCTACTATATGATTCACGTTCGACCTTCGGTCTCTGTGTTCCGAGGCCATATCTGTTATATGCTAGGCTCGTCAAGTTTAACCTGAGTATTCCGCGTGTGCAACTGTTTTGCACCGTTGTATTTGAGCGTAGAGCCTATCACACCCGATCATCACGTGGTGTCTCAAAGACGAAGAACTTTCGCATAGCGGTGCATACTCGGGAGAACACTTCTTGATAATTTTAGTGAGAGATCATCTTATAATGCTACCGTCAATCAAAGCAAGATAAGATGCATAAAGGATAAACATCACATGCAATCAATATAAGTGATATGATATGGTCATCATCATCTTGTGCTTGTGATCTCCATCGCCAAGCACCGTCATGATCACCATCGTCACCGGCGCGACACCTTGATCTCCATCGTAGCATCGTTGTCGTCTCGCCAACTATTGCTTCTCGACTATCGCTACTGCTTAGTGATAAAGTAAAGCAATTACACAGCTTTGCATTTCATACAATAAAGCGACAACCATATGGCTCCTGCCAGATTGCCGATAACTTCGGTTACAAAACATGATCATCTCATACAATAAAATATAGCATCACGTCTTGACCACATCACATCACAACATGCCCTGCAAAAACAAGTTAGGCGTCCTCTACTTTGTTGTTGCAAGTTTTACGTGGATGCTACGGGCTGAGAAAGAACCGTTCTTACCTCGCATCAAAACCACAACGATAGTTTGTCAAGTTGGTGCTGTTTTAACCTTCGCATGGACGGGCGTAGCCACACTCGGTTCAACTAAAGTGAGAGAAACGACACCGCTGGTCACCTTTAAGCAACTAGTGCTCGAGCGGTGAAACCAGTCTCGCGTAAGCGTCTGGCGTAATGTCGGTCCGGGCCGCTTCATCTCACAATACCGCCGAACCAAAGTATGACATGCTGGTAAGCGGTATGACTTATATCGCCCACAACTCACTTGTGTTCTACTCGTGCATATGACATCAACGCATAAAACCAGGCTCGGATGCCATTTGTTGGGGAACGTAGTAATTTCAAAAATTTCCTCGCACACGCAAGACCATGGTGATGGCATAGCAACGAGAGGAGAAGTGTCTGTCCACGTACCCTCGTGAGACCGAAAGCGAAGCGTTATAACAACGCGGTTGATGTAGTCGTGCGTCTTCACGATCCGACCGATCCAAGTACCGAACGACGGCACCTCCGAGTTCTGCACACGTTCAGCTCGATGGCGATCCCGGGCTCCGATCCAGCAAAGCGTCGGGGATGAGTTTCACAAGACGACGGCGTGGTGGCGATGATGATGCTCCACCGACGCAAGGCTTCGCCTAAGCTCCGAGACGATATGACTTTCACGGCGCAGGCTTCGCCTAAGCTCATGACGATATGACCGAAGTGGAATATGGTGGAGGGGGCACCGCTGCGGCTAAAACGATCACGTAGATCAACTTGTGTGTTGGGGTGCCCCCTGCCCAGTATATAAAGGAGCAAGGGGTGCGGCCAGCCCTAGAGGCGGCGCTGGAGTCCTACTCCCACCGAGTAGGACTCCCCCTTCCTAGTTGGAATAGGATTGGGGAGGGAAGAGGGAAGGGGCCGCCCCCTCTCCTGTCCTATTCGGACTAGAGGGGAGGGGCGCGGCCTGCCCTGCCAGCCCTTCCTCTTCTCCCTATGGCCCATCAAGGTCCATTGACCCCCCGGGGGGTTCCGGTAACCCCCCGGTGTTCCGGTAAAATCCTGTTTTCATCGGGAACCCTTCCGAAGTCCAAACATAGGCTTCCAATATATCAATCTTTATGTCTCGACCATTTCGAGACTCCTCGTCATGTCCGTGATCACATCCGGGACTCCGAACAACCTTCGGTACATCAAGACTTACAAACTCATAATGAACTGTCATCGAAACGTTAAGCGTGCGGACCCTACGGGTTCGAGAACTATGTATACATGACCTAGAACCATTCTCGGTCAATAACCAATAGCGGAACCTGGATGCCCATATTGGTTCCTACATATTCTACGAAGATCTTTATCGGTCAAACCGCATAACGACATACGTTGTTCCCTTTGTCATCGGTATGTTACTTACCCGAGATTCGATCGTCGGTATCCAATACCTAGTTCAATCTCGTTACAGGTAAGTCTCTTTACTCGTTCCGTAATACATCATCTCACAACTAACTCATTAGTTGCAATGCTTGCAAGGCTTATGTGATGTGTATTACCGAGAAGGCCCAGAGATACCTCTCCGACAATCGGAGTGATAAAACCTAATCTCAAATCGCCAACCCAACAAGTACCTTTGGAGACACCTGTATTACTCCTTTATAATCACCCGATTACGTTGTGACGTTTGGTAGTACCAAAGTGTTCCTCCGTAAACGGAGTTGCATAATCTCATAGTTACAGTGAACATGTATAGGTCATGAAGAAAGCAATAGCAATATACTAAGCGATCAAGTGCTAAGCTAACGGAATGGGTCATGTCAATCACATCATTCTCCTAATGAGGTGATCCCATTAATCAAATGACAACACATGTCTATGGTTAGGAAACACAACCATCTTTGATTAATGAGCTAGTCTAGTAGAGGCATACTAGTGACTATCTGTTTGTCTATGTATTCACACATGTATTATGTTTCCGGTTAATACAATTCTAGCATGAATAATAAACATTTATCATGATATAAGGAAATAAATAATAACTTTATTATTGCCTCTAGGGCATATTTCCTTCAGGTTTAACACCAATATAAATAAAGAATGAGTTAATTACAGTACCTTAAAGTGGTGGTTTGTTTTCTTACACTAACGGAGCTCATGAGATTTTCTGTTTAAGTTTTGTGTTGTGAAGTTTTCAAGTTTTTGAGTAAAGATTTGATGGATTTCGGAATAAGGAGTGGCAAGAGCCTAAGCTTGGGGATGACCAAGGCACCCCAAGGTAAAATTCAAGTACAACCAAAATCCTAAGCCCGGGGCATCCCCTCTTTCGTCTTCGTCTATCGTAACTTTACTTGAGGCTATATTTTTATTCACCACATGATATGTGTTTTGCTTGGAGCATCTTGTATGATTTGAGTCTTTGATTTTTATATTACCACAATCATCCTTGCTGTACACACCTTTTGGAGAGACATACATGAATCGAAATTTATTAGAATACTCTATGTGCTTCACTTATATCTTTTGAGCTAGATAACTTTGCTCTAGTGCTTCACTTATATCTTTTTAGAGCACTGTGCTGGTTTTATTTTATAGAAATTATTGATCTCTCATGCTTCACTTATATTATTTTGAGAATCTTTTAGAACAGCATGGTAATTTTCTTTGGCTATAAAAGTAGTCCTAATATGATAGGCATCCAAGATGGGTATAATAAAAAGTTTCATATAGAGTGCATTGAATACTATGAGAAGTTTGATACTTGATGGTTGTTTTGAGATATGAAGATAGTAATATTAGAGTCATGCTAGTTGAGTAATTGTGAATTTAAGAATACTTGTGTTGAGGTTTGCAAGTCCCGTAGCATGCACATATGGTAAACATTCTGTGACAAATTTGAAGCATGAGGTGTTTCTTTGATTGTCCTCCTTATGAGTGGCGGTCGGGGACGAGCGATGGTCTTTTCCTACCAATCTATCCCCCTAGGAGCATGCGTGTAGTCCTTGGTTTTGATGACTTGTAGATTTTTGCAATAAGTATGTGGGTTCATTATGACTAATGTTGAGTCCATGGATTATACGCACTCTTACCCTTCCATCATTGCTAGCCTCTTCGGTACTATGCATTGCCCTTTCTCACCTTGAGAGTTGGTGCAAACTTCGCCGGTGCATCGAAACCCCGTGATATGATACACTCTATCACACATAAACCTCCTTATATCTTCCTCAAAACAGCCACCATACCTACCTATTGTGGCATTTCCATAACCATTCCGAGATATATTGCCATGCAACTTTCCACCGTTCTGTTTATTATGACACGCTTCATCATTGTCATATTGCCTTGCATGATCATGTAGGTGACATCGTATTTGTGGCAAGGCCACCATGCATAATTTTTCATACATGTCACTCTTGATTCATTGCCTATCCCGGTACACCGCCGGAGGCACTCATATAGAGTCATATTTTGTTCTAGTATCGAGTTGTAATCCTTGAGTTGTAAATAAATAGAAGTGTGAGATCATCATTATTAGAGCATTGTCCCATTTGAGAAAATAAAAAAGGAGAAAGGCCAAAAAAAGAGAAAGGCCCAAAAAAAAGAGAAAAAGAGAGAAGGGACAATGCTAGTATCCTTTTTTTCCGCACTTGTGCTTCAAAGTAGCACCACGATCTTCATGATAGAGAGTCTCTTATATTGTCACTTTCATATACTAGTGGGAATATTTCATTATAGAACTTGGCTTGTATATTCCAACAATGGGCTTCCTCAAATGCCCTAGGTCTTCGTGAGCAAGCAAGTTGGATGCACACCCACTTAGTTTCTTTTGTTGAGCTTTCATACATTTATATCTCTAGTGCATCTGTTGCATGGCAATCCCTACTCCTCGCATTGACATCACTTGATGGGCATCTCCATAGCCCGTTGATTAGTCGCGTCGATGTGAGACTTTCTCCCCTTTTGTCTTCTCCACACAACCTCCATCATCATATTCTATTCCACCCATAGTGCTATGTCCATGGCTTACGGTCATGTATTGCATGAAAGTTTAAAAAGTTTGAAAATACTGAAGTATGAAACAATTGCTTGGCTTGTCATTGGGGTTGTGCATGATGAGAGCATTTTGTGTGACAAAAATGAAGCATAGCCAAACTATATGATTTTGTAGGGATGAGCTTTCTTTGGCCATGTTATTTTGAGAAGACATAATTGCCTAGTTAGTATGCTTGAAGTATTATTATTTTTATGTCAATATTAAACTTTTGTCTTGAATCTTTCGGATATGAACATTCATGCCACAATAAAGAAAATTACATTGAAACTTATGTTAGGATTTTAATATGCTCTTTTTATTATTTTTGGGACTAACCTATTAACCGAAGGCCCAGTGCAAATTGCTGTTTTTTTTTGCCTATTTCAGTGTTTCGCAGAAAAGGAATATCAAACGGAATCCAAACGGAACTAAACCTTTGCGAGGATCTTTCTTGGAACAAACGCAACCGAGAAGACTTGGAGTGGAAGTCAAGGAATCAACGAGGCGACCACGAAGTAGGAGGACGCGCCCAGGGGGGTAGGCGTGCCCCCCACCCTTGTGGGCCCCTTGTAGCTCCACCGACTTTCTCCAATATATACTCTTATACCCTGAAAACATCCAGGGGAGCCACGAAACCAATTTTCCACCGCCGCAACCTTCTGTACCCATGAGATCCCATCTTTGGGCCTTTTCCGGCGATCTGCCGGAGGGGGATTCAATCATGGAGGGCTTCTACATCAACACCATAGCCTCTCCGATGATGTGTGAGTAGTTTACCACAGACCTTCGGGTCCATAGTTTTTAGCTAGATGGCTTCTTCTCTCTCTTTGGTTCTCAATACAAAGTTCTCATCGATTTTCTTGGAGATCTATTCGATGTAAAACTTTTTGCGGTGTGTTTGTCGAGATCTGATGAATTGTGGGTTTATGATCAAGATTATCTATGAACAATATTTGATTCTTCTCTGAATTCTTATATGCATGATTTAATATCTTTGCAAGTCTGTTCGAATTATCGGTTTAGTTTGGCCTACTATATTGATCTTTCTTGCAATGGGAGAAGCGCTTAGCTTTGGGTTCAATCTTGCGGTGCTCGATCCCAGTGACAGAAAGGGAACCGACACGTATTGTATTGTTGCCATCGAGGATAAAAAGATGGGGTTTATATCATATTGCTTGAGTTTATCCCTCTACATCATGTCATCTTGCCTAATGCGTTACTCCGTTCTTAGGAACTTAATACTCTAGATGCATGCTGGATAGCGGTTGATGTGTGGAGTAATAGTAGTATATGCAGAATCGTTTCGGTCTACTTGACACGGACGTGATGCCTATGTTCATGCCTAGATATTCTCATAACTATGCGCTTTTCTATCAATTGCTCGGCAGTAATTTGTTCACCCACCGTAATATATGCTATCATGAGAGAAGCCACTAGTGAAACCTATGGCTCCCGGGTCTATTTTATCATATTAGTTTCCCATCAACTAGCTATTTCTGTCGCCGTTTATTTTGCAATCTTTATTTTCCAATATATACAGTAAAAATACCAAAAATATTTATCTTATTATCTTTATCAGATCTCACTTTTGCAAGTGCCCGTGAAGGGATTGACAAACCCTTTATCGCGTTGGTTGCAAGGTTCTTGATTGTTTGTGCAGGTACAAGGTGACTTGCGTGTAATCTCCTACTGGATTGATACCTTGGTTCTCGAAAACTGAGGGAAATACTGATGCTACTTTGCTGCATCACCCTTTCCTCTTCAAGGGAAAACCAACGCATGCTCAAGAGGTAGCAGTGCGCATTATCGAGAGGGCCCAGAGATACCTCTTCGATACTCGGAGTGACAAATCCTAATCTCGATCTACGCCAACCCAACAAACAACTTTGGAGACACCTGTAGAGCATCTTTATAATCACCCAGTTACGTTGTGACGTTTCATAGCACACAAGGTGTTCCTCCGGTATTCGGGAGTTGCATAATCTCATAGTCAAAGGAATATGTATAAGTCATGAAGAAAGAAATAGCAAATAAAACTTAACGATCGTTATGCTAAGCTAACGGATGGGTCATGTCCATCACATCATTCTCTAATGATGTGATCCCATTCATCAAATGACAACACATGTTTATGGTTAGGAAACTTAACCATCTTTGATTAACGAGCTATTCAAGTAGAGGCATACTAGGGACACTCTGTTTTGTCTATGTATGCATACATGTACTAAGTTTCCGGTTAATACAATTCCAGCATGAATAATAAACATTTATCATGATATAAGGAAATATTAATAACAACTTTATTATTGCCTCTAGGGCATATTTCCTTCAGTATTCACTAAGTGCTAATGCTTTGGTCCGGTAATCTATTAAAAGGAGGCATTAATATCCCTTAGTTTCCAATAGGACCCCGCTGCCACTGGAGGGTAGGACAAAAGATGTCATGCAAGTTCTTTTCCATAAGCACGTATGACTATATATGGAATACATGCCTACATTATATTGGTGAATTGGAGCTGTTCCGTGTCACCCTATGTTATAACTATTGTATGATGAATGCCATCTGACATAATTATTCATCATTGATCCGTTGCCCATGAGCTCGTTTCATATTGATCTTTGCTAAGTTACTTTTTCGTTGTCCATTCCAAAACTCATTCATGCACTCCAAGGAGATCTTCCCCGACCTCCTTGGTGGAGTGATGCCTCTTGGTCAGCACTAGTGGCTGAGTTCTCGTCTTCATCGTGGGGGGCGACCTCGGTTACAGACATCAAAGGTGCTTCTCTTCTTCCACGTGCTCGGGGCGTATATATAGCCAGCTGCAATGAAGGTGAAAGAGGGTCCCGAGCGGATGCAGAGGACCGCCCTCGCGGAGTCGACGTCGTCCGTATCAAGGTCGGTGTCGCGGCGGGACAATGTGTCCGCCACGGTGTTGAGGCGACCTGGACGGTACTCAACAGTGAAGTCGTAACCGAAGAGCTTGTTGATCCACTGATGCTGCGGCACAGTGGAGAGGCGCTGGTCCAGCAGAAACTTGAGGCTGTAGTGGTCCGTGCAGATACAGAACGACCGTCCCCATAGATATGGCCACTTTGAGCCGCCATCACGTGGTTTGTTTGGACGTGGAAGCCTTCTCCCCCATCGGTGGTTCCACTCTAGCCAGGCATTTCTACATACAACAAGGAAAGCAGACCAGCAGACATACTTTCATCGGTAAAAAAGGAAGCAGAAGATATGTGTACTCGGCAAAATTGAAGGCATTTCTCAAAAACAAAATAAAAACCCAGTTCGGTACCGAAATGTTCATCGTAGTACACATCTTGCCCCAGAACCACTGTGTGGAGTCACTGACATATTTTGCAGTTAGATCCAAAAGTTTTGGTTCTCTCATAAACAAGGCCAAAAAATTTACACTCAATAGCCAAAAGTTTAGGTTCTCTCATAAACAAGTCATGCACATTTTCACTAGAAATTTTGGCAGCATAACACGTTCGAAGAATCCAAATCAACAAGACTGATGCAATGTTGTCCATTCCAAAATTCATTAATGTTGGGCCTTCCATATCATCATCCTACCCTACCAAATCATTTCCCCAACAACAGCACCACAAACTAAAAAATAAGCTCTCATTGATGAATCTAACAACTTCCACAACTCACTGCTGGCCCTTCCTTGTCTTGTCATTCTTCTTCTGTTTGAATGAATGGTCACAACACATGCATCAACTCACCAAGATAGGCCTTCCTTGCGTCGAATACAAAAGGAGCTAATATCTAGCACGCAGCAGAATGACAAGCCATCAGGCACTTCACACCAAACAGTAACCTAGCCATCTGATACGTCTCCAACGTATCAATAATTTTTTATTGTTCCATGCTATTATATTATCTGTTTTGGATGTTTATGGGCTTTATTATACACTTTTATATTATTTTTGGGACTAACCTATTAACCGGAGGCCCAGCCCAAATTGTTGTTTTCTTGCCTATTTCAGTGTTTCGAAGAAAAGGAATATCAAACGGAGTCCAAACGGAATGAAACCTTCGGGAGAGTTATTTTTGTAGCGGAAGCAATCCAGGAGACTTGGAGTAGACGTCAGGGAAGCTTCGAGGTGGCCATGAGGCAAGGAGGCGCGCCTGCCCCCCTGGGCGTGCCCCCACCCTCATGGGCCCCTCGTGGCTCCCCTGACCGACTTCTTTCACCTATATATGTCCATATACCCTAAAAACATCAGAGAACAAAATAGATCAGGAGTTCCGCCTCTGTAGCCACCAAAAACCAATCGGGACCTGTTCCGCACCACTGCTGGGAGGGATCCTCCCGGTGGCCATCTTCATCATCCGGCGCTCTTCATGGCGAGGAGGGAGTAGTTCACCCTCGGGGCTGAGGGTATGTATCAGTAGCTATGTGTTTGATCTCTCTCTCTCTCTCTCTCTCTCTCTCTCTCTCTCTCTCTCTCTCGTGTTCTTGAGGTGATACGATCTTGATGTATCACGAGCTTTGCTATTATAATTGGATCTTATGATGTTTCTCCCCCTCTACTCTGTTGTAATGGATTGAGTTTTCCCTTTGAAGTTATCTTATTAGATTGAGTCTTTAAGGATTTGAGAACACTTGATGTATGTCTTGCATGTGCTTATCTGTGGTGACAATGAGATATCACGTGATCCACTTGATGTATGTTTTGGTGATCAACTTGTGGGTCCCGTGACCTCGTGAACTTATGCATAGGGGTTGGCACACGTTTTCGTCTTGCCTCTCCGGTAGAAACTTTGGGGCACTCTTGTGACACCCCCAAATTTTAACCTTGTTTTATAAATTAAAATTTTGCTAGGAAACTCAAACTTTTATTTTTTCTGGATTTTCTTTTGATTTCAAAACCATTCCTTTCTTGGTTATTACAAAGTTTTTACCCCAAGTGGAAACTTTCCAATTATTGTTGGAGTTGTTTACCCTCTCAAATAAAACAATCCTTTTATTAGTGGGATTATTTATATAATTATTTTTTTCCTGAGCTCCATTTCTCTAAATTGGTTTTTCATCAGTTTTAGGGTTCCATTTGCACTGCAACCCTTTGATAAATTTATTTAAAAATCCCACCAAAATTTGGAGATGTCATGCGATGTTTCTGAACCACTTTTATGCAAGAATATATTTCTTCCATTGGATATTTTGAGTTCTACACCAGTTTCCAAATCTGGCCAGTGGGCAATTTTTACACTACAACCTGTCTAAATATTACTTTAAAACTTCTACCAAAATTAGGGGAGGTCAATAAGAGTATATTATTCATCTTTATAAAAAAACCCATCGATGTTCTTGAAAATTTTGAGTAAATCATCCTCATTTTCATTCTGTTCCAACTTGGTGATTTGTACAGCAACCATATCATAACTTGCCCTTTTTGTTGTGATTACTTTTCCTACTTATAGCCCATCCTACAAAACCCTTAAGTCCAGGAGAGTGGCCCCATGGGAGTAATTTTGGTCCATGAAACCATATTCTTTTCTTCCTGACCAGATTTGGTTTTCTTAAATATTTGCACTAACAAGTTTCTAGTTTTTCCAAACTAACCTTACCACCCTCTTATTCATCCAAAGAGGCTATGATCTGGATATTTTGGACCCTCCAAGAGTTGCCTAGATGCCATTGGCATTCTGTCAAACACCTAGAGTGCATGGACAGCTTTGGCATGATTTTTGTTTTGCACTGTGACCTTGCACCTCTGGACAAACTAGCATGTCCACTAAGCTCCTGGACGGCCCTAACCTAGCCCTGCTAATTGCCAGCCTCACTCACGCTCTCTAACCCACGCTGGCATTTCGCTGAACGCCTGGCGTGCACGCTCTGGGCGCGGCTAGAGCGCGTTTTGCGTCGTCGCGCGCGACGAGTCAATCGTCCCCCTGCCGCCTCCCAGCGCCCGTTCTGCCCCTCCTCTCCCGGTCGGCGCGACGGCTCCTCCCTCGCTGCAGGGCCACCTGGCCCCCACTCCTGGCGCCCTACAACGCCGCCACCGCAAGCCGCCATCGCCGCTCGACAGCCTCTGCACTGGTCGGAGCTGCCCGAGCCACACCAACGTGCCAGCTCGCCCGTAGAGCAGTCCGAGCTCATCCACAGCTTGTCCGCAGGCGCCCGTCGCCGCCACGTCCCCCTGCAAGCTACAAAACGTCGGTTCACCGGCATCCTTATCCACCGCCGCGGAACCGACCTCGTCGCACTATAAAAGGAGGCCCCCGAGCTCATCCGAGCACTCAGGCGACCTCAGGCCACCCCCATGGCACCCCCACAGCCAGCAATCGTCGGGGGGAAGCCGTCTTCCCCAACACTGGCCCGTTCGGCCGCCGCCATGTCCCAGTCCATTTCGTCGCGAGAAGAGCCCCTCCAGTCCAACCAGTGCTACCAACCTTCTCCACTCGCCCTTGCTGAGCCGCCCAGCACCTCAAACGCGATCGAAAGCCACCGTAGTGCAAACCCCCAAAACTCCCGAAGCCACCGGCCGCCGCGAAGCTTGCCGCCGGCAACTCCCTCCGTCCCCGCCGGCAAGTCGACCACCAAAAGGACCGCCTCGATCCCCTGAGCCCGCAGGTGGCCTCGGTTTCCCGAACGGTGCCGTCGTTCGCCGCTGAGCCTCGCCGGAGTCCCGCCCCCGCTCGGGCAGAGAAAGAGGAGGGAGGGAAGCACTAGTAGAAAAAGGGCCTATAGTCCCGGTTGGTGAGGGCCTTTAGTCCCGGTTCATGAACCGGGACTAAAGGGTCGGTACTAATACCCTCGCCCTTTAGTCCCGGTTCTATCCAGAACCGGGACAGATGGCCCTCCACATAGCCTGTCCGTCCCCGAGCTCAGGGAGGGCCTTTGGTCCCGGTTGGTGGCACCAACCGGGACCAATAAACATCCACGCGTCAAGATTTCTTTGGCTCTGGTTTTGTTTTTTTTTTCAAAGGGGGGTTTGGGGGTTTTGGGGGTTAATTTAGGTGTTTCATATATTGTGCTATAGCTAGCTAATTAATAGAAAAGTGTCCTTTCTTTTGTCCGTGCTTGGTCGACGCTATGTACTATACATACGTATAGAGAGGACTAACTAGACATGCTAGCTAGCTAGTAATTAAGCAAATGAAGATCGTCATGAACATATATGCATACAGAGAGAAGTGATATCGACCACCTCTCCTTCTCCGAGATTGGTCGAACAACAAGTTCTCGTATATCTATCCGACACTACCGGCTACATATATACAATAATTATCTTTTACAATACGGACGCGTGGTCCACATAGTATTCCCGTCTTCAGCGATCACATGGTCAAGAAAGAATGCCGCCAATTCCTCTTGAATTGCTGCATGCGATCTGGTGCTAGGAGTTCATCCCGCTTCGAAACATCTAATTTTAAGAAAGGGTATATATATATATATATATATATATATATATATATATATATATATATATATATATATATATATATATATATATATATATATATATATATATATATATATATATATAGATGAATGAATGAAACTCAACACAAATGATGGTAATAAAATAAAATTGTGAATATTTTTATTTACGCACTTCAAATTGTTTGTCGGAGTAGCCCTCTCACAGGTCGTGTGGCGGATGGACTGCAAAGCGTAGTATCCACAGAAATCATTCCCTTGTTCCTGCCACAACCACTTTACAAGAAACAGAGGTCAATCAAACTGATAATTAGCAAGCACATGCTAAATGGTATTGATGAAACTAGCGCTTGAATCACTAGGAGATCTGCGTGGAATATGCTACTATATAGTACTTACTTTGGTGTCTAAATTGCAGCTTCTTGGTAGTCCGGAGCTTTTTGGTGAATTTTCCCCAAGCCCTGCCATACAAAGAAAACAATTACTTGATATCAGAAATGAACAAAGTTGCTGATATGGTGGATAATGATCGATTTAACTTACTTCTCGAGCATTTCAGTCATTTCCGCATACTCCTTGGGATCTTTTCGTCTCGAGTCTAAGACAGTTACTACTCCCTGCTCAAGCTTAATCTCTAGGAGAATATAGTGGAACCTGCGCACGCATGCATAACTCATCAATATTACATTTCTATAACCTGGACTAAATAAGGGAAACCGAATATGCCACAAGACAGTAACACTCACGTGTAGTTGTAAGGAAAGAGTATTGTATTTTTGTGTTCATTTATTTCCAACGATCGTAGCAAGTTGGCCTCGGTTTCAATGCACGATATTTAACCTCATTTGCATCGATGAGATATGTGTTAATGAACCCAATATCACCCACTTGTTTTTCTTCATTTCTGCGATCTTCAATCTGCATAATATAGTGAGGATATTTATAAATACATGCAATGAAAGAGCTGAGTTATATAGAGATACTTAATGACGAAGTAGTACTACTTACAGACGATAGCAGGTGACCGTTGCTTTATCGAGGGCCAATTGATTGAAAACTGATAGAACTCCTCAAATGGAATAGGAACAGTTCAATTCCAAGGAGGTCATGCTCCTTTTAACTCTCACATACAAAGTATTCCTCCCCTCAGACTCTTTGCAGGCTTTCATGTACCAATCATGCAATCTTCGCATCATCGTTGTTAGAGAGCTTTCATCTTTGACGAGAGGCTTCCCGTACTCGTATCTTTGTACCTGCTCCTCCAAGAAATCAAATTGTACATCGTCGGGCAGGTAATCTTGAGGATTGCCATAACGGGCACCATCCTCGGATCGACGATGTCGCTAGCAGCACCTTGAGCGGGGGCACGATTGCTTGCTTGTTCACCGAGCTGGGCAATTTGTTTCCCAGCTCGTCGTTCTTTCATCCTTTGATCAGCGACAGTACTTCCCGATCTCTCCGCTTCGCAAATGCCTTTCCAATAATGCGCTCATAGTTGCCTTTGGCGGAGACTTGGGTGGTTTTGTCGGGGCAGCAGTCGCTTCGCTTTGACGGATCTACCTTCTCCTCCGGAGGTGGATGTCTCTTTGCTTTCAACCCTTGAAACCAGTCATCCACTTGATCTGCGCGATCTTCGCGTTTTCCTCCTCGCTCCTCTCGTCAGCGGTAACTTCTCTGAGTCTTGAGAAGGACCGAATCTATCTCCTCCGCCTTTGGCTGTCTTGCTAGACGCCGGCAGAGCAGCGGAGCGGATGTCTTCTTTCCTTGCTTACGAGGCGGAGGAGAAGGACTACGACGCGCCGGAGCAGCCGGAGCGGCGGCGGGTCTCTTCCGCCCTTGCCGCGAGGCGGAGAAGGAGGAGGCTGGCTGCCGGACGCGCCGGTGCAGGCGGAGAAGGAGACGGAGTGCCGCCACGCGCGGAGAAGGAGCCGGCCGAGTGCCTGATCGTCACTCGCGGAGGAGGAGGCGGTGGAGGAGGCGGAGTGCCCCGACTCGCGGAGGAGGAGGAGGAGGCGGGGCGTCCAGTTCGGAAGGTTGATGAGATCCTTCCGCCATAGGCATGGAGTCTTGAGCGAGAACCCAGTCGATACTCCCTTCACGGTAGGGTGGTCAAGCCGAGCTCCTCAAATCCCTCCGTTATTTCATCGACCATCACCTTAGCATATCCTTCGGAATCGGCCGGCGGTGAAAAGTTGAGTCGGGTTTAGTAGGATAAGCAGAGCCAACAACCGCCGACCTTCAAATTGCTCCATTGCGCCATAAGGTGGCAACTTTCAGCATCCGTGATAGCATCCACGGGATAGCTGGCGAGGAGCCGTCAAGGCATGCTGCTCGCTGAAGCAGCTCGGTGGAAGCCACGCTGCTTCTCCGCCGAGATGGCGGGGTAGCCGGGAAGCTTGGCAGGTCGTTTGTTGTGATCTGCTGCTTCTCGTTCCTCTTCTCGTTCCTCTAGCCCCATTACCCTTTCGTGCAGCGCTGCATTAGGCTCTGCTCCAGTTTCTTCCTCCTCTCATGGGTTTTGTAACCCCTGCGTCCGAAATCCAGCCTTCCACGAAATGGAGCTGGCGTGCCTCGTGTCCATCCGGGTGCTCGAGATTCCCGAGGGCCATTGTGAGCTCGTCCTTCTCCTGTCTCGAACGAACTTCCCTTGCTGCGCTGCTTGATATAATGCTTAAGCCTCTTGACTGGTATGTCCAATTGTTCGTCCGTCCAAATGCACTTCCCGTTATAGGGTCCAAGGATCCGCCGCCCGAAGAACCAAGTCCGCAGCGGTCTGCCAGTTCATTGTCTCGGGTTCGATCCCTTTATCAAGCAGATCATTCTCAGCCTTGGCCCACTTAGGCGGGCTATGAGGTAGCCACCGACCCGTGCAATGGTGAAGCTTCTTCTTCGCAGCATTTCTCTTGTTTGTCGCTGACATCTTTTACTCTTTTCCGATGTCTTGTAGGCCACAAATGCGGGCGACCATCTCGATCTTCTCATATTTGCCGTGAATTCTGGTGTCACATTTTTTCGACATACGTATTGAGGTCTTTCTTCCAATTCCTGAATAGTTCTGCCATCTTCTTAAGAGCAAAAGACTTGATTAATGGCTCTATTCTGGCTTCTCCGGATCATCCTCTGGCGGTAGGGTAAAATTTGACTTCAGCTCAGTCCAAAGATCATTTTTCGCATATCATTGACACAAGACACCTCGGGGTCTTCGTTCTTAGGCTTATACCATTGGTGGATGCTGATCGGGATCTTGTCCCTAACCGAACCCCGTGACCGAGCAACAAATGCCTTCTTTGTCCGGTAGGGTTCAATCGGTTGGCGTCGCGCGATTTGTATGATCTCAAACTTTTCATCCGAGCTCAACTTTTCTTGGGCCTCGTCTCTTTACCGAAGTTGTGCTCGATCCGGAGGGCTAGAAAAAGAACAAAGACGAGAGTTAATTAATATGTGTACATATATACCAAAACAAAGGCGAGAGCTTGTCGGCCAGGCTTAACTAATATATATACCTGGCGGACTCGGTTTGGTGATCACCGGAGCCGTCCTCACGGTCTACTTCTTCACCCTCTCCTTCTTGCACCGGCATTGGGCCATCGGACCATGTAAATCATGGCCAGCTGCTTCTTCACCCTCTCCTTCCGGACCATCGTTGTCGTTGAGAAACATCATCGAGGAGACGGCATCACTTCCGTGTGCGATTATGTCCCTCAACAACGCTTCTTGTGCTTCGTCTCGGGGTGTCCATAGTTTCTACAAATATTTACAACATGGCAATTATTATTCAAACATGACAGATATGGATATATTAGTGCCAACGTAGAACTAGCTAGCTAATCACAATAAGGAATCATATTAGTGGCCTCGACGCTGCTTCTCTAGGGTTTGGGGTGGCCTCGACAACGCTTCAAGGGTTAGGGGTGGCCTCGAGAACGCTTCAAGCTAGGAGAGGGTGCGTATCTCGACCCCCACGTGTTGAAGCTATCGGGAGGGGGTCGGCGTTGAACAGTACATCTATGTCCCACAAGTGGCGTGGGCATCGGCCTTGTGATGGGGTAGAGGGTCGTGGATCGCCCGGCGGTCGAGGTCAAGGGTCGAAGATCGCCGAGGGTCGGGAGGTTGCCTAGTGTCAAAGGATTCAACAAAACCATGTCTTCATCATTAGGCGAAATGTGGTGCATGATGGTGCGAAGCTCTCCAAAGTTGTTTTGGAGCGGAGTCCCGAGATAGGATAATTAGCTTTTTGGTACAAAGTTCAGCAAAAGGCAAATTATCCTATCCGGACTCCATTCCGTAACAACTTTGGAGGACTTCGCACCATCGTGCCATGGTTACTTCCGCTAATGATGAAGCCATGAATTTCTTCAATACTTTGACACTATAGGAACCTCGACCACAAACCTTCGACCCTTGACCCTTAACGACCTCGACCCTCTACCCTAGTTCCCGACCCTCGACCCTCGGCGATCCTCGACACCCTCGTTATATCGACAACGACGCAACATACATATACATGGGAAAATAATGTTATCGGGGATGGGGTATCGGTACCCCCCTCGTGTCAAAGTTTCTTCTTTCTCCTCTATTCCTTTCTTTCTTCTTCTCCTCTTCTTTTTCTTCTTATCCCTCGAGAAAGGAAAATAAGGAAAAGGAAGAAAAGAGGAAGAATGAAGAAGGAAGAAGAAGAAGAAAAAAGAAGAAAAAAAGGAGAAGAAGAAAAGAATAGAGGAGAAGAAGAAAAATAGAAAAAATTCTATTTTTCTTCTTCTCCTCTATTCCTCTCTTCTTCTCCTCTTCTTTCTTCTTTTCCTCTCATTCTTTTCTTCTTCTTCTTCCTTCTTCCTTCGATCCTAGAACCCTCGAACCCTCGACCCTAGAACCCTCGAACCCTAGAACCCTCGAACCCTCGACCCTAGAACCCTCGAACCTCAAACCCTTGTGCCTCGAAACCTCGACCGCCTCGACAACCCTCGACCCTCAAAACATTGACCCTCGACCGGCCTCGGCGACCCTCGACCCCTCTGTGACCCTCTCGACCCTCTAGCCTAGTTCCCACCGTCGACCCCTCAGCGATCCTCGACACCCTGGTTCCCGATAAAAAGAAGAAGAAGAAGAAGAAGAAGAAGAAGAAGAAGAAGAAGAAGAAGAATAAGAAGAAATGAGAAGAAGAAAAAGAAAGAAGAAGAAGAAGAAGAAAAAGAAGAAGAAAAAAAGAGGAGAAGAAGAAGGAATAGAGAAGAAGAAAAATAGAATTTTTTTCTTCTTCTCCTCTATTCCTTCTTCTTCTCCTTTTTTCTTCTACTTCATCTTCTTTTTTTTTTCTCCTCTTCTTCTCCTTCTTCCTTCTTCCTCTTTTATTCTTTTTCGTTATTTTCCTTCTTCCTCGACGACCCTAACTCTAAACAGTACAACTTCCTCGACGTCCCCGCTCTCTCATGAACAAAATAAAATCTATGAATAAAAAAACATCATATTCTATGAACAAAAAACATCATATTCCATCCACATCGATCCATGCATACATCATATATATGATCATATCTATGAACAAAAAAATTCATATGATCATCTATGAACAAAAAACATCATATATATATGCAGAAAAAAACATTAGATCAACACATATGCAAAAAGCATCATACATATATCCATACATCAATATATATACATGAACATTTATGAAAAAAGCATCACATCTATGAAAAAAAAATCATGGCGGCGGCAAGGGGCAGGCAGGTCTGGGGCTCACGGCCCTGATCACAGAGGTGGCCAGCAGGCAGGGCAGGCAGGGAGGCGGAGGCGGCGGCGAGGTCGGGAGGCGGAGGCGACGGCGAGGTTGGGAGGCGTTGACGACGGCGAGGTCGCGGGCGGCGGCGACGACGGGCGGGAGCGGCGACGACGAGGCAGGCGACAGCGTTAGGGCGAATCGCGGTGCGGCGACGCGGCGAGGCGCGACAGCAGCGGCGACGAAGCGCGAGCGAGCAGCGATGGTGACGACGGCGGCGACAACGAAGCGCGGCGACAGCGATGGTGACGACAGGCGTGGCGGCGGCGGCGGCGGCGCGGCGGCGTCGGGCAACTGGCGGCGTCGAAGCGGGGCAGGCGCGCGCGCGCGTGCGTGCTTTCGAGGGCACGGGCAGGGGCACGGGGCGGTGGCAGCGTGGGCTCGGCGCAGGGCAGGCACGGGAGAGGCGGGATGGCGGCGGCGGCGGCGACGGAGACAAGGAGCGCGACCGATTTGGGCAGCTGGCGGCGGGGGCAACAGCTAGGGAGGCGAGGAGATGTGAAATTTTCACAAGTCCTGGTTATATAGCAAGGGCATTAGTCCCGTTCGTGGCTCCAACCGGGCTAATGCCCCTTTAGTCCCGGTTGGTGCCACCAACCGGACCAAACAAATTTCAGCAGCCCAAAGGGCGGGAAGCGGCGGCCTTTGGTCCCGGTTGGCACCAACCGGGACTAAAGGCAGATAGTCCCGTTGGTGCCACCAACCGGGACCAAAGGCCTTGTGCTGCCCAGCCAAATGTTTAGTCCCACTGCTAGTTGAGAGGAGCCGCACCAGTTTATAAGGTGCGGTGCGGCTCCCTCTCGAGCTCCTCTCTAAAGCAGGCTTTGGGCCTAACTCGCCATCTTTGCTCAGGGCTCTCTGGGCCTTCCGCGGCCTGAATCCTGCCCATAGGGTTTCTAGTCGTATTCAGGCCGTGGGGGCCCGAGAGGTGGCACTTTTTTTGCTTTATATTTTATTTCTTTTGCTTTTAGTTTTAGAAAAATATAAACTTTCTATTAGTGCCATTAGTTTTAAAATTTGAAAACACTTTTTTGTTTTCTTTGTTGCTTTATTTATTTTATTTTGTTTCTACTTACAACAAAATACTTATTGTTGCTATTTTATTTTTTTCAAGTTTTTTGTTTTGTTTTCTGCATTATTTATTTTCTTTTGGTTTTTGCTTTATTTTTAATTCTTTTTGCTTTTAGGTCAGCAAAATTATAAACTTTCTGTTAGTGCTTTTAGTTTTAGAAAAATATAAACTTTCTATTAGTGCCATTAGTTTTAAAATTTGAAAACACTTTTTTGTTTTCTTTGTTGCTTTATTTATTTTATTTTGTTTCTACTTACAACAAAATGCTTATTGTTGCTATTATTATTTTTTTCAAGTTTTTTGTTTTGTTTTCTGCATTATTTATTTTCTTTTGGTTTTTGCTTTATTTTTAATTCTTTTTGCTTTTAGGTCAGCAAAATTATAAACTTTCTGTTAGTGCTTTTAGTTTTAGAAAAATATAAACTTTCTGTTTGTGCCATTAGTTTTAAAATTGAAAACACTTTTTTGTTTTCTTTGTTGCTTTATTTATTTTATTTTGTTTCTACTTACAATAAAATGCTTATTGTTGCTATTATTATTATTATTTTCAAGTTTTTTGTTTTGTTTTCTGCATTATTAATTTTCTTTTGGTTTTTGCTTTATTTTTAATTCTTTTTGCTTTTAGGTCAGCAAAATTATAAACTTTCTGTTAGTGCCATTTGTTTTAGAACAATTATAAACTTTCTGTTTGTGCCATTAGTTTTATAAAATTTGAATTCTTTGAAATTTGTGTGAATCACAAGTTTGTGAGCTCAACAAGGCGTAGAGGGACGGGCTTATAAACCGGTGTGAGCGCCTTGGTTGGCGAGGTTTTCAAATTCATAGTTTTCAAATGAACTCTGAAAAGTTGGCATAGCATGTTCATGAACAAAACGGACAATGGTATCATACTCGTGTGTTACAAAGTTGGCATGGTATCATCATAATAGTTGCGGAGAAAGTCTTCACTTTTTCTTCGCTTGTGTCGTTTGCTTATTGCGCGTAACCATGGATAATCTTCATCGTTTATCGGGATGCTTGGGTCAGCCTTGACTTTGAAGGGGGAATTTCATGAAACTTTTCATACTCTTGAGACATGTCATCTTGCCCTCCACTCCCGTGATGTCCCTTTTCCCGAAAGAACTATGTGGCGCTTTGGCTCATTGTATGATGTATTCGCTTCCTTATCTTTTCTTTTCCTCGGTCCGTAGACATGTCCTTCACATAGATAACCTGTGCCACATCATTGGCTAGGACGAGCGGTTCGTCGGTGTACCCAAGATTTTTCAGATCCACTTGTTGTCATTCCGTCTTGTGGGTCTACACTGCACTTCCGCCTCTGACAGATTGACCCACTTGCACTTAAACAAAGGGACCTTAAAATCTACTCCGTAGTCAAGTTCCCATATGTCTACTATGTAACCATAATATGTGTCATTTCCTTGTCGGTTGTTGCATCAAAGCGGACACCGCTGTTTTGGTTGGTGCTCTTTTCATCTTGGTCAATCGTGTAAAATGTATTCCCATTTATCTCAGATCCTTTCCAAATCATTACAATCGAAGATGGTCCCTGGACAACAAGTACAACTCATCACAAACAGTGATGTCACCTCGAGACGTGTTTCCAACCAACTGCTGAAAGTCTGATGTGTTCACATGTAATCCGATCGTCGACCGCCCGGTGTTTGGGCGCAGATCGTTCTTGTGTTCATCGACATACGGGTCACCAAGGTAGAGTTCTCAGAAGCTGTAGTGTGCTTGAGACCAAGAATATCCGTCCCTGCATATTATTGAGTCTCTTCCAAGCGTGCCTTTTCAATCAGTCTCCCCTCATACCGCGATTTAGGGAGACCTATCTTATTAAGGCCAGGAATGAAGTCAACACAAAACCCGATGACATCCTCTGCTTGATGGCCCGTGGAGATGCTTCCTTCGGCCTAGCACGATTCTGAACATATTTCTTTAGGACTCCATGAACCTCTCAAAGGGGTACATATTGTGTAGAAATACGGGCCCCGAATGACAATCTCGTCGACTAGATGAACTAGGGCGTGGGTCATGATTTTGAAGAAGGATGGTGGGAACACCAGCTCAAACCGACAAGACATTGCGCCACATCACTCCTTAGCGTTGGTATGATTTCTGGATCGATCACCTTCGAGATATTGCATTGAGGAATGCACATAGCTTCACAATGGCTAATCGGACGTTTTCGGTGAAGCCCCTCAATGCAACCGGAAGCGATTGCGTCATAATCACGTGGCAGTCATGAGACTTTAGGTTCGGAACTTTTTCTCCGCATATTTATTATTCCCTTTACATTCGACGAAAGCCGGTCGGGACCTTCATCTTGAGCAGGCATTGAAAGAATATTTCTTTCTCTTCTTTAAAAGAGCGTGGCTGGAAGGACCTTCATATTGCTTCGAGGCATGCCCTCTTTTTCGTGCAAGCGTTGCAGGTCCTCTCGTGCCTCGGTGTATCTTTTGTCTTCCCATACACGCCCAAGAAGCCTAGCAGGTTCACGCAAAGGTTCTTCGTCATGTGCATCACGCCGATCAAGAGCGGACCTCTAGGTATTTCTAGTAGGGTAGGTCCCAAAATATAGATTTCTTCTTCCACATGGGTGCGTGATTCTCGGCGTCATTCGAACAGCTAGTCCGCGGACCCTTTCCAAAGATTACGTGTAAATCATTGACCATAGCAAGTACATGATCACCGATGCGCATGGCGGGCTTCTTCCGGTGATCTGCCTCGCTTTTGAAATGCTTGCCTTTCTTTCGACATTGATGGTTGGTCGGAAGAAATCGACGATGGCCTGGTACACATTCTTCCCGCAGCTTCCTGGTATATACTATCGGTGTCAAGTAAACAAAGTGCGTGCATGCGTGGTATCCCTTGTTTGTCTGTCACGAAAGGTTCTTGAGAGCAGGCCAATCGTTGATGGTCACGAACAGCAACGCCTTTATGTCAAATTCCTCCTTTTGTGCTCATCCCACGTCGTCGCCGTTTCCATTCCACAGCTGTAAAAGTTCCTCAACTAATGGCCTTAGGTACACATCAATGTCGTTGCCGGGTTGCTTAGGGCCTTGGATGAGAACTGCATCATAATGAACTTCCGCTTCATGCACATCCAAGGAGGAAGGTTATATATACATAGAGTCACGGGCCAGTGCTGTGATTGCTGCTCTGCTCCCGAAAGGATTAATGCCATCCGCGCTTAAAGCAAACCATACGTTCCTTGGGTCCTTTGCAAACTCATCCCAGACTTTCTCTTGATTTTTCTCCATGCGACCCATCGGTGGGTGCTCTCAACTTCCGTCTTTCTTACGGTCCTCACTGTGCCATTGCATCAACTTGGCATGCTCTCCGTTTCGAGCAGACGTTTCAACCGTGGTATTATAGGAGCATACCACATCACCTTCGCAGAACCCTCTTCCGGGAGGCTCGCCGTCAACATCACCAGGGTCATCTCGTCGATCTTATACGCAATGCACCGCATACCGGGCATGCGTTCAGATCCTTGTAGGCACCACGGTAGAGGATGCAGATCATTAGGGCATGCATGTATCTTCTCCACCTCCAATCCTAGAGGGCATACGACCTTCTTTGCTGCGTATGTACTATCGGGCAATTCGTTATCCTTTGGAAGCTTCTTCTTCATTATTTTCATAGCTTCTCAAATCCTTTATCGAGCACAGATTCTCTGCCTTCCATCGCAGCAATTCGAGTACGGTGCCGAGCTTTGTGTTGCCATCTTCGCAATTGGGGTACAACCCTTTTTGTGATCCTCTAACATGCGATCGAACTTCAGCTTCTCCTTTTGACTTTCGCATTGTGTCCTTGCATCGACAATGACCCGCGGAGATCATCATCATGGGGCACATCGTCTGGTTCCTCTTGATCTTCAGCAGCTTCGCCCGTTGCAGCACCATCGTGCACATCGTCAGTGCATCTTGATGTTCAGAGCATCACCGTATTCAGGGGGCACATAGTTGTCATCGTCCTCTTCTTCCTCGCTGTCTTCCATCATAACCCCTATTTCTCCGTGCCTCGTCCAAACATTATAGTGTGGCATGAAACCCTTGTAAAGCAGGTGGGTGTGAAGGATTTTCCGGTCAGAGTAAGACTTCATATTCCCACATAAGGCATGGACAACACATAAAACCATTCTGCTTGTTTGCCTCAGCCACTTCGAGAAAAGCATGCACGCCCTTAATGTACTCGGAGGTGTGTCTGTCACCGTACATCCATTGCCGGTTCATCTGCGTGCATTATATATAATTAAGTGTGTCAAAAATCATTATAGAACATCATGAATAGATAATTAAGTGACCAAATTAATAGAAGTTCATCATCACATAAAACCAAAGTACATACATAGTTCTCATCTAACAACATAAAGCTCTGCGAGCATCTAAATTAATTAAACCATACATTGAAACTATGTAAAACATTTCAATGTGAAAACAAATCGATCATAATCGCAACCAAGGTAACAACTGATCCAACGGCATAATGATACCAAGCCTCGGTATGAATGGCATATTTTCTAATCTTTCTCATCTTCAAGCGCATTGCATCCATCTTGATCTTGTTCATCGATTTACATCCGCAACATGCAACTCCAATATCATCTTCTCCTCCTCAAGTTTTTTATTTTTCCTTCAAGAAATTGTTTTCTTCTTCAACTAAATTTAACCTCTCGACAATAGGGTCGGTTGGAATTTCCGGTTCAACAACCTCCTAGATAAATAAAATCTATGTCACGTTGGTCGGCATAATTTTCATAAACAATAAATGAACCAATAGTTATGAAAAGATAATATATACCACATCCGAATCATAGACAGGACGAGGGCCGACGGGGGCGGATACCAAAACCATCGCACTATATAAGATGCAATAATAAAAGTAAGAAAATAATACAAGTAAGAATATTTTCCTTTCGGAAAGAAGATAAGAACAAGAGGCTCACCACGGTGGTCTTGGCGATGAGATCGGCGCGGGTGATCGACGGCGGTGAAGACGGGGACGGGGCGTGACGGACCGCTAAACCTAGACAAATATTGAGGAAAATGGAGGTTGGAGGTCGAGCTTGGAGAGGAGAAAGCTTAAGTAGTGTGGCTCGGGCATTTCATCGAACACCTCATGTGCATAGGAGGTGAGCTAGAGCACCACAATGCCCCCCTCGCCGGCAAGAGAAAACAGAGCAATGGATCGAGTGCTCGCTCATGAAGCGAGGGTATATATAAACAGCACTATTGGTCCCGGTTCGTGGCATGAGCCGGACTAAAGGAAGCCTTTGGTCCCGGTTCATGCCACGAACCGACCAATAGTGGTGGGCCAGAGCCAGACCATTGGTCCCGGTTCGTCCCACCAACCGGGACCAAAGGTCCGGACGAACCGGGACCAATGGCCCACGTGGCCCGGCCGGCCCCACAGGCTCATTTAACCGGGCAAATAGCTCCATTGGTCCTGTTACAGATTGAACCGGGACTAATGGGCTAAACTGCCCTGGACGATAGCCCCTTTTTCTACTAGTGAAGACGAGTCAAACCTGACCAATGGGCCCAGGGGACCCACCGTCAGTGACCAGCCCCGCTGCCACGTGTTTTAAGTGGTAGCGTATTTGCAAAGTACGTGTTCGACGTGTACACACTCGAATCGTTTTCTTTTCCTTTTCTGTTTATTTTTAAAACCAGAAATTTGACTAAACTTTGATTGGCTATATCTTTTTAAATAAAACTCCAAATGAGTTGATTCTTTTTCCTACCTCTCTCAAATTTAGTCTAGTTTATTTTAAGATTTATTTGAAAAAATTTCAAGCACCTTTTTTGTACTGTTTTTAAAGTATGTGTTGTTTGAATATTTTTGAAAATAGGGATTTGGAGAGGAGATTATAACTTTCAAAGTTTTTGGAGTGCACCTCACCCCTCCACAACTTGAAGGCAAGCATCCTGAACCCTGGCATAATATTTTTGGTGTGTTGGTTGACACGATTATAACGCCACCTTATTTCGGAGAACTCGTTATTTTATGTGGTGATTCGATCATTTGCATGAATGCATATTGGAGATTTCTTGCTGTTAGAAATGGATATACTTGTGATGGTAATCGCCCTCGTATGCCTTGCATGCATGCCGGAAAGAAGTCCGGGAAAGCCTCTGCCTTGGGTAGGCGTGAGCTTGCCCCCGGTCTCCGTTGGGACGGTTATGTCCGGTATGGCATGGTAAGGTATAATGAGTAGTGATTCTGTTGGTTGAAATATATTTGTTATACATGTCATGCAGGGAATTTGTAAACCTCCTGAGTCGACCGTAGATCGAGTCTTGTTCCAGTAACCCACATACTTGTCTCGTACTACCACTTGTCCCTGCCGCAGGTAGGGTACGGTTCAGTAAGTTGTCAACCCCTTTCTTGGCACACACCATATAGAGAGGCTATGGTGGAAGATACCGGCTGCATCCGGTAGGCATGCCACCTGGTCCGGGGGCATGGGTGTTTCTAGTTGGGAACGAGAGGGGGGCACCCCTTAGAGCGCGCGATATAAATTTGATCCCATGCTACGCGAGGTTGTAGCCTCCCCACTTAGAGTTTTGCTTGACAGGTGTCATGGGTGATTCCAGACACCGGTAAGTTAAGCTGGTGTGTGCAAGTCAGGTGTGTTTTCAATTAAAGACCGTAGACGGAATTAGTCCCGATGGACTAAAGGAATCCGTTACTCGTGGGTAAAGAGTACACCCTCTGCAGAGATTAAATCTATTCGAATAGCCGTGTCCATGGTTAAGGACTACAGTCTGGGATGGGTCAAGTGTCGGTCTTAGTGCCGGTCTTCGGAGGAGAAATTGCTTAATCGTAACATGGATCATGGCTTGTGACTTGTGCTGATTATGATTATTATTATTATGGACT
The DNA here is from genome assembly GCA_021605205.1 of Aegilops longissima. NCBI lineage: Eukaryota > Viridiplantae > Streptophyta > Magnoliopsida > Poales > Poaceae > Aegilops > Aegilops longissima. The sequence continues at coordinate 86,995,181 of CM038680.1, forward strand.
AACCCATTATATTATTGAGTACCCACGGACGGTTCTACCTCTGGATATTCATTGTGATTATTTACTTTATAAGCCCTTTACGTGGTGTCATTTGAGGCGCCTGACCGTGGCATTGCTTGTTATTTATTTACTTTATAAGCCCTTTATGTGGTGTCGCTGAGGCCTTGATCGTGGCATGCTTGTTATTTATATACTTTATAAGCCCTTTATGTGGTGTCGCTGAGACGCCTCGATCGTGGCATGCTTGTTATTTATATACTTTATAAGCCCTTTATGTGGTGTCATTTGAGGCCTGATGTGGCATGCTTGTTATTTATATACTTTATAAGCCCTTTATGTGGTGTCGCACGACGCATCGATCGTGGCATTTATTTCCACTCCATTATTGCATATTCATGTTGCATATAAATAACCTGCTGCATGCATAAAAGATTTTATTTATGACCGACGATGTGATCATAGAATATTTCAAAGCATGATTATCATTTATATTATCCCAGTGTTCATAATGTTTGCGAGTACATTCAAAGTACTCACCGGCTTGTCCCTCAGCTATTGTCTTGGCCAGATTTCTTGCTTGGAGAGGAGCGTTGCGATGACAGTCCGGAAACTAAGCAGCGGTGATAGCAGCCTCGCGAAGATAGGAGTTAACCTGGTCACTGTTCCTGTGGGAAATGGAGTCCCATAGACACCGATGATTCACAAACCGCTTCCGCCATCACCCACTAGAAACCATTTGTTGTACTCATAGGCCAGAATGGTCTTGTACTACATATTTTGTATTTTGCTTGGAATTTGTGTATCAGGTTGGTGCCTCATCAGCTAACAGTAATCCTAGGGCTGGTGAGCACAAGGGCCATTTTCTGAGAAATCAATACCCGGAAAATCGGTCGTGACAAACTTGGTATCAGAGCCAGGCTGACCATTGGCTAATCCTGTCTTAGCCAGGTCGAAAAACTTAGGCAAACCAACCCACTAGACCTGAACCTAACCCCAGCCAAGCTTCTCGTGCAAGATAGCCACACAGTGACCCGACACCTTTTGGCAGTCGGTGCCCAACCTATCAACCTAGCCTATCGATCACGCACCAGTGACCAGCACCCAAGGTGTCTCATTCGCAAGCGTGCGAAGGAAGACTTCGCCCCCTTTTCTATAAAAAGGGCACGCTAGCCTCAACCCAGCACAGCACAGCCTCTACCCCCAAAACCAAGCCATAATGCCTGGCCCCGTCGTGCACAATGAGACCACAGCAACCAACCTTGGAGGTTTTGTGACCGTGCTAGCAAACCTCACCCGCCGTGCCTTCGCATTAGAAGAGCCCCCAGAATATGTTGTGTACCAAGGGCCCATGAGCGGTGAGAGTCGTCAATTCTGGGCCACTGTACACATCTACGGTAGGGGTCTATCGCCAGAACGCCCCTACAGGTTCACCGGAAGGACAACCTCCTTTGAGCCACAAGCCATCCAACTAGCTGCTCGAGAGGCTATAGTTCAACTCCAGCACTTGTCGCCCAGAGTTAACTGTCGCTCCTTCTACTACTACCCCAGCCGTGAAGGGTATGGTAGGCCACCCCAAGTTGCCAACGGAGATCACGAGACGGATCTCCTTTCAAGCACCTAGTGCGCTATGTAGGTGCACTAGAGGAACTGTTCAATCAGATCACCCTTGATCTGATCGCAGCTCGTGGAGAACTGGTTCGCCGAGCCCCGACGAGAGAAGAGGACGAGCCCGACGCCGACAACCCAGTCGTGCTGTTCAGACACCCGATTGAGTCCCTGAGGGCTGCCCCGGCCATCGGCCAAGGTGCTTTGATGACCCCAGAAGTGCTTCGTCGCCTTTTGGGAGCGCACTCCAATGGGATTGTGGCCAAAAATCCCCGCGATGGTCATCATCGCTACCCCGACCCTGCAGCCCCTCCACCCCCTCCAGCTAATCCCGATAGTGAGACCCAAGGAGAAGCCTCGACATCCACAAGGCACGCCCGCTTGGATATAAACGAGGTAGACTAAGTCACCCGAGTAGCGCCGAGTCTCAGTGTATCCTTGCATTATGATCGTGTGACCTTGTAAATAAACGCAGCTTGTTGTTGTGCCTCTGTTTTAAATAGTAACTTTGCATAAGTATGTCAGCCTGCAGTTGCATTATTATTCCGGACGCAGCTACCAAAAACCAACCCCGACGACACCCACAGTACCACGTCACTCTTGTGAGATATGTGTATCTGTGGCTTTGACCCCGACCCCATGAGAACAGAACCGACCAAACTAGTACCCCTCACCGCGGTAATAATCCAGCACGGATGCTATATAAAACGGCCACCGCGTGACCTTGCCAAGCACCTCTCACCTTGTGCGCCGCCCTCACAAACCATTTCTTGCCATGCCAACCCCTAGCATTTATCTGAGGACCCCAGATGCAACCCCGGGTAGCTTTGTCAAAATATTGTGGGACTTTACCTGCAGTACCATGGGTTCTACCCAGCCACCCCAGTACGAGCTGCTCAAATCGAGAATCACCCCATCCACCTCGGAATATTGGGCAGCAGTACACATCCCTCCCGTAAACCCGAACCAAGATCCAACGGAGGTCTCCTTCGTGGGGAAATCTATGCCGACCCCACATATGGCCATAGAAGCTGCTGCGTACGAAGCGCTTGCTCACCTTTGATTTGCGGTACCCTATGCTAGCGACCGAGGGTATTATTACTTCCCGAGTCGCGTGGCACCCGGAGAAGTAGCATCTTTTCCCGGTGGACGAATTGAGAGAGACCCAGTACTGGCCAACATCGTCCAGTATGTCATCGGTCAAGAGCATTTAACCCAACGTGTGATGGGTTATCTCCAGAGCCTCGCGGATTTAAATCCTCAGATCTCCATCGGTAGACCACTGAGGCCCGACCAGGAGAGACGCATTCATCGACTGGTCAATCCGCTTCCCTCGATAGAAGAAGAGTGTGCCCCGATTCCAGAGACTTTTTCTCAGGACCCTGTCCACTTACCACTGATGTTGTAGATGTCACTACCATGTTATTGTCCCTGCATTTGTTTATGTGTTGCAATGCATGTGCGGTATCCTAATTTTGTACGATGAATTAAAGTTTTTAAATTCAAATAGTGTGAGTGGTCTTTACTACGGTAATTTGTGATTGAGTGTTTTTCCCTCGAAATAAATTTCGGAGTAAGATTTTGTTTTCCCTGAGTTGTCACGGCATATATCCCTCCCCGACATGGATTTTTTTTATTCACACAGCACCACGGCAGCAACTCACAACCGCAATCACTCGAACACATACACTGCTTGCAAAACCTGGCAACCGTGTTGCATCTAACTGAACACCTCCCGACAACAGTTAGCACCCGACACACCCCACCTACTCCTCGTGATCACCGCCACCGCGGAGAGCCAACACTCGAGCAGCAGCATCGCGACGATCATCGAGGATCATCGCGCACAGGAGCACGGAGAGCCCCAGCACTGCTGCCAGCCCTCCGCACACCAGGATCACGTACCAGTTCGGCGCCACCTCCGCCATTAGAGCCTCGCCTCGAGCTTCGGCAAACGGAAACAGAGGAGAAGGAAGGAGAAGGAGGAGCGAGGCTAGGTGTGAGGAAGAAGAAAGGAGCACCCCGGTCGTTTTATAGCTCGAGATCGGTGTACGGTGGGCGAGGTGCACCCGCGCCGCTCGTCACTCAACCGCCGGTCTTCGGAGGCGAATCCGCGAGCAGTGCCGACAGCACACTGGCCCGCGAGGTGAGTGCACGCTGCACCGGCAGCTAGCACGCCGCGCACTACCGCAGTACGGCCTAGATGCCCTACGCGCTAGACGTCGCCGGTGGAGAAAGCACGGGAAAGCGCGCGGGAGAGAGGAAGAAGAGAGAACCAGAGGAAGAAGAAGAGATCGACAAGGACCCGGGTCCACAGCCGACCGATGGGAGCACTGTGTGCTCTCGGCACGCGACCAACGTATTTTAGAATTTAGGATTTACTCTAAATTTACTGCGTCCAATGTGGAAATCGCTCGTTTTTTCCCAAACCATGGATTTCTCCACGCAGCGCCAGTGTCCCACACTGTAGCTTTACACCACTATTTGCCCTCTCACTGTAACCGCATTTTTCCGCTTAGGTAAAGTAATTGTTTTGATATGGTTAAAGTAATATTTTCAAAAACAATCCTTAACAAATCTCGAGGATGAGATTTTTCTTAAGGGGGGTAGTGTTGTGACACCCCAAAATTTTAACCTTGTTTTATAAATTAAAATTTTGCGAGGAAACTCAAACTTTTATTTTTTCTGGATTTTCTTTTGATTTCAGAACCATTCCTTTATTGGCTATTACAAAGTCTTTACCCCAAGTGGAAACTTTCCAATTATTGTTGGACTTGTTTACCCTCTCAAATAAAACAATCCTTTTATCAGTGGGATTGTTTATATAATTTTTTTTCCCTGAGCTCTATTTCTCTAAATTGGTTTTTCATCAGTTTTAGGGTTCCATTTGCACTGCAACCCTTTGATAAATTTATTTAAAAATCCCACCAAAATTTGGAGATGTCATGTGATGTTTTTGAACCACTTTTATGCAAGAATATATTTCTTCCATTGGATATTTTGAGTTCTACACCAAGTTTTCAAATCTGGCCAGTGGGCAATTTTTACACTACAACCGGTCTAAATATTCCTTTAAAACTTCTACCAAAATTAGGGGAGGTCAGTAAGAGTATATTATTCATCTTTATGCAAAAACCCATTGATGTTCTTGAAAATTTTGTGTAAATCGTCCTCATTTTCATTCTGTTCCAACTTGGTGATTTGTACAGCAACCATATCATAACTTGCCCTTTTTGATGTGATTCCTTTTCCTACTTATAGCCCATCCTACAAAACCCTTAAGTCCAGGAGAGTGGCCCCATGGGAGTAATTTTGGTCCATGAAACCATATTCTTTTCTTTCTGACCAGATTTGGTTTCCTTAAATATTTGCACTAACAAGTTTCTAGTTTTTCCAAACTAACCTTACCACCCTCTTATTCATCCAAAGAGACTATGATCTGGATATTTTGGACCCTCCAAGAGTTGCCTAGATGCCATTGGCATTCTGTCAAACACCTAGAGTGCATGGACAACTTTGGCATGATTTTTGTTTTGCACTGTGACCTTGCACCTCTGGACAAACTAGCATGTCCACTAAGCTCCTGGACGGCCCTAACCTAGCCCTGCTAATTGCCAGTCTCACTCACGCTCTCTAACCCACGCTGGCATTTCGCCGAACGCCTGGCGTGCACGCTCTGGGCGCGGCCAGAGCGCGCGTTTTGCACGTGCGTGCGCACGCGTCGCCGCGTCCCGCTGCCGCCTCCCCCGCGCCCGTTCTGGCCCCTCCCCTCTCCCAGTCGATGCAGCCGGCTCCTCCCTCGCCGCAGGGCCACCTGGCCCCCTCTCCTGGCGCCCTACAGCGCCGCCACCGCAAGTCGCCATCGCCGCCCGACAGCCTCTGCACTGGTCGGCGCCGCCCGAGCCACACCAACGCGCCAGCTCGCCCGTAGAGCAGTCCGAGCTCATCCACAGCATGTCCGCAGGCGCCCGTCGCCGCCACGTCCCCCTACAAGCTACAGAACGTCGGTTCGCCGGCATCCTTATCCACCGCCACGGAACCGACCTCGTCGCGCTACAAAAGGAGGCCCCCGAGCTCATCCGAGCACTCACGCGACCTCAGGCCACCCCCATGGCACCCCCACAGCCAGCAATCGTCGGGGGGAAGCCGTCTTCCCCAGCTCCGGCCGGTTCGGCCGCCGCCATGTACCAGTCCATTTCGTCGCGAGAAGAGCCCCTCCAGTCCAACCAGTGCTACCAACCTTCTCCACTCGACCTTGCGGAGCCGCCCAGCACCTCAAACGCGATCGAAAGCCACCGTAGTGCAAACCCCCAAAACTCCCGAAGCCACCGGCCGCCGTGAAGCTTGCCGCGGGCAACTCCCTCCGTCCCCGCCGGCAAGTCGACCACCGAAAGGACCGCCTCGATCCCCTGAGCCCGCGGGTGGCCTAGGTTTCCCTAACGGTGCCGCCGTTCACCGGCGAGCCTCGCCGGAGTCCCGCCCCCGCTCGGGCAGAGAAAGAGGAGGGAGGGAAGACCAGTCAAACCTGACCAGTGGGCCCAGGAGACCCACCGTCAGTGACCAGCCCCGCTGCCACGTGTTTTAAGTGGTAGCGTATTTGCAAAGTACGTGTTCGACGTGTACACACTCGAATCGTTTTCTTTTCCTTTTCTGTTTATTTTTAAAACCAGAAATTTGACTAAACTTTGAGTGGCTATATCTTTTTAAATAAAACTCCAAATGAGTTGATTCTTTTTCCTACCTCTCTCAAATTTAGTCTAGTTTATTTTAAGATTTATTTGAAAAAAATTCAAGCACCTTTTTTGCACTGTTTCTAAAGTATGTGTTGTTTGAATATTTTTGAAAATAGGGATTTGGAGAGGAGATTATAACTTTCAATTTTTTTGGAGTGCACCTCACCCCTCCACAACTTGAAGGCAAGCATCCTGAACCCTGGCATAATATTTTTGGTGTGTTGGTTGACACGATTATAACGCCACCTTATTTCGAAGAATTCGTTATTTTATGTGGTGATTCGATCATTTGCATGAATGTATATTGGAGATTTCTTGCTGTTAGAAATGGATATACTTGTGATGGTAATCGCCCTCGTATGCCTTGCATGCATGCCGGAAAGAAGTCCAGGAAAGCCTCTGCCTTGGGTAGGCGTGAGCTTGCCCCCGGTCTCCGTTGGGACGGTTATGTCCGGTATGGCATGGTAAGGTATAATGAGTAGTGATTCTGTTGGTTGAAATATATTTGTTATACATGTCATGCAGGGAATTTGTAAACCTCCTGAGTCGACCGTAGATCGAGTCTTGTTCCAGTAACCCACATACTTGACTCGTACTACCACTTGTCCCTGCCGCAGGTAGGGTACGGTTCAGTAAGTTGTCAACCCCTTTCTTGGCACACACCATATAGAGAGGCTATGGTGGAAGATACCGGCTGCATCCGGTAGGCATGCCACCTGGTCCGGGGGCATGGGTGTTTCTAGTTGGGACCGAGAGGGGGGCACCCCTTAGAGCGCGCGATATAAATTTGATCCCATGCTACGCGAGGTTGTAGCCTCCCCACTTAGAGTTTTGCTTGACAGGTGTCATGGGTGATTCCAGACACCTGGAAGTTAAGCTGGTGTGTGCAAGTCAGGTGTGTTTTCAGTTAAAGACCGTAGACGGAATTAGTCCCGATGGACTAAAGGAATCCGTTACTCGTGGGTAAAGAGTACACCCTCTGCAGAGATTAAATCTATTCGAATAGCCGTGTCCATGGTTAAGGACTACAGTCTGGGATGGGTCAAGTGTCGGTCTTAGTGCCGGTCTTCGGAGGAGAAATTGCTTAATCAGAACATGGATCATGGCTTGTGACTTGTGCTGATTATGATTATTATTATTATGGACTAACCCATTATATTATTGAGTACCCCTGGGACGGTTCTACCTCCTGGATATTCATTGTGATTATTTACTTTATAAGCCCTTTACGTGGTGTCGCTGAGACGCCCGACTGTGGCATTGCTTGTTATTTATTTACTTTATAAGCCCTTTATGTGGTGTCGCTGAGACGCCCGACTGTGGCATGCTTGTTATTTATATACTTTATAAGCCCTTTATGTGGTGTCGCTGAGACGCCCGACTGTGGCATGCTTGTTATTTATATACTTTATAAGTCCTTTATGTGGTGTCGCTGAGACGCCCGACTGTGGCATGCTTGTTATTTATATACTTTATAAGCCCTTTATGTGGTGTCGCACAGACGCCCGACTGTGGCATTTTATTTCCACTCCATTATTGCATATTCATGTTGCATATAAATAACCTGCCTGCATGCATAAAAGATTTTATTTATAACTGACGATGTGATCATAGAATATTTCAGTGCATGATTATCATTTATATTATCCCAGTGTTCATAATGTTTGCGAGTACATTCAAAGTACTCACTGGCTTGTCCCTGGCTATTGTCTTGGCCAGATTTCTTGCTTGGAGAGGAGCTTTGCGATGACAGCCCCGGAAACTAAGCAACGGTGATAGCAGCCTCGCGAAGATAGGAGTTAACCTGGTCAGCTGTTCCTGTGGGAAATGGAGTCCCATAGACACTGATGATTCACAAACCGCTTCAGCCATCACCCACTAGAAACCATTTGTTGTACTCATAGGCCAGAATGGTCTTGTACTACATATTTTGTATTTTGCTTGGAATTTGTGTATCAGGTTGGTGCCTCATCAGCTAACAGTAATCCTGGGGCTGGTGAGCACAAGGGCCATTTTCTGGGAAATCAATACCTGGAAAATCGGTCGTGACAACTCTTTGAAGTTATTTGTGTTGGTTGAATAGATGAATCTGAGATTGTGTGATACATATCGTATAATCATACCCACGGATACTTGAGGTGACATTGGAGTATCTAGGTGACATTATGGTTTTAGTTGATTTGTGTCTTAAGGTGTTATTCTAGTACAAACTCTATGATAGATCGAACAAAAAGAATAGCTTTATGTTATTTTACTACGGACTCTTGAATAGATCGATCAGAAAGGATAACTCTGAGGTGGTTTTGTACCCTACAATAATCTCTTCGTTTGTTCTCCGCTATTAGTGACTTTGGACTTTTGGAGTGACTCTTTGTTGCATGTTGAGGGATAGTTATATGATCCAATTATGTTATTATTGTTGAGAGAACTCGCACTAGTGAAAGTATGAACCCTAGGCCTTGTTTCCTAGCATTGCAATACCGTTTACGCTCACTTTTATAATTAGTTACCTTGCTGTTTTTATATTTTCAGATTACAAAAACCTATATCTACTATCTATATTACACTTGTATCACCATCTCTTCGCCGAACTAGTGCACCTCTACAATTTACCATTGTATCGGGTGTGTTGGGGACACAAGAGACTCTTTGTTATTTGGTTGCAGGGTTGTTTGAGAGAGACCATCTTCAACCTACGCCTCCCACGGATTGATAAACCTTAGGTCATCTACTTGAGGGAAATTTGCTACTGTCCTACAAACCTCTGCACTTGGAGGCCCAACAACGTCTACAAGAAGAAGGTTGTGTAGTAGACATTACCATCCACTCTGCAGCAACACAGTTATGACCAACCGGCGCTCCAAGCTCCATCCATCGGGTCTTCTCGACCTTCGCAATATCAAACTTCCCGGTGACCTGGGCAGAGAGACACACAGAGACATCGAGATTAACTAGTGGCATCAACCCATAAAGAACAAACAAGATATCATGCCAAAGCAACATACATTTGTAAAGCAGCAACATGAACAGTATGCACTGCAAAGATTTTATACCAGGAAAAATCACAGCAGCCTAAAAGCCTACGTATGCACTACATTGGTTGATAGCCACACCACCAAAAGATTATCAACTGCAACAACACTGGCCACTAAATATTATCAACTGCAGCAAAGGGATTATGCTTGACTTGTAATGCACCTTCATTGTTACCAACTAGTAGCTAGTTTAGTTTGTAGGTATAATTAACAGGGCAACAGCTGTTCCTACTGCCGGAGATCACAGGGCGAGGAGATGAAGAAATTTGATTTGGCACAAACAGTCAAAAGGTCTCTGGATAATGACGCTTAGAAAGTATTTGATATGTGCAAGCAAGCAAACGAATTAAAGCATCCATCCATAAAGCATTTGATATGACGCCTAGTTTTTTCAATAAGTAGCTTGTACTAAAATGCTGAATTGAGCAGGATAAAGAAGACCGTTATTACTATCCATTATTGAAGTGTGTTCATGATCCTTGCATGGTCGCCAGGGTAGCACTGCTGGAGATCACACAGGGCGAGGAGATGAGCATATATTATTTGGCACATACATTGAGCTCAAAAGGCCTTTGGATAATGACACCTAGAAAGCCTTCTATATGTGCTAGCATCAAACTAAAACCATAAAATAAGCACACCTAAGAAATCCAAGATACAAGCAAAAAAAATTACATTGCTTTCAGAAGTACTCCCTCCCAAAATACTTGTGGTGGTTTTAGTTCAAATTTGAACTAAAAACATGACAAGTACTTTGGAAGAGAGGCAAACAAGGACGACTTGACTTTGGATTCACAAGCACATAAAATGAAATTGACAAAAATTTCACATCACAGCACGTATGGCTGGCTGGCTAATTGATCCATCATACAATACTAGTATATATACAAAATGACAAGTAATTGAGCAGGACAAATAGAAGAAAGGACATTAGAGGGAAAATGTGAATTGACCGGCAAATTGCTTGAAAGCTACAAATGGGTCTTGTTTCTGAAAACTTCACAAAAAAGGCCTAGTTTTTTACAAGTCCTGGCCATTTTCTTGTTTAACGAATGAGAGGGAATGTACATGGGCATAAATTGCAGTCCCATACAATGGTAACACTAGGAAATATGATGAAAACACGTCAACTAGTCGAATGTACAAAATCTAACAAACCTTCGAATTGTATCGTGGACCAAAAACAACCATAATAACTGACTTCTTATTCCTACAAGACAGGTACTACCCATGATCTCTATGTGTTTCTTTCTTTCAAAAAAGGCCAAGCCCTTCCATACAAAGAAAAGTAGTGCATGTACACCCATGCAATCAACAAAGGATGAAGGTGCCCACTGGGAATCCAGAAATTAATTAGTGCACTTAATCATTCTGGCAAGCTAACAGGTTCCACAATAAAATAATCAACCACAGCAAGCTAGCTCTGTTCACCACAATTCTTAAGGCAAGAAGCTATTTCAACAGCACTGCAACCAACCTCCATAAATTTGGCAGAAAACAAACACTCGTTTTTTGTTTGAATTCTCAGAGACAGATGACACTACTACTAAAAACTTGTTTGAATCATCACTCACATCTCGTCTCATCTCTTGGGACCGGGAATATTACTCTTTTTCATCTCATCAGAAGAGAGTCGGGAGGATTCACCTTACTCTTTGTAGCCGAGGCGGAACCACAATGCCACCATCACACGGTGACGGTGGAGAGCTGGACGAAGATGAGACCGAGTGTGATATCACAACAAGTCAACGAGTATATATATGGTCAAATTTCTTCAGTGTATCTTCCAGCGACACGCTTGTCGATCTGCAAATATTGCCAATTGTTATTAGTTCCCAAAAGCATATTTATTTGCTTAAGGAATCATTTTTTTACTGGGTACTAATATTATCTCAGTCAACGTCAACTCAAACATGTGTCAGTTTTTTCAGAGAAAATAAGCCACATAGCAACTAAGTAGTAATCATGTTATTCTTACAAACATTCCTAAACATGGTTTTTTTTACTGAAATCACTTACCGGGTACTATATACTCCCTCTGTCCGAAAAAGCTTGTCTCTCAAATGGATGTATCTAGCACTAACTTTATGCTAGATACATACATTTGAGAGACAAACTTTTTCGGACGAAGGGAGTATGTATTAATGTTCATGGTGATATATGCAAAATGCTTTTCAGAGAAAATTAGGAATTAAAAACCAAATGTGTCAAGGCAAGTATAGTCAAAACCTGCAACAACCTATGGTGATATATGTGGTAAGTAGACCAACAGTTTCTCTCCAGTATAGCTGCTCCTACAGCCAGACATTTCTATAGCAAGGGAAGCAGACCAGCAGACCTACTTTCATCGGTAAAAAAGGAAGCAGAGCCTTTGAACTCGGCAACATTGAAGGCATTTCTCGAAAGTAAAATAAAAACCATTGACACTAAAAAATATATGGTTGGAACAAGAAGGGGCATGCTTTCTAAGAAAAGCTGATACCCCAACAAATATGTCCAAAACTGAAATCATTTTTTTCTTTTTTTTGGTTCAGATATCATTTACGGGGTAGTATATCTCAGTCAGCCTCAATCAAACATATCTAAATTTTTCAGAAAAATAAGCCCATGGCAGTTAAGAAGCAGTAATCATGCTATTTTTACAGCCGTTCCTAGACATGATCAAAAATACTGAAATCGTTTATCTGGTACTATATCTTGGTCGGTGTCAACTTGAACATGTCTCAGTTTAGACAAAACAGGCAAATATCAGGTAAGCGGTAAGCATGTCTCAGTTTGTGAGCTTGGGAAGAGTGTGATGACCATGGGAGCAGAGGAAAGGAGAGGAGTGGGAGGAGCTCACCATTGCGATTTTGTAGCCGATGCCGAATAGCACTGCCGCTGTCACACGGCACAGGGGCCAACAGAAGATGCAGAGGTCAGAGACCAAGCCTACCAACGCGCACACCTCAACAGCAACCTGATCATGACCAGTGGAAAAAAATATTCTTAGCAAATTCACATCGAATCCTCCATATTACGTCTTCTATACAAATATGACAGTCAGCACATGCTTTATAGTTTCTCACGCATAAAATTCATATTACATGAAAAGGCATTGCAATACAGGAACACCTACAAGAAAAACACCACTGTGCTGCTATCCTAGCTACTACAAGGCTTGCTTCTACTTCAAGTAGTGCTGCTACAACCAGAGACCAACCCCTAACCAGACATCGTCATGGCACGATTGCCATGAGCCCAGAGAAACCAAATAGCCGTGGACCGATGGCCACGAGCTCGGAGCAACCGGAGCAAAGGAAGAGAAGAGCTAGAGGAGCTCATCGCGTCACATAGGAAAATTAGCATCTTCGATAAAGTTTACATAGTCGCCTTCTAAGGCCACACACACACACACACACACACACACACACACACACACATTGTCCATACGAAAAGAACTGAAAACTAATAAATATACTTACTATACACAAGATGCACGCAAGCTGAAAATGTGTGAGGATCTGAGGTGCATGCCTTGGTGACATAAACGACAATAGCAGAATGCATTACATAGATAACACATAAGCACGTGCAGCTGATAGGGAATAGCAGTCTAGCAGAGGAGACGAAGTACAAAGTAGTAGGCCAATGACCAAGGAACCAGTTTAGGATAAGAGGAATGGTGCCTAATTAATAAATAAATATTCTGCATTACACATAATCAAAACTTGAGCGAAGGAGCTAAATCACAGTGCTCTATTCTAATCTTCCATGGATCTTGCCTGCGTCTCACTGACCAAGATGTTAAAATCAAAAAACAAAGGTAATGGGCACCAGAAAGATTGATCTTTTAAGCTCAGAACTGCAAGTCATTCACAAAAGCCATGTCTTGAAATTCCACCCAACGAAATGAGACTTAATTTATTATATATTTGTACATAGGCAAAGCAGAACAAAAGCGAATTTTTGGTTGTTGGGTCCCTGGATAACTTGAGCTATCTCCTAATCATGCAAATGAGTTCCCCACTAAGAACAACACACTGATGAACACCATAGGGATTGCAAGCCTAACACAACATTCCGGTTCTTAGCTTGGCGCACAAATACTAGACAGACAAGAGTGCACCACAACAAAGCATTCATCATATTATTCCAGTAGTAAATAGAACATACATCTACCTGATTGCAAGAGTTGTGACCTTAGTCAAAGTTTAAGCATGCACATACATACAAATTTGAACCAAAATTACTTTGGTACGCATCAGATGCGGAGATGAAGAAAACCAAAATAAAAAGAGAAGGGGAGGAGGGATGCATACATACCCTTGTTGATGCTTTGGGGGAGAGGGTGATTCGGAAAGTCTATAGTTATCATCGCAAAGGGTGCTCAGGCCAGCGAGGGTGCCTGCCAGGATGGTGTAGCTCCTATTATTGTCATTTCACATGCCTGCTGTTGATACGTCTCCAACGTATCTATAATTTATGAAGTATTCATGCCATGTTTACGATAGTTATATATGATTTTGGTATGATTTGATTAGAACTAACCCGGACTGACGTTGTTTTCAGCAGAACTACCGTGGTGTTGTTTTCGTGCAGAAATATAAGTTCTCGGAATGCGACGAAAATCAACGGAGATTCTTTCTGGAAAATATGAAAAATACTGGAACAAAAATCTACCGGAGGGGAGTCACAGGGGCCCCACGAGGGTGGGGGCGCGCCCACCCCACTGGGGCACGCCCCCTGCCTCATGGACTCCCCGAGGGCCCCCCTGACGTGAAATCAACGCCAACTCCTCCTATAAATATAGAAACCTTCGGGAATTAACCTAGATTGGAAGTTCCACCACCGCAAGCCTCTGTAGCCACGAGAAATCAATCTAGGCCCTCTCCGGCACCCTGCCGGAGGGGGCCATCGTCACCGGAGGCCATGGAGGAGGATCCTGAAGGGGCCATCATCGCCATGAAGGCCAAGGACTAGAGGGAGAACCTCTCCCCATCTAGGGGGGAGGCCATGGAGGAGAAAGCATAAGGGGGAGAACCTCTCCTCCTCTCTCTCGGTGGCGCCGGAGTGCCATCGGGAGGGGAATCATCGCCGCGGTGATCGTCTTCATCAACATCAACATCATCATCTATTTTATGTGGTCCACTCTCCCGCACCCCGCTGTAATCCCTACTTGAACATGGTGCTTTATGCCACATATTATGATCCAATGATGTGTTGCCATCCTATGATGTTTTGAGTAGATATCTTTTGTCTTTGGGTTGATTGATGATCTAGATTTGTATGTGTTGTATGTTTTATTTTGGTGTTGTCCTATGGTGCTCTCCGTGTTGTGCAAGCGTGAAGGATCCCCGCTGTAGGGTGTTGCAATACGTTCATGATTCGCTTATAGTGGGTTACTTGAGTGACAGAAGCATAAACCCGAGTAAGGAGGTTATTGCGTATGGGATAAAGGGGACTTGATGCTTTAACTCTATTGTTGGGTTTTACCTTAATGATATTTAGTAGTTGCGGATGCTTGCTAGAGTTCCAATCATAAGTGCATATGATCCAAGAAGAGAAAGTATGTTAGCTTATGCCTCTCCCTCATATGAAATTGCAATAGTGATTACCGGTCTTGTTAACGATTGCCTAGAACGATTCCGCACACCGATCCATCATTATTCCACACTCGCTATTTATAATATTTAGTAATATATTCTAACTTTATGATAACAACACCTACTTTTATATTTTAGCTCTCCGATACTATGCAAAGTTATCCTCTTCATACCCACAACATAGTTTTATTTCTCGTTTCTAGTGTACGTAGAGTCGTATTAGTGGCAAATAGGACTTGAGAGAATATTGATCTTACCTTTAGCTCCTTGTGGGTTCGACACTCCATACTTATCACTTCCATCATTGGGAATTGCTACGATGATTCCCTGCACTTGGGGATTATCAACTGTGAATGCCGCCGTTGAACCGCCGCGTCCAGTCATCACGTCGCCTGCTACAGGGCGCTTGGGGTGGACAGAGCTTGCTCTCCTATGCTGGGATCCTGCAGGAATTCAAATCCTCTGTCAGTAGTTACACAAACCACAGACAACATGTGTACTCGAGTGTATCTCAAAACTTAGGAGACTAAAACATGCTTATCCATTGGACATGTACAGTTTTGTTAATAAGGATGCTAATTGGCTGCGCTCACAAGAATTTACATCTCTTGTCAGTTTTCATGAGCCAAACCAGAACATGCATGCTAGTCCATTTCAACTTAGTAGAAAGCCAAAACATACAAATCCATTAGGCATATATAGTTTTGTCAATAAGGATGCTAATTTGCTGAACATGGCATCATGAGTAGATAAAAATTATGTAAATATAAAACATTAACAACCACACCGAACAATTAACAGCTCTTGTCAGTTACATGAACCACACAGCAAGAATTAACAGCTCTTAGGCTAGTCATAGTGGGAGGACTTAGCTAGTAACATAATACATCACAAGACAACTTTGCTAGCGCAACTGATCACATGGTGGCATCATACTCTTGGACGATGCCAAGAAGCTGGTTGAGGACCAGGACAAGCTTACCTTGAAGGAGCAGAGCAGGTCGAGGAAGAAGAGGAGCACCGTCATTCTTTGCCGCTGAGGCTAGGTGCACCCATGCATATCTCCTCCTCGAGGAGGACAAGGATGCCACACTCATTATAATACATGGCTACAAAGAAGAGTCAAAATAAAAATGTTATGACAAATGATAGAGATATTTAATTAAGCGCACACAATAAAAACTCACAGCTCACAACAATCATATAATTACGTCACAAGAATTACAACTCGAAACTCACAATGATGGTAGCAGTTAAATGTACAGTTTGTGAGCACAAGTTATTGAAAATGATGTGAAATCAAAACTCTAAAGATGATCCGAGTTAACAAAACTATGCGTGAAGGAAGAAAGTCATGATTAAGAAAAAATTCAACAGCACTGCATCCAGCCTCCAAAAATTTGGCGGAAAACATATATGGTTGGAAACAAGAAATATGTCCAAAGCTCAATCAAACATATCTCAAATTTTCAGAAAAATAGGCCCATGGCATCTAAGCAGTACTCATGCTATTTACACACATTCCTATACATGATAAAACATACTGAACATGTCTCAGTCGGTGTCAACTTTAACATGTCTCAGTTCAGACAAACATTGGCAAATATCAGCTAAACAGTAAACATCTCTTAGTTTGTGAGCTTGGGAAGAGTGCAATAATCATGGGAGCAGAGAAAGGAGAGGAGCAGGAGGAGCTCACCATTCCAATTTTGTAGCTGATGCTGAATAGCACTGCCGATGTCACATGACACAGGGACCAACTGAAGATGCAGAGGCCAGAGACCAAGCCAACCAATGCGCACACCCCAACAGCAACCTGATCATGAACAGTGGAAAAAATAATACTTAGCCAATTCACATCAAATCCTCCATATTACCTCTTCTCTACAAATATGGCAGCCAACACATGCTTTATATTTTCTCACGCATAAAATTCATATTACATGGAAAGGCATTGCAAAATAGGAACTCCTACAAGAAAAACACCACTATGCTACTACGCTAGCTACTACGAGGCTTGCTTCTACTTCAAGTAGTGCTGCACAGACCAACCCCTAACCAGACATGGTCATGGCACGATTCCCATGAGCCCAGAGAAACCACATAGCCGTGGATCGATAGCCACGAGCTCGGAGCAATCATAGCAAAGGAAGAGAAGAGCTGGAGGAGCTCACCGCGTCACGTAGGAAAAATAGCAACTTAGATAAAGTTTACAGAGTCACCTTTTAAGGGGCCACACACACACACACACACACACACATTGTCCGTACGAAAAGAACTGAAAACTAATAAATATCTTTACTCTACACAAGGTGCACGCAAGCTGGGAACGTGTGAGGATCTGAGGTGCCTGCCTTGGTGACGTAAACGGCAATAGCAGAATGCATTACGTAGATAACACATAAGCATGTGCAGCTGACAGCGAATAGCAGTCTAGTAGAGGAGATGAAGTACAAAGTAGTAGGCCAATACCAAGGATTCAGTTTAGCATAAGAGGCATGGTGCCCAACTAATAAATAAATATTCTGCATTAAACATAATCAAAACTTGAGCGAAGGAGCTAAATAACAAGTGCTATATTCTGATCCTCCATGGATCTTGCCTGCCTCTCACTGACCAAGATGTTAAAACCAATAAAGAAGGTAATGGTGTCGGTGAGAACGACACCTATGGGATCACAAGAATCCCTACTACGGTTAGCGGGGCGCGGGGTTGAAAGAAGAGCGGATCAAACAGATAGCACATGATTCGTTTATCCAGGTTCGGGCCGCAAGGATGCGTAAAACCCTACACCTACTTTGGTGGATGTATATATGTGTTCTTGAACTAGTTATGGGGCGTCAAGAGCTCCAAAAAGCCAAATCTCTCCCCTGGTCGCCTCGGGCCTCCTTTTATAGGAAAAAGGGGTTGCCACAGTGGCACACATGAGGTGGAAAGGGTACAGTGACGCGAGGTTATCCTTCGCATTACATGACAAGGCGCATTTAATGTGTCTGCTTAGGTGTCCTTGCTTTATCGGGGGCGGGGGCGAAGCCCGTCCCGTCCGTCGCCGCTCCTCCTCGCGTCGACACGCGCCCTGGCCAGTGATGCCCGTGGTGCCATGTAGGCAGGCAGGCAGCTGAGGTGGCGCGGTGGTGGTGTCTTCACGAAGATCTGTATGCCGCCACGCAGGTGCCTGCCCAGTTGGTTGGGTCGGCAGCTGTATGCGAACAGCGGTGGAGACTTGGTTGGCGTGGGCCTGATGGTGGCCTGTAGACGTCCTCGGCAAGGGCCTTGCCGGGGCCCCGGCAAGGCTCTTGTCGCGGCGCCTGCCGTCGTCCCCGGCAAGGCGCTTGCCGGGGGTCTCGTGGTCTTCCTTGGCTGGTATCTTGCCAAGGGTCGTCGTGTTCTTAGTGCATATCTGATCTTGAATGTTTCTTCACAAAGATCTGCATGCCACCACGGAGACGTCTCCCGAATCCTTGCCCCATGGGGCAGTGGACTCAAGGGCGATTTGCTCCGTAGGCGTGGGGCGAGTTGCCGCGGCAAGGGTCTTGCCGGGGCTGCTAAAGCTGGCCCCGGCAAGGATCTTGCCGGGGGAGCCCGCCTCGTCCCTTGGCTCTTCGTGGTCTTGGTCTTGGCGTTGCTCCAGTTACCTTGAGCTTCGGTCTTACCCTGGCTCACGTCCCTTGCTTGGTGTGGTCGTATGCGGCTCGACCGCCGTGCACAGGATAGGGGTACAAAAAGTGTACCCCTCTTTTTGTGCACCGACAGGAGCCCCCGGGCCTGGGCCACACATAAGCGCAACGCGTTGTTGGGCTAGGCCCAAAAACGGTGCGCGGGCAGGCGGGGCGGTTTTTACCACGGCAAGATTTTTTGCGCGCTGCGCTTCCCACGACTCGCGGGCGTGGCGCGGCGTGGGGAGGTGTGCGTGACGTGGGCGGCATGCGTGGGTTGGTTTTCACACGCATGCGTCACATCGCAGTTAATGAGAAGAAAAAGAGGCGGCCCGCACCCTCCCCGTAAAAAGGAATAACCGCGGGCGCGCTGCTCACTTTGCCTTCCCCTCTTGCGCGTTTCCCAATCTCAGAATCGCCGCTTCTCTTTCCTTCCTCTCTAAGCTTTTGCCACCGTCTGCAGTCGCCGCGTCCCCGGCGCCCCCTGTTCTTCGCTCCTCTTGGCCGTTATGGCGCCTAAATCCACCAAGGGCAAGGGAGGGGCCAAAGACGCCGGAGCGGCGGAGGTGCCGGAGAGTGCGTTGGCAGTGCAGCGGACGCAATCTGCCTTCTTTTCCCCCTCGACGGTCGACGTACACGAGCTTCGGGGGTTGAAGACGGGGGGAGAGAACTCGGGGCACCCGGCCACGCGCGTCATCCCCGCCAACTACGCTGAGGCTGGCCCAAATCGGTACCCATTCTTCGTCGATTACTTCTCCTGTGGCCTTTGTCCCCCATTTTTTGATTTCTTCAGCGACGTCATGCATACCTACGGCTTCCATCTCTTGGATTTTACTCCAAATGTCGTGGCGTGCATGGCTCTTTTCGCGCACCTTTGTGAGGGCTTCGCCGGGGTGCATCCCAACACGGCGCTTTTCCGCCATTAATTCTTCCCTCGGATCCAAACAGGGGGCGCCATCTCTGGTTGCATCGCCTGGATTCCGAAATCCGAGGGAGCATACCCGGAGGGGGCCATGAAGGAGAGGTGGGAAGAATGGCGGGGTCGGTGGTGCTGGATTGAAGAAGAAGACCCGCCGGCGTTCTGTGAAGTCCGTCGGGCGCCGCCGATCCGCAGAAGTGATTGGCATGATGTCGATGCCGACGACGAGAAGCTCACCGTCACCACCACCAGGATTCTTCGGCTTATCGAGGCCGGGCTCACCCTCGAGATGATTGGGGCGGACTTTATCCGCCGCCGGATCGCTCCGCTGCACAACAAGGGGAGGCCGGCCTGGCTTTTCACGAACCCGCAGATATCATGCGGCTTCGCCCCGGCCTCGACCACAACTTCACGGTGATGCAGCATGCTCACTTCTGCCAACGACTCTTCCAGCTCGACGTGGGCCATGATGGCGAGATTGAGCGGACCGGCAAGGCTGGGAGGGCCGCCGCAAAGGCTGGCAAGACCGTCAGGGGGCCCTTGTTCAAGTTGCCAGCGGAAGTGGTCCCGTTGTGCAATAATTCGCGTCGGACCGACATCATTGCCATGATGCCGGACTGCAACGCGCATGGCCCCGTCCAGAGCTGGGTCGCGCCAGATGATGCCCAAGTGCAGGAATTCTTTGATACTCCACAAGAGGGGCGCATCAATGCTGACGCCGAGCGGCTGCTCGTCCAGGACACCAGTCAGGTGGAATTGGACTACATTGCCGCCAGGGCAAGGGAGGCACAGCTTGCCGCGGAGACCGGCAGTGCCGGTGGCGTGGAGGACAGGGTCACGGCGGCCGCGGAGGAGGAGGAGCTCGCCCGATGGGCGGCAGCTGCCGGGGAAGTCAGCAGTGCCGACACCGGGGCCCCGCTTGTCGAAGATGCGGTCGACGAGTCGTCAGAGGAGGAAGCCGAGGACGCGGGCCCGACGCCAGCCACGGGAAGAGGGCGAGTCCTGCGGCAAGCTGGCTCCGGCGAGCCGGTCCGGCCCGGCAGGACTGCGCGGCCTCAATTAACCCTGGAGGGGTCCGGGCGCCACACGAGGGCCACGGCGGCGAAGAGGCTGACGAAGGCCGTGGAGAGGAGGAAGACAACTACCCCTTCCTCATCCAGGCGTGTGCCAACCCCGCCTTCTTCGCCTCCTCCGGCGAACGTCGACCCAGATGTCGACGAGGGGGTCACTTTTGATCTCGGGCCTCTTAGCCCGAAGAGGAAAAGGAAAACTGTGGAAGAGGAAGAGGTGGATGATGAGTAAGTACTCTGTTTCTTACTGCCATCTCCGTTCCTGAATTACGCCACCTATCTTGATCCATTTTTGCTTTTGCAGGGATGCAGAGACGTTGGCCCAGAGGGTAAAGAGGGCCAGGGCCTTGGCGGGCGGCCAGCCCTCGGCTAGTGCTTCAAAGACGCCACTGGTGGTGTTGAGCAGCCCGGACAGCAGCCCCCAGCACAGCCCCCAATGTAAGTTCGTCACCCTCCTCTTATCGACATGTGGTAGGTGTGACGCCCTCGATTCAATCGTACACTAATCATGCACGCAAATGTGTACGATCAAGATCAAGGACTCACGGGAAGATATCACAACACAACTCTACAAATAAAATAAGTCATACAAGCATCATAATACAAGCCAGGGGCCTCGAGGGCTCGAATACAAGTGCTCGATCATAGACGAGTACAGACATAAGTTAAACAAGGTGCCATAAGATGGCTAGCACAAACTGGGATACAGATCGAAAGAGGAACAGGCCTCCTGCCTCGGATCCTCCTAAGCTACTCCTGGTCGCCGCCGGCGGGCTGCGTAGTAGTAGGCACCTCCAGAGTAGTAGTCGTCATAGGCGGTGGCGTCGACTCGGCTCCATCGTCAGTTGCAGCAATCGAGTAGAGGTAGGGGAAAAGGGGAACAAGGCAACCGTGAGTACTCATCCAAAGTACTACAAAACAAGGAGCTACACTACATATGCATGGATATATGTGTAAAGGCCATATCGATGGACTGAACTGCAGAATGCCGAATATGAGGGGATAGCTAGTCTTAACGAAGACTACGCTCGGTCACCGTCTTGCAACAGTAGAGGAGGGCAATCTGAAGTCCTCCAAGTAACATCACATAGCAATAATCCTACCCGCAATCCCTGCTCATATCCACGAGCGAGAGCGACCACCGGTTGTATCCGCACTTGGAAGGGTGTGTTTTATCCATATCCGGTTCTAGTTGTCATAAGCTCAAGGTACAACTCCAAGTCGTCCTGTTATCAAGATCACGGCTATCCGAATAGATTAACTTCCTGCAGGGTGCACCATCTTACCCAAAGACGCTTGATCCCATTTGGCGGACACACTTTCTGGGTCATGCCCGCCGCGGAAGATCAACACGCCGCAGCCCCACCTAGGCACAACAGAGGCCAACACGCCGGTCTAAACCTAAGCGCGCAGGGTGCAGGCCCATCGCCTCGAAAGCACACCTGCGTTATGCGTCTGTGGCGAAGCAGACCTAGCCTAGCAGCGTTCCAGTCCAATCCGGCGCGCCGCCCGCCGTCGTGACGTCTCAAGTGCTTGGTGATACCACGACGCCGGATACCCATAACTACTCCAGCGTAGATGGTTAGTGCGTATAAGCTCGTAGCCAACTCAGATCAAATACGAAGACCTCGTTAAGCGTGTTAAGTATCCGCGAACGCCGAACAGGCCAGCCCACCTCTCTCCTAGGCGGTCTCAACCTGCCTGCCGCTCCGCCTCAAAGATCCACTCATGGTGCTCCATCACCGACCCGACTTTAGTCTCCACATATCATGTATAAGTATATAGTATATACCGTGATCAACTCCCGAGTGATCATGGCCCGATAGTATAGCACGCAGACGGACAAGAATGTAGGGCCATAGATGAAAGTACTAGCATCCTATACTAAGCATATAGGATTGCGTAAGGTAACAATGTATAACAAGGACAAAGCTATGCAGCGAAGATAGGAGTATCAAAAACAAGAATATGCTATACTACTCTAATGCAAGCAAGATAGAGAAGAGTAGGCGATATCTGGTGATCGAGGGGGCTTGCCTGGTTGCTCGCAAGAAGAGAGGGTCGTCAACACCGTAGTCGAATCGGCCAAAGCAGCGTCGGTCTCGTAGTCTCACCAAGAGAAGAGGGGGAAGAAACAATAAATATAAAGCAGGCATAGCATCACAAAGTACAACATGGCAAATAGCTGTGTCGGATGTGACCTAACATATGGCTACACGATATAGGTGAAGAAATTCAACCGAATGTATTCCGGTTAGGACTAATGTCAAACAGATGACCGGAGGGGGAAAGTTCCATGTTCAGCATGCTAGGAGCATGTGACAGATGAACGGACCATGTATTCGGATTCGTTGGATTTTTCTGAGCAACTTTCATATAGAAAACATTTTCATCGGAGTTACGGTTTAAAAGATATGATTTTCTAAAGATTTAAATCATTTTCTGATTTTAATTAGTTATTTAATTGGAACATTATCCAGAACAGTACATGATGACGCAGGCATGACATCAGAGTGACGTCAGCAGGTCAACTGGTCGGTTGACCAGTCAAACCAGACAGGTGGGTCCAGTGGGACCCACATGTCATTGTCAGGACACTAACAGGGGGGTTTAACCTAACTAAATGGGGTAATTAGCAGGTGGGGCCCGGTAGTCAGTGAGAGGTTAGTGTTTAATTAATTAATTTAATTAATTATAAAGTTATCTATTTATTTTTATTTGTTTATTTAGGTGGGGCCTATAGGTCAGTGAGACAGGGGCGGCCCGGTCGTGATTGACTGACTCACCAATCTGTGTAATGGGGACCTAGGCCCACCATCGATAACCCTGTGGTGGGGCCCGAGGTGCCAGGTCAGCAGGGCAGGCTCTCGCCGCCGGTGACCAAAAGCACGACGCTGACCCGCCGGAGTT
Source organism: Aegilops longissima (assembly GCA_021605205.1). Taxonomy (NCBI): domain Eukaryota; kingdom Viridiplantae; phylum Streptophyta; class Magnoliopsida; order Poales; family Poaceae; genus Aegilops; species Aegilops longissima. The sequence goes on from CM038680.1 coordinate 87,018,694, forward strand.
CGCCGGAATTTGCGCACAGGGCACGGGGAGGAGCGGGGCTAGGCTCGTTCGAACGAGCGCGAAGAGGCGCATCTAGTGGTGGTGGTGGTTTGCCCGGGGACGGCCGGAATAGCCACCGGCGGCGAGCACGGGCGGCGATTGGCTTCGGCCACCATTGGGGACGGGGCTACGGGCGCCCAAAAGCCGCGTGGGGCAGCGCGTTCTGGCCGGGGTTCGGGCGCAACCATTCATGATCACGGCCGGGCTGGGAGGGCGGTGTCGACGGTGGCGCCGACCATGGCAAGGACGCCGAGCTCGGGCGGTCGAGCTAGGGAGGCGAAACAGTGCGAGGAGAAGAAGGAGGGGGAAGGAGCTCACCGTGCGGGCGCAAGGAGGCCCGTGAGTGGCGCGGGAGCGCAGGGGAGGCCGGGTCGGGAACCACCGGCAGCCGAGGCGGAAGGGGCGAGGTGGATCCGACGCCAAGGTGCCTTCCGGCTCCAACTGCGCGCACCGGTCGATGAGGAGGAGAACGGCGGACGTCTACGGCATGATGGGGAGGCGTATGGAGGACGGGGGCCGCGAGGACGACGGAGAACGGCGGCGACTGTGTTCGTGAGGGGAGAGAGAGGGGATCTGGGGCGAGGGGAAACGAGGGGGCTCTAGGGTTTGGGCGCCAGGAGGGGTCGCCGTCGACCTAGTAGGCGCCGGGTGCACGGATGGCGCCAGCGTGGCCATCGGGCGCCGTGGACGGGCGCTTCGGTGTCCACGGGGGTGGGGTGAATAGAGGAAGAGGAAGGAGGGGGGGGAAGGCCGGCGGGCCAGGTGGGCTAGGCCCAGTTGGGCCTGTGGCCGGCCTGGCTAGCTGGGCCGCGGCCCAGCAGGGGAGGGGGGTTTTCTTTTCCTTTTCTTATTTTCTTCTTTTCTGTTTTTAGCTTATTTAAAATGTCAAAGCATTTTACAAATTTTTGTGCACCCCACCATAATTAGGTTTGTTATTTTAGACAACCCCCGAACATTTTAGTTTTAGTTTTTGAAACTTTTTATCGTTTGCTTTTGTTTTGAATTTGTTTTAGACTTTGTTTTAGACCGGGTTCGAATCAACGTGAGGTTAGTCACAGTAACCGAGGTGATTACTGTTGCTTAATCATCCGGGTGTTACAAATCTCCTCCACTACAAGAAATCTCGTCCCGAGATTTAGGAGGTAGAAGGAAAGAGTGCGGGGTATTCATCTCGAAGACGATCCTCGCGTTCCAAGGTGGCTTCATCTTCAGAGTGATTCACCATCGGACTTTGAGGAACTTGATCGCCTTCGACGTGTGCGGCGTTCAGCTTGGTCGAGAATGCGGACCGGATGCTCTTTATAGGAGAGGTCTGTTGCAATTCGAGCACTTCATGGTCCATCGCTCGGATTGGGTCCTTGAAGCAGCGTCGGAGTTGTGACACGTGGAACACATCGGGAACCCGAGAAAGGTTCGACGAAGCTCCAGTTGATAAGCCACTTTTCCACGCCTTTCCGTAATAGTGAATGGGCCAATATAGCGAGGAGCTAGTTTTCCCTTGATCCGGCGGTGAGCACCCTTCATTGGTGTAACGCGAAGATAGGCCTTTTCGCTAGGTTGATAGACCATGTCTTTGTGATGACGGTCATAATTACTCTTTTAGACGTGGTCGAGCAGTCTTGAGATTCTCGCGAATAATGCGGACTTGTTCTTCGCATGTTGGATAATATCCGGACGAAGAGTGGGCGTTCCCGATTTCGACCAGTTCGGAGGGTTCGCACTTTCGTCCATATAACACTTCGAAGGGGCCATCTTCGAGACTAGCTTGATAGCTATTATTATAAGAGAACTCAGCATACGGGAGAGATTCCTCCCATTTCTTGCGAAGGAACGACACAAGCTCGAAGCATGTCTTGAGAATTTGGTTGACACGCTCAACTTGCCCTTGAGACTGCGGATGAAACGCGATCTTCGAAGATAAATGAGTACCCATAGCTTCTTGAAACTTGCCCGAATCTTGAAGTGAATAAACTGCCACGGTCCGAACGATAACCGTGGAATACCGTGAAGTGAAACAATTATGGACATATAGAGAGTTGCAAGCTGGCTAGCGGTGATCGTTTCTTTGACCGCCGTAAAGTGAGCAACTTTAGAGAGCGGTCAATGACGACAAGAATTGGATCAATACCTTTCTGCGATTTGGGAAATCCAAAGGACGAAGTCCATTTCAACATGGTCCCATTTCCATTCAGGAATAGAGATAGGCTGCAGAGTTCCAGCAGGCCTTTGGTGTTCTGCTTTGATACGACGGCAAATGTCACACTCAGCAACATAGCGAGCAATGTCTTGCTTCATATTAGACCACCAGAATCTCTGGCGAATGTCTTGATACATCTTTGTACTGCCAGGATCGATACATAGAGGTGTATCATGAGCTTCTTTCATAACCTTCTCGAGTCATATTCAGGTTTTCCTTCTTACACGGCACCACTAGGCGGCCTTTGAAGTACAAGGCGCCATCATCGGCAATAGTGAAGGATGAGGATTTCCTTTCTTGATGTCTTGTTTAAGCTTGTAGACTTGAGTCAAATCCTGCATTGTCTTTATGGTGCCCACGAGATCGGGTTCAACGGCCAGGTATAGAGGGAACCACGGGGAACAACACGGAGATTCATCTTGCGGAACTCCGGAGGAGGGGAGCGAGTGCACCGGAGGAACAATATGGAGGTTTAGCTTTCAATTCTTCAACAAGTGGGGCTGAACTTTGTGAACTGAAGGTGGTTGCAATAAGATTTGCGGCTCAAGGCATCAGCCATTACATTAGCCTTGCATGGCGTATAGGAAATACCCAAATCAAAGTCTGCAACAGTCTCCATCCATCTCTATTGACGGAGGTTCAGGTCTGGCTGAGTAAACAGATACCTCAGACTTTGGTGGTCGGTGAAGATCTCGCAACGATTACCGAGAAGGTAATGTCGCCACTGCTTTAGCGCATGAATGACAGCAGCAAGTTCGAGGTCGTGAACTGGGTAGTTCTCTTCGTGAGGGCGCAACTGTCAAGAGGCATAAGCAACCACTTTGCGTTCTTGCATTAGAACACCGCCTAAACCTTGACGAGAAGCGTCGCAGTAAATGACGAAGTCCTTCTTAGTATCAGGAGGAGCTAGCACCGGGGCAGAAGTCAACTTGTCTTTGAGTGCTGGAAACTTTCCGACACTTATCATCCATTGGAATTTGACGCCTTATGCAACAAAGTTAGTCGAGGCTCGGCAATCTTGGAGAAGTTCTCGGCGAATCGACGGCAATAGTTGGCGAGACCGAAAAAACTTCGACTTGCTTAACGTTCTTGGAGGAGTCCAATCGAGAATAGCTTGAACTCGTTCGGGGTTGACGGCAATACCATCCTTAGAGATGACATGCCCAAGATAGGTTACTTGGAAGCCGAATTCACATTTGGAGAACTTGGCATAGAGTTGATGCTCTCGTAGCTTTTCCAAAGACAAGACGAAGATGTTCAAGATGTTCTTCTTCATTCTTGGAATAGATCAGATATCATCCAGATAAACCACGACGAACTTGTCGAGGTAATCCATGAATATATAGTTCATCAGGCGAGAGAAGGTGGCTGGAGCATTGGTTAAGCCGAAAGACATGACGGTGTACTCGTAAGAACCATAACGAGTCACGAATGCGGTCTTGGGGATATCCTCCTCACGAACACGGATCTGGTGGTAACCCAACCTCAAGTCGAGTTTCGAGAACACTGACGAACCAGCCAATTGATCATAAAGATCATTGATCCGAGGAAGAGGATACTTATTTTGAATGGTAGCTTGATTTATGGGACGGTAGTCTTGGACCAATCGGTTTGTCCCATCCTTCTTCTTGACAAAGAGAGAAGGTGCTCCCCAAGGTGAGCAACTTGGGCGAATGAAACCGCTTTGAAGAGATTTGTCGATTTCCTCCTTTAGCTCAAGGAGTTCATGCGGCGGCATCTTGTAGGGTCGCTTGGCTATAGGAGTGGTGCCTGGTTTCAAGTCGATGACGAATTCGACAGCTCTAGCAGGGGGAATCCCTGGAAGTTCTTCAGGGAAGACGTCTTGGAAATCGCAAACGACAGGAATGTTTTCAATTCCCTCGAGGGGTGCGGCGTTCAATGCATTCAAAGCATAGAGCCTTGCATCGGCATCCTGAACCAGACGAGCAGTGTAGCTTATTATTTCATCAGAAGGGTGTAGCAGATGGACGGTCTTAGTGGTGCAAACGATTGACGCAGTATGCGCTTTCAACCAATCCATCCCCAAAATGAGGTCGATGTTAGACGTCTTCAGGATAATGGGGGAGGCATAGAATTCCAGCCCTTCGATTTCCACGGGGACGTCGACGCCAACCATGGAGGTTTGACATTGTCCCAAGGGGTTTTACCACTACCAAGAGTTCATCTCCTCACACTTAACGTCGTGCTTGTATGCAAAGTCTTGAGACATGAATGAATGCGATGCTCTGAATCGAATAAAATGATCTGAGTACTGAATTTACGAGGAGTGTACCCATCACGAAGAGTGAGGCTGGTCTTGAGCTTCGTTCGGATCAACGTGGTTGGCCTGAGCTTGACCATAAGACTTGGCGGTGTTGTTGCGGTCCAGGTGTTTCCACGGCCAGCTCTTTGGAAGGGCCACTGATTCGGTTCTGGTTGCATTCTCTAGCACGGTGCCACAGTTGTCCGCACCGAAGCACAAACCATTATTGGGGGTGGGAACAGGAGCTTGGGGTGGTGGAGCTGGAAGCTTTGGCTGCTTAGTTGTAGGCAGATGAGGTGCAGCATAGTTCTGCCTTGGAGCAGGTGCATTCGGCTGGTACATACTATTGGGAATCCATATCTTGCGCCTCATGCGAGGACGGGCCCAAGATGAGCCCGTGTCACAGTTATGCTTTGTTAGAGCTCTGGTATTCCTGCAGACCAGTTTTGACATTGATAGCTTTGTTCACCAAGGTGGCGAAATCAGCAAAGTCGTGCACCAAAAGTGCGAGCTTGATGTCAGCTTCAAGGCCGTCACGGAACTTCTCCTGTCTGCGTGCATCAGTTGCAATATCCTCTTCAGCATAGCGAGACAAGTCCAGGAACTCTCGCTGATAAGCTTCAACAGTCTTGTTGCCTTGGGTGAGGTTACAGAATTCACGCTTCTTCCGGTCCATGACCCCTTGTGGGATGAAGCGGGCACGGAAGGCAGCTTGGAAGTCTGGCCAGGTGATGAGTGTTCCAATGGCGAGTACGCCGGTGGCTGTCCCACCATTGAGCTGCGGGTCCCTTCGGAAGAAGGAAGCAAAAGTGACATAGCTGGCGGGGCTACATCAGCAGACTCCATCTCATAGGTGATGTCACGGAGCCATCATCAACATCCGAAGGTTGGGTTGAGCTGCGGTACACGCTGGGGTTCAGCGTATGAAATCCTGCGAGTTGTTCCGTTTGGGTGCTGGTTCATATTGGGGCGAGGAAACCGAGCCATCATGTTTTCCATGAACTGGCGATTCATCTCAAGTTGTTGGATCATACCAGCCATGTACTCGGCGGTGGTGGGAAGTTGCCACCACGACCACGACCAGCTGGCCTAACCATCCCGCTATTAAATAACGAGGGTAGTTCAGCATTTGAGAAATTAAGCAAAAGACAGAATCATTCATGATGAAACATGCATAATGAAAGCAGAACGATAGGAACTACATAGTAGTTGGCATATCTTACAAAAGGAATCATGCATAGAGTTCGATACATAGAGTCCAGTACATAGACTACTACATCATAGGCGGCAGACAGGCTCGCGGCGAATGCATCTAACACTAACAAACAAGTCTACATCAGTCCCACGCGGCTGCGGAGGTAGTCAGAGCTTTGAAAGCTGGTAGTCGGTGGCGGTAGTCCTCCACGTCGGTGACACAGGGGCCGCGGATACTCGGTGCTGAATCCGGCGTCCGGTGGCGAAGAGGGCCAAGTGCGGAGAGTAGCCTCCCACGTCCGCCAACCGACACCCCGGGGCATCACGGTCTGGCTGGGTAGATCGCAGAACGCAGCAGCTCTCCGGATCGGACAAAGGGTGCATCAGCGTCGAGCACGGTAGAGGTGCCGACGGGTGATGTACAACTCGTGGCGAAGAGCTCGGTTAGCTCGATCCAGCCCATCGACATGCGTAACAAAGTTCGATGGTAGAAGGCTCTCTGGTGACAGTGGAGTAGGCAGCAGTGTAGTAACCCTCCTCACCAACATCAGACGCGATAGCAATGTGCCTGAAGGGGGAGGTGTCTAACTCTCGATACTCAACACGAAGACGTGTCAGAGCAGCATAAGCAGCATCGTGGACTGCCATATCGATAGTCACTCCAACACCATGTGCGGTGTGCAGCCTGATGAGTGGACTCGTACTCCGAGAGTAGAGGTGGGCGATGGCGGCGTACTCGCTCCTGGTTATAGTCCCGGTACTCCTCATAGGCGGTGTACTCGGGGTGCCAGCGATAACCCGATAGGTCATCATCTCTGCTAGCACCGCAGGTGATCCCGAGGCACCAATGGCCGTCGTGTGGCGCACGACCTGCCTCGTGGGTTCCATATGAAAACAAAGACGTTTCAAAGGAGTCAAATGACAGTGTGGAATTTGATCAAAATACAATTCCAAGAAGCAACTATGGCTTTATCCAACTTTGGGGTGAATGTGGTCTCGGGATCCTAGTGTTAGTTAGTAAAATCGTTTAACCCGAGTAGAAGAGAGTTCAGAGTCCCAGAGTAAAGGTCGAGGAGTAAAAGATCCTAGTACCACCCGATGGCGACGTGGGCCCGTAAGGCACACAGCCAAGTTAGTAAAAGTTTTGCAATGTCTAGACTCGACTTGCCAAGGAGTGTGGAAGGGGATTCCTACAGCAATGGCTCGATACCAACTTGTGGACGCCCTCGATTCAATCGTACACTAATCATGCACGCAAATGTATGCGATCAAGATCAAGGACTCACGGAAGATATCACAACACAACTCTACAAATAAAATAAGTCATACAAGCATCATAATACAAGCCGGGGGCTCGAGGGCTCGAATACAAGTGCTCGATCATAGACGAGTCAGCGGAAGCAACAATATCTGAGTACGGACATAAGTTAAACAAGGTTCCATAAGATGGCTAGCACAAAGCGGGATACTGATCGAAGAGGAACAGGCCTCCCGCTCGATCCTCCTAAGCTACTCACGGTCGCCGTTAGCGGGCTGCACGTAGTAGTAGGCACCTCCAGTAGTAGTCGTCATAGGCGGTGGCGTCGACTCTGGGCTCCATCGTGCAGTTGCAGCAATCGAGTAGAGGTAGGGGAAAAGGGGAACAAGGCAACCGTGAGTACTCATCCAAAGTACTACAAGCAAGGAGCTACACTACATATGCATGGATATATGTGTAAAGGCCATATCGGTGGACCGAATGCAGAATGCCGTAATATGAGGGGATAGCTAGTCTTAACGAAGACTACGCTTACGGTCACTGTCTTGCAATGTAGAGGAGGGCAATCTCAAGTCCTCCAAGTAACATCACATAGCAATAATCCTACCCGCAATCCCTGCTCATATCCCCGAGCGAGAGCGACCACCGGTGTATCGGCACTTGGAAGGGTGTGTTTTATCAAGTATCCGGTTCTAGTTGTCATAAGCTCAAGGTACAACTCCAAGTCGCCCTGCTATCAAGATCACGGCTATCCGAATAGATTAACTTCCTGCAGGGTGCACCATCTTACCCAAAGACGCTTGATCCCATTTGGCCCGACACACTTTCTGGGTCATGCCCGGCCGCGGAAGATCAACACGTCGCAGCCCCACCTAGGCACAACAGAGGCCAACACGCGGTCTAAACCTAAGCGCCGCAGGGTCAGGGCCCATCGCCTCGAAAGCACACCTGCGTTATGTCTGCGACGAAGCAGACCTAGCCTAGCAGCGTTCAGTCCAATCCGGTCGCGCGCCGCTCCGTCGTGACGTCTGAAGTGCTTGGTGATACCACGACGCCGATACCCATAACTACTCCTGCGTAGATGGTTAGTGCGTATAAGCTCGTAGCCAACTCAGATCAAATACCAAGACCTCGTTAAGCGTGTTAAGTATCCGCGAACGCCGAACAGGGCCAGGCCCACCTCTCTCCTAGGCGGTCTCAACCTGCCCTGTCGCTCCGCCTCAAAGATCCACTCGCGGGTGCTCCATCAGCCGACCCGACTTTAGTCTCCACATATCATGTATAAGTATATAGTATACACCCGTGATCAACTCCCGAGTGATCACGGCCCGATAGTATAGCACGGCAGACGGACAAGAATGTAGGGCCATAGATGAAAGTACTAGCATCCTATACTAAGCATATAGGATTGCGTAAGGTAACAATGAAGTAACAAGGACGGGCTATGCAGCGGATAGGAGTATCTCGAAAACAAGAATATGCTATACTACTCTAATGCAAGCAGATAGAGAAGAGTAGGCGATATCTGGTGATCAAGGGGGGGCCTTGCCTGGTTGCTCGGCAAGAGAGAGGGTCACAACACCGTAGTCGAACTGCCAGCCAGCGCAGGCGTCGGTCTCGTAGTCTACCAAGAGAAGAGGGGAAGAAACAATAAATATAAAGCAGGCATAGCATCACAAAGTACAACATGGCAAATAGCTGTGTCGGATGTGACCTAACATATGGCTACGATATAGGTGAAGAAATTCAGCAGGAATGTATTCCGGTTCCGACTAATGTCAAACAGATGATCGGAGGGGGAAGTTCCATGTTCAGCATGCTAGGAGCATGTGACAGATGAACGGACCACGCATTCGGATTCGTTGGATTTTTCGAGCAACTTTCATATAGAAAACATTTTCATCGGATTACGGGTTAAAAGATATGATTTTCTAAAGATTTAAATCATTTTCTGATTTTAATTAGTTATTTAATTGGAACATTATCCAGAACAGTACATGATGACGCAGGCATGACATCAGAGTGACGTCAGCAGGTCAACTGGTCGGTTGACCAGTCAAACCAGACAGTGGGTCCAGTGGGACCCACATGTCGTGTCGAGACACTAACGGGGGGTTTAACATAACTAAATGGGGTAATTAGCGGTGGGGCCCGTAGTCGGTGAGAGGTTAGTGTTTAATTAATTAATTTAATTAATTATAAAGTTATCTATTTATTTTATTTGTTTATTTAGGTGGGGCCTATAGGTCGGTGAGGCAGGCGGCCCGGTCGTGATTGACTCGATCAATCTGCAATAGGAGGACTGGGCCCACCAGTCGGTGGCCCAGGTGGGGGGGCCCGAGGTGCAAGGTCAGCAGGGCAGGCTCTCGCCGCCGGCGACCAAAAGCACGACGCCGACCACGGAGTTCGCGGAATTGCGCCTGAGGCACGGGAGGAGCGGGCTAGGCTCGTTGAGCGAGCGCCAAGAGGCGATCTAGTGGTGGTGGTGGTTCGCCGGGACGGCGGAATAGCCACCGGCGGCGCAGCACGGGCGGCGATTGGCCCGGCCACCATCGGGACGGGCTCTGGCGCCAAAAGCCGCTGAGGGCAGCGTTCTGGCCGGGTTCGGGCGCAACCATTCATGCATCACGGCCGGGCTGGGAGGGACGGTGTCGACGGTGGCGCCGACACAAGGCCAGACGCCGAGCTCGGGCGACTCGAGCTAGGGAGGGCGAAACGGTGCGAGGAGAAGAAGGAGGGGGGGAAGGAGCTCACCGTGCGGGCGCAAGGAGGCCCCGTGAGTGAGCGGGAGCGCAGGGGGAGGCCGGGGTCGACGGGAACCACCGGCAGCCAAGGCGGAAGGGGGCGAGGTGGATCCGACGCCAAGGTGCCTTCCGGCTCCAACTGCGGGCACTGGTCGACGAGGAGGAGAACGGCGGACGTCTACGGCATGATGGGGAGGCGTATGGAGGACGGGGGCCGCGAGGACGACGGAGAATGGCGGCGACCGTGTTCGGTGAGGGGGGAGAGAAGGGGATCTGGGGGCGAGGGGAAACGAGGGGGCTCTAGGGTTTCGGGGCGCCAGGAAGGGGTCGCCGTCGACCTAGTAGGCGCCGGGTGCACGGATGGCCAGCGTGGCCATCGGCGCCGTGGACGAGCTTCGGTGTCCACGGGGTGGGGTGAACAGAGGAAGAGGAAGGAGGGGGGAAGGCGGCGGGCAGTGGGCTAGGCCCGTTGGGCTGTGGCAGCTTTGGCTAGCTGGGCATGCCCAGCAGGGGAGGGGGGTTTTCTTTTCCTTTTCTTATTTTCTTCTTTTCTGTTTTTAGCTTATTTAAAATGTCAAAGCATTTTACAAAATTTTGTGCACCCCACCATAATTAGGTTTGTTATTTTAGACAACCCCCGAACATTTTAGTTTTAGTTTTTGAAACTTTTTATCGTTTGCTTTTGTTTTGAATTTGTTTTAGACTTTGTTTTAGACCGGGTTCGAATCAACGTGAGGTTAGTCACAGTAACCGAGGTGATTACTGTTGCTTAATCATCCGGGTGTTACAGTAGGAGTTCGATGCTATAGTGCTGACCTTGTCGGGTTTGCAGGAGGGGAGCGGCAGCAGGAGGAGCCGCAGAGGGCTACCCCCAACACACCACCCCCATCGACTACGCCGTCGCGAGGGGCGTCCCCGGCAAGGGCGTCAAGCACCGAGCCCACACTCATGGAGTAAGAGGGGAACTTGGGCGCTGGTGACTCTGCCACGGCGCCGAATACTGGCGGGGAGGGGACTTCTGCTTCACAGCCTGGCACTAGTGAGTCGCCTGTCCTCCGCCTCTGTTTTTCCCTTATTCTTTTTCTTGGCTTCATTGCTCCCATTACTACCCAGGCCCTCCTTCGGTAGATATGGAGGATGTGGATACTGTTGTTGGGAACATTTCTGAGCAGGTCGTGGCGGAGGTCGACAGGATTGCCGCCGAGGAGGCCGCCAGAGATGCTGACGAGGTCGCCGCCGATGAGGCCGCCAAAGGATGCTGCCGGGGACGCCGCTGCGGGGGCCGCCGAGGCGACCGGTGAGGCTTCTGCCGAGGATGCCAGCGGTGGGCCCGCCGGGGAGGCCGGCAAGGCCACAACCGAGGAAGAGGTGGTTGATGATCAGCCTCCTTCCTCCACAACCTCGGGCCCCGGCAAATATTTGAAGGTGGGCGACGATCTTTTCGTCCATCTTCCAGGGGTGTCAAGTTCCCGAGCGCCCGCCGAAGGGGAGGTCTTCGACGGCGAGGTGCTCGCCGCCACCGGGCTCGAGGTGGTCGATGAACCGAGCGTTGGCGGTGATGGTTCCCCCGAAGAGCAGCTTTTCCGCTCCATGGGGGCCAATTTCCAAAAGCTCCAAGCGCTCCACCGTGCCCGTCTGGACAAGGTCAAGTCCAGGACGGCGACGGTGGACAAGGTGGAGGTGGACTTCAAGGCGTGCGTCGTTGAAACGCAGACCTGGTTCCGCCAGACTCACGAGGAGCAGAGAGCCTTTCAGGAGGAGTTGGCCAAGCGCGATGTGGAGCTCACCATGAAGCTGGCTGACATCGAGAAGGCCCAGGAAAAGGCCGCGAACTTGGCTGCCACGGCTGAGGACACCCGGAACCAGCATCAAGCCGCACTGGATTCCCAGGAAGAGGACCTCACCGCGCGTGAGGCGAAGCTTGCCGCAACACTCCGCGGCAAGGATGAGGAGCTCGAGGCCCTTGTCGCGCGACGGACTCGCGAGCTGGAGCAGAGGCACAAAGAGGCACTCGATGCCCAGGCTCTGGCCCATGCCGGCAAGGTAAAGGAGTTGGAGGTAGAGCGGGACGAGCTGAAGGAGCAGGCCCTCAAGCTGTCCAACGAGAAGAGCACGCTCAACAGTGCCTTGGCAGAGGCGCAAGGAGCGGTCATCTGCAAGACTGGGGAGCTCCCCGAAGCGCAAAACTCCGTCAGAGATCTCAAGCCGAAGCTGGAGAATCTCGAGAAGATGTTGTCGGAGAGCAAGGCTCAGGAGGAGACCTTGACCAGGAGCCTGGAGGAGGAGAAGCAGCTGCGGGCGAACGAGGCCGCCTCCCACCAGGAATATGTGGCGGGCGAGAACAGATGGATCAGCCGTCTGGAGGGCGTCGCCGGCAGGGTCACCTCGCAGTTGGCCACCATGGGGATGCCAAACGTGAGGTATGCCCCTGAGCGCAGCGGGACCGTCAACGCCAAGCTGACCCAGTTCTTCAAGGGCGTCCTTGGAGCCTTGGCTTATCTTCACTCCAGCAGAGCGGCCACGTTGGCCGAGGAGGCCCAGCGACTTTGCCGGGGGGGCCATGACCAAGGTCCTCACCAAGGTGGCGTACTGGAATCCCGACCTCGACTTCGAAGCCGCGATGGATAGCTTGCCGGATGGTACTGACCTCACGGTGCTCAAGGAGCGCATCAAGCCCATCATCAGCAGCATCGACGAAATCAAGAGGGTGGAAGGCCAGCGCCGGGATTAGGCATCCCGTTCCTCATTGCCGCTGCAGGTTCACGACCAAGACAAATTTTATCTTTAGTTAGAACTGCAGCAATGACGTGATGTAACATAACTTTGGCAGTACTCTTAATTTTCGTGCACGTTATTTCCCCGTTCAATTTCCCTTTGTATGTGTGCCCTAAGTCGACTGGGTAGGTTCGCCGGCGCGGAAGCCCCAAGCGGCGTTTTTGGGGACGGATCCCCATGGGCCTGCCGTGTATGCGTGCTGCCGGGCGAGCCACCTTACCGTTCTAAACGTGGCCGCTCGAACTATCGAGCTTGACTCGAGTCAGAATCGAGAGCGTTGTTGATCGCGGAAGGCTACTCTGCCATTCTCGACACAGTCGCTTGAGCTGTTGAGCAGACTCGAAACAGGGCAAGGGCGTTGCCGATCATGGGAGAGCCCCCTGGCGTGCAGGTTTCCCATACAAAGGCGTGACATCTCCGGGGAGGGGGGGGAATAACTTCATATAATAAAGATAAAACAAATCAGGGTTCAGCGCAACCTAGCTTCTGTTTGCAGTCGCTCGAGTGCCGATCTTCTGGCCCCCTTCCTTCTCCAAGAGCCACGAAGATGAAGGAGTGCTGGACTAACTGCTAGAGCCAATTCTCACAACTGCGCCCCCCTACCTGGCGCGCCAAAGATGTCGGTGAGAACGACACCTATGGGATCACAAGAATCCCTACTACGATTAGTGGGGCGCGGGGTTGAAAGAAGAGCGGATCAAACAGATAGCACACGATTCGTTTATCCAGGTTCGGGCCGCAAGGATGTGTAAAACCCTACTCCTGCTTTGGTGGATGTATATATGTGTTCTTGAACTAGCTATGGGGCGTCAAGAGCTCCAAAAAGCCGAATATCTCCCCTGGTCGCTTCGGGCCTCCTTTTATAGGAAAAAGGGGTTGCCACAGTGGCACACAGGAGGTGGAAAGGGTACAGTGACGCGAGGTTATCCTTCGCATTACATGACAAGGCGCATTTAATGCGTCTGCTTAGGTGTCCTTGCTTTATCGGGGGTGGGGGCGAAGCCCGTCCCATCCGTCGCCGCTCCTCCTCGTGTCGACACGCGCTCTGGCCAGTGATGCCCGTGGTGCCATGTAGGCAGGCAGGCAGCGGAGGTGGCGCGGTGGTGGTGTCTTCACGAAGATCTGCATGCCGCCACGCAGGTGCCTGCCCAGTTGGTTGGGTCGGCAGCTGTATGCGAACGGCGGTGGAGACTTGGTTGGCGTGGGCCTGATGGTGGCCTGTAGACATCCTCGGCAAGGGCCTTGCCGGGGCCCCGGCAAGGGTCTTGTCGCGGCGCCTGCCGTCGTCCCCGGCAAGGCGCTTGCCGGGGGTCTCGTGGTCTTCCTTGGCTGGTATCTTGCCAAGGGTCGTCGTCTTCTTAGTGGATATCTGATCTTGAATGTTTCTTCACAAAGATCTGCATGCCACCACGGAGACGTCTCCCGAATCCTTGCCCCATGGGGGCAGTGGACTCAAGGGCGATTTGCTCCGTAGGCGTGGGGCGAGTTGCCGCGGCAAGGGTCTTGCCGGGGCTGCTAAAGCCGGCCCCAGCAAGGATCTTGCCGTGGGAGCCCGCCTCGTCCCTTGGCTCTTCGTGGTCTTGGTCTTGGCGTTGCTCCAGTTACCTTGAGCTTCGGTCTTACCCTGGCTCACCTCCCTTGTCTTGCTTGGTGTGGTCGTGGGCGCGGCTCTGACTGCCCGTGCACAGTTATAGGGGTACAAAAAGTGTACCCCTCTTTTTGTGCATCGACAAATGGGCACCAGAAAGATTGATCTTTTAAGCTCAGAACTGCAAAGTCATTCACAAAAGCCATGTTTTGAAATTCCACCCAACGAAATGAGACTCAATTTATTATATATTTGTACATAAGCAGATCAGAACAAAAGCGAATTTTCCGTTGTTGTGTCCCCGGATAACTTGAGGTATCTCCTAATCATGCAAATGAGTGCTCCACCAAGCACAACACACTGATGAACACCACGGGGATTGCAAGTGACAACATCCAGGTTCTTAGCCTGGCGCACAAATACTAGACAGATAAGAGTACACCCAACAAAGCATTCATCATATTATTCCAGTAGTAAATAGAACATACATCTACCTGATTGCAAGAGTTGTAACCTTAGATGCAGAGGTGAAGAAAACCAAAAGAGAAAGAGAAGGGGCGGAGGGGTGCATACATACCCTTGTTGATGCTTTGGGGGGAGAGGGTGATGCGGAAATTCTGTAGTTATCATGGAAAGGGTGCTCAGGACGTGAGGGTGCCTGCCAGGACGACGTAGCTCCTATTATTGTCAGTTCACATGCTTGTTGTGGATGCCGCCATTGAACTGCCGCCACCAGGATCATGTCGCCTGCTACAGGGTGCTTGGGTGGACAGAGGTTGCTCTCCTGTGCTGGGATCCTGCAGGAATTCAAATCCTCTGTCAGTCAGTTACACGAACCACACACGACATGTGTACTCGAATGTAACTCAAACTTAGGAGACTAAAACATGCTTATCCATTAGACATGCACATTTTTGTTAATAATGATGCTAATTAGCTGCGTACGACATCACAAGAATTTACATTTCTTGTCAGTTTTCATGAGCCAAACAAAACATGCATACAAGTGCATTTCAACTTAGTAGAAAAACAAAATATACAAATCCATTGGGCATATATAATTTTGTCAATAAGGATGCTAATTTGTTGAACATGGCATCATGAGCAGAGAAGAATTATGGAAATATAAAACATCAATAACCACACAGAACAATTAACAGCTCTTGTCAGTTACATGAAGCACACAGCAAGAATTTAACAACTCTTATATTGTTGTCCATGGACGTTAATTTTTAGCCCCCATTAAAAATCACCACCGCCCTATATTGTTTTCCATGCACAACCGATAACATGGTAGCATCATACTCTTGGTCGATGCCAAGAAGCAGGTCAAGGACCAGGACCAGCTTACCTTGAAGGAGTAGAGAAGGTCGAGGATGAAGAGGAGCACCGAAATTGTTCGCCGCTGAGGCTAGGCGCACCCATGCATCTCTCCTCCTCGAGGAGGACAAGGCTGCCACATTTGTTATAATGCATGGCTGCAAAGAAGAGTTCAAATAAAAATGTTATGGCAAATGATAAAGAGATATTTAATTAAGTGCACACAATAAAAACTCACAGGCCAAAACAATCATATTATTACGTCACAAGAATCACAACTCGAAACTCACAGTGATGGCAGCAGTACAATGTACAGTTTGTGAGCACAAGTTATTGAAAATGATGTGAAATCAACACTCTAAAGATCAAAGTTAACAGAACTATGGGTGAAGGAATAAAGTCACAGTGATAATAATAAGGTCTTCAGATCAAGAGCGTCTACAGCATATAGGCAGTGATGTTGGTAAGAACAGGTGACAACTATGTGATATAGTACTCCCTCCGATCCATATTAATTGTCACTGATTTAGTACAAAGTTGTACTAAATCAGTGACAATTAATATGGATTGGAGGGAGTAGTCAATCAGTCAGGTAGCAAGCACTCATCATCAGATAAACATAGAAGGTTCTTATAAACTGAAGAAGAGCAGTTTCAATCAAATCAATCAATATAAAAGCTACCTTCTTACTCAAGTATCCAAGCACGTTCAAACCGGAAAGATAGAAATAGAAAGGAAAAAACTGAATGTAAGCAAACTAATAGAATAAAATCAACGTGATCCGAATTCAGTATGCAATTTCAAAACTAACAGTGGGGGGGGGGGGGTTCTTTCTGTACTTTGGTTTAATAAAACCAAACCAACCGGTGTGATGTCGAAGGCCTAACATTGCAGCTAGCTATATATACGCCCGAGCGAGTGGAAGAACAAAAGCACCTTTGATGTATGTAACCGAGGCCGTCCCCCATGATGAAGACCAGAACTCAGCCACCAGTGATGATCAGGAGGCATCACCTCGCCAAGGACGTCAAAGATCTCCTTAAGGCATTGGCGTCCGCGGTGTTGGCTGGAGTTAGCCGCGCTTGGGTAAGTCGCGCGTGCTACAAGAGCAGGCACCGCTGCCTCTTATCAGGTGCGCCCCTAACGCAACAATGGCGCCCTCCAATGATGTGTCTCCATGACCAAGAGGAACCCCGGGAAGCACTTCTACAAGTGCGAGCATCAGTGGGTGAGTAAATCTCGTTTTCCTCCTCTCAAGCTGCCTTCCATCTCGTTCAATCCTTCTTCACGTTTTCTGTTTTATCTAACGCGAGTTTCGTTTCTATTTAATCCCCAATCTAGACTGGGAAGTGCGCTTTCTGGAAATGGTAGGCCGTGTACATCAAGGATTAAATACAAGTGTAGTATAGCATAGATATTTTTAAAGCTACTGAAGTGAACAAAGATGGAAAGTGGATACCATGCAGGGTGCCCTGAAATGAAAACATCCTATAGAATGTAGTAAAATATTTGATGTATTCTTTATGTAATCAGTAAACAACTGTGCCTCTGCATGATATTAAAATAAAATTATGTTTTTTTAAACGCTGGAGCGCCCAGTAGTCAGTAGTTAGGCTTAAGTTCATTTTTGGCCTCACTTTTTGTGCTTTAAATTCCCTACAGTTTCCTACATATGTCTAATCTCTTATCTTGTACCTTGTATCTATTGTTTCTCTCCCATTGCTAGCCACACCATTGAACTAATACTTTGCTTTGAGGAACTGCATATCAAGTTATCAACACTATGTTATGTTCGCACTCAAGAATTTGCACATGGATAATTTATTTGGGAGGTCAATTTTGTGAAATGTCTTTTATTTTGGTTCGGTGAACAATGTTAGGTTGTTCAAGGACGGAGAAATGTGGAAAATGATATGAAATTTTGGTGATTGTATGATTATTCACCACGCACTGCTACTTACCAACAAGCACTCCTAAACTTGAATATTTGATTACTTCGAACATCAAATATTTCCTTAATCTTGATCATAAGATGTTTTAGAATTTAATTTATCACTTCCGGTAATACTACCTCAGAAAGTATAAGAATGATACATTTTAGTTGGCACCTAGATATTAACTGCGAGAAGAATAGGCTAAGTTGGTTACTCAGATTGAAACATTTTCTAAAATACACATGGAATGCACATCATTTTCATTTAGAAGAAGAAAGGCCAAAGCAACGAAGCATATCCACCTGTGGTATGCCAAACTAACGACCGTTGAGACTTCCAACACTTTGTACTCCCTCCGTTCCCAAATATAAGTCTTTTTAGAGATTCCAACAAGTGACTGTATACGGAGTAAAATGAGTAAATCTACACTCTAAAATATGTCTACATACATCCGTATGTTGTTGTTAATTTGAAATCTCTAAAAAGATTTATATTTAGGAACGGAGGGAGTACATACCTAAATAGCCGTCCGTCCTCACAATCCCTTCAGGACTCAATCCTATCTTTGAGTGACATTTCTATTTTTAATTTGTACGTGATAATGATTTCTTCACGCAGGATATTGCTTGGTTGTATTCTGCTACTAGGTGGCTGCCTGCTACAGTACATACTAAACCAGAAACATATAAGGCCGGTGCACCTTTTTCTTGTTCGTTTTCCTTCCAAAAGATTACTTAGATAGGTGGATATGGAGTTTCCTCCTAGCAGTTGTTTCATATTGTTACTGCACAGGTATTGACGTGAACTTATTTGTGTAAAGCTACTATGGGTGCAAAACTTGGATGTGTTTGTTAGATGGGTCATTATATTACTCAGCATAGGTTCATTCTATAATCACAACTAATATTTTTTCCGAACATACAAGTTAAAAATAAAATTTAACCTAGAAATGAAGCATTGAAGCCCATAGCAGTAAGATAAACATTCAGAAATCTTTGTGTACTTTCTTAGTTTAAGAAATAAACATAGATTTCTAATTATTTGTCTTACTTTTTTTTGCTGGGAAATTATTCATCTTACTGCTATAGCTTTGAATTTAATTTACCCAACACATAATTAACTCCACTCATCTGTTAGCCATTGTTAATGCACGCAGTACATAATATTTGGAAAAATCGTAGAACACAGACTTGAACTTCACCATGTCTACTCTTAATGGACGAGTTGGTTGAATAGTCCCACCACTTTCGTCTGGTTTTTTTTCGTCTGGTTTTTTCGCTGGTTTTTTTCGTCCCCTCCCCCACCCCACCCCACCGGTTAGTTTCACGTCACCCTCTCACACAATGAAAAAAATCTGAATGAATCAGAACTTTCCATGCTGGGGCAACTTATTTAGTAATGTCTTTATGTGAAAGAATCAATCATGATCAATCTCTAAAGATCAAATCTAAACTAATTATCCTTACCTTAAATCGCTCAATCACATTAATTAGAAACAAAATAACCGATTTTAAGAATTTGAATGAATCAGAACTTTCCATGCTGTGGTTTCTTTTCCTGCCTATTGGAACTAATCGATAGACAATCGAAGAGACAACAAATGATTCAACAGTATCCTTTATTGATCATGTTTACAATATATATATGACATGGGGAGACGCCTTCAGGCGTCGGCTTGGAGAGGCGCCGATTCGGGAGAGAACCGGCATGAGGCAGTTACTGCCTTGCGTAGGTTGCAGGATGCAACGGTGTGGCAGTTTGGATAAGGGGAGATTCCCTTAATTAATCATGTGATGATTAATCACAACACTCCCCCTAATCTACGCTTGTCCAAGTAGCATTATATATTGTAAAGAGTCTCCTCTAAAAACCCTGTGGGGAAAATGTGAGGAGTATAGTGTTTGATATGTTGCCAAAACTCCTGCAAACCCAGTGGGAAAATAAGGAGAAAATAATGCAACATATAATAGGTATTGTCTCGGTTAACTCAATATGATAGAACCATAGAGTTTGGAGAACAATAATATGTGGTGTATACTTTCCTAAAAACCCCGGTGGGGAAAACGGAAAGTATGACATATAATCTTGTGTTGATATTACCTCATTAAAAACCTTTATGAGAACCTGTATAGTAAACTCATAAAGGGAAAAGAGTATAATATGATGCGTTGAATAGGAACAATTCAGGAAGATACTCCCCCTGATTCTTGCAAAATTAGAAGCCATCACATACCAATTCCATGAACATATTTGTGGAATGTAAAAGTTGGTAGAGACTTGGTGAACAAATCAGTTGCATGATTTGACTTGCAAGATATGCAATATAAAGATATTGCTTATTAGTAACCTATTTGCATCCGGTCAACACAAGCAACATTATCGTTGAGATAATGGTTGGTGGATGTAGCCATGAGGTATGTTTCGAAGACTCTTCATGAGAGGGCTACCACACCTAGTAGGAACACTAAGCTTGTCTATGATCTGAGATAGTGGGGATCTGATCGATGTATCCAATCATATCGGTGTTCACATTTCTGTGAAACTGAAAACCAGGACAAGATGTTTGATGCCTTGGAGATATCGAAAGATATTCTTGAGTACCAACCAATTGTGTTTGGTGGATCCAATGGCATTATGGAACGTTGAGTCCCAATATCTCATTTCCATCATCTCTTGGTCTAAATAGATCTTTCTCTACGTCTAGAGAATGAACTACCATGAGAGTTATGGATGGATAAGATTTGTCCATAATGAATTTCTCCAATATATTATGGATATAGACAACATAGTATACCATAATGTATGAATGAAGGTGCTCAATTTGTAGTAACAAGCAGTATTTTGGTTTACCCAAATCCTTCATTTTGAACTCCGTCATTTAGATGATTACATGTGTCGTCATTGCAGACACACAAACATGGATAATCATCATTGTAGGAGTAATCCTTGTGTATAAGGATCTCACTACATCAGTTGTACCATATGTACTGACAACAATAAGTCGTATGGTGACTTACTGTTTTTTTACACAATGTATGTTGCATTTTGTATTTCGATTCAGAATTGAGATTCCATTGGAAATCAATCATATATGTCTGAATCTAGTGAGCCACATGGATATATGATCACTACATCTATCAACTGCAGAGATAGATGATTTTGTACTGCCAATGATATAAGTTATCGGAAAGAGATTCCACCTCTGGAGAATAGTTGGGTATCTGCGTGAACCCTTGTGCTACAATACTTGCTCTTTGTTTCACCACCTCGTTGTTCTCAATTCTGTTTCCAGAAGAAAACCGGTGTAGGTATTGCTTATGAATACCTTCTCATTATTGAGCAAGATCATTTCTACCTAGATTATACCCTTTGCTTGAGTTCAGTCCGAGTGTTGTTCACACTTTGCCATGGCCATGGTCTTTGGATCTGAATAATTTGAAAGGTTTTTGCAGTCTAGTTGAGAAATGTATGTCGACAATTGTAGACTTCCGGTTATATGTTTCTCCAGAATCTATATATCAATATATAGTTGATGGAAATATCGTTACCCATGGTGACTGCTCGCGATTTCCCAATGCGATTGAGTCGGGTATTCCGATGTCCCGGTCATTGTGTGCACTATGAACTGGGTTGGTGGAGGTTTCCCGTCCACTGGGTGTATACTACCCATCGGTGTCATCAGCGTGAAGTTGACTTGCATTTACTGATTCACAGGCCTTGATATCCTTGCTTGCGAGAAGCTAAATCCTGATGTACTGTTGCCATACTTCTCCCCCTGTTGCTTTGAACGGGGAGTTGAGTGGTTTTAGTTGGTACCTCCACTCTTTTCGACATATTCAGGATTGTAGGATTGTCAGACACCTTTATAGTCAGTAAATGAATCTGGCAGGTTATTTGCAATGTGTTGCAAATATTCTGAACGCATGGTTCTGATCTTTGAGTACGTGGATTTGAGGCAGAAATGTGTTGAACATTCCACTAATTTCCTGGCATTCTTTATGGTACTTGAAATCTCCCCCTAATGCCTGGAAATGTTCCTCATTGAATCGGCATATAGGCCTTGAATACTCCCCATTCGAGGGGCTTGAGGTATTGACAGAAATACAGTTATTCCTCACATAGATCCCAACTATATGTTGAGGGGCCAATGATGTATGCCGGGTGGTGATATCGGTATGCAACTGAATTACCGCAGATAGGAAATACTTGGTAGATATCCACATATCAAAGATAGAGGGGAATAATATTATGCAGTTATGTCATGAGCGTGTAAAACTGCATGACTCTAACGTGAAGTTGGTAAGTTGCAAGTCCAGAGTAAAGATAATGCAATGAGCCTAA
The DNA here is from genome assembly GCA_021605205.1 of Aegilops longissima. NCBI lineage: Eukaryota > Viridiplantae > Streptophyta > Magnoliopsida > Poales > Poaceae > Aegilops > Aegilops longissima. The sequence goes on from CM038680.1 coordinate 87,040,347, forward strand.
CTTCTATGGATAAAGGATTCTACCAAACCATTCTGAGTCTAGACATTAGGACAAATTGCTAAACTTCAATCCGAGGGCCATAGAGAAAGGCACTCAAGGAGAATTATGCAATGCTATCCATACGATTTTCTTGAAATCGATGTCAGGATAATGAGCCAATGGTTTTGTGTGAATAAAGCACACACTTAAGACCATCATGTAGATATGTCTTTTAGAACCATGGAATACCTGAATAGTCTAGTCAATGGAGGGAAGAGCCACTTACCTCAACTTGATGCATTCAAGGAGTCTGAGTGGTTCAGCGTAGACTTTAAAGTGTGCGAGCCTTAAAATTAGCTTCCCTGTGTCACTTGTAGTGCACATAAAATCCAAATGTTGTTAGAATTTAGCATCATAATAATTGTAAACTATTGGAATTGCTGATAGTTTTGGTTTCAACCCAATGTCTCGATGACCAAGGCCAGTATGCCAAGTATGTCATGTACAAGACACTCTGGAAAACTATCACGTACACAACATGTCACGACCGGTTTTCCAATAAAAATGTTTATTGAGAAACCGACCTTTTGAGTCCAGCACGAGGAAAAGTCCTCCTGACTGGTAGACAAAATCTTGATACAATGAGCCAGTAGCATTAGAATATATTACAGGGTCGAGCTGGGGTGCTCAACCATTTATTACAAGCACGCCAATAATCATACATAATGGCGGATATGACACAATGGAGTGGTGGCATACTACTGACTCGAGGTAAAGAGGTGGTGGAATAACACAGTGGAGTGGATAACATGACTCCTACACTGGCGGTTCATCGAGCGTCGAGGTGAGACTCAATGAATTTATTTGGGTAGCGGAAGCGGAAGTAACATAGTGACTAATCCAGGGTCGCACGAAACTGACTGGGATTCCTCTAGGCGTCGGACTCACTATCGAACTCTTCATCCATGAGATCGTCTTCGTCACCATCTGGCCAAATCAACAAGCCAGGTGAGTACTTTGAAAGTACTCGCAAGACAGTTCGGACAATAGATATAATAAATGCATGCATGAATGCGTCATGAGCAATTAATATGGTACATCCACATGAGGAAGTAACACAACATTAATTAGCAAGAAGGAAATCAAGTGGTAATAAAAATAACTGGAAACCAATCGGGTGTCTGAAGCGACGCCATGAAGGGTGAACAAATAAATAAATTGTACCACAGTCGGGCGTCTGAGCGACACCACATAAAGGGCTTATACTGAAAATAATAGACATCCGTGCCACAGTTGGACGTCGGGGCGACATCACAGAAAGGGCTTATATTAAAAGTAAATAAATAACAATGTCACAGTCGGACGTCTGAGCGACATCACAGAAAGGGCTTATATCAAAAGTAAATAAATAACAATGCCGCAGTCGGACGTCTGAGCGACATCACAGAAAGGGCTTATATCAAAAGTAAATAAATAACAATGCCGCAGTCGGACGTCTGAGCGACATCGCAGAAAGGGCTTATATCAAAAATAAATAAATAACAATGCCGCAGTCGGACGTCTGAGCGACATCGCAGAAAGGGCTTATATCAAAAATAAATAAATAACAATGCCGCAGTCGGACGTCTGAGCGACATCGCAGAAAGGGCTTATATTCATTATTCATAACTTGCAAGAATTAATGCTCACGGGTAAATATTCAACATGTGTTAGTCCATCCACAGGAAACAAACCTTTAACACTCCTGTGGTTTTCAGGAATTTCTGGTCACCGAGACTGACTCTTGACAAGATAAGATAAGCACAGAACTTGGATATGGATAAGATGATTCAAAGGAATTATTGACTCTGCAGAGTTTGTACTAAATTACCCACAGCCAACGGATTTCCGTAGTCACGAAGGACTAGTTCCGTTTACGGTATTTCGGAAGAAACACAGCCAACCAGTACACACCCATCCCACCTCACGATGCCAGGAATCACCCTAGACAGCGTTCAATAAAAACTTTGAGACGGGGAGATCACAATCTCGAATAGCATGGGATCAAATTTATGTACGCGCGCTCTAAGGGGTGCCCCCCTCTCGGTCCCAACCGGAAACACCCATGCCCCCTGACCGGATGATAGGCTTTAATCCAGGGCCATGGAACCCTCATCCCGGCCTCTCAATTTGGTGTGTACCAGATAGCGGTTTGCAACTTACTAAGCCGTATCCCTTGCGGAAAACATGTGGTAGTACGGAAGGGAAGACGGACGGGAACTGGACTGATTCATGTTGACACTGGTTCAAACGGTCTGGCGTAAGACTGGCATGCCACAACACTGCCATCTTACCCATTCTCATGCCATCTCATGGCCATGCAAACTCATACCCAACAACTTATGGATTATCGAAATTCACTTGTCTCCATTTTGCATGTAATATGACCATCACTGAGGTGCTCATGATCATGCCATGCAACTACTTAATGCAAACATGCCCAAACACTCATCATATCAAAAGTTCAAACATGCTTGCCTGGTTCGGAGTAGTCGGGGCCTAGCTCGGTGAAGTTCGCGGTTCCGTCACCTCCTTCGGTATCTTCGTGCTCAGTGCATCATTCCGTGTCGGTGGGTGGTGGTGGTGTTCGCCGGCGAGTACCACGTCGACGGTGGCCCTTGCTCCGGCGGACGGCGATTCGGGAGGGGTTGGATCTCGCCGGAGAGTGCGGAGTGAATCGAGGTGGAGGCCGAGGCGGAACGGGGCGGCCGGAGTTGGGGGAGGAGACCTCCTCGAGGTCCTCCTAGTAGCCTGGCAGAGTGTTGGTGAGGTGTAGGGATGGTGCGTGCTCGAGGGCGAGCTCGGGGCCCCTTTATAAGCGTCGGGGGTTGGCCGTGAGCGGAGTTCTCCGGCGAAGGTTCTGGCGGCGCAGGCTTGGTCGGGTGGTTTAGCGGTTGAGCTTCAACATGGAGGTCTCTGGCTCCATTTAGGCGCTAAACGAGTTTGGGCGAAAGCTTTGGGGGAGTTCGATGGAGCAGGCGGCGCGGCCCGTCGGCGGCAGAGGGCGTGCTCGTGCTTGCCGCCACGCAACGATGCAATAGGGTTCTTGCTGGCGTGCATGAGCCACGCGGAGGCCAGGAGCGATGGGCGGCGACGGGTGGCGTGGCGGCGGGCTCGGGCCTCGCTGCCGCCACGGGTGGCGCAGCCACCACAGAAACCGCCAACGCCGGCGAGGCTTGCCGCCACCGACGCCTGCATCCGTCCAAGGGGGCGTGCGGCGCTCTGGCCAGGGAGGAGAGGCCGTGCGCAACGCGCCAGGGCGCACTGTTGACAGGTGACCCGACTCTGACGAAACTGAATTTACTGAAACTCTGAATTTCTCTGAAAGTGCAAAGTGACAGTGCAAGCTAGGTGTTCGACAGAATGATTTTGGTATGTGGGGATTTTTCCTTGAGCTGATTTTTGGTGGAGTGGCTTCTCATTGCCTCTGGGGGCTGCCTGAATTTTGGTGGAATTTTTGGAGAAGAGGAGATATGAATTTCATCAAATTTGACAAATCTGATCCAAATTTGCAGAAGCTGAAACTTGAAAATTTTGAAAAGAAGAAGAGTGGATCTTGATGGTTCTAGGTTGTGGGTGCGAGGGACTATCCAGAGTAGTTGGTTTGAGAACAAAACTCAAGGGCATTTAGGTACTTGCTTTGCAAATCACCTAGGCTCAACATAGTGGACAGAATTGTTTTGGGGAAAGAAATAATTGAAATAAAATCCAAAAATGAGTTGGACCTGTTGGGACAGAATATTTGGATTGCCCCAAAGTGGAAGGAGGGGTTTTGGGGAGATTTACCACATGAGACATGGTAAAAGTATGGATGGATTCAATATAAGAGGAGAACCAAAACTCCTAGGTTTTCTTTATTAAAAGAAAAATAAACCAAAAAGAATAAATTGGGAGGGAGAGAATCAGAGGAAAGGTTTTTAATAACCAAACACCAAAGTTGAAGGAGATGCCAAAATAAAAATCCTTTGCCAAAGGGGAAATTTTTGAGAGAGAGATTTTTGAAAGGATTTTAAATGACTTCCTTCAAAACCAACAAGGTTTTTGTTGAAAACCAAACTAAAAAAATTTGGGTGTCACATAACATGTGGTACGGGTTGTGTGGTATGTGTAGTACAATCCAGATGATACACAGAAAATGTATTTGCCATATCCGTTGCATATGGTAAAGAGAAGTTATTTCTCTTTGTTGTCATCATAAGTTTCGCTATGGAAACTATTTTGACGGATACCTTCATAGTTTAGTAGGGTACGAGTTAAGCCTGGGAAGCAATAAAGCATCCCGACATTACTCGAGTACCCACAGGGATAGTAAATATGACTCGAGTTGAGCCAACAAATACCTCATCGCGTCTAGCGATGTAAATATCTCCTTTCTCTCAATGAGAGTGGAAACATTGGGCTTCCCTGAGTATAAAGTTTGTGGTGCATATGTCCACAAGGCACATATCATTTTTCATCGGATTGACTCTTGTAGAAATCTATATATAGACATGAAGATTCTCAAGAAAATCAATGTCGGATATATAGATTACATACAAATGAATTTGTATCAAAGTGCTGATACAATATATTGTGATATACAATATATGATGACAAGAATAATCATGTTCTTATTAGAACATCATAAATGGACATAAATAAATAGATCACTAAGGAGACTAAGGGACTAAATGTATAGTCTCCAAACATGTCGGTTGATGCATATTCAACCATCATGCTCTCCATGCTCATAGGGTTTCGTGACAGCTTGATGGTGTCAGGTTGAGGATTTGAAGTGAGTTTCAAACCGTTACCCTTGAGGTCCTTTGCGTCCGGTGGCGTGGCTTGGATTGCACGCGCTATCCCATGGGATGCAAGACTGATCTTGATGTCCATGACCCACTTAAGTAAGTTGTGGCCATTGAGGGCAAGTGCCTCAAATTGTTAGCCATCGATTACTTATAGGGGCAAGCCAGAGATAATTAATTTACAAGAAGTAAATTAAAAACCATCATGGTTTTGTAATAAGAATGCAAAATTTTGACTCAAGTGTATAACTTAAAAATGCTCAACCTCAATTGTGGGAACATAACACATTGAAGATCATACAGATCTCACAGTAATGGAGATAGTCTGCACATGGGCAGTAGATCCAACTCATTACCTTGTGTTTTCCTAATATAATGAGGGAGATGTTATTGTCAAAAATTTACAAGTTTGTTGTGCGGGAGAAATCAATCTCGACCGCTGTGACATGTTCATGAAGAATGTCAATGTGGTAAACACATAGAACATATCATCCCCGGTGAAAAACCGGTAATTTATTTATATTACAGATTGCGTAATATAAATACATCTTAATGTTGCAAAATTAATAGATTTCAAGAAGGTGGCTCGAAATCATTAGTGTGAATCTCAAATTGCTAAGGATGACACCTTGAATTTTGCATATGTATTTGCAAGAAATTGAAAATCTCAATTGCAAATAGACGTATTAATCTCGACATGTAGCGAACATGAAGATACATACATTCCGGAATACATCGTACTCAACAGAAATACACTACTATTATAATGAATAGTAATGGTGTTGTAAACTTGATGTTCAAGTGAAAACTTGAATTGTATAGACCTCAAATTAAATGAGATGATCTTGTATCAAGTTGCAAGATAATTCAGCAAAGTGAATTAATATTTTGCGAGAGAAAATTAATCTCAATCGCAATGAGATTGTTTTGCGATAAAAAAAAAAATCTCGATCGCAAACCAGTACCGTAGAGGTACTGAAATTATCTTTGCAAGAGATGAAAAATTTCAATTGCAAATGAACGTAATTAATCTCAACACGTGATAAACGCGGAAATATATTACATCAACTTAAGATCTGGAATACCTCGGTACTCAACAGAAAACAGTACCAAAATATATGTACTGATTTTAACAGGAATGAAATCACTGGTAGGAGTGTGTTGGAACACTATAATCTGCTACTGTGCTCAATCAGAGGAGCAAGTACTCATGGAGTAGCAAATAAAGCAACGCCTGCCGGTTGCCTAAATTTCCACCGCATGCACATGGCAACGCAAACGAGGAAGTCCAGTCAATCGAAAAGATAAGGAGAGAGAAAGGGAAAGAAATCCCTAGCAACTCGATCCCCAATCCTCACAAGACTGAAACAGGGAGAGACTCCCACGGCTGGCCGACCGGCCGCATCATTAGGCCAACTCCACCGCGCGATCCCAAACGGACGTCCGTTTTGTCCGAATTCTGTCCGTTTGGGTAGGGATTTTGGGTTGTGTCCGGCCCTGTTTTGGGATGCGGTGGTCGTGCGCCCAGCGCGCGACCGCGTCCATTTGCCCTATCTTGTCCGTCAGGGCCAAAAATGCTCATATATTCTTATGAAAACTAGTTTGCACGTTCAAATATTAATTGTCTGAAAATAAAAATAGTTTTACAACCCAATTGAAATTGTCTCTAATAAAATAGTTTTACAACTAAATCGAAATTGTCTTCAACGAACATAAAATAAACCAATACATTTATTGGTTGCCAATGTGATCCCAGACGTGCTCAACCAAGTCATTTTGAAGATCCACATGAGTGTGCCAATCACGCAGCTCACGGTGGAATTGGACAAACTGTTCAAATGTGGCCGGATCTTGGTGCAAGGGCTCAATATTTTCACCTTGATAATCAAATCCTTGGTCAAAGATACTCTCGTCACGCTCGCCCTCGACGATCATGTTGTGCATGATCACACAAGCAATCATCACCTCCCAAAGCTTCCTTTCATCCTATGGCGGTCAGGGGTTTGAGCGATACCCCACCGGGATTGAAGCACACCAAAAGCACGTTCCACATCCTTTTAGCACTCTCTTGCATTTGGGCAAATCTCTTTCTCTTCTCACCTTGGGGTTTGAGATTGTCTTCACAAAAGTTGACCATCGAGGATATATACCATCGCTAGATAGTATCCCTTGTTGTCTTGATGGCCGTTGATCTCAAAGTTGACAGTGGGGAGTGGCCTTCGCAAGCCTCGCGAAGATCGGAGAACGCTGCAAAGACGTTGATATCATTGTGAGAACCTGCCATACCGAAGAAAGAATGACATATCCAAAAATCTTGCGATGCCACCGCTTCTAATATGACAGTGCCCCGTTAACATGCCCTTATACGAGCCCTGCCAAACAAATGGACAGTTCTTCCACTCCCAATGCATACAATCTATCTTTGCCAAGCATGCACGAAAGCCCTAGCTGCGTTGGTCGCCAACAATCTCTCAGATCAGTGGCGGTTGGCTGCCTCAAGTACTCTGGGCCAAACACCTCGATCACACTGGCAAAACTTGAACATTGACATCGGACATGTTGTCTCACTCATACGCACATACTCGTCCACGGATCGCTGGAATACCATATGCAAGCATGCGGATGGCAGCGGTGCATTTCGGTAAGAGGAGAATCCAAGCTTGCCAAGGGCATCCGTCTTGCACTCAAGTATGGGTCATGAGCAACCACTCCCTCTCGGATCGATTGAACACATGCCTTGCCATACTGAAACGGCGACGGAATTTATCGAGCTTGAAGAGCGGGGTGTTGGCAAAGTAATCGGCATAGAGCGCGGGCGTGGCCTCTCTCCTGTTGCGGTTCAGGTTGGGAGCACGGCCGGGAGTGACCCCGCATCGAGGAAGCTGCCGTTGAATATGGTCGTGAGCGACCGGTGCAGCCCCCACAAGATCTTCATCATCCGAATGACGAATCGTCAGATGAACAAAGGAAGTGATGAAAGAAAAACTCGTCTCCACCGTCCATACCTTTGATGGCAAAAGGTCGAACACCTTGCGGTCGTGGTGGCGAAGAGGCCGCGATGATCACCTCGGCGCAGCGAGGGTGGTTGCCGCCGCCACCGCCGCTCTGGAGCTCTCCTTGGAATCGCCTCGGCCTCCGTGATGCGTCGCCGGCGATCGTGTCCCTCCGCCACCGGCAAGGACGGCGACGGCCAAACCTCCCCGATAGACGACCAAAACTACGGCGAAGCGTGGTGGCGGCCATGTCGAGACGTGGTTTGGTATGGACGGCGAGGGCTCTTGCGATGAGGCCGCGCAGGAGAATAGGGCGGCGGTGGCGGCGGGCGGGAGAGAAAGGGTGAAGCGTTGGGAGCGGAGGGTCGGTAGTGTCCCGACAGTGAGGCCCGAGGGGGACAAGGCGTGCATCATCGCGGCCGTCCGTAGCGTCCGTTCACCCCAAACCGAGCGCAACTTTAGGCCGGGGATGGGTCGAAAACGGACGAAATCCGGACATTTGTCTGGTTGAGGCTGCACGCTGGGCCGTCTCTTTTGTCAATTTTACCTTAAACGGACGGGGACGAACGGGATAGGGTCGCGCGGTGGAATTGGCCTTAGAGAGCGAAGATGCTCTTGTCGTCGGGGCCAAAGGCCGCAGCCGCATGGCGCCCTAAAGGCCGATGAATCGCACGGGGGGAGGGAGCCGCGCACCGCATCCATCGCCATTGACAGCCAACAATTAAATAACCACACTGGCTGCTGGTGCCTTATTTCCATCGCATGCACGTGTAGCTGCTAGAGGTTTGATTCCCTCGCTCCCTGCCACACACGCACATGCGGACATGCCACATATTGCTCCCAGCCTGGTGAAGAGATAAGGAGAACGACCGAGGGGAAAATTCCCCAATCGATTGACCCCCATCCCTGCCCGAGACAGGAACAGATAGAGAGCACACGGCTGACGGCCGCCACAGCGGCGTTCACCGGCGGCGAGAGGCGCTCCCGCTGCGCTCGTCCTCGTCCGAGGAAGCACCAGGGAGCAGGGTGCTCGGCGCAAGGCCGTTCGCGAGCCCGAGCGCCGCTGGACTCCATGTGCCAGAGCGGCCGGAGCGGTTGCTCGACGGCGGGCTCGTCAGCGGCACGCCGAGGGCCAGAAGACGTCGGCGAGCGTCTATGCGCGGCGAAGGCGGAGGAGTTGCGGGCGTCGGGGATGGCAAGTCTGGCGGTGCGACGTCGGCGACGACCGTGGTGCTAGTGGAACCTCTCACGCCAGAGAGCCGAAGGCAAAAGGCGGAGGCTCCGGTCAGCGCGGACACGAAGGCGAGCGTGTCGCCGTAGTGAACTTGCACTTCATGTGCGGCCGGGATGTGCGCCATCGTCAGCAGCGTCGGGAGCGGCGCGCCGCAATCGGCCTCTACAACCGCTGGGGTCGGATGCTGCAGCGGCGCGTCCCCAACTTCTTCATCGTCGATGACGACGGTTCCCTCCTCCTGAGTCGCCGCGACGACCGGATCGGCCACCACAAAGTCGTAGTGATGCAGGGGGCATACTACCCAGCCATGCGCCGAGCACAAGAACGGCGGCGGAGCGGAGCCGCCAGCGCCGGGTAGATGTTCTCATCGGCCTCGAGCATTGGTGCAGCCGGATCGGCGGGAGGCCAGGCCGGCACATCGGGCTGTGGCGGCGCTGGCGCAGGTTGCGTCATGGGCTGGTTCGACGGCCCCGCGCCGTTCCGGTGGTGGCGACGAAGAACGCGGAAGCCGCGATGCGTTCCTGCACCGTGGCATTTTCTTTCTCACCTCTGGCCTGTGGATCTTCTTGTTCCGGCGATCGCCGGAATCGATCGACTCGCTCAACGGCGAGCGTGCTGATAACGTATTGGAACTAATCGATAGACAATCGAAGAGACGATCGAAGAGACAACAAATGATTCAACAGTATCCTTTATTGATCATGTTTACAATATATATATATATATATATATATATATATATATATATATATATGACATGGGGAGACGCCTTCAGCCTTCAGGCGTCGGCTTGGAGAGGCGCCGATTCGGGAGAGAACCGTCATGAGGCAGTTACTGCCTTGCGTAGGTTGCAGGATGCAACGGTGTGGCAGTTTGGATAAGGGGAGAATCACAACACTGCCAAAGGACCGCGTCCTGCCAGCCTTCATCACACCTCCCCGATCCAGTTGGTTTTTCACGTCCCGGATTTCCTCCCATGGGTTTATGGTAAAACTTTAAAACCGGCCATAATAGCCAATCAATCAACGATAATCATGCACCGCTCATCCGGCATTGAAAGCCCATCTATGTCCCTGCACTGGATCGTAACCGCCGCATCGTGCTTGTGCACGTCGCCACAGGCACCCCGATCGCGTCGCTGTCGCCGCCGCCATCCAACAGGTCACGTCCGCCTCACCCCATCTTCCAGGAGGCCTCCGTAAGCATTGCCGTCTTCTGCCGGATTGTGCCGTCTCCCGCCGACGCTGTCCACAATAGTACGCCTCCACCCTGCCTCGTCCCATCTTCTAGCTTGCGCAATCAGTGCGTGCAAACGTACGCATATCAATCTTGCAAGGTACGCAGCAGCAGCATCACTAGGGATATCTTAAGCTAACTAGACTTTATCAGTGCATGCAAGCCTACGCAGATCCATCTTCTCGAACTGCTGGACGCCCTTGTGCTGCTGCTGTGAGGCGAAGAGAAGTGGCCAACGATGAGGCAGTGCAGGAGACGGAGGCGAAGGTCCAAGCTGTTGACGCAGGATCCAAGCCGCTGGCGGAGGCCGCTGCGCCACGAGGACACTGAGAAACGAGGCGGCTGAACGTCGGCGACCACAGCTGGTTCGCTCCAACGGTGGGTGGTGGCGGATCCAGTCGTGCTCTTTCTCGAGCTCCCCGTCGTCGTGCTACCAAGCGCGCCCACATCTCCCCCTTTCGGGTGAGCTTGTCCTCCGTGATCTCATGTTTTTTTTTGCGGGTGATCCGTGATCTCGTGTTCCTCTCCAACACGACCTCACATTGCATTATTTGGACATGTGAACTCAAATGCTAGAGCCAGCCGTCAGGTGCAGTGGGTAGATAATTTCAGATTTCAGACTTTCAGTTTCCACTAGCTCTATTCTGCTTCGACCTGCCATAATGGCAAATCCCTATATTTTTTTCCCGACATGAAATTCTAATCGGATTTGGCAAATCCCTTTCTGGACAACCAGGTTGTTCCTACCATTGTATAGTCCTAATTGCCTCCAGTTTTATCTATCTGTTCAATCTATCTTGACTGAATTTCTGAACAACTGGGTTGCTAGAACGGGGTGTGGTGGATTTTATTGTTTGAGTGCTTTTGTTCATTTTGTTCTTAAGTTCTTTCTGGTATAGGGACACTGACGTTATTCTTCTACAAAGTGGCGAGCTCTCAATCTGGCCAGGCTCCAGAAAAAGAGAACAATTGGTATGTTTCTATTCTAAGGTTGTTTCTAACCAGCTGAACATAATCTGAACGACTCAGAATCCTGTGTACAAGTCCAGCCATGCAAGTGCAAGTACAAGTACGTCGGCTGCTGCGTACAAAGGGTGGGTGCAAGGCAAGTTGGCCACTTGAAGCCAGTATGACTACAAGGATCTGCAGTACTGACAAAACTCAGTCTGCACAAGGTGAAAATCAGTGTACTTCACCCCTTGGTCATTTCTCAAATGAGATGTTTTTCATTGGATTAGTCTGTGAGCTGAGAGTGTATAGATTCTCTTATGTGCTAATCTGAATTGCATGTGGCCGATTGGTTAATTGTTGTCCATGCGGTTTCCATGATTTTTGTTTGGATGCAAGGTAGATAAGGAATACGAACAAGAAATATACTGGGGCCAAGGAAACGTGTGCTACTCGGTCATATCAAGGGTGGTTTCAGAAATTATAGGCTATATATGTTTATGTGAGTGAGATTGGGAGATTAGTAAAAGAAATTAACAGTTACTGTCGCTTTGTATAGATAGATTAATGTTTATCTGCTTGGCATAATGCAGAGGAAGTACAAATCATAATGTATAACATGTTCATCCCTTTTTGTCTAATGTTAATAACTGAACATGAAAAAATTATATGTCTCAGCAGAGCAGTTATCAGTAGAACTAGTGCTTTGTGGTCTGCACCTCAATTCACTACACCACTTGTTGAAAAAGAAAGACAAGGCCGAATGCATATTATGAAGCAAGTACTATCTATCATGGTTACAATATAATAAAGAGTGATTATCGGTGAAACCCTGACAATATTGTATGGTGTGCATGAGGATCCTAAAGATATTTACGTTCGACCCGATTTGTAGGAGGCCTAAATATATACTCCCAGGTGGGGGTACGAATATCTATGCTCCCGTTGCTACGCACGGGCATTGTCCTATTATCTAAAAAACACATACGGTTCCTTTTCCTGCCAATGATCGCGTTCTGCCCTTCCTTCGGCGACCCACCCCCACGATCGGTTCCTTCCCCCCTCGCCCCCACGTCGATAGCCCCTCGTGAAAAAAAAGCCCTCCAAGAAAAATAGGATCCCTCCCGATCCAACTTTCTCTCGCTGACCAAGCCCTATCCCCATCCCAATATGGCCGCTGCCAGGATTGTCAACGTCGCCTACCCTCCTCCATCTTCTCACGAGCGTCGGGACGTGGCTGTCCTCCAGCAGTGTGCCGCCCACCCACCGACGCCGCACACCTGCGACGAGGATGTACCACCCGCGACCCAGCGACTCGATGCAAGCCCCGAGCTAATTCTCCAATTGTGCCCGCCGTTCGTCGGCAACGACCTTGGATCGAGAACAACGTCGGTCGGACCTAGGCCAGCTCCGGCGGTGACCCAGTTTTTTTTACAAAAGCACATCACTATGTACTGCATATATTAATATTTAGAGAAGGAAAATAAAAACTATATCTAGAGTATATATAGGCTATACAAAATTGTTTGCCCGGGCCTGGTTACAACACCGTACTAAGCTAAGATTGTTCCTTGCAGGAACGTAAATAAGCATTATGTGTTGGTCATGGTAGGAAAGAACAAGTAAGATTAAGACCAAATAAGCCTCCTACCAGGTTTTCATTTGGGTTAGAAGATAAAGTTGTGTGTATTGTTTCAGACAAACCGTGAAGCGGTAGGTCTAGCAACCCTTAATGTCCTTCTTTGCATTTGTAAACACTTGGCCTGATTGTTTTTAAAGATTGATGCGTTTCTCGTGATCCAAATGCTCCGGTAGCCAAGGATGATCAACTCATGGTAAAAAGGTTTCTTCAGAGAGCCCTTTAGAGCAATGATCCATTGACTGGCAGAATACAAATTAGTTTGTGATAAGGGTGGGGCATAAATATTCCTAGCAAAGCTTTCCAAACGACAACTCAGGTATTGTTCATGTGGCTATTCAAAGTGAAATTAGTTGGCTTGATTTGATTCTTTTGGAAAACTAATTAGTCACACTTTTCACTCGAAGCGGCCACAACATGAGTGTTGTAGTTCATCAACTCTACAATGGCTTCCATAAGCGAGGTCTGCTAACCGTCCAATTATATGCTATTGTACTTGGGGTACACAAGATGACGAGAAGGGTCATTGACAACACAAGTGCATTGGGTGGCCGGCAACCTTATTCATGGGCGTCGGTGGCAAATCTATCACATCTTGTGAGTATATTGCATGCGCAGTCCTAACATATACGCATGTTCCTTTCGAACGGTTGAATTTTTAGATGCTATTATTCAACTAATGATGATGATGTAACATGTACACTTCTCTAATTTGGCTTCACTTTCACTGAATTTATTCCAAACTGTGCACTGACATTTTTATGAATCTCACAAACTGTGCACTGACATTGGAACTTGAACATGGCACATCTGATGAGGAGAGGAAAAGATGACTCACATGCTCTGTCGACAAGTAGTGGGTTAGCATTGTGGCATATCATGGCTCTACAAGATGTATCTGCCCCTTCCCTTATACATCTTTTTTTTTTGACTAGGGAGAGCCGGCGGGTGGGAGCGGAACCGGACGAAGCTCCAGTCAAAGATCGTTGTGTTGCATGTAATAATATGGATTTGAGATTTCTAATTTGAGGTATCCGGATGTGGAATGCATTTTTTGACGGATGACCATTCACTATCCGCGGACACACCCGGGCGTGTCCGCGGACATTTGAGGGGTCAGATTTGCCAAGTTCGGTTGTAGATGCTCTTAGTGGAGCAAGAAGATGTTGACGTTTGTTGGGTTGTGGTGTAAGTTGGGATTATGGACTTAAAATGCATGAGCCTTGGCACTTGTTGTCGTTGTCGACTAACGAATTGCTTATTGCCTCTAGGTATGAACATCTCTGGATCCTTCTTTTCTTTGGATCCATTGATTTTTGTGCATATAGAGAAGAGAAGTCAAGAGAAAGCACTTCAAAAATAATGGGCCAAGGAAGAAGATTGATTTTGTGGTACAAAAAGGTTGGGTATGTTTCATTAAAAGATGTCATTTGATGTGCTTTATCCTTCCAAAGCTTTATGTTTGACATATAGTATACACTGCTTGTGCAGGATGGTTATAAAGTTGAGAAATAATTTTTTATTACATTTGCTAAAGTACCGTGCAAATGAAGCTTAAGAAAACATACCTGACATCATAAGGTAATATCTTAATCGCATCAAGTAAATCTTAGTTTGTAACATATAATTATTTGGATCATTGTTCTCTATGTATATATCACCGAGTTACATTGCAGGTGAAATGGATTTCAATTATTTTTTAATTGTTGCAGGCTATCTTTTCTCTACCTATAAAATATAATATACATTATATGCGCAATCAGATAAAATCTATACATGCAAATTTGATATGCATTGTATTCATAGGTGCAAAAAAAAAATTTAAAAGCCCGTGGCAACGCAAGGGTGTTCTACTAGTAGGTATAGGAGATGAGGAGCATGAGCTAGAAGATTACCGTAGGTTGAAGGGCATAAGCTAGAGCTGGTGCAATACTGAGACGTATAGCTTAGTGCAAGCATCATGAGAATCAAGTACTCCATGGCTAATATTATTCTCTGGAGAAACTTTTTTTTAAGAGTGCGCAAATTGCGTACCACACCTATATAGAAGGAGAGAAAATTAGTACATGACATCTACCACTCGATGCGAACAACGAGCGTAGCACAACACTACATCCGGCTATCCTCAGGACAACCACACACAACGACACAACTACAACATGGAAAAAACCTGCCCAAAACCGAAACACCTTGCCGCGTCTTGATCGACGCCGAACACCTTCGAAGAACAGCAACTCCAGCTTCCTTTGGATTCATTCGCGACGACCATACATAGCGCCAGAGGTGAGAGGTTAGGGCCACGACGAACACCGGAGAAGCGCCAATAGGAAACTCAGTCTCCTCGCACGATGCTCCCAACAGAGAAACGACGTCGCAGACGCCGCCATCATGCCGCTCCAGAGGACCAAGGCTTTCGCCCGGAGACAACTGCCAACACCAAGCACGAGGGAGATGGCGACACACTCGACGTCGCCTCCAAAGAGGGAAACGATACCCGCGGGTGCCATCAACGCCAGTCGGCCAAAACCGGGCAGGATTTTCATCCGTAATGTTGCGCATCTCCACTCCGACGAGGTACCGGGCAACACCGTTCCTGAAGCCTCGCACCGCCGTCACCGCAGCAAATCCGCCGAAGCCGCGTAGCCGTGGTCCAACACCACCTGCACTGCCGAGAGAGCGCGAACCAGACCTCCACCAACATCGCCGTCGAGAAGCAACCACATCCTCCAAGCGGAGAGAAAGCCAGATCCGCTCCATCAGCCTTCATCGACACCGAGAGACTGCCGCTAGATTGGATCTGGCCCGCCCCTCCAACCTCACTCTGGAGCCATCTCCACCGGGGCATCGCCACGATCTCCTCACACGGAGGCGGCCGGAAGCCCGCTGCACGCCAGGACACCTTCCTGGCAGTGCCATCTCGGCGCAGCCGCCCCCATGGCTGATCCAACGCCGCCGCCACCGCCGTTGCTGGCGCTCCACCTGCAGCCACCTACCAGTAGCGCTCCTCGCCAGGATCCGGCGAACGCCCTCGCCGTGCCCCCGCAGTGCCTCCAACCGCACCGCGAGCCCCTGCGCCGCCCGCGAGAAGAATGCCGCGCCAGACCACGCCGCCCGCGAGAAGAACGTCGCGCCAGACCACGCCGCCCGCGAGAAGAACGCCGCGCGCACCACGCCGCCCGCGCCTAGGCAACCACGCCGCCAGGCCGTCGCGCCGCCCGCTAAACGCAGCTCCCAGCGAAGGAGGTGCGTCGGGCGCGCCACCTACCCGCCGCCTTTGACGGCGGGCGCCGCCACCACCGCCGCGCGGGCGGCGGCAGCGCCGAGGAGCCGTGGATCTGGAGCTCTGGCGCGAAGGGATGGGGGGCCTCCGGAGCCGCATGCGCGTGAAGGAAATATGCCCTAGAGGCAATAATAAAGTTATTATTTATTTCCTCATATCATGATAAATGTTTATTATTCATGCTAGAATTGTATTAACCGGAAACATAATACATGTGTGAATACATAGACAAACAGACAGTCACTAGTATGCCTCTACTTGACTAGCTCATTAATCAAAGATGGTTATGTTTCCTAACCATAGACATGTGTTGTTATTTGATTAATGGGATCACATCATTAGGAGAATGATGTGATTGACATGACCCATTCCGTTAGCTTAGCACTTGATTGTTTAGTATATTGCTATTGCTTTCTTCATGACCTATACATGTTCCTGTAACTATGAGATTATGCAACTCCCGTTTACCGGAGGAACACTTTGGGTGCTACCAAACGTCACAACGAATCGGGTGATTATAAAGGAGTACTACAGGTGTCTCCAAAGGTACATGTTGGGTTGGCGTATTTCGAGATTAGGTTTTGTCACTCCGATCGTCGGAGAGGTATCTCTAGGCCTTCTCGGTAATACACATCACATAAGCCTTGCAAGCATTGCAACTAATAAGTTAGTTGTGAGTGAAGGAAATATGCCCTAGAGGCAATAATAAAGTTATTATTTATTTCCTTATATCATGATAAATGTTTATTATTCATGCTAGAATTGTATTAACCGGAAACATAATACATGTGTGAATACATAGACAAACAGATAGTCACTAGTATGCCTCTACAAGACTAGCTCATTAATCAAGATGGTTATGTTTCCTAACCATAGACATGTGTTGTCATTTGATTAATGGGATCACATCATTAGGAGAATGATGTGATTGACATGACCCATTTCGTTAACTTAGCACTTGATCGTTTAGTATGTTGCTTATGCTTTCTTCATGACTTATACAAAGTTCCGAAACTATGAGATTATGCAACTCCGTTTACGGAGGAACACTTTGTGTGCTACCAAACGTCACAACGTAATCTGGGTGATTATAAAGGTACTCTACAGGTGTCTTCAAAAGTATATGTTGAGTTGGCATGAATCGAGATTAGGTTTTGTCACTCCGATTGTCGGAGAGGTATCTCTAGGCCTTCTCGGTAATACACATCACATAAGCCTTGCAAGCATTGCAACTAATGAGTTAGTTGTGAGATGATGTATTACGGAGCGAGTAAAGAGACTTTCCGTACGAGATTGAACTAGGTATTGGATACCGACGATCGAATCTCGGGTAAGTAACATACCGATGACAAAAGGAACAACGTATTTAGTTATGCGGTTTGACCGATGAAGATCTTCGTAGAATATGTAGGAACCAATATGGGCATCCAGGTTCCGCTATTGGTTATTGACGAGAGAATGGTTCTAGGTCATGTCTACATAGTTCTCGAACCCGTAGGGTCCATACGCTAACGTTTCGATGACAGTTCATTATGAGTTTATAAGTATTGATGTACGAAGGTTGTTGAGTCCGGATGTGATCACGGACATGACGAGGAGTCTCGAAATGGTCGAGACATAAAGATTGATATATTGGAAGCCTACATTTGGACATCGGAAATGTTCCGAGTGAAATCGGGAATTTACCGGAGTACCGGGAGGTTACCGGAACCCCCCGGGAACTATATGGGCCATAGTGGGCCTTGGTGGAAAGGAGAAAGGGCCAGCCCTAGGTGGCCGCGCGCCTCCCCCTTCCCTAGTCCTACTAGGACTAGGAAGGTGGGCCGCCCCTCTCTCTTTCCCCCTCAGGGAATCCTATTCCAACTAGGATTGGAGGGGGAATCCTACTCCCGGAGGGAGTAGGACTCCCTGGCGCGCCTCCTCTAGGCCGGCCGGCCCCCTCCCCCTTGGCTCCTTTATATACGGGGGCAGGAGGGCACCCAAGACACACAAGTTGATCTACGGATCGTTCCTTAGCCGTGTGCGGTGCCCCCTCCACCATATTCCACTTGGTCATATCGTCGCGGAGCTTAAGGCGAAGCCTGCGCGGAGAAGTCATATCGTCGCGGAGCTTAGGCGAAGCCCTGCGTCGGTGGAGCATCATCATCGTCCTGCACGCCGTCGTCTTGTGGAACTCATCCCGACACTTTGCTGGATCGGAGTCCGGGATCGTCATCGAGCTGAGCGTGTCTGAACACGGAGGTGCCGTCACGTTCGGTACTTGGATCGGTCGGATCGTGAAGGCGTCGACTACATCAACAGCGTTGTTATAACGCTTCGCTTTCGGTCTCACGAGTGCGTGGACGACACTCTCCCTCTCGTTGCTATGCCATCACCATGGTCTTGTGTGTGCGTGGGAAAATTTTTGAAATTACTCGTTCCCCAACAAAGGCATCCGAGCCTGGTTTTATGCGTTGATGTCATGTGCACGAGTAGAACACAAGTGAGTTGTGGGCGATATAAGTCATACAGCTTACCAGCATGTCATACTTTGGTTCGGCGGTATTGTGAGATGAAGCGGCCCGGACCGACATTACGCATACGCTTACGCGAGACTAGTTTCACCGCTCCGAGCACTCGTTGCTTAAAGGTGACCGACGGGTGTCTGTCTCTCTCACTTTAGTTGAACCGAGTGTGGCTACGCCCGGTCCTTGTGAAGGTTAAAACAGCACCAACTTGACAAACTATCGTTGTGGTTTTGATGCGTAGGTAAGAACGGTTCTTGCTCAGCCCGTAGCAGCCACGTAAAACTTGCAACAACAAAGTAGAGGACGTCTAACTTGTTTTTGCAGGGCATGTTGTGATGTGATGTGGTCAAGACATGATGCTATATTTTATTGTATGAGATGATCATGTTTTGTAACCGGGTTATCGACAATGGCAGGAGCCATATGGTTGTCGCTTTATTGTATGAAATGCAACGCCATGTAATTGCTTTACTTTATCACTAAGTAGTAGCGATAGTCGTAGAAGCAATAGTTGGCGAGACGACAACGATGCTACGATGGAGATCAAGGTGTCGCGCCGGTGGCGATGGTGATCATGGCGGTGCTTGGCGATGGAATCACAAGCACAAGATGATGATGACCATATCATATCACTTATATTGATTGCATGTGATGTTTATCCTTTATGCATCTTATCTTGCTTTGATTGACGGTAGCATTATAAGATGATCTCTCACTAAAATTATCAAGAAGTGTTCTCCACGAGTATGCACCGTTGCTAAAAGTTCGTAGTACCCGGACACCACGTGATGATCGGGTGTGATAAGTTCTCGTCCACCTACAACGGGTGCAAGCCAGTTTTGCACACGCAGAATACTCGGTTAAACTTGACGAGCCTAGCATATGCAGATATGGCCTCGGAACACGGAGACCGAAGGTCGGCGTGAATCATATAGTAGATATGATCAACATAGTGATGTTCACTATTGAAACTACTCCATCTCACGTGATGATCGGACATGGTTTAGTTGATTTGGATCACGTAATCACTTAGATGACTAGAGAGATGTCTGTCTAAGTGGGAGGTTTTAATATGATTAATTAAACTTAAATTTATCATGAACTTAGTACTGATAGTATTTTGCTTGTCTATGTTTCTTGTAGATAGATGGCTCGTGTTGTTGTTCCGTTGAATTTTAATGCGTTCCTTGAGAAAGCAAAGTTGAAAGATGATGGTAGCAATTACGGACTGGGTCCGTAACGAGGATTATCCTCATTGCTGCACGTAAGAATTACGTCCCGGAAGCACCGCTGGGTGCGAACTGCTGCTGCAGGAGCTGCACCGAAGTTGTGAGCGTCTGGCAAAGCAAAGCGATGACTGCTCTATAGTTCGATGTGCCATGCTTTACGGCTTAGAACCGGGTCTTCAACGGCGTTTTGAGCGTCATGGAGCATATGAGATGTTCCAGAGTTGAAGTTAATATTTCAAGCAAATGCCGAATTGAGAGATATGAAGTCTCCAATAAGTTCTATAGCTGCAAGATGGAGGAGAATAGTTACACGGTGAGCACATACTCAAAATGTCCGGGTATAATAATCACTTAATTCAGCTGGGAGTTAATCTTCCGGATGATGGTGTCATTGATGAATTCTCCAATCACGCCACCAAGCTACAAGAGCTTCGTGATGAACTATAATATGCAAGGAATGACTAAGACAATTCATGAGCTCTTCGCAATGCTAAAAGCAGCGGAGGTAGAAATCAAGAAAGAGCATCAAGTGTTGATGGTCAACAAGACCACTAGTTTCAAGAAAAGGGCAAAGGGAAGAAGAAGGAAACTTCAAAAGAACAGCAAGAAAGTTGTTGATCAAGAGAAGAAACCCAAGTCTGGACCTAAACACGAAATCGAGTGTTTTACCGCAAGCGACCGACATTTGAGCGGAACTGTCCCAAGTATTTGGCGGATAAAAAGGATGGCAAGGTGAACAAAGGTATATGTGATATACATGTTATTGATGTGTACCTTACTAGAGCTCGTAGTAGCACTGGTATTTGATCTTGGTTACATTGCTAATATTTGCAACTCGAAGCAGGGACTACTGGAATAGACGAGCACGGCAAAGGACGAGGTGACGATCTGCGTGGGAAATGGTTCCAAAGTCAATGTGATCGCGGTCGGCACGCTACCTCTACATCTACCTTCGGATTAGTTTTAGACCTAAATAATTGTTATTTGGTGCCGCGTTGAGCATGAACATTATATCTGGATCTTGTTTGATGCGAGACGGTTATTCATTTAAATCGAGAGAATAATGGTTGTTCTATATATATGAGTAATATCTTTTATGGTCATGCACCCTTGAAGAATGGTCTATTCTTGTTGAATCTCGACGAGAGTGATACACATATTCATAATGTCGAAGCCAAAAGATGCAGAGTTGATAATGATAGTGCAACTTATTTGTGGCACTTGCCGTTTAGGTCATATCGGTGTAAACGCATGAAGAAACTCCATACAGATGGACTTTTGGAATCACTTGATTATGAATCACTTGGTACTTGCGAACCGTGCCTCATGGGCAAGATGACTAAAACACCGTTCTCGGTTGTATGGAGAGAGCAACAGACTTGTTGGAAATCATACATACAGATGTATGTGGTCCGATGAATGTTGAAGCTCGTGGCGGATATCGTTATTTTCTCACCTTCACAGATGATTTAAGCGGATACGGGTATATCTACTTGATGAAACATAAATCTGAAACATTTGAAAAGTTCAAAGAATTTCAGAGTGAAGTTGAAAATCATCGTAACAAGAAAATAAAGTTTCTACGATCTGATCGTGGAGGAGAATATTTGAGTTACGAGTTTGGTCTACATTTAAAGCAATGCGGAATAGTTTAGCAACTCACGCCACCGGAACACCACAGCGTAATGGTGTGTCCGAGCGTCGTGTCGTGCTTTACTAGATATGGTGCGATCTATGATGTCTATTTCGATTTACCGCTATCGTTTTGGGGTTATGCATTAGAGACGGCCGCATTCACGTTAAATAGGACACCGTCAAAATCCGTTGAGACGACGCCTTATGAACTATGGTTTAGCAAGAAACCAAAGTTGTCGTTTCTGAAAGTTTGGGGTTGCGATGCTTATGTGAAAAAACTTCAACCTGATAAGCTTGAACCCAAATCGGAAAATTGTGTCTTCATAGGATACCCAAAAGAGACAATTGGGTATACCTTCTATCACAGATCCAAAGGCAAGACATTCGTTGCTAAGAATGGATCCTTTCTAGAGAAGGAGTTTCTCTCGAAAGAAGTGAGTGGGAGGAAAGTGGAACTTGATGAGGTAATAGTACCAGCTCCCTTATTGGAAAGTAGTTCATCACGAAATCAGTTTACGTAACAACTACACCGATTAGCGAGGAAGATAATGATAATGATCATGAAACCTCGAGATCAAGTTGTCACCGAACTTCAGTAGATCAACCAGAATAAAATCCGCACTGAGTGGTACGGTAATCCTATTCGGAAGTCATGCTACTAGATCATGGTGAACCTACGAACTATGAAGAAGCGATGGTGAGCCCAGATTCATAAAATGGCTTGAAGCCATGAAATCTGAGATGGGATCCATGTATGAGAACAAAGTATGGACTTTGGTAGACTTGCCGATGATCGGCAAGCTATTGAGAATAAATGGATCTTTAAGAAGAAGACCGACGCTGATGGTAATGTAGCTGTCTACAAAGCTCGACTTGTTGCAAAAGGTTTTCGACAAGTTCAAGGGGTTGACTACGATGAGACTTTCTCACCCGTGGCGATGCTTAAGTCTGTCCGAATCATGTTAGCAATTGCCGCATTTTATGATTATGAAATTTGGCAAATGGATGTAAAACTGCATTCTTGAATGGATTTCTAGAAGAAGAGTTGTATATGATGCAACCAGAAGGTTTTGTTGATCCAAAGGGTGCTAACAAAGTGTGCAAGCTCAACGATCAATTTATGGTGCAGTGCAAGCCTCTCGGAGTTGGAATAAGCGCTTTGATAGAGTGATCAAAGCATATGGTTTTATCTGAGACTTTTGGAGAAGCTTTGTATTTACAAGAAAGTGAGTGGGAGCTCTGTAGCATTTCGATATTATATGTGGACGACATATTATTGATTGGAAATGAGATAGAATTTCTGGATAGCATAAAGGATACTTGAATAAAAGTTTTTCAATGAAAGACCTCGGTGAAGCTGCTTACATTTTGGGCATCAAGATCTATAGAGATAGATCAAGGCGTTTAATTGGACTTTCACAAAGCACATACCTTGATAAAGTTTTGAAGAAGTTCAAAATGGATCGAGCAAAGAAAGGTTTTTACACATATTACAAGGTGTGAGATTGAGTCGGACTCAATGCCCGACCACAGCAGAAGATAGAGAGAAAATGAAGAATGTTCCTATGCTTCAGCCATAGGCTCTATCATGTATGCAATGCTGTGTACCAGACTGACGTATGCTTAGCTGTAAGCTTGGCGGTAGGTACCAAAGTAATCCAGAGTGGATCATCGGACAGCGGTCAAGAACATCTGAAATACTTGAAAAGGACTAAGGATATGTTTCTCGTATATGGAGGTGACAAAGAGCTAGTCGTAAATGGTTACGTCGATGCAAGCTTTGACACCGATCCGGACGATTCTAAATCGCAAACCGGATCGTATTTTTATTAAGCGGTGGAGCTGTCGGTTGGTGCAGTTCTAAACAAAGCGTCGTGGCGGGATCTACATGTGAAGCGGAATACATAGCTGCTTGGAAGCAGCAAATGAAGGAGTCTGGATGAAAGAGTTCATTTCCGATCTAGGTGTCATACCTAGTGCATCGGGACCAATGAAGATCTTCTGTGACAATCTTGGTGCAATTGCCTTGGCAAAGGAATCCAGATTTCACAAGAGGACCAAACATATCAAGAGACGCTTCAATTCCATTCGGGACCAAGTCCAAGTGGGAGACATAGAGATTTGCAAAATACATACGGATCTGAATGTTGCGGACCCGTTGACTAAGCCTCTTCCACGAGCAAAACATGATCAACACCAAGACTCCATGGGTGTTAGAATCATTCTTGTGTAATCTAGATTATTGACTCTAGTGCAAGTGGGAGATCAAGGAAATATGCCCTAGAGGCAATAATAAAGTTATTATTTATTTCCTTATATCATGATAAATGTTTCTTATTCATGCTAGAATTGTATTAACCGGAAACATAATACATGTGTGAATACATAGACAAACAGATAGTCACTAGTATGCCTCTACAAGACTAGCTCATTAATCAAGATGGTTATGTTTCCTAACCATAGACATGTGTTGTCATTTGATTAATGGGATCACATCATTAGGAGAATGATGTGATTGACATGACCCATTTCGTTAGCTTAGCACTTGATCGTTTAGTATGTTTCTTATGCTTTCTTCATGACTTATACAAAGTTCCGAAACTATGAGATTATGCAACTCCGTTTACGGAGGAACACTTTGTGTGCTACCAAACGTCTAACGTATCGGGTGATTATAAAGGTACTCTACAGGTGTCTCCAAAAGTATATGTTGAGTTGGCATGAATCGAGATTAGGTTTTGTCACTCCGATTGTCGGAGAGGTATCTCTAGGCCTTCTCGGTAATACACATCACATAAGCCTTGCAAGCATTGTAACTAATGAGTTAGTTGTGAGATGACGTATTACGGAACGAGTAAAGAGACTTTCCGGTAACGAGATTGAACTAGGTATTGGATACCGACGATCGAATCTCGGGTAAGTAACATACCGATGACAAAAGGAACAACGTATTTAGTTATGCGGTTTGACCGATAAAGATCTTCGTAGAATATGTAGGAACCAATATGGGCATCCAGGTTCCGCTATTGGTTATTGACAGAGAATGGTTCTAGGTCATGTCTACATAGTTCTCGAACCCGTAGGGTCCGCACGCTTAACGTTTCGATGACAGTTCATTATGAGTTTATAAGTATTGATGTACCGAAGGTTGTTCGGAGTCCCGGATGTGATCACGGACATGACGAGGAGTCTCGAAATGGTCGAGACATAAAGATTGATATATTGGAAGCCTACATTTGGACATCGGAAATGTTCCGAGTGAAATCGAAATTCTGAGTACAGGGAGGTTACCGAACCCCGGAACTATATGGGCCATAGTGGGCCTTGGTGGAAAGGAGAAAGGGCCAGCCCTAGGTGGCAGCACGCCTCCCCTTCCCCTAGTCCTACTAGGACTAGGAAAGGTGGGCCGGCCCCCTCTCTCTCTTTCCCCCTCCGGGGAATCCTATTCCAACTAGGATTGGAGGGGGAATCCTACTCCCGGAGGGAGTAGGACTCCCTGGCGCGCCTCCTCTAGGCCGGCCGGCCCCCTACCCCTTGGCTCCTTTATATACGGGGGCAGGGGGGCACCCAAGACACACAAGTTGATCTACGGATCGTTCCTTAGCCGTGTGCGGTGCCCCCCTCCACCATATTCCACTTCGTCGCTTAGGCGAAGCCTGCTTGCGGAGAAGTCATATCGTCGCGAGCTTAGGCGAAGCCCTGCGTCGGTGGAGCATCATCATCGTCACCACGCCGTCGTCTTGTGGAACTCATCCCGACACTTTGCTGGATCGGTCCGGGATCGTCATCGAGCTGAGCGATGTCTTTGAACACGGAGGTGCCGTCGTTCGGTACTTGGATCGGTCGGATCGTGAAGACGTCGACTACATCAACAGCGTTGTTATAACGCTTCGCTTTCGGTCTCACGAGTACGTGGGCGGACACTCTCCCCTCTCGTTGCTATGCCATCACCATGGTCCTGTGTGTGCGTAGGAATTTTTTTGAAATTACTACGTTCCCCAACAGTGAGATGATGTATTACGGAACGAGTAAAGAGACTTGCCGGTAACGAGATTGAACTAGGTATTCGATACCGACGATCGAATCTCGGGTAAGTAACATACCGATGACAAAGGGAACAACGTATGTCGTTATGCGGTTTGACCGATAAAGATCTTCGAAGAATATGTAGGAACCAATATGGGCATCCAGGTTCCGCTATTGGTTATTGACCGAGAATAGTTCTAGGTCATGTCTACATAGTTCTCAAACCCGTAGGGTCCGCACGCTTAACGTTACGATGACAGTTTATTATGAGTTTATAAGTTTTGATGTATCGAAGTTTGTTCGGAGTCCCGGATGTGATCACGGACATGACGAGGAGTCTCGAAATGGTCGAGACATAAAGATTGATATATTGGAAGCCTATGTTTGGACTTCGGAATAGTTCCGGGTGAAATCGGGATTTTACCGAAACACCGGGGGGTTACCGGAACCCTCCCGGGGGTTAATGGGCCTTAGTGGGCCATGAGGGAGAAGAGGAGGGCCGGCCAGGGCAGGCCGCGCGCCCCCTCCCCCCCTAGTCCGAATAGGACAAGGAAGGGGGGGGGGCGGCGCCCCCCTTTTCTTTCCCTCCCCCCAAGTCCTAATCCAACTAGGAAAAGGGGGGGAGTCCTACTCCCGATGGGAGTAGTACTCCTCCGGCGCGCCTCCTCCTAGGGCTGGCTGCACCCCCCCTTGCTCCTTTATATACGGGGGCAGGGGGGCACCCCATGAAAAACAAGTTGATCTACGGATCGTTCCTTAGCCGTGTGCGGTGCCCCCCCTCCACCATATTCCACTTCGGTCATATCGTCGCGGAGCTTAGGCGAAGCCTGCGCAGTGGAGCATCATCATCGTCCTGCCGCCGTCGTCTTGTGGAACTCATCCCCGACGCTTTGCTGGATCGGGCCGGGGATCGTCATCGAGCTGAGCGTGTGCTGAACTCGGAGGTGCCGTGCGTTCGGTACTTGGATCGGTCGGATCGTGAAGACGTCGACTACATCAACCGCGTTGTTATAACGCTTCGCTTACGGTCTCACGAGGGTGCGTGGACATACACTCTCCCCTCTCGTTGTTATGCCATCACCATGATCTTGCGTGTGTGTAGGAATTTTTTGAAATTACTCGTTCCCCAACATGGCATCCGAGCCTGGTTTTATGCGTTGATGTCATATGCACGAGTAGAACACA
This sequence comes from Aegilops longissima, assembly GCA_021605205.1. Classification (NCBI taxonomy): domain Eukaryota; kingdom Viridiplantae; phylum Streptophyta; class Magnoliopsida; order Poales; family Poaceae; genus Aegilops; species Aegilops longissima. The sequence continues at coordinate 87,067,064 of CM038680.1, forward strand.
AGTGAGTTGTGGGCGATATAAGTCATCTGCTTACCAAAGATGTCATACTTTGGTTGGCGGTATTGTGAGATGAAGCGGCCCGGACCGACATTACGCGACGCTTACGCGAGAGACTGGTTTCACCGCTTGAGCACTCGTTGCTTAAAGGTGACCGGCGGTGTCTGTCTCTCTCACTTTAGTTGAACCGAGTGTGGCTACGCCCGGTCCTTGCGAAGGTTAAAACAGCACCAACTTGACAAACTATCGTTGTGGTTTTGATGCGTAGGTAAGAACGGTTCTTGCTCAGCCCGTAGCAGCCACGTAAAACTTGCAACAACAAAGTAGAGGACGTCTAACTTATTTTTGCAGGGCATGTTGTGATGTGATATGGTCAAGACGTGATGCTATATTTTATTGTATGAGATGATCATGTTTTGTAACCGAGTTATCGGCAACTGGCAGGAGCCATATGGTTGTCGCTTTATTGTATGAAATGCAAACGCCATGTAATGTCTTTACTTTATCACTAAGCAGTAGCGATAGTCGTAGAAGCAATAGTTGGCGAGACGACAACGATGCTACGATGGAGATCAAGGTGTCGCCCCGGTGACGATGATGATCATGACGGTGCTTCGGAGATGGAGATCACAAGCACAAGATGATGATGACCATATCATATCACTTATATTGATTGCATGTGATGTTTATCATTTATGCATCTTATCTTGCTTTGATTGATGGTAGCATTATAAGATGATCTCTCACTAAAATTATCGAAAGTGTTCTCCACGAGTATGCACCGTTATGAAAGTTCTTCGTCTTTGAGACACCACGTGATGATCGGGTGTGATAGGCTCTACGTTCAAATACAACGGGTGCAAAACAGTTGCGCACGCGAATACTCAGTTAAACTTGACGAGCCTAGCATATAACAGATATGGCCTCGAACACGGAGACCGAAGGTCGAGCGTGAATCATATAGTAGATATGATCAACATATTGATGTTCACCGTTGAAACTACTCCATCTCACGTGACGATCGGACATGGTGTAGTTAATATGGATCACGTAATCACTTAGAAGATTAGAGGATGTCTATCTAAGTGGGAGTTCTAAAATAATATGATTAATTGAACTTAAATTTATCATGAACTTAGTACCGATAGTATTTTGCTTGTCTATGTTTCTTGTAGATAGATGGCTCGTGTTGTTGTTCCGTTGAATTTTAATGCGTTCCTTGAGAAAGCAAAGTTGAAAGATGATGGTAGCAATTACACGGACTGGGTCCGTAACTTGAGGATTATCCTCATTGCTGCACGTAAAATTACGCCCCGGAAGCACCGCTGGGTGCCAGAACTGCTGCTTGATGCAACCGACGGCGTTAAGAACGTCTGGCGAGCAAAGCTGATGACTACTCGATAGTTCATTGTGCCATGCTTTACGGCTTAGAACCGGGTCTTCAACGACGTTTTGAGCGTCATGGAGCATATGAGATGTTCCAGAGTTGAAGTTAATATTTCAAGCAAATGCCCGGATTGAGAGATATGAAATCTCCAATAAGTTCTATAGTTGCAAGATGGAGGAAAATAGTTACAAGGTGAACACATACTCAAAATGTCCGGTATAATAATCACTTGATTCAACTGGGAGTTAATCTTCCTAATGATAGTGTCATTGACAGAATTCTTCAATCACGCCACCAAGCTACAAGAGCTTCGTGATGAACTATAATATGCAAGGGATGGACAAGTCTATTCTGAGCTCTTCGCAATGCTAAAAGCATGGAGGTAGAAATCAAAAGGAGCATCAAGTGTTGATGGTTAACAAGACCACCAGTTTCAAGAAAAAGGGCAAAGGGAAGAAGAAGGAACTTCAAGAAGAACAGCAAACAAGTTGCTGCTCAAGAGAAGAAACCCAAGTATGGACCTAAGCCTGAAATCGAGTGCTTCTCTTATAAGCGATCGACATTTGAAGCGGAACTGCCCCAAGTATTTGGCGGATAAGAAGGATGGCAAGGTGAACAAAGGTATATGTGATATACATGTTATTGATGTGTACCTTACTAACACTCGCAGATAGTACACGGGTATTTGATATTGGTTACATTGCTAATATTTGCAACTCAAACAGGAACTACGGATTAAGCGAAGATTGGCTAAGGACGAGGTGACGATGCACATGGGAAATGGTTCCAAAGTCGATGTGATCGCGGTCGGCACGCTACCTCTACATCTACCATCGGGATTAGTTTTAGACCTAAATAATTGTTATTTGGTGCCAGCGTTAAGCATGAACATTATATCTGGATCTTGTTTGATGCGAGACGGTTATTCATTTAAGTCAGAGAATAATGGTTGTTCTATTTATATGAATAATATCTTTTATGGTCATGCACCCTTGAAGAATGTCTATTTTTATTGAATCTCGATAGTAGTAGTACACATATTCATAGTGTTGAAACCAAAAGATGCAGAGTTGATAATGATAGTGCAACTTATTTGTGGCACTGCCGTTTGGGTCATATCGGAGTAAAACGCATGAAGAAACTCCATACTAATGGGCTTTTGGAATCACTTGATTATGAGTCACTTGGTACTTATGAACCGTGCCTCATGGGCAAGATGACTAAAACGCCGTTCTCGGAACTATGGAGCGAGCAACTGATTTGTTGGAAATCATACATACTTGATGTTTGTGGTCCAATGAATGTTGAGGCACGCGGCGGTATCGTTATTTTCTCACCTTCACAGATGATTTGAGCAGATATGGGTATATCTACTTAATGAAACACAAATCTGAAACATTTGAAAAGTTCAAAGAATTTCAGAGTGAAGTGGAAAATCATCGTAACAAGAAAATAAAATTTCTACGATCTGATCGTGGAGGAGAATATTTGAGTTCTGAGTTTGGTTTACATTTGAAACAATGCGGAATAGTTTAGAACTCCCGCCACCGGAACACCACAACGAAATGGTGTGTCCGAGCGTCGTGTCGTACTTTACTAGATATGGTGCGATCTATGATGTCTCTTACTGATTTACCGCTATCGTTTTGGGGTTATGCTTTAGAGACGGCCGCATTCACGTTAAATAGGGCACCATCAAAATCCGTTGAGACGACACCTCATGAACTGTGGTTTGGCAAGAAACCAAAGTTGTCGTTTTTTAAAAAGTTTGGGGCTGCAATGCTTATGTGAAGAAACTTCAACCAGATAAGCTCGAACCCAAATCGGAGAAATGTGTCTTCATAGGATACCCAAAGGAGACTGTTGGGTACACCTTCTATCACAGATCTGAATGCAAGATTTTCGTTGCTAAATTCGGATCCTTTCTAGAAAAGGAGTTTCTCTCGAAAGAAGTGAGTGGGAGGAAAGTAGAACTTGATGAGATAATCAGATCTGCTCCCTTATTGGAAAGTAGTTCATCACAAGAAACGGTTCTGTGACAACTACATCAATTAGTGAGGAAACTAATGATATTGATCATGAAACTTCAGATCAAGTTTTTACTGAACTTCGTAGGTCAACCAGAGTAAGATCCGCACCAGAGTGGTACGGTAATCCTATTCTGGAAGTCATGTTACTTGACCATGGCGAACCTACAAACTATGAAGAAGCGATGGTGAGCCCAGATTCCGCAAAATGGCTAGAAGCCATGAAATCTGAGATGGGATCCATGTATGAGAACAAAGTATGGACTTTGGTTGACTTGCCCGATGATCGGCAAGCCATTGAGAATAAATGAATCTTTAAGAAAAAGACTGACGCTGATGGTAATGTAACTGTCTATAAAGCTCGACTTGTTGCGAAAGGTTTTCGACAAGTTCAAGGGGTTGACTACGATGAGACTTTCTCACCCGTAGCGATGCTTAAGTCTGTCCGAATCATGTTAGCAATTGCTGCATTTTATGATTATGAAATTTGGCAAATGGATGTAAAAACTGCATTCTTGAATGGATTTCTAGAAGAAGAGTTGTATATGATGCAACGAGAAGGTTTTGTTGATCCAAAAGGTGCTAACAAAGTGTGCAAGCTCCAATGATCAATTTATGGTGCAGTGCAAGCCTCTCGGAGTTGGAATAAACGCTTTGATAGTGTGATCAAAGCATATGGTTTTATCTGAGACTTTGGAGAAGCTTTGTATTTACAAGAAAGTGAGTGGGAGCTCAGTAGCATTTCGATATTATATGTGGATGACATATTATTGATTGGAAATGATATAGAATTTCTGGATAGCATAAAGGATACTTGAATAAAAGTTTCTCAATGAAAGACCTCGGTGAAGCTGCTTACATATTGGGCATCAAGATCTATAGAGATAGATCAAGGCGCTTAATTGGACTTTCACAAAGCACATACCTTGATAAAGTTTTGAAAAAGTTCAAAATGGATCGAGCAAGGAAAGGATTTTTGCCTGTGTTACAAGGTGTGAAATTGAGTCGACTCAATGCCCGACCACAGCAGAAGATAGAGAGAAATGAAAGATGTTCCTATGCTTCAGCCATAGGCTCTATCGTGTATGCAATGCTGTGTACCAGACTGACGTATGTTTAGCAATAAGCTTGGCAGGAAGGTACCAAAGTAATCCAGAGTGGATCATCGACAGCGGTCAAGAACATCTGAAATACCGAAAAGGACTAAGGATATGTTTCTCGATATGGAGGTGACAAAGAGCTAGTCGTAAATGGTTACGTCGATGCAAGCTTTGACACTGATCCGGACGATTCTAAATCGCAAACCAGATACGTATTTTTATTAAACGGTGGAGCTGTCAGTTGGTGCAGTTCTAAACAAAGCGTCGTGGCGGGATCTACATGTGAAGCGGAGTACATAGCTGCTTGAAGCAGCAAATGAAGGAGTCTGGATGAAAGAGTTCATTTCCGATCTAGGTGTCATACCTAGTGCATCGGGACCAATGAAGATCTTCGTGACAATATTGGTGCAATTGCCTTGGCAAAGGAATCCAGATTTCACAAGAGGACCAAGCGTATCAAGAGACGCTTCAATTCCATTCGGGACCAAGTCCAAGTGGGAGACATAGAGATTTGCAAGATACATACGGATCTGAATGTTGCAGACCCGTTGACTAAGCCTCTTCCACGAGCAAAACATGATCAGCACCAAGACTCCATGGGTGTTAGAATCATTACTGTGTAATCTAGATTACTGACTCTAGTGCAAGTGGGAGACTGAAGGAAATATGCCCTAGAGGCAATAATAAAGTTATTATTTATTTCCTCATATCATGATAAATGTTTATTATTCATGCTAGAATTGTATTAACCGGAAACGTAATACATGTGTGAATACATAGACAAACAGACAGTCACTAGTATGCCTCTACTTGACTAGCTCATTAATCAAAGATGGTTATGTTTCCTAACCATAGACATGTGTTGTTATTTGATTAGTGGGATCACATCATTAGGAGAATGATGTGATTGACATGACCCATTCCGTTAGCTTAGCACTTGATCGTTTAGTATATTGCTATTGCTTTCTTCATGACCTATACATGTTCCTGTAACTATGAGATTATGCAACTCCCGTTTGACGGAGGAACACTTTGGGTGCTACCAAACGTCACAACATAACTGGGTGATTATAAAGGAGTACTACAGGTGTCTCCAAAGGTACATGTTGGGTTGGCGTATTTCGAGATTAGGTTTTGTCACTCCGATCGTCGGAGAGGTATCTCTAGGCCTTCTCGGTAATACACATCACATAAGCCTTGCAAGCATTGCAACTAATAAGTTAGTTGTGAGATGATGTATTACGAAACGAGTAAAGAGACTTGCCGGTAACGAGATTGAACTAGGTATTGGATACCGACGATCGAATCTTGGGTAAGTAACATACCGATGACAAAGGGAACAACGTATGTCGTTATGCGGTTTGACCGATAAAGATCTTCGAAGAATATGTAGGAAGCAATATGGGCATCCAGGTTCCGCTATTGGTTATTGACCGAGAATAGTTCTAGGTCATGTCTACATAGTTCTCGAACCCGTAGGGTCCGCACGCTTAACATTACGATGACAGTTTATTATGAGTTTATAAGTTTTGATGTACGAAGTTTGTTCGAGTCCCGGATGTGATCACGGACATGACGAGGAGTCTCGAAATGGTCGAGACATAAAGATTGATATATTGGAAGCCTATGTTTGGACTTGAATAGTTCGGGTGAAATCGGATTTTACTGGAACACCGGGTTACTGAACCTCCCGGGGTTAATGGGCCTTAGTGGGCCATGAGGGAGAAGAGGAGGGCGGCCAGGGCAGGCCGCGCCCCCCCCCCTAGTCCGAATAGGACAAGGAAGGGCGGCGCCCCTTCTCTTCCCTCCCCAAGTCCTAATCCAACTAGGAAAGGGGGAGTCCAACTCCGGTGGGAGTAGGACTCCTCCGCGCCTCCTCCTAGGGCTGGCCGCACCCCTTGCTCCTTTATATACTGGGCGGGGGCACCCATGAAAAACAAGTTGATCTACGGATCGTTCCTTAGCCGTGTCGGTGCCCCCTCCACCATATTCCACTTCGGTCATATCGTCGCGGAGCTTAGGCGAAGCCCTGCGCCGTGGAGCATCATCATCGTCACCACGCCGTCGTCTTGACGGAACTCATCCCCGACGCTTTCTTTGGATCGGAGCCGGGGATCGTCATCGAGCTGAGCGTGTGCTGAACTCGGAGGTGCCGTGCGTTCGGTACTTGGATCGGTCGGATCGTGAAGACGTCGACTACATCAACAGCGTTGTTATAACGCTTCGCTTCACGGTCTCACGAGTGCGTGGACATACACTCTCCCCTCTCGTTGCTATGCCATCACCATGATCTTGCGTGTGCGTAGGAATTTTTTTGAAATTACTACGTTCCCCAACAGCGCGTGCGACCCGCGAGGCGGCGGGGGGGTAGGGCTTGTAGGTGGAGGAGGAGGTCGCCGGCGAGGGGCTGTGGAAGAGGAGATCGGCGGCAGGGTTGGTTGAAGCCGACGCTTTTTCCGGTCGCCTAGCGCGAGAGGGGCGTCTGTATCATAGAGAAACTGAATAAAAAACAATCACAATAATGCATGGGTCCTATGGAGAAACTTTGCTTCATAGAACTTCACCAGGCAATATGTACTGGCTTAGAGACATGCAAAACAAGCTCAGCACCTACACTGCTAACTAGTACTCCCTCTATAAAGAAATACAAGAGCGTTTAGATCACTAAAATAGTGATAGAAATGCTCTTAGATATTTCTTTATGAAGGGAGTATAATAGATGGCATATGCTCAGTAACAATTATTAGGAAGGAAATATGTTATTGGGACCTAAAACTATAAATTGTGCAGATCTTCTGGTAACTAATACGGGCAAGGTAAGTCATATAAGAGTTTTGTATCAGTGACTGAAATCCCATTGTGTATTATTCTTTAACTAATAAGCATAGTAATCGTGCACGTGCAACGCACGTGTTGACTAACATAAAAAAATACTAACATAATTCAACTTTAAAAATTGAAAGCATAACTTGGTTTGTGGAATATTATGATGATTCATCATATCCTAATTATTAACACCATTTTGGAAACCGAGGACGTATAAGACCAAACATTGATTTGCATAGAATTTACCCGTGCATGAGAAAATCAAGGGCATAGAACTATCCAATGTCAGGACAAAGGTGTTTGCTCAGAGGAGCATAATAGGAGGTACACGTGGATCATTAGTGATGAATATTGTCATATTGTATAATATTTGGGCTCCACATTGTTTTAGGGTCAATCAAATAGAGATGATTTTTTTAACGTACATGACTTGGTTCTCAACGACCACTCACTCAGCTCCACACGACTCCCTATTATCTCCCACATGAGATGCAGAATAATATGGCTCTTAGGTGTGTACAACATATAAAGTATGCTGCTAGTATCTATTCAACCCAAACAGAGGAATAATATGCCTGCCCAGCTGTTCTTGCTCCTCGAATTTCATGGGAAAAATACCAAACACATTCGTAGTTATAATCCAGATTTACATCGGGATATCCATTATAACAAAAGCAAATGCCAGCAAGTCATCTAAATCAATATGACAAAACAAAATAAGTAGATTTCTGAACAAAATTAGTAGATTTATGCACAGATATAGTACAATACAAAGGTTCATTGAACTAAAAACCATAGATGCAAACCCAATTTAGATGCTTAGAGTAACATCAAAAGTAAAGGCAACAGAGCAAGCATGGTTGAATACACAAGCAAGCAACAGTTATTGAGAAACAGTAAAATGGAGCTAGCTACGCCCTTCCATAGCGATTAGAGCTCTTGAACCGTCCGATGCAGCGTTGGAACGGACCAGATCGTTCAGCAGGTGCATCCAAGGCAGCTTTTGCCGGCCACACCATACGTCACGGCCAGCCCAACTTCTCTGGGCCGCTGCTCCGAAGATCAACCTGGGAGTCCTCTCGTCGGTCGGGCCGAGAACTGTTAATCGGACCTCCATTTTTTCTCTGGCCCATTACGGTAGGCTGACGCACAATGCGATGTCCACTGGGAAAAACAAACAGCAGGGAAGCCTCAAGTTGGTGTGTGTTGCAGGCCCGGAGCACGCAACCACTTCATAATTTAAACTGATTAAGAGGAAACTTAATCAGGCGGCTTCCATTCTGTCTGGCTCGCTTTAAACTCATTTGCTGCTTGGATGCAAAACACAACGTGCATGCAACAATACAATAACAGGTTTGCTTCAAACGAGCCGTATATATACTTGGTTCATGTCGTGTGCAACTGTGCCAATAACATGAACATATCTTTTACAACAAATTAATTTCTACTACCTCTTATTTTGAAAGCCATGATATAAATTGCTCGTTTCACCTAGGTACAATCACATGATACGGAATGCTATGACATAAATCAATTCAACTTGATATCTTATCTCATTCCATGAGACTATTGGTCGTTGTATTTCTATCCATAGCTTCTCTGGAATTTTTCAGTTTCTTTGCTTGAGTTATTAAAGGTTTGCATTGATTATTTTTTCATAAAGTGTGAATTTCCCTTGCAGAAACGAATGTTTTTTTCATGGAGAGGTATTTTGTATGGTTTGTTGACTAATGGATATATTCGCTCTAAATTTTATCAAATGCAGGTTTCGTAAGCTTTTTCTTTACCTTTGTTACATGACATATGGTTTTGAAATAGGAAAGTTTGGTCTGCACATACTTAGAGACTTGACGCGACAGCCAATTATATGGATGCAAAGAGTTAAACTCCATGAGAACGTGACATTCCTATTACTACCAGTGAATTTTGTGCAAAAGTAGAGATATAATGTCCTAATTTTTTATTTTCCCATTTTCTTTTTGCATCTTCTTTTCATAAATGTGATATAGAAAAAAATGTTAAAAAAAGGACAACATCTGCGTGAGTGCATTAGTTCTGACTTAAACATGCATAACCATTTGTATCCCACTCTAATTCCAATTTTATGAAATGATTCTATTGTTCAAGTCCTTTCAAACATTTATATTATTTTCAAAATAAACGGGCGCGGCAACGCGCGCCTTCATGATCTAGTAAGGTAGTGTCATATCCATTTATTCCACTAATCTAACATTCTTAAGAAGTTGCTCCCCGCTTCTACCTATTCTCTCAACATGCAGCCCATCCACATCGTCATCTAGCTACCTCAGCAAATTCCACCCGTCTCATCACTCCACGTCAGCAATGTGAGCTTTAATTTTTTTTGTTTCATTCAATCAGCCTTGCCTACGCATTAGTTGACCCTTTTTTATTTCGCACTTCGTTTCTTCAGCACACACCGCTTCATTTTCTTCCAAAGGCCCACTACGCCAGGGTTCGAGCTCACCTCCACTTCAATTTATTTCCCCAACCGAGTCCCCATCAAATCGCCCGATGGCACGCCGCTTTGTTCTCCACTTCTCAGATTTCTGCTTCATGCCCCACGGGATTCCCCATTGCTGCTCGCTTTTTCTCCAATCTCCATGACAATCTTCTCCTTGGCTGCCACCCTGCCCATGCGGCGACTTTGCCTGGTGTCGGCCCTCCTCGCCTGCCACAAAATAGCATGGGCGACTGGCCCCCATGACCCTCCTCGCCGCCGTCGTAGGTGGGCATAAAGCTGGAGTTCGTGAGCTGTCCAACAGATTAAGCACTCATGGGAGCCATAGTCTCATGGCAAGGAGGATGGGCGAGGGTTCAATCTGATTCTAAATCTGCCATCAGAAGAACTTTTACCCGATCTGATTCCCAGTTCTCTCTCTCTCTATGTGTGTGTGTGTGTGTGTGTGTCTGTTCGGACTGTTTCGATGCCCCGTAATTACTCATCTCATTTTTTTTGCATGATTAAGTCGGGTTTGGAGAAGAAGATTACCTTGAAACAACACAGAAACTACAATGCAATGAAATTAATTCAAGGTATTAAAATGTCACCTATTTTTTCCTGATTTCCCCCCAATATTTATACGGATCATCTACTGATTTACCATTGGATTTTCTCAAATTTCACTCGCCAACAGCAAGGGTGATACACGATTGTCAATAGTTCTCAAATATTTATACCCATTGCTTCTTTCTTAGAATTGATGTTCTGAACGAATATATACATATTTCTTTGCATCCAACAATTTATTCTGATGCTTACCATTGTCTTTGCAACTCAAGACATTTTTTATGTTCAGAACTATTACCAGGTGGCATCACTAAATTTATCCCAAGTCAGCAAGCGTTGGCTTCTGATCTTCTCATTGGCTCGGTCGCACCTGTCTAGGTGCGAGAACCATCTAACCCAATATTATATCCACTCTTTTTCTTTTTTTATCAGCCCCTCAAACATCATATTATATTTGATCTAGATTTGACTATACATGTGCAAGCCAATGAACAAGAAGAGAGATATGCAACTAATCTGTATGTAGCATTTTATTTTACTGTCATATCTTCTTAGGTTTTTATCTACGAAGCATATCAAGGAAAAGCCTCATCTACAAGCACTTGCCAGGGCACACGGATTGCACCTCAGGTTCTAAATCGTTCCCTTATTGTTTTAAAAACACATGCATATTAATCCAACTCATCAAGATTTTCTACCGACCATTGTATGTAATGAATTTTGTGAGTAGCTGCTATAATGTTGTCTGCTATCGTCACAAAGTGCACTCCATGAGTCTGTCTATGGTCCAATTCTTTTTCCAATATATGATCACAGTCATGATCTAACATTAAAGTTTTTGATCATGTGCTTATGAAGTCCCGCAGCAACGCGCGGGGTATCATCTAGTTTGTTACAATGTCAACATACAAATATTGGCTTTCAAACCTAATATGGATTAAAATTGAATTAAACTATGTTTTGAGGAAATGCATAACCACTGAATTATCTTGTTCAATCAAATTTGGATGGGTTCATACTGAATACCTATAACCAAAGTGTCCTCACGTATTGTGGGCACCTAATAGTACAAGCTACCTACTGGGAGAAATTAAGCTATGGAATATCTATGAAGAACGGATCATAAGTGAAGGGAGGTCGAACCTTGCTACTTGACAAAAATCTCGCAGTTCATCTTTTGTTGTCGAGCACACAGCAGGACACCTGCACGACTTTTGATCGAAATAACTGAAACCTTTCAAGCTGCAAAAGATGAAAAATGCAAGGATGAGTCATGACTCTGTTGCTAAAAAATACGCTGGAGCTCCAGGTGAGACAGACTCAGATTTCTGGATTGTTGCTTGACCGTTGCTGGACGAATGGTGCCAGTAATAAGAAACTCAGTCAAAGAATTTTGATATATACACTGCATTGTACAGATGGATAGAAAGCCAATTGTATGGATTGCTACGCAGAACTTGTCTATGCTCCATCCTTCGTCAGGTCGCCCCAATTCTAAATCACATGTTGATGCATAGCAGCGGCTAGAGATCTTGAAACATACATCCTACTCTACAAAAAGCATTTTGGTTTTCCCACCTCAAATCTGCAAACTTAAAATGTCTGCAGATTGCAAAGTATGCATGTAATTTGGAAACCTGAATTTTGGATGGTGATGAAATTAAGAAAGTAAAAATGTCAGTGAGTCCCACTGTTTCCCATGTCTTCCAAGTGAAACTTGGATTAAAAAGGAAACCAATTTTGGATGGTCATGTAAATTCACAAAGAAGAAGTCAATGTAAAGTAATCGAAGTTTCAAATCTAGATCCAGCAGAAATTTAAAGTTTCCCACCTGGAGTTGTTTGTATGAGAAGTTGAGCATGCGGAACCCCTGCATCCTTCTGAACGCCTCGGGCAGGCACCTCTGCTTCCTGTTCATCCTTCTCCTCTTCCTTCTACAGGTCCCTCCATCTACATATGGTACACAATCTGGATCCTCCCCTCCACCTCGTGTCGTGGTTCTCCTCGACCTGCACGCCTCCACTGCCGTGCAGCGATTCCCGAGGTCCTCCTTGGTGATCCGATGAGCACCGCCAGCGTCAGCGACGGATGAGATGAGGTCGCAAGAGGAGTCGACGATCTCGTCGCCGGGGCGCGGGCCAAGCTCTTGGAGCACTGAGCAGGCAGGGGAGGCGTCGGCAACGGCGTCTGCGTGATGGGTGGAGCAGCCATAGGAGGGAGAGCTGGCGGCGCGGTGGCTCGAGTGGCGCAACCACAAGGGATGCGCTCGCGCGTCAAGCCGCCTTGACATCCTGATCTCGCCGTCCGGCAGCCAGCTCGCCTGGACCTGTGACGCGCAGTGTGTTGTGCCCCGCAACAGACCGATGGCAGCTGCGGGCACATCCGCAGTGGCCGTGGTGGTCAGGATCGTCCTCGTCCGATCCTGGCATCCCGTGACCGGGCGTTGATGGATGCGCACATTGCGGAGACGTGGAGATCTCTTTAGTGGGGCAGTTTTGATATTGTTCCGAGATTTGGGGAGTCGAAGCATCGAGCGGAGCAGGACATGCGCGAGGAGTCTGCCGGCAGAACATTCAATCTGTGCCGTCTAATTAGGTGGCAGACCATTTGAGAAATGGACTGTGCTAACGTTCAGTCGACTGTACGTTAGCATCAGATCCGAACGATCCCTGCGATTTACTTCTCCTGTCCTCGATCCCATCTCACCACTTCTCCCGCTTCATTTTTTGAACGATCGATCCCGCGATCCACTTATCCTGTCCTCGATCCCATCTCACCGCTTCTCCCGCTTCATTTTTTGAACGATCGATCCCGCGATTCACTTCTCCCGTCCTCGATCCCATCCCACCGCTTCTCCCGCTTCTTTTTTTGAACGATCGATCCCGCGATCCACTTATCCTGTCCTCGATCCCATCTCACCACTTCTCCCGCTTCATTTTTTGAACGATCGATCCCGCGATTCACTTCTCCCGTCCTCGATCCCATCCCACCGCTTCTTTTTTTGAACGATCGATCCCGCGATCCACTTATCCCGTCCTCGATCCCATCCCACCGCTTCTCCCGCTTCATTTTTATTTTCTAGCGTGGTAGAAAAAATATGGTAAAAAGTGGTGAAGGTAGGACTCGAACCCACTACCTCTTGATTCAATATCACCTGTCATATCCATCTGGTCCAGTTTCAAGTTGTGATCACAAAGAATGCCAATAAATATTTGTACTTCTACATACGTGACCAGAAAAACAAGCTGTTTTTCTTTCTTTCCTTTTTATTTACCAAATTTTTACTCCTTTTGTACATGCTAATCCATGCACCACAGATCTGATAACTCACGCACCGCTGTAAAGAACATGATAATTTATACGCACGAACCTGATAACTCATGCACAAACACCGTGATAACACACGCACAACAAATATTTTCGCCCAAGTAAAAAGTTACTGTGGTGTTTGTACATAAGTTATCAGCGTTGTGGGCACACAAAAGTTACCGGAGTTACATTTTAAACAACCATTTTTCCACAAATTAAAGTTATCAGGGTGTTTGTACCTAAGTTATCAGGTTTGTTGGCGTATATTACCATGCTATTTATACAGAATTTAGAACGGATGTGTCTTCAACATTTTTTTCCCCGGATAAAAATTACCGTGGTGTTTGGACCTAAGTTATCAGGTAAGCAGTGCGTATATTATCATATTATTTTACACATAAGTAATTGAAGATATGATTTTAAGAAAGAAAAATCCCAGGTCAAATTTATCAGATTGTCTTTGCCTAAGTTATCTGGTCTATGGTGCGCATATTTCCATGCTATTTATATTGAGGTCATCAAGTTGTGTATTTAACCAATATTTTCTGTCGGATCAAAAATACCGTGAGTATTACGTACCACTGAAGATGCCGGAGTATATTTAAGCAACTTTTTTCTGGGTCAAAGTTAACATAATATTTGTTCATCAAGTTATGAGATCTATATCTCGCAAAAACAAGTCGTTTTCGTGGGTCGGACCACTAGCACGCTATAACAATGTTTATACAAAAGTTATCACGGTGTTTGTATATAAGTGATCAAGTTTGTTATGCATGAGTTACCATGCTAATTACACATAAATTATCGTCAAACAACACTCCCCCACTGGAACAAACTTATCATGTATACGGTACTTATATTATCATGCTATTTTCACACGAGTTGCTAGGGTGTGTTTCAAAAATTGTTTTTCACCTGATCGAGGTTTCCACAATATTTGTACATAAGTTATCAAGGTTGTGGTGAATAAATTATCCTGTTAAGACCATGAACTCAGCTCACATCTATGTACAAAAGAGTACAAGAGTCTAGTCTTCTATATTAAATCATGAGCTCAACTCACATCTCTAATATATTTTTTGATAAAAATGTATGTTTTGTATATTTTTTGGTAAAATGTTTATAAGAAAAAAGAAACGACGGCAGAATAACACTCGAACAGATCTGTAGTAGAAGAGTCTGCCTCAACATGAAGGTATGAAAAATATCTAACATGAATCAAATCACAACAAAGAGTTTGTTTAGGTGGTTGCTGGTAGATTTCTAATACTGCTTGGTCTGTTAGATCCCAGGTTTGACTCCCCCTGCCCTCCTAAATTTTTTACCGAAATTAAAAGTAAGAGGTGCGGGAATTCTGGATCAGGAGCGGGCGGGAGCGGGAGCTCGCTAACCACCAGTCGACTGGTGGTTAGATTTCTCGTTTGAGAAATATAGGCTGTTGGATTTCGTCGGATAGATTAGATCGGAGGCTTCTGGTTGTCCCGTATGCATTATATAGTGTGACTGTAGAGGAATTCATGTTTGCTTTTTTAATAGTAGTATAGATAGGTAAACAAAATGGAAAACATATGGGGAAAAGAATTAGTTATCACAAGTCAGCTGTTGCATTGCATCAGGTAAGGCTGTAATCCTGAGATTCCAACGTTCACATTTAACAAAACCTACAAAAAGAAGATGATATATAAGCTACAATTTGTCGCAGTTGAGGGCTTGAGGCTAGTGGTTTGCTAACTTCTGACAGTCAATCAACAACGGGAAGTTCAGTCGGTAAAACACCAGTCTGTGGAGTATCCCCACTGACGCCTATCCCCTCCCATGCATGGGTACCCGTTTGCCGTAGGATGGCTTAGAAGAGCGGCCCCAAGAGTGACAGTTTGATCCGGCATCACCGTCGCATTGACATTTTTCAGCTTCCTCCCATCAAAATAATCGGCGACGAGTCTCTGAATCCTGGGGATCATTGTGCTTCCACCAACCAGCACAATCTCATCAAGCAGGTCCTTGTTCTTGTCTAGCCCAGCCTGTCTCATGGCACTCTCCACCAACGCCATGGCTTTAAGGAACAAGTCATGGTTCAGCTCCTCAAACTTGGCCCGGGTCAGCGAGCCCGAGAAATTGACGCCATCGACAAGCGACTTGATGCTAAATTCGGCAAGGTCTTGGCTGCTCAATGCCTTCTTGGCCTGCTCGCACGCCGTCCTCAACCTGCCCAGCGCGCCCTTGTCGTTGCTCAGGTCCTTGCCGTGCTTCTTCCTGATCAGCTCCACGAAGTGGTCGACGATCCTCTGGTCGAAGTCCTGTCCTCCAAAGAAAGGGTCCTCGTCTGCTCCCATGAACTCGAAGACGCCGTCCACATACGACATGACGCTCGCGTCTGACGTCCCGCCGCCGATGTGGAGGACGAGGACGTTGCCCTCGTCGCGCAGCTTCCTGTGGAGGCCGTGAGCGACGGCAGCCGCGGTCGGCTCGTCGATCATCCTCGTGACGCGCAGGCCGGCGAGCTCCGCGGCCCTCAACATCGAATACCTTGACGGATCGTTGTACTGCTGCGGGACGGTGACAATGGCCTCCTGGATTGCGCGGCCGAGGTACGCCTCGGCCGACTCCCTGAGCTTGGCCAACACCATGGCCGTGATCTCGTCGGCGCCGAGGTTATTGACCGCGCCGTCTGCTACCATCTGCACCTGAACGAGGGGCCTCTCGCGGCCGACGACCTTGTACGGCACGCGGGCCACGAGTCGCCGCACGTCCTCCTCCTCGCGCTCGAAGTTGCGCCTCTTCCCGAGCAGCCGCTTGAAGCCGAAGATGGGAGCGGCGTGGTTCTTGGCGTCCTCGCCGACCAAGACGGATCCGTCGCCGGGGAAGGCCACCCAGGTTGGGATGCAGAGCTGGAACATGGTCTCGACCTGGCCGTGGCCGTGGTCGTAGCCGGCGACGCACGAGTTGGTGTTGCCCAAGTCGATGGCGATCGCCGGAGACGGAGAGTAGGGCATCTGGTTGCCGGTGAACGCGCCCGCCTGGTCGAGCAGAAGAAAACACGCAAGGATAGATACGAGGATGGCGGCGACCCTCACGCCAACCACCGCCATCGCACTTGATCCAAGCTTCTCGATCTGCCGCGTGTTGCGTTGGGTGATTGGGTCTATATATTTTCTGAGCAAACCGCCGGTCGATATGTTGTTTCGATCCATCTCTAGTCGGAAGTAGTGACCGAACGCGAATCCAGGAGCTGTTTTGCCCAACTCGTTCTCTTTTTTTATTGATGATTTCATCTTTTTTCCTTTTGACAATCAAACAACTCTTTTTTTTATGTAGTAGTAGGAAAAAGTACAGACCTTGAGCTAGTAGACAAAAACTAAATCGAACCCTGAACCCCTAATCTTTCCCCCTAATAATAACTAGCAGAATGCCCGTGCGTTGCTACAGGCTATCCGTCATGTTATCTTCAACACCCGGGTCCAACACAAAAAACCCATCCAACGACGCATCTTTCCCTTGTTTGTCGAAACCTCCCTTTCCCGCTTGGTTTCCCGTCGTAGCGGTACATTCCTCATTGGAGCCAGTCCCTTTAAAACCAGATGACATCCATCTCATCTTCATCGTGGATTGCATTAGGGATGAAATTTGTCATGTTTATATTATAATAGAGTGGGTTAATCTAACACATACTATTGTCACAAACAACAACTATAGAAATCATTCACAAAGATCCATTCAACTTTGCAAATTCCACTTATGTCAGAGGCTGTTACCTTGATGAAGGCATCGTCGTGTAACTACTGTCGAACCACTCGTGCTGCTCCGGGGGAAACCCTAGGATCTGGTGTTCCAGATCAAAGGATGGCGGCACTGCGGTGTCGTTTCTCTCTTGTGAGCATCTTTTGTGGAGCAGCGCCGGAAGTCAGAGGCAGGAGGTGGAGCGGCTTCGTCTTGCACGGAGCTTTGGTGGAGATGTCAAGTCATGCCTGACCGACAGGTGCTACGCTTTGTCATGCCTAGTCGACAGGTGTTACGCAAGACAGATCTTCCAAGGACTTCAAGCTGTGTCGGCTGGTGGTACTTGGCAACATGGCGCTGAGGTGTAGCAGTGGCGACCGCGACGTGGTCAGCTGTTTGCGCGCAGGGAGGAGGTGCCGTTGGGTGCCGTGGTGGCGTCGATGATAGCTAGACCGAGGAAGGTTGATGCATCGATCAGATTCGAAGATGGAGCGGTGACAGGTTGGCGGCGGCGGCTCGAGAGCACGCCGGACCAGTGAGTGCCTCAAACCCGACAAGTGGCTAGATTGGGGTCTCGTGTCTTAGATGTTAGGCTTGGCTGCGATGTCTGCTTGGTATTAGGCCCAGGCTATCTGCGCCCCTTCATCAACTGGATAGGTGTAGCGACATTTGTTGCTTAGACGACGGCGGCTTTAGTCTTACTGTTGTATGACTTTGTAAGGTCTTGTGAGAATAATTAATAAAGTGGCCGTATGCATCGCCCAGATGCAGAGGCCGGGGGTCATCCTCCTTTTCTAAAAGAACATCCTGTAGAGCATAGTCATCATCCATCATGGTGAACGCTAGGTCACCCATGTCACGAGCTCATCATGGTCGTTGTCCATGCCGACAATCGGTGCTCGGCCATGTCGCTAAGAGCTTGTTGATCATCGTTGCCCACGAGCGCTTACAAAATGATTTGGAGCGATTAACTGCTTGCTTAATTAATTAAGTACACAAATAATTAATGGCCTACCTAATACCATGTATGTCTAATTAATTGATAACCAAATCAATTAATTATCTACATAATTGAAAAAATCCCTATTTTTAATTATCTCTAGGCATAATAAAATTGTCTATCTAATTAACCACATTACATTAATGACTCGGTTTCCAAATTGATTCAGTGCGGAAAATTCCTATTTAAATGGACCTAATTAATTTCATGCGTAATTAACTCTCTAGCTAATTAATATCATTAATGGTTTGATTTCCATATTGATTCTGTGCTCAATTTCTATAATATTTTTGCATGAATGACTGCTACGAATGACAACGACAACTACTGAGTATTGTTGGACGAATTTCCCTAATAATTTTTTTGACATTTGAATGGTCACACTTGATTTGAGAATTTAACATGTCTAGCTCTCTGTATGACACATAAGAAATATAATATGGCGACACACGGCTAACAAAATTGGATTTAGTATAAAAGAACACCTTTCAAAGTCTTTAATAGATAGAGTCAATGATACAAAAAATGGACGGCAATTTACCGACAAACTCATGAAGCATATGATAGCATGTTGTAAAAAAATATTTCCTCTTTTCGTTTGCGCAAGTATATCTCCATGGTAAGTAAGTGTAGAGCAGAAGCCAAGGTGCCTAAACCTGTAGTCACGGACGAATCGGCCAGCAAATAACAGTTCTATAAAGAAAAAAATATGTGAATATGAAACTGCAAAAGTTGCACCGAATTGTGGAATTTATCAATTATTATATTTTACAGGTTACGGGTTATCTAGCTTCCTATTGGTATAACATCTAATATGTCAACTCCAAAAGCGCCTAGTTGAGAATTGGCACTCCCTCATTGAAGCATCTTTTGCACTCTAATAACTGACCTGACATGGACCTTCTTAGTTAAATAATGGTGCATCTAATTGCATAGCAAACTGCAGTAAAAATGCAAATTCAGATGCTACGGAGAAAATGTTAGGATAATCCTAGGCCAAAACGTTTCAGTTAAAAAATATGAATGTTGCTGAACTCAGAATGTTTACTATGACCAATCTGATTCACTTATACCAAAAAAAAAGTATTCTATAGCAGAACAAAATTACATTACTACTAACCATAATGCCTGTAGAGAAAACAGATCAGAAAATGCAAATTATGTATTGGTCATTACCATAGCTGCAAGTGGATGAATTGTAAATATTGTACAAGTCAAAGTCAAAAGAATGCACCTCCACACATTATCTACCCTGAATGATGAATAATTTCACACAAGGGGTCTCGTGCTATACCAGCGTAAAGCAATATGCTATGAAAAATTAGATGTCAACGGATTATGTATGAATTACCTTAGAACTGGAAGAAGAAAATTGCAGGAGGTACTTGGTGTCCCTGTGGTCGTCTTGTTCCTGCAGATGTTAAGCTAATAGCGAATCCTATGTTTAAAACCAATTAATCCCTAGTCTCTTTCTCTGCTAGCGAAAGTTAATCTCTGGCGTCCTTCGTCCAAATTGAATTATATCAAACTGAGCAGGACCGACATAATTATGGGAAAGCCATAAAAGAGAGATTAGTGGGAAGGAGAGGATTACGTCCCGGATTTTCAGAAGAAATGTGTGTTAGTGTTAATAGGAAGGAGGGGATAGTGTCCTGATTTTTTTACTAGGGAGATGTGCATTAAAGAAAAGATAGATTGTGTCCTGATTTCCCGCATGAAAAAAGAAAACCGGAAACTTGGAGGAGATCGAGGGGTGGGGCTAGCTAGGGGGTGGAGGTGGGACGAAAAAAACCGGACAAAAATAAACTGTACCAGGCTACCAAGTGCTCCATTAGGTAAACTGCAGTGCAAATAACTTGACTGCAATTTTCATTCAAGTATTCATTTGTAATTCTCCCTTTTTATTGCTATATGATATCTGATGCCTGATGCTTTTACCATATTAAAAGAACACATGCATTAGAAAAGAAATACGGTACCTTAGTACTTTTGTTCTTCTCTAGTGAGCAGGAGTCCTAGCATCTTCCTCCTGCGCATTTGTTGAAACAATCCTTTCATCATTGAAACTTCGGCAAAGCTAATAATACACGAGAACATGGCATGCGTGCCATCAGCACAAGTAGGATGTTGTCTTAGTAAGCATACATTTGTACATATAGTGAGCTGAAAATTGAAACCAGATTTTCACGCAAAATAAGTTTTCAAGGCATTCCTTTAATACTTTTAGTTCCTTATTTTGTTGCCCCTTGTTTCCATCTCTTCCAAATACAAAGATAGCAAGGAAGCCAATGCAAAACTGGGCCAGAGCATGAAAAGTGATGCCACATCTGGCATCGCAGTCTAGTGAGCCTCTGTTAGCATTTGATAAAATCAATTAGCAATAGCAACAGTAACAGTGCACATGTATTAGCACTTAATATATAATCCCAACAAGAGGATCTGTTGTTGTAGAAGATGCAATGCACATTTGTTCAGCTTAAAATATTTCTAAAATCAAATCATCAAAGAAGTACCTGTTTGTCTCACTTTATATTCTCAGAAGCTGAGACGGCTGGCTAGGATCAAGCAGCATCAATGCAAGTGTCCCTCGCAGGTCATGTTTAACACTGAAGCAAAACAAATTTGCATTGGTGTAAAACTACAACTATTAGCTCTTTCACCTTGTCAGACAGTCCCTTCAATCCAAGAATATACAACATCTAGAAGAAATAAAACCAATGACATAATTAGTAAACAATTTTAGCGACAAAAGGATAAACAAATTGGATTTTTAAAACAAAACCTGCACCTGCACAAGTATATGTTATATTAACGAAAGTGCAGATCCCGTCCCACTCTTTACTTTTTGACAAAAAACTTTCGAATAGCAATCTTGGTGAGTGATCTCGACCGGGTTCGATCGGCATGGCGTGTCGTTCCTCCAGGAGTGGGTGCTGAGAGGAAGGATGGCGAACCTCCATTGTCAATCGGCCGGAGCTGCATCGTCATTTGGATCAGAGCATGGACGAAATCGAGATGGTAGAGGTTGAGGAATTTATAGGACGTGAGGGTTTAGGGTGGGCATCACGAGAACTCAGCCATATCTTGGGAGACGGCAGACCCGAGGTGCAGTCGTGTTCGTGCTTCAGGGGCTGCCACGTGCTGTCCTCGCCGCCATCGCCTATCGATGCCACTTCAGCGCCACGAGCATGGGACTGAGGGACGAAGGGAAGAGAAGGGAAGGAAGCGAGCTAATGACGTACCTATGTTTGGTATGTAATACCCTCCATTAAGAGTAGATATTTTCTTTAAATCGGTTATTTTGTTTCCTAATTAATCTGATTGAGCAATTTAAGGTAAGGTTAATTAATTTAGATTTGATATTTAGATATTGATCGTGATTGATTCTTTCACATAAAGACATTACTAAAAATAACTTGCACCAGCATGGAAAGTTATGATCCGTTAAGATATTTTTTGTTGGGTGAGAGGGTGACGCGAAACTAAACCGGTGGGGTGAGGGAGGGATGAAAAAAAACCAGCGAAATAAAAGGTTGAAAGTGGTGGGACGAAAATAAACCGTACGAGGCTACCAACTGCTCCATTAGGAGTAGAGATAACGAGGGGAGTTTGGGCGTGTGCGGGACTCGATCGCGGGGTTTTTCTTGGTTTTTCACGGCTGAGGGGGAGGTGGGAAGAAGTACCAAAAAAGACCGGGTGAGGTGGGACAAAAATAAAACCCGGAACGCGACCTACCAACTGAGACATTAGAAGTAGAGATAAAGCAGCTACTGTTTGTGGTTGTACTTATGTCATTAGCATTTTTGCATAAAAGCCCCTGTGATTTTTTATAAACAAACCCACAGTCCTCATCATAACTCAGCCCGAACCGGTACGGCGGAGAAAAAAAAAACTAGCCCGGCCACCCGCACGACCCTGCCTCCCAATCCCATCTCCTCCGCGCGCTGCCACTCCTGCCCCGCCCCGCCTCACCGCGCGCCGCCGGCCATCCCCGCTGTTGAGCCGCCGTTCGTCGCCAGCACCCGCGGATCCGGCCGCCCCTCACCTTCCCATTCGGCTGCACCTCCCAGCGCCGCCGCCCCTGCGAAGCTCCGCCGCTGGAGGATCTCCTCCGCCTGGATCCACCCCCCATGACCGGAACGGGTCTTCCTCGAGCCCCCCCGGATGCACGATGTTGCTGGTGGAGTTGGAGCACGCCGGCGCTCCGGCCGCCCTCTTCCTCCCTGTTCCCTCCCATCCCTCCTACTACAGCCAGGGTTGTAGCCGCTCTCTTCTCTCCCCGTACCCCTCTTCCTCCCTGTTCCTTCCCACCCCTTCTCCCGCAGGCTCCAACCGTGGTGGTGGGGGCGAGCAGGTGCCGTCCGGTGGCCTGGGGAGTGAGGAGGGCGCCGTTCTAAAGCACGAGAGCTCGGCGCATGGCGACAGTATAGATCGGCTACAGCGGCGGCGACGGCCCAACGGCGAAAGGGGATGGCTGCATGATGATCTTGTTCTGATCAATTCTGAAATAGGAATGGAGGACTACTATGGTGGTCGCTGTTGAGGATGCTGGGTTACCTGACAGTAGGTATGCTATTTCAGAATTATTGGTTGGACGTACAGTCTCAAGTCTCAACCTAGCAAGAACACTTTCATGTTGATACATTTTTTTGTCTGAAAAAATATTTAGTCCTTTTTGTCTTGGAACAATAGAAATTCTGCAATGGTCGTGCTACAACACATGCCTTACAATTTCTTCACCGCAATCTTATGCTACAACATATGTCTTATGTATTTCACTTTGTATCAGTTTACTTGCCAGATTTTAAATCGGAGCTTAGCATGAACTGAAGAGAGGATACTTCAACATGTATGTGCTGAAAGGCAAATTAATTTGGAAGTTTATTGTAACTGGTACACAGTATTGGCATTAAAAGCGTGAGCGCTGTGAGGGAAGCCAAGCAAGTTCCTGCTAGGTAAAAAAAAAGGTGTCAAAACTTTTGTTTCTTAAGTCACCTCAAAGAGATGTGTGTTTTATACTTCTTTTTGTAGAAGGATGTGCTCAGCGACACATCAAATTCTTAACATGAGCTTTATATAGATGATTTTGATTTATAAGTTGTTCAAAAATAATACTGACTGCAGTTGTCTTACTCCAGATCGTGAAGAAATACACTTTGTCTTATGAGATCATCCTGATTGTCATCAAAAGCAAAGGTCCCTAAACAAGCAAATTGCATTTATGTGCTCTGACATCTTCGTGTTACTTTTAGTGGAAAGCAGTACAAAGTGTCAATTTCACATGCCAATACTAATTATTCACCTAGCTTATGCAAATTATCCAGCATTTTCCGTTCAGATATGATCTGCTGCAAACACCATAAGTCACCACTCACCAGCACATGACCGTTCCCTCTAGAACTTTGACCGTCGTGTCATTTGATGCAGAAAGAACAAGATGGCCGAGCGACAAACTGAACAACGCCGGAAAGCTGCAACAAACGAGTGGTGGCAGCGCATACACTTGTTGAGCTATGGAGGCACCCATGCGCATGCATATTTTTTCTAGCAATTCAACGTTTTATTCTCTTAATAGAACCTCAATAATCTACATTTCAAAAGTTTTACTTGCCTATGAAGATATTCTTTCTACCTTTAATAAACCAAAGGAGGACTGGTTTTTCTTCTACCACATTTACTAATTCTTTCACTTTTTAGTTTTGCTTCAGAGAGCTTAAAATTTTCTGACACAATTATCTCTAAAGTCTGTGCCAATCTTATTTTTCTAATTTTTGACATAGTGATATATTTCAAGACAACGGCTGGTCAACTTATCTTCTTTATATGTGATCCTGAGCTGATTTGAAGGTCCCATATTTTCTTGAGTGGCAGGCTGGTGAGCAGGACGACGACCATAGTTCAGGGAGCGTTTGATTTCAAGAGAGATCATTGGGGACGAGTTCATAACCATGTTACTGTCAAGTTTTAGCAATATGGTCCAGAGAGTGGTAATTTCTTGGTTAAACAAACATCTTCCAGTCTTGATATGCCTTTTCACTTTTGGTTATTTGTGAGAACTTTTAGTACGTGTCCTTGTCAACGCTAGAACTGCTGACAACTTTGAAACAAAAATATTCAGAGAAATTGTTCCATGGAAGTTTGTGATTGTTTGCGACATACAGAGATTGATATATTGAAGTTTGTAATGGCTAATGGCCAAACATATGAATCTGTTCTTGCTAATCCTTTTCCCTTTTCTTAATATCATCACATAAAAATTAGAAGCTTTCTAACATATGCATATTTCAGGTTTCAGAAGAGGTAGAGAAAGCGTTGTTCAGGCAATTCAGTGCAGAAGCAACACCTCCAAGGTGAGAAATATGTTTCTGTTTAGCCTTCTTTGCTAGCTGTGTTCCTCTGTTTTTTTTACTGAACTGTGTTCTTCTGTTTGGATGATTATTGGAGAGAAAGAGAGATGATATGGAGACCACGAGTATGTGTGTATGGATCGGGGAGTGGTAGATTTTGGGCCAAATACATTATAACCGGCAACCAACTTCATAAACAGATTCATTACCCTCTCCTTTGAAATGAATCTTTGCTTGGAACATCTCTTATTTCTGTTGTGCTTGATTCTATCTCTGCTCTGTCTGAGGCCACCGTCGCCGATGTGACCGAGGTGGAGGCGACCGGCAAGAGGGAGGCTAGCGCGTCCAATTTCCTCGAGCTGTTCAACTTATTAGTCCCTGCAGTTCCAAATTCACCTAGGTATGTAGGCTGTAACGGCACCGCTGTAGCCATCGCTGCCTTCTCCAATCCTTGGTAGCAGATTAATGCATAGTAGGTGAGTGCTTCAGGCTGTAGATTTGGCTTGCTTCCTGAGTACCTCATGTCTCATGTGGTTAAAGCTATGCGAGTAATTATGAAGGCTTGATCACCAGGAAACGTCCATGTCAATTATGTGTTCGCTGAATTTCCTTAAGCATATGGGATTCAGTTGTTTGATGAATTGCCCCCAAAAGGTTTTGATGAATTTCCTTAAGTAGGCTTCTTTTCATAGTTAATTTCAGTAGATCTTGCTTTATCTGTACACATGAATGTAAGGATCTGTACAATTAGTTGATGGTTTGGCAAGTAATGTAAATCTTCCAATTGACGATTCTCTAGGATTCTGTAGTCTAAGTTTCTCTCTTTCCATCCCTGTAGGGTTATCCTGGTTTTGTTAGCGCCATAACTCTCAGTGAATATAAGCCCATTGTTTCCTTTTTATTGGTATGTGAGAAAAGTGGATGTGCATGCCTCCATTCAAACAAAGACTGAATCTTACTGTAAAGCAAATTCAAACCCATTGAGACTAGCTTTTCCAAGACTTAAATTATTGAGAGTGTCACTTTCATACATCATGATTGGTGGTACAGTTATACTCCCTCCGTTCCTAAATAATTGTCTTTCTAGAGATTTCAACAAATGACTACATACGGAGCAAAATGAGTGAATCTACAATTCAAAACATGTCTACATACATCCGTATGTTGTAGTCCATTTGAGATGGCTAGAAAGACAAATATTTGGGAACGGAGGGAGTACTTAACATACAAAAACATTCATATCTTGCTGGAAGCTGTGCTTCTCTACTTTATATATGTTTTTTGAGGTGCAATGCTGCCACTTACTACATTGCCTGCCACATGCTCTGATGAATGTCTCAGTTATGTAGCGAATAATGTGATTTGAACAAAATTATTACGAGCTTTGTTATTTTCACACGGATGGGTTCATGGATTAAGGTTGCCTATTTTGCCTTTGTATTGTCATGGCCACAAAACTGCTATTTGTTACTTGCACATTTAAACTCATTTCTACTCATAATGCGTACATTACTTGGAGAAGGAGCTGCCTTCCAAGCTAAACGATTTCTGTCGTACAGGCATCAAAAAAATCTTCAATCCTCATTGTATATGATATATTATAAATCTTCAACTCTCACTGTATAATTATTTTGCGCGGTAACTCTCATTGTATAATAAAATTATATA
Source organism: Aegilops longissima (assembly GCA_021605205.1). Taxonomy (NCBI): domain Eukaryota; kingdom Viridiplantae; phylum Streptophyta; class Magnoliopsida; order Poales; family Poaceae; genus Aegilops; species Aegilops longissima. Next base: position 87,093,470 of record CM038680.1, read on the forward strand.
TCTTCAACCTCAATGTATAATAAAATTATAATCTTCAGGGTTATGTAATGTTTTTTTAGAGCACGTGAAACGCGTGCCATATTTTCATAGAAGGCTAATGGTTGACAATCCATATTTTGTGCTCTTATATTTGGTTTCATTTGATTGTTGAAATATAAGTACACTATAAACCTAACTATAGGTACTAAACCTAGCCCATGCTTGATTATAAGTTTATAACACACATTATTACTATTGAAAGCTATATTAAATCCTAAATTTGACACTTCTGATAATGAAATGAAGGTGAGGAATTTCATCTTTCTTTGGCAGAAGAAATTATGTTTCAGTTTTGATTTTATTTTTTAATGTTCTATATGTATTTTTATTCTTATGCTTGATTTTTTTTAAAAAATCCGATCGGAGATGCTTATATCTTTAACTTAATCGACAAATCAAAGAACGCATTCATTTCTAAGCCGTTTTGCAAAGATTGGCTAGCTAAAATCACAATTCTCCTTCATGTTATCTTAACGCACATTCCCATCGCTATGCATATTGGATTGGAATGTCATTTATTTTCTCTCGTTGAAACGCACAGGCCTCTTTGCTAGAAAAATGCATAGAATCTAAATATGATATCATTTTAGATGTTAAATATTTCTAAAATTTTATTTTTAGTGTGAATTTAATATATAGTGCACGACCCGTTTTTCTTTCTTACTAGCGATGATCCGACTTGCAAGTAAACACCCATTAAAACCATATTAAGAGAAAAAAAAACATTGATAATCACGCATGCACACCTATGAAAAATCTCGCGGGTAAGAACAACATATTTCTCATCTTATTCTGAGCGAGTGTGCGTGCGTGTGAGAAAGAGACGCCTTAGGACTGACCACATTTAAACACGTTTTCGTTGTGTCAGCACTGAGGCTACAGTCGTCAACACAAATGTGATGATATGTGAAAATAAAGGACATAGACCTATTAGACTCTTGAATCATGCTTATTGGGTTAAGAGCGTGTGTTATCTTTTCTCCCGTTGCAACGCACGGGCTCTTTTGCTAGTAGACAAAATCAGCGCATCGAACTCTCTGATGCCGATTTATTGTAAGCCTTGAAAGTGTTCACAAACAGGGATTATCGATGTGGCAGATCGAACCTGGGATTGTTGGATGCAACGTGACCAAACGCAAATCTTGGAGTTGTTTTGCCCACATCGTCCTTCTTTTATTTGACTGATTTCAATATACATATATAAATGATTTCTTTTAGACTACCTTGGATTTCATTTAACTATTTATTTAGAAAAAGAGGTCAAGTTCATGTCCTAAATAAGACCAACACAAGAGAGTATGACATTACTGGAGCAACCTAGGAGCTGTTACAAGCTTGGTGGGTACGGTGCAACGGTGTCCGTCACTAGTGCAGTTTGGGTAATGGCACACGTTAAAAAAAGCCTTTCGATGACACGTTCGATTTGTCGCCTTGCGATGAAAGACGAAGATCTCTCATTTAGTGGAAAAATGTATATCCATGCGTAAATGTTTAGCACCAAAAAGGGCAAACACTAATTGAAAGCATATTCATTTTTTAAAAATTTGCTGAAATTTGGAGCATCTTTACTAGGATTGATATAGTAGTCTGAGGAAAATGTGCTGATAAATTCCCTAACATCTTGTTCTGTCGCTCATTTGGACCTGCAGAGGTGATGGGAGCCGGCACCACCCTCCTAGCGTTCACCTGTCGAAATTGCTTCGCAGACGACACTCGCTGCACGATCTGGGAACGATACTTCCTTTCCAACTGCTCTAAGCATCAGCCAAAAATAAACAACTGCCTCCTGCGCACTGTTGGCACTGCCACGTACAATCGTCTACGCATCGGCCGCAAGTTTGTCGTGTGTATAGCAACACTCTTCACCCGTCCCGTGCTCGCAGATGCCTCAGACTCCGCTTCCCGGAGCTGCACTCCCTCAGGAGATTTTTCGGTCGCCTCGGCCTATCATATCATGCTCTGTGTCGTAGGCCGACTATTACTTGGGTGGCGCCTCTATGGAAGGCGTCACTTCCCCTGAAGATCAAAAAATTTGTGTGGCAATTACAGAGGGGTCGCCTACCTTCGGGTACAAAAATGCTTAAGAGACATGGTCCATGTGATGGGCTCTATCCTTTGTTTGGGGTTTCGGAAAGAGGGACCCACATCCTCTTCTCCTGCACGGCAACTCGGGTGTTGTGGTCCGTTGTCCGAGATGCACTAGGACCAAACTGGGAGGTCCAGGATCGCGTAGGCTTCCACCAGGCTAGGGCAGTTCAGGCCGAGAGGAAGAGGCGGCTATTCCGGCTTGTTTTTGTGGCATTAGCTTGGACTCTTTGGATGACGCGTGATAAGATGATGATTGAGCGGGTCTTTCTCCGCCATGCCTTTGACTCATACTTAAATTTCTTGCGTTCTTGCAGCATTGGCACCCGCTGATTAGGCAGCGGGACCGCGGCCGTCCGGGGTGGATGTTGGACTCACTCCATGACACCGCTCGGTGCCTCTCTTCGCCGGCAACCACTTGATGTTGTGGTTCCAATGGACTTTTATTTCAGTGTTGTGGTACTCCTTGTATGAACCGGTTGATTGCTTTATCAATAAAGCGGGACGAAAGACTATTCCAAGCCAGCGAGGTGGAGCTCATCTCTTTCATGGGATGGATGTTTTTAAGATCGGAATATGTCATATGTGTGGAGTAAAATAAACTAATTATGATACGAACTTACTACTGCTAAGTGGTCAAAACCTATACATGCATCAGAAATGACATAAGGAATTCATGTGTTTACGAAATAGAATCCATAAAAGGGTAATCTTTACTTATTGCGGAGGACACTGTAATTTTGTGTATAAATTTAGTCATAGTATATGTCATGTTAGGAACAGCTTAATGTCTACAGTATATATAATCATTTTTTTGGAGAAATATACAACAAGAATTGTGTTTCTTTAATAACTTGAGCAAGCATGGTGGAGGCGGCGGGACTAGCAGCAGACTCGGAGGCGACCATGGCAAGGAGAGCGGCCTTGGCGGGACCGGCGGCGCGGCAGACGTGGAGGCGGCCATGGCAAGGAGCGTTGGAACGGCCTTGGCGGCCGCAGGGTTGGAGGAGGCGTCCATGGGGATCCAACGACAGCGGAAGGCGAAAAGTAAGGCGCGGCGCAGGAATGATCCGCGCCAGGGGCGGAATTGGGCCTGGGGCAACTGGGGCTATTGCCCCAGGCTTGGCCCAACTGGTAGGTATATATTTAGTAGAAACTTTTTTACATTTGTAGACTTACAAAGCCCAGCCCCAGGCGTCCAAGCACAGCCCACTTAAGTTCCCAGTTCCCAGCCCAACTGAGCTGTCCTACGGGCTTGTTGGAAGAAAAAGTAGACACCTGCGCCACGACCCTCGTTGGTTTTGGTAGTAGCGATTCATCAGGAATCAATCGTCCAGCGTCTCGCCTGATATCTCGCCTGATCGATCAAATATCTCTCGTTCACAGCTGCGCCGCCTCAGCTGCGATGCATCAGCCGCCCGCCGTTTCCCACGAGAACTGAGACCGGCGTCCCGCGCCCAGGCGGCTGGCGCTCGCCGCTCGAAGCACGGGTCATCTCGCCTCGTCCGAGCAGGAGCAGCCCCCTCCAGGCTCCAGCCCTTTCTGTTCCTTTTCATCTTCACAATCGGCTAGACTGACAGCAGGACAGGTAATCTTCAGTTTACTGTATTTGTCATCTAGTTTTCCCTAGTCTCTTTCTATTAGCTGAAAATCAACGAGTTTGTGACATTCAATTGAATTACTTTAATCACTTCTGTTTCATTGTTATTTGTTAATAGCAAAAAAAATCCAAGATGAAGAGGATTCGGACAATTGAGCGTGATGTATTTGCAAGCATTGATGATATTAAGATTATACAGTGCTATCAAAAAATGAGGAAACGCAAGGGGCTACTACCTCGTGCACTTCGTGACAATGGTATTTTTTTTTCAAAATATCATACGAACAATTGATTTTAGTATATGTCCAGTGTCCTAATTTTAAATACTCGATTTTATATTTGCAGCTCCAGGTCCTTCTACTATTGCTGGTGAAGAAACAATGGCCTAGAATTAACCAAGTCTTCATTAGTTTGGTACCAAACAATGTTTGCAAAAATGCACTTTGTTAAATTATTTGTTTTATCAAATTTTCTCTCTTGGTAATAATGAATTTATATTTCATCTTTAATGTGAATTTGTGGCATACTTCTAGAACACGTTGGTGTGCATGTCATTTCACATTATTTTTAGTCAGTTAGTTTTAGCCTTAGGCTTTGAGAAATCCTGGCTCCGTCTCTGATCCGCGCGTTTTGCTCGAATTGTACTCCAGATGCCCAAGTGATGCATATGTACATCATCGAAGGTTGTATTTTACATCTAGAGCAAAACTTAAATACAAAAAATACATTTACATGTAAAATTCGGTTATTTATACATCTATACCATGTTAGAGATGCAGCATAGAAAAATCGTGAGTCGTGAGCGAACTAGCGCGCGAACATGAACGCTGGCATTCCCAACCAACTGTAAAAGCATCTACAGCCGGACCTGAAAAATCTGGCGACTTAAACGCCCGTGGACGCGCCCGAGCGCGTCCACAGGTAATGACCGGGCATGCTTCACATTTCCTTCTTCACATACAATTCTTCCATATTCACTCTCTAAATCCATGCAAAGGCATGCAAAATATATAGTTGTGTACTACGTTTTATACTATTCAAATTTCATCGTTGTCGACGATGGCCGGAGCCGCCAGTGCCACCTCCATCTGTTGACGACGGCGACGTCTAGCCTCCGCAGCCGACTCCGAGCGGATGAAGTTCAGGATCCTCCTCCATCGTCGGCACCTCCTCCTCCCCCACATCCATGGTGGCGTTTCCTCCTCTTCCTTCGCGGGCTCCTGCTCCTCCTCCGTCAGCTCCTGCTCCTACTCCTCCTCCACCGGGTCTTGCTCCTCCTCCTCCGTCGGCTCCTGCTCCTCCTCCTCTTCCTCCTTCCCCGGCATCTCCTCCTCAACCTCCTCGAAAATCCTCCTCCGGTTACAGAGGTAGCCTCGCTTCCCTATGGATCCGGACCTGCTCAAGGAGGAAGAGACGGTGCTGGATCGTGTACTAGCGGCGGCGTGCGGGCATTGCTAACAGGCTCGAGTGGCGGCGGAGGGAGGGAAGAGGCGGATGTGCTAGGGCTGGGGGCGTCGGCCGGCTTAAATAGCCGGCTACGGCCTCGGGCGGCGCCACACGACAGTTACACCGAGGCGACGGTCGAGGCGCCCGTTGGATCATCGGGTTTTCCGGCGAGTCTGTGTGGGGCCACGTCGTCAGGCCGATATCCGCCCCATATTTGAGCTGGATATGGGGGGTGCCGATCGGTTCGGGCGTTTGAGGGCCGTTTGAGAGGCCCGTCTTGGTCAAAAAAATCATGACTGGGTAGTGATCGGGCGGCCCGCCCGAACGTATGAGGCGGGTTTGAAAGGTCCGGTTGTAGATGCTCTAAGTCTACAGGTGACGGCTGCTTGCTTTCACTAGTAAGCTTTCACGTGCAACGCACGTCTCCATCAGGATACAAAATTATTATTTTTAATATCGAATAATACTAAAAATAGTGGAGTTTTCATCAAAATAATGGATACAATTCAACAAATGTTTTTTATTGATCATTAAACGCAATTGTAAAGACCTCTATTTCAACCAGTGACGGATCCACCAATGAGTTTAATTTTTCAAATATGTTTTATTTTTATGTTACTATAGCTGTAATTAATCTAATTAGTTGGTTTACACGAAAATAAAAAGAAAAATGTATTGTTATGTCATTGCCAGTGCCATGGGTTGGCTGCATCGCCCTATCCTTGGGACATGGATGCTCGAGTTTGCACCATCTGGAGAAGCATATGGAGAAAACTGATCGAGTTCGCACCATGTAATTTTACAATCAAATAGAATAATTTGGTCTGTCATATATAAGAATCAAATTACCTATGTAACAGAGGGAAGTTAGCTAGACACCAATCACGTCAAGTTAAAGAAATTTGCAGCAGGAAGGTGCAGCTGAATAAGCAGTTGAAGACGGACATGTACTCCCTCCGTTCGAAATTACTTGTCGCAGAAATGGATGTATCTAGACGTATTTTAGTTCTAGATACATTTATTTTCAAGACAAGTAATTCCGAACGGAGGAAGTACATATTTCCCTTCGTATTTTTATATGGACATTGCCCCTTGGGCCAATTCATGAACTCAACACTCCTTTTGTTTTTTGCCGCCCGCACTGCTACCTGCCGCTGTCGCCTCTGATGTTCCTGGCTGCTATCCTCCACTTCTTCCGAGCCTGCTGCTCCTGATAGCTCCTCCCGTGGTCATCCCAGTCGCCCCTTGCACTTCCCTAGGCCACTGCCTGCATAGCTGCTACTGCCGTCTGCAGCTTCCCACGTCGTCGTTGGTGTCCGGTGTTGGCGATGTTGATGACAGTCAGCATCTTGTGGCAGTTGAGACACACCCGACATGCTATAGATGAAGGAAATATGCCCTAGAGGCAATAATAAAGTTGTTATTTATATTTCCTTATATCATGATAAATGTTTATTATTCATGCTAGAATTGTATTACCCGGAAACTTAGTACATGTGTGAATACATAGACAAACAGAGTGTCACTAGTATGCCTCTACTTGACTAGCTCGTTGAATCAAAGATGGTTATGTTTCCTAACCATAGACATGAGTTGTCATTTGATTAACGAGATCACATCATTAGAGAATGATGTGATTGACTTGACCCATTCCGTTAGCTTAGCATTTGATCATTTAGTATATTGCTATTGCTTTCTTCATGACTAATACATGTTCCTATGAATATGAGATTATGCAACTCCCGAATACCGGAGGAACACTTTGTGTGCTACCAAACGTCACAACGTAACTGGGTGATTATAAAGGTGCTCTACAGGTGTCCCTGATGGTACTTGTTGAGTTGGCATCGATCGAGATTAGGATTTGTCACTTCGATTGTCGGAGAGGTATCTCTGGGCCCTCTCGGTAATGCACATCACTATAAGCCTTGTAAGCAATGTAACTAATGAGTTAGTTGCGGGATGATGCATTACGGAACGAGTAAAGAGACTTGCCGGTAATGAGATTGAACTAGGTATTGAGATACCTACGATCAAATATCGGGCAAGTAACATACCGATGACAAAGGGAACAACGTATGCTGTTATGCGGTTTGACCGATAAAGATCTTCGTAGAATATGTAGGAGCCAATATGAGCATCCAGGTTCCGCTATTGGTTATTGACCGGAGACATGTCTCGGTCATGTCTACATAGTTCTCGAACCCGTAGGGTCCGCACGCTTAACGTTCGGTGACGATCGGTATTATGAGTTTATGTGTTTTGATGTACCGAAGATAGTTCGGAGTCCCGGATGTGATCACGGACATGATGAGGAGTCTAGAAATGGTCAAGACATAAAGATTGATATATTGAACGACTACATTCGGACACCGGATGAGTTCCGGGGGTCACGGGATATTTATCGGAGTGCCGGGGGGTTATCGGAACCCCCGGGGGATATAATGGGCCAACATGGGCCTTGTGGGAGAGAGAGAGAGGAGAGGGCCTAGGGCTGCCCCCCCCCCCCTTGGGAGTCCGAATTGTACAAGGAGGGGGGGCGCCCCCTCTTTCCTCCCTCTCTCCCTCTCCTTCCTTCCCCCTTCCTCCTTCCTAGTTGGACTAGGAAAGGGGAGTCCTACTCCCACTAGGAGGAGGACTCTGTTGGGGAACGTAGTAATTTCAAAAAAATTCCTATGCACACTCAGGATCATGGTGATGCATAGCAACGAGAGGGGAGAGTGTTGTCCATGTACCCTCGTAGACCGAAAGCGGAAGCGTTAGCACACCGCGGTTGATGTAGTCGTACGTCTTCACGATCCGACCGATCCAAGTACCGAACGTACGACACATTCGAGTTCAGCACACGTTCAGCTCGATGACGTCCCGCCAACTCCGATCCAGCAGAGCTTCATGGGAGAGTTCCGTCAGCACAACGATGTGATGACGGTGATGATGTTGCTACGGACGCAGGGCTTCGCCTAAGCACCGCTACGATATGGCCAAGGTGGAATATGGCGGAGGGGGGGCACCGCACACGGCTGGAATAGATCAATTCTATCAACTTGTGTGTTCTAGGGTGCCCCCTGCCCCTGTATTTAAAGGAGCAAGGGGGGAGGCGGCCGGCCAGGAGGGAGGGCGCGCCAAGGGGGAGTCCTACTCCCACCGGGAGTATGACTCCTCCTTTTCTTGTTGGAATAGGAGAGGGAAGGAAGGGAGAGAGGAGGAGGAGAAGGAAAAAGGGGGGCGCCCCCCTCCTTGTCCAATTCGGACTAGAGGGGGGAGGGGGCGCGTGGCTGCCCTGGCCGCCCCTCCTCTTCTCCCACTAAGGCCCATGAGGCCCAATTAACTCCCCGGGGGGTTCCGGTAACCCCCCGGTACTCTGGTTTTCTCCGAAACCACTCGGAACACTTCCGGTGTCCGAATATAGTCGTTCAATATATCGATCTTTACGTCTCGACCATTTCGAGACTCCTCGTCATGTCCGTTATCATATCTGGGACTCTGAACTACCTTCGGTACATCAAAACACAAAACTCATAATACCGATCGTCACCAAACTTTAAGCATGCGGACCCTACGGGTTCGAGAACTATGTAGACATGACCGAGACACGTCTCCGGTCAATAACCAATAGCGGAACCTGGATGCTCATATTGGCTCCTACATATTCTACAAAGATCTTTATCGGTCAAACCGCATAACAACATACGTTGTTCCCTTTGTCATCGGTATGTTACTTGCCCGAGATTCGATTGTCGGTATCTCAATACCTAGTTCAATCTCATTACTGGAAAGTCTCTTTACTCGTTCCGTAATGCATCATACCGCAACTAACTTATTAGTCACATTGCTTGCAAGGCTTATAGTGATGTGCATTACCGAGAGGGCCCAGAGATACCTCTCCGATAATCGGAGTGAAAAATCCTAATCTCGAAATACGCCAACTCAACAAGTACCTTCGGAGACACCTGAGAGCACCTTTATAATCACCCGATTCGTTGTGACGTTTAGAGCACACAAAGTGTTCCTCCGTAAACGGAGTTGCATAATCTCATAGTCATAGGAACATGTATAAGTCATAAAGAAAGCAATAGCAACATACTAAATGATCAAGTGCTAAGCTAACGGAATGGGTCAAGTCAATCACATCATTCTCCTAATGATGTGACCCCGTTAATCAAATGACAACTCATGTCCATGGCTAGGAAACTCAACCATCTTTGATTAACGAGCTAGTCAAGTAGAGGCATACTAGTGACACTATGTTTGTCTATGTATTCACACATGTATTATGTTTACAGTTAATACAATTTTAGCATGAATAATAAACATTTATCATGATATGGGGAAATAAATAATAACTTTATTATTGCCTCTAGGGCATATTTCCTTCAGTCTCCCACTTGCACTAGAGTCAATAATCTAGATTACACAGTAATGATTCTAACACCCATGGAGTTTTGGTGCTGATCATGTTTTGCTCGTGGAAGAGGCTTAGTCAACGGGTCTGCAATATTCAGATCCGTATGTATCTTGCAAATCTCTATGTCTCCCACCTGGACTTGGTCCCGAATGGAATTGAAGCGTCTCTTGATGTGCTTGGTCCTCTTGTGAAATCTGGATTCCTTTGCCAAGGCAATTGCACCAGTATTGTCACAAAAGATTTTCATTAGACCCGATGCACTAGGTATGACACCTAGATCGGATATGAACTCCTTCGTCCAGACTCCTTCATTTGCTGCTTCCGAAGCAGCTATGTACTCCACTTCACACGTAGATCCCGCCACGATGCTTTGTTTAAACTGCACCAACTGACAGCTCCACCGTTCAATGTAAACACGTATCTAGTTTGCAATTTAGAATCGTCCGGATCAGTGTCAAAGCTTGCATCGACGTAACCATTTACGACGAGCTCTTTGTCACCTCCATAAACGAGAAACATATTCTTAGTCCTTTTCAGGTATTTCAGGATGTTCTTGACCGCTGTCCAGTGATCCACTCCTGGATTACTTTGGTACCTCCCTGCTAGGCTAATAGCAAGACACACATCATGTCTGGTACACAGCATTGCATACATGATGGAGCCTATGGCTGAAGCATAGGGAACATCTTTCATTTTCTCTCTATCTTCTGCAATGGTCGGGCATTGAGTCTGACTCAACTTCACACCTTGTAACACAGGCAAGAACCCTTTCTTTGCTTGATCCATTTTGAACTTTTTCGAAACTTTGTCAAGGTATGTGCTTTGTGAAAGTCCTATCAAGCATCTTGATCTATCTCTATAGATCTTGATGCCTAATATGTAAGCAGCTTCACCGAGGTCTTTCATTGAAAAACTCTTATTCAAGTATCCTTTTATGCTATCCAGAAATTCTATATCATTTCCAATCAGCAATATGTCATCCACATATAATATCAGAAATGCTACAGAGCTCCCACTCACTTTCTTGTAAATACAGGCTTCTCCAAAATCTGTATAAAACCATATGCTTTGATCACACTATCAAAACGTTTATTCCAACTCCGAGAGGCTTGCACCAGTCCATAAATGGATCGCTGGAGCTTGCACACTTTGTTAGCTCCCTTTGGATCGACAAAACCTTCTGGTTGCATCATATACAACTCTTCTTCCAAAAATCCATTCAGGAATGCAGTTTTGACATCCATTTGCCAAATTTTATAATCATCAAATGCGGCAATTGCTAACATGATTCGGACAGACTTAAGCATCGCTACGGGTGATAAAGTCTCATCGTAGTCAATCCCTTGAACTTGTCGAAAACATTTCGCAACAAGTCGAGCTTTATAGACAGTAACATTACAGTCAGCGTTAGTCTTCTTCTTGAAGATCCATTTATTCTCAATGGCTTGCCGATCATCGGGCAAGTCAACCAAAGTCCACACTTTGTTCTCATACATGGATCCCATCTCAGATTTCATGGCCTCAAGCCATTTTGCGGAATCTGGGCTCACCGTCGCTTCTTCATAGCTCGTAGGTTCGCCTTGGTCAAGTAACATGACCTCCAAAATAGGATTACCGTACCACTCTGGTGCGGATCTTACTCTGGTTGACCTACGATGTTCAGTAGTAACTTGATCTGAAGTTTCATGATCAATATCATTAGCTTCCTCACTAATTGGTATAGGTGTCACAGGAACCGGTTTCAGTGATGAACTACTTTCCAATAAGGGAGCAGGTACAGTTACCTCATCAAGTTCTACTTTCCTCCCACTCACTTCTTTCGAGAGAAACTCCTTCTCTTGAAAGGATCCATTCTTAGCAACGAATGTCTTGCCTTCAGATCTATGATAGAAGGTGTACCCAACAGTTTCCTTTGGGTATCCTATGAAGACACATTTCTCCGATTTGGGTTCGAGCTTATCAGGTTGAAGCTTTTTCACATAAGCATCGCAGCCCCAAACTTTAAGAAACGACAAATTTGGTTTCTTGCCAAACCACAGTTCATAAGGCGTTGTCTCAACGGATTTTGATGGTGCCCTATTTAATGTGAATGCAGTCGTCTCTAAAGCATAACCCCAAAACGATAGCGGTAAATCAGTAAGAGACATCATAGATCGCACCATATCTAGTAAAGTACGATTACGACGTTCGGACACACCATTACGCTGTGGTGTTCCGGGTGGCGTGAGTTGCGAAACTATTCCGCATTGTTTCAAATGTAGACCAAACTCGTAACTCAAACATTCTCCTCCATGATCAGATCATAGAAACTTTATTTTCTTGTTACGATGATTTTCCACTTCACTCTGAAATTCTTTGAACTTTTCAAATGTTTCAGACTTATGTTTCATTAAGTAGATATACCCATATCTGCTCAAATCATCTGTGAAGGTGAGAAAATAACGATACCCGCCGCGAGCCTCAACATTCATCGGACCACATACATCAGTATGTATGATCTCCAACAAATCTGTTGCTCGCTCCATTGTTCCGGAGAAAGGCGTCTTAGTCATCTTGCCCATAAGGCATGGTTCGCAAGTACCAAGTGATTCATAATCAAGTGATTCCAAAAGTCCATCAGTATGGAGTTTCTTCATGCGCTTTACACCAATATGACCCAAACAACAGTGCCACAAATAAGTGCACTATCATTATCAACTCTGCATCTTTTGGCTTCAACATTATGAATATGTGTATCACTACTATTGAGATTCAACAAAAATAGACCGCTCTTCAAGGGTGCATGACCATAAAAGATATTACTCATATAAATAGAACAACCATTATTCTCAGATTTAAATGAATAACCGTCTCGCATCAAACAAGATCCAGATATAATGTTCATGCTTAACGCTGGTACCAAATAACAATTATTTAGGTCTAAAACTAATCCCGAAGGTAGATGTAGAGGTAGCGTGCCGACGGCGATCACATTGACTTTGGAACCATTTCCCACGCGCATCGTCACCTCGTCCTTAGCCAGTCTTCGCTTAATCCGTAGTCCCTGTTTCGAGTTGCAAATATTAGCAACAGAACCAATATCGAATACCCAGGTGCTACTGTGAGCTCTAGTAATGTACACATCAATAACATGTATATCACATATACCTTTGTTCACCTTTCCATCCTTCTTGTCCGCCAAATACTTGGGGCAGTTCCGCTTCGCACCGATCGCTTGCGGTAGAAGCACTCGATCTCGTGCTTAGGTCCAGACTTGGGTTTCTTCTCTTGAGCAGCAACTTGTTTGTTGTTCTTCTTGAAGTTCCCCTTCTTCTTCCCTTTGCCCTTTTCTTGAAACGGTGGTCTTGTTGACCATCAACACTTGATGCTCCTTCTTGATTTCGCCTCCGCAGCCTTTAGCATTGCAAAGAGCTCGGGAATTGTTTTATCCATCCCTTGCATATTATAGTTCATCACGAAGCTCTTGTAGCTTGGTGGCGTGGTTGAAGAATTACATCAATGACACTATCATCCGGAAGATTAACTCCCGGTTGAATCAAGTGATTGTTATACCCGCACATTTTGAGTATATGTTCACCGTGAACTATTCTCCTCCATCTTGTAGTCAGTAGAACTTATTGGAGACTTCATATCTCTCAATCGGGGCATTTGCTTGAAATATCAACTTCAACTCCTGGAACATCTCATATGCTCCATGACGTTCAAAACATCGTTGAAGCCCCGGTTCTAAGCCGTAAAGCATGGCACACTGAACTATCGAGTAGTCATCAGCTTTGCTCTGCCAAACGTTCTTAACGTTGTCAGTTACATCTGCAGCAGGCCTGGCACCCAGCAGTGCTTCCAGGACGTAATTCTTCTATGCAGCAATGAGAATAATCCTCAAGTTACGGACCCAGTCCGTGTAATTGCTACCATCATCTTTCAACTTTGCTTTCTCAAGGAACGCATTAAAATTCAGCGGAACTACATCATGGGCCATCTATCTACAATCAACATAGACAAGCAAAATACTATCAGGTACTAAGTTCATGATAAATTTAAGTTCAATTAATCATATTACTTAAGAACTCCCACTTAGATAGACATCCCTCTAATCATCTAAGTGATCACGTGATCCAAATCAACTAAACCATGTTCGATCATCACGTGAGATGGAGTAGTTTTCAATGGTGAAAATCACTATGTTGATCATATCTACTATATGATTCACGCTCGACCTTTCGGTCTCAGTGTTCCGAGGCCATATCTGTATATTCTAGGCTCGTCAAATTTAACCCGAGTATTCTACGTGTGCAAAACTGGCTTGCACCCGTTGTAGATGAACGTAGAGCTTATCACACCCGATCATCACGTGGTGTCTCGGCACGACGAACTTTGGCAACGGTGCATAATCAGGGAGAACACTTTTATCTTGAAATTTAGTGAGAGATCATCTTATAATGCTACCGTCAATCAAAGCAAAATAAGATGCATAAAAGATAAACATCACATGCAATCAATATAAGTGATATGATATGGCCATCATCATCTTGTGCTTGTGATCTCCATCTCTGAAGCACCGTCATGATCACCATCGTCACCGGCGCGACACCTTGATCTCCATCGTAGCATCGTTGTCGTCTCGCCAACTATTTCTTCTACGACTATCGCTACCGCTTAGTGATAAAGTAAAGCAATTACAGGGCGATTGCATTGCATACAATAAAGCGACAACCATATGGCTCCTGCCAGTTGCCGATAACTCGGTTACAAAACATGATCATCTCATACAATAAAATATAGCATCATGCCTTGACCATATCACATCACAACATGCCCTGCAAAAACAAGTTAGATGTCCTCTACTTTGTTGTTGCAAGTTTTACGTGGCTGCTACGGGCTGAGCAAGAACCGTTCTTACCTATGCATCAAAACCACAACGATAGTTCGTCAAGTTAGTGTTGTTTTAACCTTATCAAGGACCGGGCGTAGCCACACTCAGTTCAACTAAAGTTGGAGAAACAGACACCCGCCAGCCACCTGTGTGCAAAGCACGTCGGTAGAACCAGTCTCGCGTAAGCGTACGCGTAATGTCGGTCCAGGCCGCTTCATCCAACAATACCGCCGAACCAAAGTATGACATGCTGGTAATTAGTATGACTTGTATCGCCCACAACTCACTTGTGTTCTACTCGTGCATATAACATATATGCATAAAACCAGGCTCGGATGCCACTGTTGGGGAACGTAGTAATTTGAAAAATTTCCCTACGCACATTCAGGATCATGGTGATGCATAGCAACGAGAGGGGAGAGTGTTGTCCACGTACCCTTGTAGACCGAAAGCGGAAGCGTTAGCACAACGCGGTTGATGTAGTCGTATGTCTTCACAATCCGACCGATCCAAGTACCGAACATACGGCACCTCCGAGTTCAGCACACGTTCAGCTCGATGACGTCCCGCGAACTCCGATCCAGCAGAGCTTCACGGGAGAGTTCCGTCAGCACGACGGCGTGATGACGGTGATGATGTTGCTACCGACGCAGGGCTTCGCCTAAGCACCGCTACGATATGATCGAGGTGGAATATGGTGGAGGGGGGCACCGCACACGGCTGGAATAGATCAATAGATCAACTTGTGTGTTCTAGGGTGCCCCTTGCCCCCGTATATAAAGGAGCAAGGGGGGAGGCGGCCGGCCAGGAGGAGGGCGCGCCAAGGAGGGAGTCATACTCCCACCGGGAGTAGGACTCCTCCTTTTCCTTGTTGGAGTTGGAGAGGGGAGGAAGGGAGAGAGGAGGAGAAGGAAAAAGGGGGGGCGTCGCCCCCCTCCTTGTACAATCCGGACTAGAGGGGGAGGGGGCGCGTGGCTGCCCTGGCCGCCCCTCCTCTTCTCCCACTAAGGCCCATGAGGCCCAATTAACTCCCCAGGAGGTTCCGGTAACCCCCCGGTACTCCGGTTTTTCTCCGAAACCACTCGGAACACTTCTGGTGTCCGAATATAGTCGCCCAATATATCTATCTTTACGTCTCGACCATTTCGAGACTCTCGTCATGTCTGTGATCATATCCGGGACTCCGAACTACCTTCAGTACATCAAAACACAAAAACTCATAATACCGATCGTCACCAAACTTTAAGTGTGCGGACCCTACGGGTTCGAGAACTATGTAGACATGACCGAGACACGTCTCCGGTCAATAACTAATAGCGGAACCTAGATGCTCATATTGGCTCCTACATATTCTACGAATATCTTTATCGGTCAAACCGCATAACAACATACGTTGTTCCCTTTGTCATCGGTATGTTACTTGCCCGAGATTCGATCGTCGGTATCTCAATACCTAGTTCAATCTCATTACCGGCAAGTCTCTTTACTCGTTCCGTAATGCATCATACCGCAACTAACTCATTAGTCACATTGCTTGCAAGGCTTATAGTGATGTGCATTACCGAGAGGGCCCAGAGATACCTCTCCGACAATTGAAGTGACAAATCCTAATCTCGAAATACGCCAACTCAAAAAGTACCTTCGGAGACACCTGTAGAGTACCTTTATAATCACCCAGTTACGTTGTGACGTTTGGTAGCACACAAAGTGTTCCTCTGGTAAACAGGAGTTGCATAATCTCATAGTCATAGGAACATGTATAAGTCATGAAGAAAGCAATAACAACATACTAAACGATCAAGTGCTAAGCTAACGGAATGGGTCAAATCAATCACATCATTCTCCTAATGATGTGATCCCGTTAATCAAATGACAACTCAGGTCCATGGCTAGGAAACTCAACCATCTTCTATTAACGAGCTAGTCAAGTAGAGGCATACTAGTGACACTATGTTTGTCTATGTATTCGCACATGTATTATGTTTCCGGTTAATACAATTCTAGCATGAATAATAAACATTTATCATGATATGAGGAAATAAATAATAACTTTATTATTGCCTCTAGGGCATATTTCCTTCAGACTCCCCCCTCTCCTTGGCGCACCCCAAGGCCAGCCGGCCTCCCCCCATGCTCCTTTATATACGGGGGCAGGGGGCACCCTAGAACACACAAGTTGATTGTTCCAACCAGTGTGCGGTTACCCCATCCACCATAATCCACCTCGGTCATATCGTCGTAGTGCTTAGGCGAATCCCTGCGCCGGTAGCTTCATCATCACCGTCATCACGCCGCTGCTACCTCTTGAGCTTGCGTTGGATTTCCCCGAAGAGGAGAGGATGATGCAGCAAAGTAGCGTAAGTATTTCCCTCAGTTTTTGAGAACCAAGGTATCAATCCAGTAGGAGGCTATGCGCGAGTCCCTCGTACCTACACAAAACAATAGCTCAACACAACCAACGCGATTAGGGGTTGTCAATCCCTTCACGGTCACTTACGAGGGTGAGATCTGATAGAGATGATAGATAATATTTTTGGTATTTTTGATATAAATATGCAAGGTAAAATAAAAGGCAAAGTAAAAAAGCAAAGCAACAATAAAGTGATTGGAGATTGATATGATGAGAATAGACTCGGGGGCCATATGTTTCACTAGTGGCTTCTCTCAAGAGCATAAGTATTTCTACGGTGGGTGAACAAATTAATGTTGAGCAATTGACAAAATTGAGCATAGTTATGAGAATATCTAGGTATGATCATGTATACAGGCATCACGTCCGAGACAAGTAGACCGACTCCTGCCTGCATCTACTACTATTACTCCACTCATCGACCGCTATCCAGCATGCATCTAGAGTATCAAGTAAATGAAAACAGAGTAACGCCTTAAGCAAGATGACATGATGTAGAGGAATAAATTCATGCAATATGATAAATACCCCATCATGTTATCCTTGATGGCAACAATACAATACGTGCCTTGCTGCCCTTTACATCCTTTGGTAAGGACACATAAGATTGAACCCAAAGCTAAGCACTTCTCCCATTGCAAGAAAAACCAATCTAGTAGGCCAAACCAAACTGATAATTCGAAGAGACTTGCAAAGATAACCAATCATACATAAAATAATTCAGTGAAGATTCAAATATTGTTCATAGATAATCTTGATCATAGGCCCACAATTCATCGATCTCAACAAACACACCGCAAAAAGAAGATTACATCGAATAGATCTCCACGAGAGAGGGGGAGAACTTTGTATTAAGATCCAAAAAGAGAGAAGAAGCCATCTAGCTACTATGGACCCGAAGGTCTGAGGTAAACTACTCACACTTCATCGGAGAGGCTATGGTGATGATGTAGAAGCCCTCCGTGATGGATGCCCCCTCCGGCGGAGCTCCGGAACAGGCCCCAAGATGGGATCTCGTGGGTACAGAAGGTTGCGGCGGAGGAATTAGGTTTTTGGCTCCGTATCTAATCGTTTGGGGGTACGTAGGTATATATAGGAGGAAGGAGTACGTCGGTGGAGCTTCGAGGGGCCCACAAGGCAGGGGGCGCACCCTCCACCCTCGTGACCGCCTCGTGGATTTCTTGATGCAGGGTCCAAGTCTCGTGGATCATATCTGATGAGAAAATCACGTTCCCGAAGGTTTCATTCTGTTTGGACTCCGTTTGATATTCCGTTTCTTCGAAACACTGAAATAGGCAAAAAAAAAACAGCAATTCTGGGCTGGGCCTCCAGTTAATAGGTTAGTCCCAAAAGTAATATAAAAGTGGAAAATAAAGCCCAATATAGTCCAAAACAGTAGATAATATAGCATGGAGCAATCAAAAATTATAGATACGTTGGAGACGTATCAGGCATCTCCAAGCTTAATTCCTGCTCGTCCTCGAGTAGGTAAATGATAAAAAGAGAATTTGTGATGCGGAGTGCTACTTGGCATAATTTCAATGTAAATCTTCTCAATTGTGGTATGAATATTCAGATCCGAAAGATTCAAGACAAAAGTTCATGTTGACATAAAAATAATAATACTTCAAGCATACTAACAAAGCAATTATGTCTTCTCAAAATAACATGGCCAAAGAAAGTTATCCCTACAAAATCATATAGTCTGGCGATGCTCTATATTCACCACACAGAGTATTTAAATCATGCACAACCCCGATGACAAGCCAAGCAATTGTTTCATACTTTAACATTTTCAATACTTTTTCAATCTTCACGCAATACATGAGCGTGAGCCATGGATATAGCACTATATGTGGAATAGAATGGTGGTTGTGGAGAAGACAAAAAGAGGGGAAGATAGTCTCACATCAACTAGGCGTATCAACGGGCTATGGAGATGCCCATCAATAGATATCAATGTGAGTGAGTAGGGATTGCCATGCAACGGATGCACTAGAGCTATAAGTATATGAAAGCTCAACAAAAGAAACTAAGTGGGTATGCATCCAACTCGCTTGCTCACGAAGACCTAGGGCAATTTGAGGAAGCCCATCATTGGAATATACAAGCCAAGTTCTATAATGTAAAATTCCCACTAGTATATGAAAGTGACAAAATGAGAGACTCTCTATCATGAAGATCATGGTGCTTCTTTGAAGCACAAGTGTGGTAAAAGGATAGTAACATTGTCCCTTCTCTCCTTTTCTCTCATTTTTTTATTTGGGCCTTTTCTCTTTTTTATGGCCTATTTTTTCTCTTTTTTTTATTTCGTCCGGAGTCTCATCCCGACTTGTGGGGGAATCATAGTCTCCATCATCCTTTCCTCACTTGGGATAATGCTCTAAAAATGATGATCATCACACTTTTATTTTTCTTACAACTCAATACTTAGAACAAAATATGACTCTATGTGAATGCCTCCGGCGGTGTACCGGGATATGCAATGAATCAAGAGTGACATGTATGAAAGAATTATGAGCGGTGGCTTTGCCACAAATACGATGTCAACTACATGATCTTGCTAGCAATATGACAATGATGGAGTGTGTCATAATAAACGGAATGGTGGAAAGTTGCATGGCAATATATCTCGGAATGGCTATGGAAATGCCATGATAGGTAGGTATAGTGGCTGTTTTGAGGAAGGTATATGGTGGTTGTATGATACCGACGAAAAGTGCGCGGTATTTAGAGAGGCTAGCAATGGTGGAAGGAAGGAAAAGTGCGTATAATCCATTGACTCAACATTAGTCATAAAGAACTCATATACTTATTGCAAAAATCTAGAAGTTATCAAAGCAAAGTATTACGCGCATGCTCCTAGGGGGATAGATTGGTAGGAAAAGACCATCGCTCGTCCCCGACCGCCACTCATAAGGAAGACAATCAATAAATAAATCATGCTCCGACTTCATCACATAACGGTTCACCATACGTGCATGCTACGGGAATCACAAACTTTAACACAAGTATTCCTCAAATTCACAACTACTCAACTAGCATGACTCTAATATTATCACCTCCATATCTCAAAACAATTATCAAGCATCAAGCTTTTCTTAGTATTCAACGCACTCAAAAGAAAGTTTTACAAATCTTGAATACCAATCATATTATTATTAAGCAAATTACCATGCTATTTAAGACTCTCAAAATAATCTAAGTGAAGCATGAGAGATCAATAGTTTCTTTAAAACAAATCCACCACCGTGCTCTAAAAGATCTAAGTGAAGTACTAGAGCAAAATTATAAAGCTCAAAAGATATAAGTGAAGCACATAGAGTATTCTATCAAATTCCAATTCATGTATGGCTCTCTCAAAAGGTGTGTACAGCAAGGATGATTGTGGTAAACTTAAAATAAATACTCAAATAATACAAGACGCTCCAAGCAAAACACATATCATGTGGTGAATAAAAATATAGCTCCAAGTAAAATTACCGATGGAAGTAGAGGAAAGAGGGGATGACTTTCGGGGCATCCCCAAGCTTTGACTTTTTGGTGTCCTTGGATTATCTTGGGGTTGCCATGGGCATCCCCAAACTTAGGCTCTTGCCACTCCTTGTTCCATAATCCATCAAAATAATTTACCCAAAACTTGAAAACTTCACAACACAAAACTCAACAGAAATCTCGTGAGCTCCGTTAGCGAAAGAAAACAAAAGACCACTTCAAGGTACTGTAATTAACTCATTCTTTATTTATATTGGTGTTAAACCTACTGTATTCCAACTTCTCTATGGATTATAAACTATTTTACTAGCCATAGATTCATCAAAATAAGCAAACAACACACGAAAAACAGAATCTGTCAAAAACAGAACAGTCTGTAGTAATCTGTAACTAACGCAAACTTCTGTAACTCCAAAAAAATCTACCAAAATAGGAAGACCTAGACAATTTGTTTATTGATCAGCAGCAATTGGAATCAGTATTTTATCACGTTCTGGTGATTTTTAACAATTGTTTTCGAAGTTTCTGGAAATTACAGCAAGATCAAATAACTATCATCCAAGAAGATCCTATAGGTTTAACTTGGCGCAAACACTAATTAAAAGATAAAACCACATATAAACAGAAGGTAGATGGATTATTTATTCCTAAACAGAAACAAAAAACAAAAAAACAAAAATAAATTGGGTTGCCTCCCAACAAGCGCTATCGTTTAAAGCCCCTAGCTAGGCATAAAAGCAAGGATAGATCTAGGTTTTGCCATCTTTGGTAGGCAATTCTTCAATGAGGCATCTACATTCTTTAGGAATTTATTTCTTTCTAGTAATTATCAAACTTTTAGGCACAAGATCGAAAAATTCATTTGTAGCAAATGGTTCCTTAATGATAGCAAAAAGATCGGGATGAATACTTATAGATTTAAGATCCACGGTTTCCTTATTAGAGGATTCACCCTTATTTTTAGGAACATACATAAGCTTGGCAATTTTAGTAGGAGGACTTGGAGTATTCTTTATGGAAGAAAAAGCGGTTCCCAAGTTTGTAATGATACCCTCAAGTTTATCGATTCTAGTGGAATCTAGATTTATTTTCTCATTAACTATGGGTTCCTTTTCCTTAATATTTTTCAAAGTCATTCCTACCTTAGATCCATATAGGGTAATTTGATTGTGGATCTTTTTATCTAGATTTTAAATTAATTCAATGGTAGCAACTTTATTTTCAATAATCTCAAGTCTTTGCATAACATGCTCCAAAGTTAACATAGTTCCATTAACCAAAAGAGGTGGTGAGCCAAATAAATCTACCATAGCATTATAAGAATCAAAAGTATGGCTACCCAAGAAATTCCCTCCGGTAATGGTATCAAGGATATATCTATACCAAGGATTAGCACCTACATAAAAATTGCGGAGAAGAACTGAAGTAGATTGCTTCCTGGTAGATCTATTTTGAGCATTGCAAATTCTATACCAAGCGTCTTTCATATTTTCTCCCTCTCTTTGTTTAAAATTTAGGACTTCGTTCTCGGGAGATAACAGAGAATATATAATATTAGACATGACGACAAGGCCAGCAAGAAAAAGGCAAACTGAAAAGAGAGGGTGAATAAAACGGCAAGGGTGAAGTGGGGGAGAGGAAAATGAGAGGCAACTGGCAAATAATGTAGTGCGAGAGATAGGGATTGTGATGGGTACTTGGTATGTTGACTTTTGCGTAGACTCCCCGGCAACGGCGCCAGAAATTCTTCTTGCTACCTCTTGAGCTTGCGTCGGATTTCCCCGAAGAGGAGAGGATGATGCAGCAAAGTAGCGTAAGTATTTCCCTCAGTTTTTAAGAACCAAGGTATCAATCCAGTAGGAGGCTACGCGCGAGTCCCTCGTACCTACACAAATCAATAGCTCAACGCAACCAACGCGATTAGGGGTTGTCAATCCCTTCACGGTCACTTACGAGAGTGAGATCTGATAGAGATGATAGATAATATTTTTGGTATTTTTGATATAAAGATGCAAGGTAAAATAAAAGGCAAAGTAAAAAAGCAAAGCAGTAATAAAGTGATTGGAGATTGATATGATGAGAATAGACCCGGGGCCATAGGTTTCACTAGTGGCTTCTCTCAAGAGCATAAGTATTTCTACGGTGGGTGAACAAATTACTGTTGAGCAATTGACAAAATTGAGCATAGTTATGAGAATATCTAGGTATGATCATGTATATAGGCATCACGTCCGAGACAAGTAGACCGACTCCTGCCTGCATCTACTACTATTACTCCACTCATCGACCGCTATCCAGCATGCATCTAGAGTATTAAGTTAATGAAAACAGAGTAACGCCTTAAGCAAGATGACATGATGTAGAGGAATAAATTCATGCAATATGATAAATACCCCATCTTGTTATCCTCGATGGCAACAATACAATACATGCCTTGCTGCCCTTTCTGTCACTGGGTAAGGACACCGCAAGATTGAACCCAAAGCTAAGCACTTCTCCCATTGCAAGAAAAACCAATCTAGTAGGCCAAACCAAACTGATAATTCGAAGAGACTTGCAAAGATAAACAATCATACATAAAAGAATTCAGAGAAGATTCAAATATTGTTCATAGATAATCTTGATCACAAACCCACAATTCATCGGTCTCAACAAACACACCGCAAAAAGAAGATTACATCGAATAGATCTCCACGAGAGAGGGGGAGAACTTTGTATTGAGATCCAAAAAGAGAGAAGAAACCATCTAGCTACTAACTATGGACCCGAAGGTCTGAGGTAAACTACTCACAGTTCATCGGAGAGGCTATGGTGATGATATAGAAGCCCTCTGGATGCCCCCTCCGGCGGAGCTCCGAAACAGGCCCCAAGATGGGATCTCGTGGGTACAGAAGTTTGCGGCGGTGGAATTAGGTTTTTGGCTCCGTATCTGATCGTTTGGGGGTACGTAGGTATATATAGGAGGAAGGAGTACGTCGGTGGAGCTTCAGGGGCCCACGAGGCAGGGGCACGCCCTAGGGGGGGCGCCCTCCACCCTCGTGACTTTCTTGACGGAGGGTCCAAGTCTCCTGGATCATATCTGATGAGAAAATCACATTCCCGAAGGTTTCATTCCGTTTGGACTCCGTTTGATATTCCGTTTCTTCGAAACACTGAAATAGGCAAAAAACAGCAATTCTGGGCTCGGCCTCCGGTTAATAGGTTAGTCCCAAAAGTAATATAAAAGTGGAAAATAAAGCCCAATATAGTCCAAAACAGTAAATAATATAGCATGGAGCAATCAAAAATTATAGATATGTTGGAGATGTATCAGGCGTCGTGCTGACGAAGCTCTCCCTCGAAGCTCTACTGGGACGTCATCGAGCTGAACGTGTGCTGAACTCGAATGTGTCGTACGTTCGGTACTAGGATCGGTCGATCGTGAAGACGTACGACTACATAAACCGCGTTGTCATAACGCTTCCGCTTTCGGTCTACGAGGGTACGTGGACAACACTCTCCCCTCTCGTTGATATGCATCACCATGTTCTTGCGTGTGCGTAGCAATTTTTTTTAAAATTACTGCGTTCCCCAAAGTGGCATCCGAGCTAGGTTTATGCATAGATGTTATATGCACGACTAGAACACGAGTGAGTTGTGGGCGATACTAGTCATACTGCTTACCAGCATGTACTTTGATTCGACGGTATTATTGGATGAAGCGGCCCGGACCGACATTACGCGTACGCTTACGCGAGACTGGTTCTACCTACGTGCTTCGCACGCAGGTGGCTGGCAGGTGTCAGTTTCTCCAACTTTAGTTGAATCGAGTGTGGCTACGCCCGGTCCTTGTGAAGGTTAAAACAACACATACTTGATGAAATATCGTTGTGGTTTTGATGCGTAGGTAAGAACGGTTCTTGCTCAGCCCGTAGCAGCCACGTAAAACTTGCAACAACAAAGTAGAGGACGTATAACTTGTTTTTGCAGGGCATGTTGTGATGTGATATGGTCAAGACATGATGCTAAATTTTATTGTATGAGATGATCATGTTTTGTAACAGAGTTATCGGCAACTGGCAGGAGCCATATGGTTGTCGCTTAATTGTATGAAATGCAATCGCCATGTGATACGTCTCCAACGTATCTATAATTTTTTATTGTTCCATGCTATTATATTATCTGTTTTGGATGTTTAATGGGATTTATTATACACTTTTATATTCTTTTTGGGACTAACCTATTAACCGAAGGCCCAGTGCAAATTGTTGTTTTTTTTCCTATTTCAGTGTTTCGCAGAAAAGGAATATCAAACGGAATCCAAACGGAATGAAACCTTCGGGATAGTGATTTTTGGAACAAACGTGATCCAGGGGACTTTGAGTGGACGTCAAGAAAGAAGCGAGGAGGGCACGAGGCAGGGAGGTGCGCCTGCCCCCCTAGGCGCGCCCCCCACCCTCGTGGGACCCTCACAGCTCCAACGACCTACTTCTTCCTCCTATATATACCCATATACCCCGAAAACATCCAGGAGCACCACGAAACCCTATTTCCACCGCCGCAACCTTCTGTACCCGTGAGATCCCATCTTGGGGCCTTTTCCGGTGCTTCGCCAGAAGGGGAATCGATCACGGAGGGCTTCTACATCAACACCATAGCCTCTCCGATGATGTGTGAGTAGTTTAACACAGACCTTCGGGTCCATAGTTATTAGCTAGATGGCTTCTTCTCTCTCTTTGGATCTCAATACAAAGTTCTCCTCAATCTTCTTGGAGATCTATTCGATGTAACTCTTTTTGCGGTGTATTTGTCAAGATCCGATGAATTGTGGGTTTATGATCAAGATTATCTATGACCAATATTTGATTCTTCTCTGAATTCTTTTATTTATGATTTGTTATCTTTGCAAGTCTCTTCGAATTATCAGTTTGGTTTGTCCTACTAAATTGATCTTTCTTGCAATGGGAGAAGTGCTTAGCTTTGGGTTCAATCTTATGTGTCCTTTCCCAAGGATGCAGGGCAGCAAGGCACGATTATATTGTTGCCATCGAGGATAAAAAGATGGGGTTTATATAATATTGATTGAGTTTATCCCTCTACATCATCTCATCTTGCTTAATGCGTTATTCCATTCTTATGAACTTAATACTCTAGATGCATGCTGGATAGCGGTCGATGTGTGGAGTAATAGTAGTAGATGAAGAATCATTTCAGTCTACTTGTCACGGACGTGATGCCTATATACATGATCATGCCTAGATATTCTCATAATTATTCACTTTTCGATCAATTGCTCGACAGTAATTTGTTCACCCACCGTAATACTTATGCTATCTTGAGAGAACCCACTAGTGAAACCTATGGCCCCCGGGTCTATTTTCCATCATATAAGTTTCCAATCTATTTTTACTTTGCAATCTTTGCTTTCAATCTATATCATAAAAATACCAAAAATATTTATCTTATTATCTCTATCAGATCTCACTTTTGCAAGTGGCCGTGAAGGGATTGACAACCCCTTTATCACGTTGATTGCAAGGTTCTTATTTGTTTGTGTAGGTACGAGGCGACTTGTGTGTGGTCTCCTACTGGATTGATACCTTGGTTCTAAAAAAATGAGGGAAATACTGACGCTACTTTGCTGCATCACCCTTTCCTCTTCAAGGGAAAAACCAACGCAGTGCTCAAGAGGTAGCAAGAAGGATTTCTGGCACCGTTGCCAGGGAGATCTACGCCAAGTCAAGTCAAGTCAAGACATACCAAGTACCCATCACAAACTCTTATCCCTCGCATTACATTATTTGCCATTTGCCTCTCGTTTTCCTCTCCCCCACTTCACCTTTGCCGTTTTATTCACCCTCTTTTTCCATTCGCCTCTTTTTGCTTGCTTCTTGTGTGCTTGTGCATTGGATTGTTTGTCACGATGGCTCAAGATAATACTAAATTGTGTGACTTTTCCAATACCAACAACAATGATTTTCTTATCACTCTGATTGCTCCTATTACCGATGTTGAATCTTGTGAAATTAATGCTGCCTTGTTGAATCTTGTCACGAAAGATCAATTCTCTGGCCTTCCTAGCGAAGATGCCGCTACCCATCTAAATAACTTTGTTGATTTGTGTGATATACAAAAGAAGAAAGATGTGGATAATGATATTGTCAAATTGAAGCTATTTCCGTTTTCGCTTAGAGATCGTGCTAAAACTTGGTTTTTGTCTTTGCCTAAAAATAGTATTGATTCTTGGAATAAGTGCAAAGATGCTTTTATCTCTAAGTATTTTCCTCCCGCTAAAATCATCTTTCTTAGAAACGATATTATGAATTTTAAGCAACTTGATCATGAGCATGTTGCACAATCTTGGGAGAGGACGAAACTAATGATGCGTAATTGCCCTACACATGGATTGAATTTATGGATGATTATACAAAAAAATTATGCCGGATTGAATTTTGCTTCTAGAAATATTTTAGATTCGGCCGCGGGAGGCACTTTTATGGAAATCACTTTAGGAGAAGCTACTAAACTCCTAGATAATATTATGGTTAATTATTCTCAATGGCACACCGAGAGATCCAGTAGTAAAAAGGTTCATGCGATAGAAGAAAATAATGTTTTGAGTGGAAAGTTGGATGAACTTATGAAGTTGTTTGCTAATAAGGGTGTTTCTTCTGATCCTAATGATATGTCTTTGTCTACTTTTATTGAGAATAATAATGAATCTATGGATGTGAATTTTGTTGGTAGGAACAATTTTGGTAACAACGCTTATAGAGGAAACTTTAATCCTTGGATGTATCCTAGTAATTCATGTAATAATTATGGTAATTCCTACAACAACTCTTATGGAAATTCTAATAAGACGCCCTCTGATTTTGAGACTAGTGTTAAAGAATTTATGATTTCTCAAAAGAATTGCAATGCTTTACTTGAAGAAAAATTGCCTAAGAGTGATGAGCTGGCTAGAAACGTGGATAGAATTTCCCTTGATGTTGATTCTTTGAAACTTAGATCTATTCCTCCTAACCATGATATCAATGAGTCTCTCAAAGCTATGAGAATTTGCATTGATGAGTGCAAAGAAAGAACCGCTAGGATGCGTGCTAAGAAAGATTGCTTTGTAAAAGCGTGTTCTTTTAGTTTCCATGATAATAGGGATGAAGATCTAAAAGTTATTGATGGTCCCCTATTAAATCTTTGTTTTGCAATATGAATCTTGATAACGACGGGACTGGAGATGAGTCAAATTTAGTTAAAGGGCGTCCCAGTGATTCGGAGTTTTTAGATTTTGATGCAAAATTTGGTAAAAGTGGGATTGAAGAGGTCAAAACTTTACATAGCAATGAACCCACTATTTTGGATTTCAAGGAATTTAATTATGATAATTGCTCTTTAATAGATTGTATTTCCTTGTTGCAATCCGTGTAAATTCTCCTCATGCTTATAGTCAAAATAAAGCTTTTACCAAGCATATCGTTGACGCTTTAATGCAATCATATGAAGAAAAACTTGAATTAGAAGTTTCTATCCCTAGAAAACTTTATGATGAGTGGGAACCTACTATTAAAATTAAGATTAAAGATCATGAATGCTATGCTTTATGTGATTTGGGTGCTACTGTTTCCACGATTCCAAAAACTTTGTCTGATGTGTTAGGTTTCCGTGAATTTGATGATTGTTCTTTAAAATTGCACCTTGCCGATCCCACCATTAAGAAACCTATGGGGAGGATTAATGATGTTCTTATTGTTGCAAATAGGAATTATGTGCCCGCAGATTTCATTGTTCTTGATATAGATTGCAATCCTACATATCCTATTATTCTTGGTAGACCGTTCCTTAGAATGATCGGTGCAATTATTGATATGAAAGAAGGAAATATTAGATTCCAATTTCTGTTAAGGAAAGGCATGGAACACTTTCCTATAAAGAAAATAAAATTACCTTATGAATCTATTATGAGAGCCACTTATGGATTGCATACCAGAGATGATAATACCTAGATCTATTCTTGCCTTTATGCCTAGCTAGGGGCGTTAAACGATAGCGCTTGTTGGGAGGCAACCCAATTTTATTTTTGTTTCTTGCTTTTTGGTTCTGTTTAGTAATAAATAATTCATCTAGCCTCTGTTTAGATGTGTTTTCATGTTTTAATTAGTGTTTGTGCCAAGTAGAACCTTTGGGAAGACTTGGGTGAAGTCTTTTTGATCTTGCTGTAAAAAACAGAAACTTTAGAGCTCACGAGATTAGCTGCCATTATTTACTAGAGAGTGCTATTTAGTTGATTCTTTATGCAGATGATTAATAAACAAATTCCTCACGTCCAGCAATTTATTTCAGAATTTTTGGAGTTCCAGAAGTATACGTTTGATACAGATTACTACAGACTGTTCTGTTTTTGACAGATTCTGTTTTTCGTGTGTTGTTTGCTTATTTTGATGAATCTATGACTAGTATCGGAGGGTACGAACCCTAGAGAAGTTGGAATACAGTAGGTTTAACAACCAATATAAATAAAGAGTGAGTTTATTATAGTACCTTAAAGTGGTGGTTTGTTTTCTTTCGCTAACGGAGCTCATGAGATTCTTTCTGTTGAGTTTTGTGTTGTGAAGTTTTCAAGTTTTGGATAAAGATTTGATGGATTATGGAATAAGGAGCGGAAAGAGCCTAAGCTTGGGGATGCCCAAGGCACCCCAAGGTAAAATTCAAGGACAACCAAAAGCCTAAACTTGGGGATGCCCCGGAAGGCATCCCCTCTTTCGTTTTCGTCCATCGGTAACTTTACTTGAGGCTATATTTTTATTCACCACATGATATGTGATTTGCTTGGAGCATCTTGTATGATTTGAGTCTTTGCTTTTAGTTTACCACAATCATTCTTGATGTACACACCTTTTGGGAGAGACACACATGAATCGGAATTTATTAGAGTACTCTATGTGCTTCACTTATATCTTTTGAGCTAGATAATTTTGCTCTAGTGCTTCACTTATATCTTTTAGAGCACGGTGGCGGTTTTATTTTATAGAAATTATTGATCTCTCATGCTTCACTTATATTATTTTGAGAGTCTTTTAGAACATCATGGTAGTTTGCTTTGGCTATAAAATTAGTCCAAATATGATAAGCATCCAAGATAGGTATAATAAAAACTTTCATAAAAAGTGCATTGAATACTATGAGAAGTTTGATACTTGATGATTGTTTTGAGATATGAAGATGGTAATGTTAGATTAGTGCTAGTTGAGTAATTGTGAATTTGAGAAATACTTGTGTTGAAGTTGGCAAGTCCCGTAGCATGCACGTATGGTAAACGTTGTGTAACAAATTTGAAACATGAGGTGTTCTTAGATTGTCTTCCTTATGAGTGGCGGTCGGGGACGAGCGATGGTCTTTTCCTAACGATCTATCCCCCTAGGAGCATGTGTGTAGTGCTTGGTTTTTGATGACTTCTAGATTTTTCCAATAAGTATGTGAGTTCTTTATAACTAATGTTGAGTCCATGGATTATACGCACTCTCACCTTTCCATCATTGCTAGCCTCTTCGGTACCGTGCATTGCCCTTTCTCACCTTGAGAGTTGGTGCAAACTTCGCCAGTGCATCGAAACCCCGTGATACGATACGCTCTACACATAAACCTCCTCATATCTTCCTCAAAACAGCCACCATACCTAACTATTATGGCATTTCCATAGCCATTCTGAGATATATTGCCATGCAACTTTCCACCGTTGCATTTATTATGACACGCATCATCATTGTCATATTGCCTTGCATGATCATGTAGTTGACATCGTATTTGTGGCAAAGCCACCATGCATAATTCTTCATACATGTCACTCTTGATTCATTGCCCATCCTGGTACACCGCCGGAGGCATTTAGATAGAGTCATATATTGTTCTAGTATCGAGTTGTAAATAAATAGAAGTGTGATGATCATCATTAATAGAGCATTGTCCCAAAAAAAAGAGAAAGGCCAAATAAAAAATAGAGAAAGGCCAAAAAAAAGAGAAATAAAAAGGGCACAATGCTACTATCCTTTTTTCCACACTTGTGCTTCAAAGTAGCACCATGATCTTTATGATAGAGAGTCTCTTGTTTCGTCACTTTCATATACTAGTGGGAATTTTTCATTATAGAACTTGGCTTTTATATTCCAACAATGGGCTTCCTCAAGTGCCCTAGGTCTTCATGAGCAAGCAAGTTGGATGCACACCCACTTAGTTTCTTTTGTTGAGCTTTCATACATTTATAGCTCTAGTGCATCCGTTGCATGGCAATCCCTACTCCTTGCATTGACATCAATTAATGGGCATCTCCCTAGCCCATTGATTAGCCGCGTCAATATGAGACTTTCTCCTTTTTTGTCTTCTCCACACAACCCCCATCATCATACTCTATTCCACCCATAGTGGTATATCCATGGCTCACGCTCATGTATTGCGTGAAAGTTGAAAAAAGATTGAGATTACTAAAGTATGAAACAATTGATTGGCTTGTCATCGGGGTTGTGCATGATGAGAGCATTCTTGTGTGACGAAAATGGAGCATGACCAAACTATATGATTTTGTAGGGATGGACTTTCTTTGGCCATGTTATTTTGAGAAAACATAATTGCTTAGTTAGTATGCTTGACATAATATTATTTTTATGTCAATATTAAACTTTTATCTTGAATCTTTCGGATCTGAACATTCATGCCACAATAAAGAGATTACTTAGAAATTATGCTAGGTAGCATTCCACATCAAAAATTCTGTTTTTATCATTTACCTACTCGAGGACGAGCAGGAATTAAGCTTGGGGATGCTTGATACGTCTCCAACGTATCTATAATTTTAGATTGTTCCATGCTATTATATTATCTATTTTGGATGTTTAATGGGCTTTATTATACACTTTTATATTATTTTTGGGACTAACCTATTTACCGAAGGCCCGGTGCAAATTGTTGTTTTTTGCCTATTTCAGTGTTTCGCAGAAAAGGAATATCAAATGGAATCCAAACGGAATGAAACCTTCAGGAGAGTGATTTTTGGAACAAACGTGATCCACGGGACTTGGAGTGGACGCCAAGAAAGAAGCGAGGAGGCCTCGAGGCTGTTATGCCCCCGATTCAATCGTACACTAATCATACACGCAAACGAGTACGATCAAGATCAGGGACTCACGGGAAGATATCACAACAAAACTCTAAAAAGTAAAATAAGTCATACAAGCATCATAATACAACCCAGGGGCCTCGAGGGCTCGAATACAAGTGCTCGATCATAGACGAGTCAGCGGAAGCAACAATATCTGAGTACAGACATAAGCTAAACAAGTTTCCCTTAAGAAGGCTAGCACAAACTGGGATACAGATCGAAAGAGGCACATGCCTCCTGTCTGGGATCCTCCTAAACTACTCCTGGTCGTCGTCAGCGGCCTGCACGTAGTAGTAGGCACCCTCGGTGTAGTAGGGGTCATTGTCGACGGTGGCGTCTAGCTCCGGGGCTCCAACCTCTGGTTGCGACAACCAGGTAAAAAAGAAAAGGGGGAAAAGAGGGAGAAAGCAACCGTGAGTACTCATCCAAAGTACTCATAAGCAAGGATCTACATTCTTATGCATGGGTATCTGTGTAAAGGGGCAATATCGGTGGACTGAACTGCAGAATGCCAGAATAAGAGGGGGATAGCTAGTCATGTCAAAGACTACGCTTCTGGCAGCCTCCATCTTGCAGCATGTAGAAGAGAGTAGATGGTAAGTTCACCAAGTATCATCGCATAGCATAGTCCTGCCCGACAATCATCTCCTTGTCGCCCTGTTAGAGAGCGATCACCAGGTTGTATCTGGCACTTGGAACGGTGTGTTTTATTAAGTATCCGATTCTAGTTGTCATAAGGTCAAGGTACAACTCCAAGTTGTCATGTTACCGAAGATCACGGCTATTCGAATAAATAAACTTCCCTGCAGGGGTGCACCACATTACCCGACACGCTCGATCCCCTTTGGCCGGACACACTTTCCTGGGTCATGCCCGGCCTCAGAAGATCAACACGTCGCAGCCCTACCTAGGCACAACAAAGAGGTCAGCACGTCGGTCTAAATCCTATGGCGCAGGGGTCTGGGCCCATCGCCCATTGCACACTGATATGTCTCCAACGTATCTATAATTTATGAAGTATTCATGCTATTATATTATCAACCTTGGATGTTTTATATGCATTTTATGCTATTTTATATGGTTTTTGGGACTAACCTATGAACCTAGAGCCCAGTGCCAGTTTCTGTTTTTTCATTGTTTTAGAATATAGCAGAGAAGGAAAACCAAACGGAGTCCAATTGACCTGAAACTTGACGGAGCTTATTTTTGGACCAGAAGAAGGCCATGGAGTAAAAGAGTTGGGCCAGAAGAGTCCCGGGCTGCCCACAAGGGTGGGAGGTGTGCCCACCCCCCTGGGCGCACCCCCTACCTCGTGGACAGCCCGGAGACCCCCCTGACTTGTTCTCAACGCCAAAACCTCTTATATATACAGAAACCTCCAGAAATTAACCTAGATAGGAAGTTCCGCCACCGCAAGCCTTTGTAGCCACGAGAAATCAATCTAGGCCCTCTCTGGCACCCTGCCGGAGGGGGCCATCATCACCGGAGGCCATGGAGGAGGATGCCGGAGGGGCCATCATCGCCATGAAGGCCAAGACCAGAGGGAGAACCTCTCCCCATCTAGGGGGGAGGCCATGGAGGAGGAAGCACAAGGGGGAGAACCTCTCCTCCTCTCTCTCAATGGCGCCGGAGTGCCATCGGGAGGGGCGTCATCGCCGCGGTGATCGTCCTCATCAACATCACCATCCTCATCTCTTTTTCGCAGTCCACTCTCCTGCACCCCGCTGTAATCCCTACTTGAACATGGTGCTTTATGCCACATATTATAACCCAATGATGTGTTGCCATCCTATGATGTTTTGAGTATATATCCTTTGTCTTTGGGTTGATTGATGATCTAGATTAGTATGAGTTGTATGTTTTATTATTGGTGCTGTCCTATGGTGCTCTCCATGTCGCGCAAGTGTGAGGGATTCCCTCTGTAGGGTGTTGCAATACGTTCATGATTCGCTTATAGTGGGTTGGTGAGTGACTGAAACACAAACCCGAGTAAGGGGGTTGTTGCGTATGGGAACAAAGAGGACTTGATGCTTTAATGCTATGGTTGGGTTTTACCTTAATGATCTTTAGTAGTTGCGGATGCTTGCTAGAGTTCCAATCATAAGTGCATATGATCCAAGAAGAGAAAGTATGTTAGCTCTCTCCCTCATATGAAAATGCAATAGTGATTACCGGTCTTGTTAACGATTGCCTAGGACGATTCCGCACACCGACCCATCATTATTCCACACTCGCTATTTATAATATTTAGTAATATATTCTAACTTTATGATAACAGCACCTACTTTTATATTTTAGCTCTCCGTTACCATGCAAAGTTATCCTCTTCATACCCACTACGTAGTTTTATTTCTCGTTTCTAGTTGGAAGCAAACGTTCGGTGTACGTAGAGTCGTATCAGTGGCAGATAGGGCTTGAGAGAATATTGATCTTACCTTTAGCTCCTTGTGGTTTCGACACTCCATAATTATCACTTCCACCTTTGGAAATTGCTACGATGATTCCCTGCACTTGGGGATTATCAAGCTCTTTTCTGGCGCCGTTGCCGGGGAGCAATAGCGTGGGGTTGATATTCTCGTGTGTGCTTGTTTGCTTTCTTCACTAAGTAGATTTTGTTTTTCCTTTTTGTTTCTATTTAGTTGTGGGTGAAACATACAAAAAAATTAAAGAATGAAAATACCAAAAATAAATTACTTGCCTCTCATGCCTAAAAAGTTTTTCAAAAAGAGAAGTGATTGGAAAGTTATGCATTGAAGAAGTGAGGGTCGGCCTTGAGCACTTGTGTTCATGCTCACGGAAACAATGTAGAATTTTTCATGGAAGTTTATCTGTAAATAATTATCCCCTTGTGTATATCCATTGTATTATAAAAATAATGTTCCAAGCTTTGGTTTTAGGATGATTAAATTGCTTGTTTACTATGTGCAGAACAAAAACAGAAACTTTGGTTGTAGCGCATGATTTTACATTTTTTACTGGAAGGTCAAATGGTTCTGATACTTTTTGCACA
The DNA here is from genome assembly GCA_021605205.1 of Aegilops longissima. Lineage (NCBI taxonomy): Eukaryota > Viridiplantae > Streptophyta > Magnoliopsida > Poales > Poaceae > Aegilops > Aegilops longissima. The sequence goes on from CM038680.1 coordinate 87,127,961, forward strand.
TTACTTATGTACAAATTTTTCAAATTTTAAAATTTATTTCATAATTTTTGGAGTTACAGAAGTTTACTAAACCTCCAGATTACTACAGACTGTCCTGTTTTAGACAGATTCTGTTTTCTATGCGTTGATCGCTCATTTTGATGAATCTATGGGTAGTATCGGGGGGTATGAACCATGGTGAAGTTGGAATACAGTATATATAGTTATAATATGAAATTGGAATGAGTTTGAAACAGTACCTAAAGGTAGTGATTTGCTTTAGTATACTAACGGATCTCACAAAGTTTTTGTGGATGAAGTGCTCGAAGAATGAGGAGTTACCGATGTGAGAAGAATAAAGAGAGGAAAGAGTTGAAGCTTGGATATGCTCAAGGCACCCAAAGTAAATATTTCATGGATACTCAAGCATCTAAGCTTGGGGATGCCCCGGTTGGCATCCCATCTTTCTTCTTCAACAATAATCGGTATACCTCGGTTTTTGTTTTGTTCACATGATTTGTGTCCCTTGTGTTTTCCTTTTTATTTAAGAACCATGCTAGTATGAGATATCTCTTCATTGATTTATAGAATGATCCATGTGCTTAACTTATATCTTTTGAGTATGACCTTATAGAATGCTCTTTGCGCTTCACTTAAATCTTTTGAGTATGGTTTTATAGAATGCTTCGTGTGCTTCACTTATATATTTTGAGCTTGGATATTGATTAGTTTATATTAATTGTAGAATGCTCCATGAACTTCACTTATATCTTTTGGAGTATGAATAATACTGTTGGAAATATGCCCTAGAGGCAATAATAAATTAGTTATTATTATATTTCCTTGTTCATGATAATCTTTTATTATCCATACTAGAATTGTATTGATAGGAAACTCAGATACATGTGTGGATACATAGACAACACCATGTCCCTAGTAAGCCTCTAGTTGACTAGCTCGTTGATCAATAGATGGTTACGGTTTCTTGACCATGGACATTGGATGTCGTTGATAACGGGATCACGTCATTAGGAGAATGATGTGATGGACAAGACCCAATCCTAAGCCTAGCACAAGATCGTGTAGTTCGTATGCTAAAGCTTTTCTAATGTCAAGTATCATTTCCTTAGAACATGAGATTTTGCAACTCCCGGATACTGTAGGAATGCTTTGGATGTACCAAACGTCAGAACGTAATTGGGTGTCTATAAAGGTGCACTGCGGGTATCTCCGAAAGTGTCTGTTGGGTTGGCACGAATCGAGAATGGGATTTGTCACTCCGTGTAACGGAGAGGTATCTCTGGGCCCACTCGGTAGGACATCATCATAATGTGCACAATGTGACCAAGGAGTTGATCACGGGATGATGTGTTACGGAACGAGTAAAGAGACTTGCCGGTAACGAGATTGAACGAGGTATCGGGATACCGACGATCGAATCTCGGGCAAGTATCGTACCGATAGACAAAGGGAATTGAATACGGGATTGATTGATTCCTCGACATTGTGGTTCATCCAATGAGATCATCGTGGAACATGTGGGAGCCAACATGGGTATCCAGATCCCGTTGTTGGTCATTGGCCGGAGAGTTGTCTCAGTCATGTCTGCATGGTTCCTGAACCCGTAGGGTCTACACACTTCAGGTTCGGTGACGCTAGGGTTGTAGAGATATTAGTATGCGGTAACCCGAAAGTTGTTCGGAGTCCCGGATGAGATCCCGGACATCACGAGGAGTTCCGGAATGGTCCGGAGGTAAAGTCTTATATATAGGAAGTCCATTTTCGGCCACCAGGAAAGTTTCGGGGGTCATCGGTATTGTACCGGGACCACCGAAAGGGTCTCGGGGGTCCACCGGGTGGGGCCACCTATCCCGGAGGGCCCCATGGGCTGAAGTGGGAAGGGAACCAGCCCCTGGTGGGCTGGTGCGCCCCCCCTTAGGCCTCCCATGCGCCTAGGGTTGGAAACCCTAAGGGGTGGGGGCGCCTCCACCTGGCTTGGGGGCCAAGCCACCCCCTAGGCCGCCGCCCCTCCCATTAGATGGGATCTCTAGGGGGAGGCGCCCCCCTAGGCCCCCTATATATAGTGGAGGGGAGGGAGGGCAGCCGCACCTAAGTCCCTGGCGCCTCCCTCCCTCCCGTGACACCTCTTCCTCCCGCTTGCTTGTCGGCCCCTGCCGGGATCCGCTACTTCCACCACCACGCCGTCGTCTGCTGGATCTCCATCAACCTGTCCTTCCCTTGCTGGATCAAGAAGGAGGAGACGTCTCTCCCAACCGTATGTGTGTTGAACGCGGAGGTGCCGTCCGTTCGGCGCTAGGATCATCGGTGATTTGGATCACGACGAGTACGACTCCATCAACCCCGTTCTCTTGAACGCTTCCGCTCGCGATCTACAAGGGTATGTAGATGCACTCCCCTCTCCCTCATTGCTAGATGACTCCATAGATTGATCTTGGTGATGCGTAGAAAATTTGAAAATTCTTCTACGTTCCCCAACAGTGGCATCAGAGCTAGGTCTATGCGTAGTTTCTATGCACGAGTAGAACACAAGTTGTTGTGGGCGTCGATTTTGTCAATTTACATGCCGTTACTAGTCTTATCTTGATTCAGTGGCATCGTGGGATGAAGCGGCCCGGACCGACCTTACACGTACTCTTACGTGAGACAGGTTCCACCGACTGACATGCACTAGTTGCATAAGGTGGCTAGCGGGTGTCTGTCTCTCCCACTTTAGTCGGATCGGATTCGATGAAAAGGGTCCTTATGAAGGGTAAATAGAAATTGGCACATCACGTTGTGGTTTTGGCGTAGGTAAGAAACGTTCTTGCTAAGAAACCTATAGCAGCCACGTTAAAATTTGCAACAACAATTAGAGGACGTCTAACTTGTTTTTGTAGCATATGTCGTGTGATGTGATATGGCCAAAAAGGATGTGATGAGTGATATATGTGATGTATGAGATTGATCATGTTCTTGTAATAGGAATCATGACCTGCATGTTGATGAGTATGACAACCGGCAGGAGCCATAGGAGTTGTCTTAATTTATTTATGACCTGCGTGTCAACATAAACGTCGTGTAATTACTTTACTTTATTGCTAAACAGTTAGCCATAGTAGTAGAAGTAATAGATGACGAGACAACTTCATGAAGACACGATGATGGAGATCATGGTGTCATGCCGGTGACGATGATGATCATGGCGCCCCGAAGATGGAGATCAAAAGGAGCAAAATGATATTGGCCATATCATGTCACTATTTGATTGCATGTTATGTTTATCATGTTTTACATCTTATTTGCTTAGAACGACGGTAGCTTAAATAAGATGATCCCTCGCAATAATTTCAAGAAAGTGTTCCCCTAACTGTGCAATCGCTATGAAGGTTCGTTGTTTCGAAGCACCACGTGATGATCGGGTGTGATAGATTCTAACGTTCGAATACAACGGGTGTAAGCCAGATTTACACACACAATACACTTAGGTTGACTTGACGAGCCTAGCATGTACAGATATGGCCTTGGAACACGGAAGACCGAAAGGTCGAACATGAGTCGTATAAAAGATACGATCAACATGAAGATGTTCACCGATGATGACTAGTCCGTCTCACATGATGATCGGACACGGCCTAGTTGACTCGGATCATGTATCACTTAGATGACTAGAGGGATGTCTATCTGAGTGGGAGTTCATTAAATAATTAGATGAACTTAATTATCATGAACATAGTCAAAAGGACTTTGCAAATTATGTCGTAGCTCACGCTTTAGTTCTACTGTTTTAGATATGTTCCTAGAGAAAATTTAGTTGAAAGTTGATAGTAGCAATTATGCGGACTGGGTCCGTAAACTGAGGATTGTCCTCATTGCTGCACAGAAGGATTATGCCCTTAATGCACCGCTCAGTGAGCTGAACCTCGAGCGTCGGTTGTGGATGTTGCGAACATCTGACATACACGTTTTGATGACTACATGATAGTTCAGTGCATAATGCTAAATGGTTTAGAAATGAGGCACCAAAGACGTTTTTTGAAACATCGCAGAACATATGAGATGTTCCAAGGAATGGAATTGGGATTTCATGCTAGTGCCCACGTCAAGAGGTATGAGACCTCTCACAAGTTTCCTAAGCCTGCAAACTAAGGAGAAAAGCTCAATCGTTGAGCATGTGCTCAGATTGTATGAGTACTACAATCGCTTGAATCGAGTGGGAGTTGATCTTCCAGATGAGATAGTGATGGTTCTCCAAAGTCACTGCCACCAAGCTACTAGAGCTTCGTGATGAACTATAAAATATCAAGGATAGATATGATGATCTTTGAGCTATTAGCGACACCGCGAAAGTAGAAATCAAATAGGAGCATCAATTGTTAATGGTTAGTTAATCCACTAGTTTCAAGAAGGGCAAGGGAAAGAAAGGGATACTTCATGAAACGACAAATCAGTTGCCGCTCTAGTGAAGAAACCCAAAGTTGAACCCAAGCCCGAGACTAAGTGCTTCTGTAATAAGGGAAACGGTCACTAAGGGAGTCCCGGATTAGGGGGTGTCCAGATAGCCGAACTATCACCGTTGGCCGGACTCCTGGACTATGAAGATACAAGATTGAAGACTTCGTCCCGTGTCCGGATGGGACTTTCCTTGGCGTGGAAAGCAAGCTTGGCGATGCGGATATGTAGATCTCCTACCATTGTAACCGACTCTGTGTTACCCTAACCTATCCGGTTTCTATATAAACCGGAGGGTTTTAGTCCGTAGGACGAACAACAATCATACCATAGGCTAGCTTCTAGGGTTTAGCCTCTACGATCTCGTGGTAGATCTACTCTTGTACTACCCATATCATCAATATTAATCAAGAAGGAGTAGGGTATTACCTCCATCGAGAGGGCCCGAACCTGGGTAAAAACATCGTGTCCCTTGTCTCCTGTTACCATCCACCTAGATGCATAGTTCGGGACCCCCTACCCGAGATCCGCCGGTTTTGACACTGACATTGGTGCTTTCATTGAGAGCTCCTCTGTGCCATCGCCGTCAGGAAGGCTGCCTCATCCCTTCTTTAAAGACGATACTATCGCCAAAGGAGCCTTGGCCACTGGCCAAACTCTCCGGCTAGGTGGTTTTCTTATGATCGCCGGTTCGTCATTGCTACCGATGATGACTTCTCGAGTCATCGAAACCAATCTTCACGTTAATTCGGAACTTGCTGAACAGTTAGATCCGATCGAGCTCTCCTCCGTAAACAAGCTCTTGGATTGCATCGCCGCCCTGGGAGTCGCCACAGACTACGACCAGATCGGGCCTAAAACCGATCTGAGAGAGATCAACTCTCCCCAAGCTACCCATCATGTTATTGTGATAGAGGAGCAATGTGGCGATTCTTCTTCTATCTTAAGGACTAGCTACATCCGGATTCCCGATCCCTCCATGCCGGATTCCCGCAGAGGGACGGATGTCGATCAAGCCCTGAACTTAAAGTCAGGCGGCGGGTTGGACTCATTGGATAGCATTCAAAAATCCAAACTTCCGAGTTCGAAACTTCTCGGCCTCTGAGTCTTAAATTGGACGGGTTCCGGATCTAGTTCCACCCGCCCACCCAAACATTAGCGATCTATCCCGAATTCGCAAGAGCCAATCAAACAAGACATCATTATCGGGCGATTCTCCCGGTTATGGACAGGATAAAGGACTGCCGAGATGAGGACGCAATCTCACTTTTTTGCAATAATTGCACGGACAAAGGAATCCTAAACGCCATAAGTCGTCGCGAAATTACACGCTTTGATGACTTGGTGACCATAGTACAAAAGTACTGTGCGATGGAGAGTGCTTGGAAAACCGAAAGTCAATTTTAGGATAATCCGGCCCCGAATACATCCCTAGTCCGGAATAAAAGGGTGCATCATCACCAAGCACCTGGATTAAACATCAAAAAAAAACCCCTAAAGGGTAATGGAACCGCTTCGAGGGTTGGCTAAACGGACCTGCAAAATTCATAGCACGAGGGCGCCACTCCAACTCATAGCCTTCGAGCATGTTGGATACTACGGCAGGTGGCCAAAAGTGGCGAAGAGCTTCTAGCTTCAGAATCCCAGCCCAGCAATACCAGTACGGTGTTAACAGTCTTCGAGACTTTCGCATCAAATAACATGCAGAAACGAACACTCCGCAACCTTGCCGAAGTCTACCAAGTAGCAACAATACATCCATGGAGTGACACGGCCATCACCTTTAATGCCAGTGACGAGCCCAAATTCCGAACAGCCAGAGCACCAGCCGCATTGGTTCTCAGTCCAATAGTGGACGTCTTTCGCCTTACAAAGGTACTCATGGATGGTGGCAGCGGACTGAACCTCATCTATGAGGAAACCCTCCGAAAAATGGAAATAGACTGGAACCGCATTGAGCGAAGCAGCACAACCTTTAGAGGAATAATCCCTAGCCGGGAAGCATGCTGCATAGGAAAAATCACACTAGAAGTAGTGTTCGGCTCGCGGACAATTACAGGTCCGAGGAGGTCACATTTCAAGTGGCCCCGTTCAGCAGCGGATATCATGCTCTATTGGGGCGAGAGGCATTCACAATTTTTCAAGCTATACCCCATTATGGGTACATGAAGCTTAAAATGCTCGACCTAACGGAATCATCACTCTCGCTAGTGATCCGAACATAGCACTCACGCACCAAAACAAGACAGCCGCACTAGCCCTCGAGGCACTATCCGGTTCCTAGCGGCCGAGGAACTCATCGCGATGCGCCCACGGTGAACAGGACGATGTGATACTTGATAAAAGATCCAAGTCCACCTCTTTAAACCAGCGGATGAAAAGTCAAATTCCAAGTCCACCCAACGGACCTGCAAAGACGGCCTCCATTGGGGCACAATTAAACCCGATGTAGACGCCAGACTACGAGAATTTCTACGAGAAAATCGGGACATTTTTGCTCGGCACCCTTCGACATGCCAGAATCCCACGCCGGCTGGCCGAGCACAGCCTAAATATCCTAGAAGGATTCAAGCCACCAAATAGGCTCTTCGGCGCTTTTCTGAACCCAAGAGAGGCCATGGGAGAGGAGCTAGCCAAACTTCTGGAAGCCGGATTCATCAGAGATATAAAACATCCGGACTGGTTAGCAAATCTGGTGATGGTACCAAAGAAGGACAAATCTGGCGCCTATGTGTTGATTTCAAAGACCTTAATAAGGCTTGCCCAAAGGATCCCTTCCCCTCCCTCGAATTGATCAAATTATCGACGCCACAAGAGGGACACGACTCATTGTGCTTCCTCGACGCTGCTCCGGCTACCACCAAATCAAGATGGCGGAGCTGCACCAAGCTGCAACAAAGATTCATCACTCCATACGCACATTCTGCTTCAACACAATGCCCTTCGGCTCAAAAACGCCAGCGCAACATATCAGCGCATGATTCAGACATGTCTGGCAAACCAGATCGGCAAAACAATGGAAGCATACGTAGATGACGTGGTCGTCAAATCCAAACATGTTGAAACTCTAGTAGACGACTTGAGGCTCACATTCGACAATCTTCGAAAATATGACATCAAGCTCAATCCGGAAAAATGCGTCTTCGGCGTTCCAGCCGGAAAGCTCATGGGCTTCATTGTGTCCGCTAGAGGAATTGAAGCAAACCCAGCCAAGATCCGAGCTCTGTCACAACTGGATATTCCAAAAGACCTCAAGCAAATACAAAAATTGACGGGATGCGTAGCGGCTCTAAGCCGCTTTATTTCCCGCTTGGGAGAAAAGGCGTTACCCCTTTACCGCCTCCTCCGCCGCACCAACACTTCGAGTGGATTTGATGCCGCCACGGCCGGACTCAAGAGATAAAAGCCATATTGGCAACAAATCTGGTCTGGCCGCTACCAACGTGGCGAACCAATGCTATTATATATCGCCGCAACACATCAAGTTGTCAGCGCGGTGCTCGTTGTCGAACGAGAAACGGACGGACACCGATTCCCTCTTCAAAGACTGGTTTATTACGTGTCCACTGTCCTCACTCCATGCAAGTCCCGGTACCCACATTATCAAAAGATAGCATATGTGCTGTTCATGGCATCCTGGAAGCTGCGACACTACTTTCAAGAGTGTTCGATAACGGTAGCCTCCGAAGTACCTCTTAACGACATTATAAACAACCGCGACGCGACGGGCCGGATTGCTAAATGGGCCATAGAGCTCCTTCCATTCGACATAAACTATAAGCCACGACGATCTATTAAGTTGCAGGTTTTGGCCGACTTCGTGGCGAATGGATGAAGTTTAACTCCTAAAATGTACGGCGATACTCCAATTGGATCATGCACTTTGACGGCTCCAAAATGTTGGCCGCCTAGGGGCTGGCGTCGTCTGACGTCCCCAACCGGGACACAGTCCAATACGCCCTTCGATAATATATACGGACTCCAACAACGCGTCGAATACGAGGCCCTTCGCACGCCTCCGGATGGCGCCTCTATGGGCATTAAACGCCTAGAGGTGCGCGATTCAACCTCGCGATATCTCAAATAAATGGAGACTTTGATGCCAAAGATCCGAATGGCAGCGCATCGCAATGCGGTCCTAAAATGTCAGCATGGTTCAAGGGCTCGAATTTCATCATATAGCCCGGATAACAACCAGCGGCGGATATATTGGCACGCATCGGGCAAAACGCGATGCCGCCCCGCCAACATCATCCTCGAACGGCTGTTCAAGCCATCCGTATTATTGAAGGGGAGTCCGAAATAACAATCCGACCCAACCGCACCGCCTCGACGCCAACACTCGACACATCGGAGGCTCGCCACCGAGATAACACCCTCCGCCCACGAAATAATGGCGGTTATCGCCACGGGGCGGAACCATTCCTAGCCTACTAACTAGGCAGAACTCCCGAACCAAAATGAGGCTCGTTGCATAGTACGGCGATCTAAAGCCTATAAAGTCCATGAGGGAGAGCTTTATAAGAAAAGCACTACAGGAGTCCTTCAAAGGTGTATCTCCGAAGAGGAAGGGCGAAACCTCTTGGCTGAAATTCATGCCGGACTGGTGGGCACCACGCCGCAGCCCGGCCCTTGTAGGCAAGGCCTTCCGTGCAGGATTTTATTGGCCGACGCCCGGCAGATGCGCAGGATTTAGTCCAACGATCGTCGGTTGCCAACTTTTGCTAACTAAAGCCACATGCCACCCACCGCCTCAAAACTATACCCATCACCGCCGTCATGGGTCCAGGGGCTTGACATGGTTGGACCCTTAAGGAGGAACCCACAAGCAAAAATACCTATTGGTCATGGTGGATAAATTCACCAAATGGATAGAGGCCAAGCTCGTTAAAACGGCCAATCCGACCAGTGATAGACTTCATATCGGGGTAGTGCAATCGTTACGGTGTCCCCACAAGATCATCACCGATAACGGCACCAACTTCTCGGCCGATGAGGTTAAATTATGGTGCAAAAACATGGGCATCAAGCTCGATTACGCCTCGCCTATCACCCTCAAACCAACGGTCAAGTCGAACGAGCAAACGGTCTAATCATGAGCGGCATTAAACCCAGACTAGTGCGGTCCCTCAAAGAATCTAACACGCACTGGGTTGAGGAGCTGGACTCCATACTCTGGGGGCTGCGGACCATGCCGAATCGTACTACCGGATTCACACCATTTTTTATGGTGTACGGCGCAGAGGCAGTCTTGCCCTGCGACATAATTCATGACTCACCTCGCGTGCGCATGTATGAAGAAAGAGAAGCCGAGCTCGATCGGCAGGATAATTTGGACGCATTGGAGGAGGAGTGCGACGTGGCAAAGGCTCGTTCCGCATTTTATCAACAGCAGGCTCGAAGATATCAAAGCAGGGAAGCACGGGCCAAAGCTTACAACGTTGGCGAACTAGTTCTACGCTCACGGACAAGAAAAGGACAAACTCAAGCCCAAATGGGAAGGTCCTTCATCATCGATCAGGTCCTGACCGTGCGGAGCATACCGTCTACGAAACGCATCGGATAACCGACTCGAGCCGAACCCATGGAACACAACCCGTCTACGAAGATTCTACGCCTAAGCGCCGGACTCCAAGTTCGTCTCCTTCCTCCGTCCACATTTTCTATTTTTGCTGTCTTTTATTTCTCTCCTTCCTCCCCTTTCTTTTTAAAGCCTTTAGAGGCTCATTCGCGCTTTGTTCGCACATACTTGATGCGTTGTCCGCGCTCATTATACCTGGGGGCTTCTTTAATAGAAGCTTATTTATACGGGCTTCATGCCCAACACATGCGTTAAACTTCCGCATGTACCTTTTATTCACCATTATATGCATCGATATGACTTAAGTTTTGGCCAAGCTGGGTTGCCTGGCTCCTGTGCTTACCCCTACGTTCCCGATTGTTCGGCTAGGTGGTAAAGGGAGCACCTCTGCGATTATTATCGCCGGTCAGCCAGATGTGTACCTCGACCGGGTGAAGCCGAAAGCTAGCGTTCTTAAGGGAATATTCGGTCGATGAACTAAAAGATGATTTTAACTATTTATCCATCTGCCCCGGATGATTTTCTGCTTTCTTAGCAGTTTTGACATGCACTTTAGGGCATGCATCCCAAAAAAAGGAACCCTTAACGGAACTATTCTCCCGGAAGATGTTTCTTACTATCCATGTAATATAACATAACTAGTTGGGCACTTGTCCGATACAACAATAATGACCCCTACGCCTTTGTCTCCATGCATACCCCGGTTCTTATATAACCACGAAGGTATTCGGACACACTCGGACTACCGGGTCCCGAGGTCGAAGCAAAAGGTCCGCTGTGACAAACGATCTACAATCCGCTAGAAGACATTTTTCATGTCATATTTAATTACATAGTCAACTCGACTCATTGTATTCCTCCTCAATGCCATCTAATAGGCTATCTAATTTACAATCTTGCTTGGGAATACTTGGCGCCAATTCTACTTGGCCGTACACTAAACTTATAGGGATCTCCTTCCCATCAGCCCCACAGTCCGACTCGCCATGTGGTTTGGGTCACCGTGTACCGCGTCTTCACCATGGCCTAGGCCTCCTGGCGCCGACAAGAGGCCGATATCTTCCATAGTCGGAAGCGCCACTGTGCTCCTTGAAGCCGCTCCGCCAGCTCTCCAACGCCTTGGGCGGGGAGATAGATGGCCACAAGGCTCGGCCGATGTTTTCATCACCGCCGAACTCGTTTCAGTAGCCGACGCAGTTCGGGAAGAAGATCACCCAAAGAACTGGCATCTCCTCTTCAGACGACTCAGTGAGCAAACCTACATACATGTTTATGTTAGTCGCCTTCCTCGCCGAACTCTTTCAAAGTTCGCCAAGCACTTATCTGAAAATGCAGCGACGGCCGCCAATTCTCCTTTACGGAGTCGCATAACCGGGCACGAACATCCTTTAGTTCCTCACCCAGTTGGGTGTTGGCATCTTGGAGGTTATTTTTCTTCGCCGCACTCGTAAGCATGCTCTCCGCCTTTAGCTGGGCGCAGAGCTTTTGCTTGTCCGGATCTAGTCCGTGCCATCTGCAATATTATTGTCAGATTTACACACACCGCACTTCATAACCTATTTATCTTTGAAGCATATATTACCGAGGGGTCTCTGTGGCTCCCCAGAAGCGCTAGTGCGGCCTCAAGTTGGGCCTTGCATTCTTCAAGCTCCCGGGACAGTCGGGTATTCTTTTTGTAAGATCCTGATAACAAATGATCCTAAAATCAGTTATTCTAACTATTTTAAGTCTCGGGGCTACTGTATATATAATCACAAATTTCCTTACCAGTATGTCCTTTACATACTGCTCCGTGGCTCTGGCTAGACCATCTTGAGCGGCACGGAGGTGCGCATCTCCCGAATTGAAGGCATTCAAGCCCTCTTGGGAGAAACACACGTCACGAAGAACTGTGCGGCGGCGCCTGTGATTCATGGCGCTCTCCACCTCGGAGTTTGTGGCGGACAATTTGTCGGCATCCTCTGTCGGAGGAGCATCCGACGCACGTCTCGTGCTCGCCTCCGCTTCTGGACCCGGCTTTGAAGCCTGGCCGGCGGAGGTTCGATTGGCAACCTCTCCGGACTCAGTCCGGCGAGCGCTCTTTTTCCTGGAAAGAGCACCAGCGTTAGTACGCCTTCCAGGAATCAATCCTGGGAATATGGTGACACGCCATACCGTTGCGGCGGAGTTTCGATCCGGACCGCACTTCTTTTTAGCCTGCGGGGCCGCACTACCCCTTGTTGGCTAGCCGCCGCAGGCTCGGCTTCCTGCCTCGAAGGTACCCCCTGTGAAACACCATTGGTATACGGTGATCAAAAAATAAGCACGGATGGGTCATTATCAGAGTATTGGGACCTTGGTCTCAGTTACCTGCGAGGCTGGAAGTATTCCGGGGTAATCGGCCGTAATGGCAACCAAAGCATTGTCGATGCTAAGTTGGTGGAACACCCAGTCGATCAACTCCACCTTTATATCCGGATCCTCTTCAGAGGCCGGATCGAGGGACCGTTCCGGATCCTCGGGTTGTGGGGGCGGGCTGTGTATCTTCTCCATATCCAGCGCAGCCTGCAGTAAACCATGAAATGAGATATTTAACCACGGGAACATGGATTGGACAGGCCACAAAGATGTTTGCTTACCCAACTTCGAGGGTTATTCAAAGAAAACTCGCTCAGTGGGTTGACGCGGAGAAAATCCTCCTCCTCCCCTTTGTACATGGCAGACAAGGTCTTCACCAGTTCGGTGACCGATCCCGCCCTTTGCGCCATGGCGGGTGGCATCGTCCTCCCGTTGAAGTCCCACATGGGTGGCCCCTATATTGGGCGGCTGCACTCCTCATAATGCAGATTGCCATGACTCCAATCATGGTCAATCCGGCATGAGCCAAGAATCTTATTCGCTCATCAAGTAAAGGACATCCCGGTCATTTTCCTCTAGGGGCTCATGGGCGCCACTTAGGCGCTTCTTCAGAGGAGTATTGCTAAACTCCGGAAGGCCGATCCGAACAGGTCCGCAGCGGACGCCCTCCATGTAAAACCATTCAAGGCCAGGTCTTGGACGCTTTCTTCGGGTTCCGGATGGATATCCGGTCCCAGCGATGCGCCATAGTTAGGCTCCGCCCACTTGATATATTGGCCCCTCATGAGAACAGGGTACTAGGCAGAATAATCTCTTCCACAGCGCAAAATGAGCCTCAATGCCCAAGAACAGTTCGCAAAGGCGACGAAGCCCGCGATGTGCAAAATGGAGGCAGGCGTAAGGTGGTGCAACTAGAGGCCGTAGAACTCCAAGAGCCCCCGGAGAAATGGATGGATTGGAAATCCGAGTCCTCTTACTAGATAAGAGACGAAGCATACCCGCTCTCCTTTAGAGGGATTGGGGACACCCTCCGCTTGCTTTCCGCCCTTGTAGGTGGCAAGTCCGGCTCGAACCGGAACCATGAAGGCCGGGGGAAGAAATCCCTTGGTTTGGAGTATAACTAGCTCGCTATGCGGGACTGAGCATCTCTCCCAATTTCTGTGCCGAGGGCCGGGCCGAGAGGAGGAACCGCGTCGACTGTCCATGATGGGATGGGCTTTGGTCAGAGGCGTTCCGATGAAACCTCGCGAAGGAGGGATGGTGTGACTCAGATCTAGATCCTCGCCCCTTTTATAGGCGGCTCATTTGCGCAGCTAGGGGGTAAGTGTAAAAATACCACGGCTTTTCGCATTCATTCAAACACGTGGAAGATGGCCATTATTGGGCGAGAAGCCAAGGAGCGCAGCATTTATCGTGGCGGACACTATTCAACAAGTATATGGAATTTGGAGAAGAACCCGCTTTGCAATGCGAAGACAATCTACGCCGGACTCATCGTCATTTGAAGCCTGGTTCGGGGCTACCGAGGAGTCCGGATTAGGGGTGTCCGGATAGTCGAACTATCACCGTTGGCGGACTCTGGACTATGAAGATACAAGATTGAAGACTTCGTCCCGTGTCTGGATGGGACTTTCCTTGGCGTCGAAGGCAAGCTTGGCGATGCGGATATGTAGATCTCCTACCATTGTAACCGACTCTGTGTAACCCTAACCTATCCGGTGTCTATATAAACCGGAGGTTTTTAGTCCGTAGGACGAACAACAATCATACCATAGGCTAGCTTCTAAGGTTTAGCCTCTACGATCTCGTGGTAGATCTACTCTTGTACTACCCATATCATCAATATTAATCAAGCAGAGTAGGGTATTACCTCCATCGAGAGGACCCGAACTCGGTAAAAACATCGTGTCCCTTGTCTCCTGTTACCATCCGCCTAGACGCACGATTCGGGACCCCTACCGAGATCCGCCGTTTTGACACCGACAACATCAAGCGTAACCACCCTAGATACTTGGTAGATGAGAAGGTGGCAAGGTCGATGAAGTATGTATTGACATACATTATATTAAATGTGTACTTTACTAGTACTCCTAGTAGCAGCAGGGTATTAGATACCGGTTCGGTTGCTAAGTGTTAGTAACTCGAAATAAAAGGCTACAGAATAAACGGAGACTAGCCAAAGGTGAGACGATGATATGTGTTGGAAGTGTTTCCAAGGTTGATGTGATCAAGAATCGCACGCTCCGTCTACCATCGGGATTGGTGTTAAACCTAAATAATTGTTATTTGGTGTTTGCGTTGAGCATAGACATGATTGGATTATGTTTATCGCAATACGGTTATTCATTTAAGGAGAATAATGGTTACCCTGTTTATTTGAATAATACCTTCAATGGTCTTGCACCTAAAATGAATGGTTTATTGAATCCCGATCGTAGTGATACACATGTTCATGCCAAAAGATATAAGATAGTAATGATAGTACCACATACTTGTGGCACTGCAATTTGAGTCATAATGGTATAAAACGCATGAAGAAGCTCCATGTTGATGGATCTTTGGACTCACTTGATTTTGAATCACTTGAGACATGCGAACCATGCCTATTGGTATATATGCATGAAGAAACTCCATATAGATGGATCGTTTGGGCTCACTTGATTTTAAATCACCTGAGACATGCAAATCATACCGCATGGGCAAGATGACTGAAAGGCCTCGTTTTCAGTAAGATGGAACAAGAAAGCAACTTGTTGGAAGTAATACATCTTGATGTGTACAGTCCAATGAGTGCTGAGGCATGTAGTTGATATCGTTATGTTCTTACTTCATAGATGATTTGAGTAGATGCTAAGTATATTTACTTGATGAATCACGAGTCTGAATTATTGAAAGGTTCAAGTAATTTCAGGGTGAAGTTGAAAGATCATCGTGACAAGAGGATAAAATATCTATGATATGATCATAGAGATGAATATCTGAATTACGAGTTTGGCACACAGTTAAGACATTGTGGAAATTGTTTCACAACTAATACCGCCTGGAACACCATAGTGTGATGGTGTGTCCGAACATCATAACTGCACCCTATTGGATATGGTGCATACCATGATGTCTCTTATCGAATTACCACTGTAAGTTTATGGGTTAGGCATTAGAGACAACCATGTTCACTTTAAATAGGGCACCACGCAATTCCGTTTGAGTCGACACCGTATGAACTATGGTTCAGAGAAACCTAAGCTGTCGTTTCTTAAAAGGTTTGGGGCTGCGACGCTTATGTGAAAAAGTTTCAGGCTGATAAGCTCGAAACCAAAGCGGATAAATGCATCTTCATAGGACACCCAAAACAGTTGGGTATACCTCCTATCTCAGATCCGAAAGCAATAGGGATTGTTTCTAAAATCGGGTCCTTTCTCGAGGAAAAGTTTCTCTCAAAAGAATTGAGTGGGAGGATGGTGGAGACTTGATGAGGTTATTGAACCGTCACTTCAACTAGTGTGTAGCAGGGCACAGGGAGTTGTTCCTGTGGCACCTACACCAATTGAAGTGGAAGCTTATGATAGTGATCATGAAACTTCGGATCAAGTCACTACCAAACCTCGTAGGACGACAAGGATGCGTACTACTTCAGAGTGGTACGTAATCCTGTCTTGGAAGTCATGTTGCTAGACAACAATGAACCTACAAGCTATGGAGAAGTGATGGTGGGCCCGGATTCCGAAAAATGGCTCGAGGCCATAAAATCCGAGAGAGGATCCATGTATAAAAAAACAAAGTGTAGACTTTGGAAGAACTACTTGATGGTCGTAAGGCTGTTGGGTACATATGGATTTAAAAAAAAAAGAAAGACGGACAATGATGGTAAGTATCACCATTAAGAAAGCTCGACTTGTCGATAAGATGTTTTCCGACAAGTTCAAGGAGTTGACTACGATGAGACTTTCTCACTCGTAGCGATGCTGAGAGTCTGTTGGAATTATATTAGCAATTACTGCATTATTTATGAAACTTGCAGATAGGATGTCAAAACATCGTTTCCTCGATGATTTTCTTGAGGAAAGGTTGTATGTGATAAAACCAGAAGTTTTTGACAATCCTGAAAGATGCTAACAAGTATGCAAAGCTCCAGCAACCCTTCTAAGGACTGGAGTAAGCATCTCGGAGTTGGAATGTACGCTTTGATGAGATGATCAAAGATTTTGGGTTTATACGAAGTTCATGAGAAACTTGTATTTCCAAAGAAGTGAGTGGGAGCACTATAGAATTTCTGATGAGTATATGTTGTTGACTATTGTTGATCAGAAATGATTTAGACTTTCTGGAAGGCATATAGGCTTATTTGAAAAGTGTTTTTCAATGAAAACCTGGATTAAGCTACTTGAACATTGAGCATCAAGATCTATAAGGATAGATCAAAATCGCTTAATAGTACTTTCAAACGAACACATACCATGACAAGATTTTGAAGGAGTTCAAAATAGATCGGCAAAGAAGGAGTTCTTGGCTGTGTTACAAGGTGTGAGTATTGAGTAAGATTCAAGACCTGACCACGGCAGAAGAGAGAGAAAGGACGAAGGTCGTCCCCTATGCTTTAGACGTAGGCTCTAAAGTATGCTATGTTGTGTACCGCACCTGAAGAGTGCCAAGCCATGAGTCAGTCAAGGGGTACAAGTGTGATCTAGGAATGGATCACAGGACAACGGTCAAGGTTATCCTTAGTAACTAGTGGACTAAGGAATTTTCTCGATTATGGAGGTGGTAAAAGAGTTCGTCGTAAAGGGTTATGCCGATGCAATCTTTGACACTAATCTGGATGATTCTGAGTAGTAAACTGGATTCGTATAGTAGAACAGTTATTTCGAATAGCTCCAAATAGAGCGTGGTAGTTGCATCTACAAGATGACATAGAGATTTGTAAAGCACACACGGATCTGAAAGGTTCAGACCCGTTGACTATAACATTTCTCACAGGCATAACATGATCAAACCCAGAACTCATTGAGTGTTAATCACGTGGTAACGTGAACTAGATTATTGACTCTAGTAAACTCTTTGGGTGTTAGTCACATGGGGATGTGACCTTGAGTGTTAATCACATAGCAATGTGAACTGGATTATTGACTCCAGTGCTTGTGGGAGACTGTTGGAAATATGCCCTAGAGGCAATAATAAATTAGTTATTATTATATTTCCTTGTTCATGATAATCGTTTACTATCCATGCTAGAATTGTATTGATAGGAAACTCAGATACATGTGTGGATACATAGACAACACCATGTCCCTAGTAAGCCTCTAGTTGACTAGCTCGTTGATCAATAGATGGTTACGGTTTCTTGACCATGGACATTGGATGTCGTTGATAACGGGGTCACATCATTAGGAGAATGATGTGATGGACAAGACCCAATCCTAAGCCCGCACAAGATCGTAGTTCGATGCTAAAGCTTTTCTAATGTCAAGTATCCTTTCCTTAGACCATGAGATTGTGCAACTCCGGATACCGTAGGAATGCTTTGGTGTACCAAACGTCACAACGAATCGGGTGGCTATAAAGGTGCATCGCGGGTATCTCCGAAAGTGTATGTTGGGTTGGCACGAATCGAGATCGGATTTGTCACTCCGTAACGGAGAGGTATCTCTGGCCCACTCGGTAGGACATCATCATAATGTGCACAATGTGACCAAGGAGTTGATCACGGGATGATGTGTTACGGAACGAGTAAAGAGACTTGCCGGTAACGAGATTGAACGAGGTATCGGGATACCGACAATCGAATCTCGGGCAAGTATCATACCGATAGACAAAGGGAATTGAATACGGGATTGATTGAATCCTCGACATCGTGGTTCATCCGATGAGATCATCGTGGAACATGTGGGAGCCAACATGGGTATCCAGATCCCGCTGTTGGTCATTGGCCGGAGAGTTGTCTCGGTCATGTCTGCATGGTTCCTGAACCCGTAGGGTCTACACACTTAAGGTTCGGTGACGCTAGGGTTGTAGAGATATTAGTATGCGGTAACCCAAAAGTTGTTCGGAGTCCCGGATGAGATCTCGGACATCACGAGGAGTTCTGGAATGGTCCGGAGGTAAAGATTTATATATAGGAAGTCCAGTTTCGGCCACCAGGAAAGTTTCGGGGGTCATCGGTATTGTACCGGGACCACCGGAAGGGTCCTGGGGGTCCACCGGGTGGGGCCACCTATCCCGGAGGGCCCCATGGGCTGAAGTGGGAAGGGAACCAGCCCCTGGTGGGCTGGTGCGCCCCCCCCCCTTGGGCCTCCCTTGCGCATAGGGTTGGAAACCCTAAGGGGTGGGGGCGCCTCCACCTGGCTTGGGGGCCAAGCCACCCCCTAGGCCGCTGCCCCTCCCATTAGATGGGATCTCTAGGGGCCGGAGCCCCCCCTAGGCCCACTATATAGAGTGGAGGGGAGGGAGGGCAGCCGCACCTAAGTCCCTGGCGCCTCCCTCCCTCCCGTGACACCTCTTCCTCCCCGCTTGCGCTTGGCGAGCCCTCGCGGATCCCGCTACTTCCACCACCACGCCGTCGTGCTGCTGGATCTCCATAAACCTCTCCTTCCCTTGCTGGATCAAGAAGGAGGAGACGTCTCTCCCAACCGTATGTGTGTTGAACGCGGAGGTGCCGTCCGTTCGGCGCTAGGATCATCGATGATTTGGATCACGATGAGTACGACTCCATCAACCCCGTTCTCTTGAACGCTTCCGCTCGCGATCTACAAGGGTATGTAGATGCACTCCCATCTCCCTCGTTGCTAGATGACTCCATAGATTGATCTTGGTGATGCGTAGAAAATTTTAAAATTCCGCTACGTTCCCCAACAAATACTATCATCTAAAGCGGGTTTGGAAGAGTGTCAACTTTAGGAACTAGTGATCCCGCTATTCCGAATGAGAAGAATTTTGCTTATGTGGAGAGTAGAAAATTTTCTATGCTTGTAGATCATGAAAAGAATGATTTATGTGATGGTTATATTGTTGAATTCATTGATGATGCTACTGAAAATTATTATGAGGGAGGAATATATGCTTGTAGGAGTTGCAATAATATCAAGTTTCCTCTCTATGTGCTTAAAATTTTGAAGTTATACTTGTTTTGCCTTCCTATGCTAGTTGATTCTTGTTCCTATAAATTATGTGTTCACAAAATCCCTAGGCATAGGAAGTTTGTTAGATTCAAATGTGCTAGTCATATTGTTCATGCTGCTCTCTTTATGTTTCAATCCCTATCTTTTATGTGAGCATCATTGAAATCATCATGCCTAGCTAAAAGGCATTAAAGAAAAGCGCTTGTTGGGAGACAACCCAATATTTACCCTTACTGTGTTTGTGTGTTTACATGATTAAGCTACTGTAGTAATCATGTTTTATAGCTTTTCGTTTCAATAAAGTGCCAAGTAAGACCTTTTGGAAGACTTGGGTGAAAGTTAATGTGATCTTGCTGTAAAAAACAGAAACTTTGTGCTCACGAGATTAGCTACCATTTTTTACAGAAGAGTGATTTTTAGTTTATTCTTTTTGCAGAAGATTAATAGACAAATTCCTCACGTCCACCAATTTATTTCATAATTTTTGGAGTAGCAGAAGTATGGTTTATATTCAGATCATTACAGACTGTTCTGTTTCTGACAGATTCTGTTTTCATTGCATAGTTTGCTTGTTTTCTAGTTTCTATGGCTTATATTTCTCAATATAAATTATAGAAATGATATGGTACAGTAGTCATTGTGTGAGAAAAATTATGAATATTGTCTTTGACAGTACCAAAGTGAATGGTTTACTCTTTATCATACTAACCTATCTCACGAAGTTCCGTTAAGTTTTGTGTGATTGAAGTTTTCAAGCTTTGAGGGAGATATTGATATGAGGAGAATAAGAAGTGGAAAGACCCTAAGCTTGGGGATGCTCAAGGCACCCTAAGGTAATATTCAAGAAAGACTCAAGCGCCTAAGCTTGGGGATGCCCCGGAAGGCATCCCCTCTTTTGTCTTCAAAACTATCGGTATACCTTACTCGGAGCTAAATTTTTATTCGTCACATGATATGTGTTTTGCTTGGAGCGTATTTTAAATTTTACTTGCTATTTGAATAAAATCATTGGATCTGAATTATTGAACGAAAAATAATCCTCCCATGGCTAGTTAATTATTTGACTACTCAGTGTTCTTCACTTATATCTTTTGGAGTAGTTTGTCATTTACTCATGTGCTTCACGTATATCCTATGAGTAAATGGTTGAATGAATTGAATGTCATAAATCTGAATTTATATATGTTTCATATGCTTATAACATGGGGAGTAAAGACTTCACACATAATAAGTATAGGTAGTAAACTCACTGAAAGTTAGCAAACGTAGAATTGGTCTCTTGAACAATTCATGAAATAATATTGAAGGAAGAGAGATTTCACATATAAATATACTATCTTGGACATCTTTTGTAATTGTGAGCACTCATTAAAATATGACATGATAAAAGGTTGATGTTGGACAAGGAAGACAACTTAATGGGTTATGTTTTCTTATATCCGAAATAAAGTATATTGTCATGGACCGTCCAACATGCTGAGCTTGCCTTTCCCTCTCATGCTAGCCAAATTATTTGCACCAAGTAGAGATATTACTTGTTCTTCCAAACATCCCTTAAAATGAGTTTTGCCATGAGAGTCCACCATACCTACCTATGGATTGAGTAAGATCCTTCAAGTAAGTTGTCATCGGTACATGCAATAAAAATTGCTTTATAAATATGTATGATCTATTAGTGTGGAGAAAATAAGCTTTATACGATCTTGTGATACGGAAGCAATAAAAGCGACAGACTGCATAATAAAGGTCCCTATCACAAGTGGCAATATAAAGCGACGTTCTTTTGCATTAAGATTTTGTGCATCCAACCTTAAAATCGCATGACAACCTCTGCTTCCCTCTGCGAAGGGCCTATCTTTTACTTTTATCGTCTACCTTATGCAAGAGTCATGGTGATCTTCACCTTTCCTTTTTACATTTTATCTTTCAGCAAGCACATTGTGTTGGAAAGATCCTGATATATCCGATTGGATGTAAGTTATCATGAACTATTATTCTTGACATTACCCTTGAGGTAAAAGGTTGGGAGGCGAAACTATAAGCCCCTATCTTTCTCTGTGTCCGATTAAAACCTTGAACCCATAAATATCACGTGAGTGTTAGCAATTGTGAAAGATTAAGTGATAGTTGAGTATGTGGAGTTTGCTAAATCAAAGCTCTGACATAGACCCTTCCTGAAAATAAGATGAATTGCAATTGTTTGATGACTAAGAGCACGGTTTGTTAGTTTTCAAGAAAGTTTATGATCTATACTTTAACACGTGAATAGCTTGTTACTTGATCATGAAAAGTTTTATGAAGACGAGCTACTGATATGACATATAATGATGCTGGAAAAAGTGATTGGAACTATCATTGTTCATACTTGTGCACTTGCTAGCATTCACACTTCATAAATTATTTCTTTTATCATTTACCTACTCAAGGACGAGCAGGAATTAAGCTTGGGGATGCTGATACTCTCCAACGTATCTATAATTTATGAAGTATTCATGCTATTATATTATCAACCTTGGATGTTTTATATGCATTTATATGCTATTTTATATGATTTTCGGTACTAACCTATTAACCTAGAGCCCAGTGCCAGTTTCTGTTTTTTCCTTGTTTTAGAATATCGCAGAAAAGGAAAACCAAACGGAGTACAATTGACCCGAAACTTGACGGAGCTTATTTTTGGACTAGAAGAAGGCCATGGAGTAAAAGAGTTGGGCCAGAAGAGTCCCGGGCTGCCCACGAGGGTGGGAGGCGCGCCCACCCTGTAAGTGCATCTAGTGCCCCTTAGTGATTTTGGTGTATTGAAGACTTATAGGTTAAGTAACTACTGCGTTTGTGAGTGTGCACAGTCTCTATAAGTCTATGAGGAGTTTGATATTTACAAAGAAAGTCGACCCTAAAAATGAAGTTCTTCAACCAAGACTTTGATATTCAAGACTTTCGAAGACTTTGAAAGTGAAGAAATTGGTGTAACCTTGAAGACTTGGTATTCATTTGAGGAACATGAAGCGTGAAGACTTTTGTTTTCGTAGTTTCATTTTCTTTCTTGAGTCATAGGAAACACCGTCTTCGTTAAAGGGGTCGAGGAAATACTAAGGAAAAATTTCCATGTGATGCTCAACTCAAAATCCACACCTACCAACCCCTTCGAGTGAAGCCTTTGAAATCTCATACAGCTTCAGTCAATTTCTTCAAAGGATGAGACGAAGTTCTTCCGTCACGAGGAATTTGTTCGATCGAGGAGTTAGGAATTCGCCAAAGGCGAATGCCTACACAAAGAGGAACATGATAGCCCGAGGGATTTGAGATTCAAATTTCCGACCGCTCTTTGTCTTCTGAGCCAGCTGTCCCAAAATATCTTATCCACCTAACGGTCATATCATTGAAGGGCATTTATGTCTTATCATGTCGGGCTGCTCCCGAGGCTATAAATAGCCGCCCCCCTACAACCACTAGCTGGTTGGCTGCTCCGAGAGAACTTGACACTTGTCATTTGAGAGCAACCCATCCTCTGAGGACTTTGAGCGAAAATCATCAAGTGAGGAAAAACCCAAAAACCAAACCCCTACAAACCCAAAGTGATTGAGCATCACTGAAGAAATTGATCCTGCGTGGATCCGACGCTTGTTACCTTTGAAGACTGTGCTTCTTCCAGACGGTTAGGAGTCATGGTCTAGAGCATTCTAGAGGAATTGTGGATCGCCGAGTGACCAAGTCTGTGAAGGTTTGGAAGTCGCCTGAAGACTTACCACGAGTGATTGGACGAGGTCTGTGTGACCTTAGTTCAAGGAGAATACGTGAGGACTTGGTGTCCCGAGCTGCGTGCTCACGATCGGGTGTCCGGATCTGTGTGTCCTCGAGTTTAAATACTCAACCGCTCCAACCAGACGCATAACCGAGACAGCAGCTGGAACTGGTCTACCAAATCATTGTCTTCACCAACCTAATCGGTTCTATTTCCTCAACCCTTTCATTTCCTCATTCTTGTGTTGAGTGTTTGTTCATATCTGTGTTTGAAGACTTTGATCAAGACTTTCTCAATTTCCTCGCCAATTCCTTCACTGCTTTGTCTTCATCTTGTGTTATCCTGTGATTACGCTTTTTGTACTCTGTGATTGTCTTCATTTCATCATGATGACAATGCTTGTAATCTACTATGCTTACTTCTGAGTACTTATTCCGTTGCAAGTATTTCTTCGCTAAGGAATTTCCTCACCGGCAAATTCCTCAGTGAAGAATTCATAAAAATCGCCTATTCACCCCCCCTCTAGTCGATATAACGCACCTTCAATTGGTATCGAGCAAGGTACTCCCTTGTTACGTGTGATTTTGGTTTAACCACCGGAGTTTTAGTTATGTCGACCGCAGTATGATCAAGGTCTCAGCAGGTGTCCTACCTTTGATGGGACAAACTACCCCTCATCGAAGAACAAAATGCTAATGCATCTTGAAGCAATTGACAACGATCTCGGTATGTTGTGGAAAATGGTGTTCCTCACCACACCTTCTCTGAATGCTGCTAATGTGAAGAGATTCAAGCAACTCGATTCTCAAGCGAAGAATATCATATGTGGCCATCTGAGCAAAGGTCAATATGGAAGAGTGAGTGCTTTGGAATCTGCCAAGCTCATCTGGGACAGGCTGTCCAAAGTAAATGAAGGTGTCTCAACTCAGCATGACTCTCAAGTTGATGTTCTTCGGAATCTCTTCAACCGCTTCAAAAGACTCGACAACGAAAATGTTCAACAAACCTTCGATCGCCTCACTGACATCTCAAATGAGCTTCAAGCACTTGGCGCCACTGACATCACCGACCATGAGGTGGTGAAGAAATTGTTAAGATCGCTTGATTCTTCATTTGATACTCTGGCACTGATGATTCAAGAACGAGCTGACTACAAGTCTCTTGATCCTGCCGATATCCTCGAAAGGCTAAATACTCACGAGTTCCAGCTTGCTGAAAAGAGAGATCTCTATGGTTCTGCCTATGGAAAAACACGTGCCCTGAAAGCCAAGGTTGTGTCCGAATCTGAGTGTGAAGACTCTGGTAGTAGCCTTGGAGATCTTGAAGAATTAGGCCAGGAGCTAGCACTGCTCATGAAGAAATTCCAGAAATTCTCAAGCAGTGATTCCTCATCTAGTGACTATAAGAGAAGACTTTGTCACAAATGCAAGAAACCTGGTCACTACATCCAAGATTGTCCTTAGTGGGAAAAGGAATTAAAGAAGAAGAAACACAAGGATTACAGTTCTGATGACTTGAAGAAGAAGAAGAAATCATCAAAATCTTCATCATCAAAATCCTCAAAGCCTTCTTCTCACAAGAAGAGCAGCTCCATAAAGGCTCGGGCATTTATTGGCAAGGAAATGGACTCTGAAGCTGAATCTGAGGAACATGAGGAAGAGGAGGAGTCTGAAGAATCCGAATCTGTGTGGCTAGTCCGGCTCTTGCTATCGCTTTTGTTAGCAAGTCCATCTTCAACATCAAGAAATTGACTCACCGACAAGCCCGATGAGGAAAATGATGACTACGCTCCCACCTATTGCTTCATGGCAAAAGGTGCCAAGGTACTAAATTTCACCTCCTCTGAATCTAGTGAAAATGAATCTGATGAGGATCTCAAGCCCAGCTACTCTAAACTTGCTAAGATTGCTATAAAACAACAAAGGGCTTTTGAAAAGGTTCAAAACATGCTAGACAAAAGTGATGATATGTTGGGTGAAGAAATGGATCGCACTAAAGCCCTCGATCGAAAATCTTCAGAGACTTGATCTAGGCTTGACAGCCTTCAAGGTCATCATAACACTCTCTTATCTGATCATGAGAAACTTTCTTATGAATTTCTTCAAAGAAAGCAAGATCTTGAGAAGCTAAGAGTGAGTTATGAAGATCTTCAGAAGGAGCGCGATTCATTACTTGCTCAACAAATCAGCGCTTCTCAAGAAGAATTTGTTCCTCCATGCTTAAAGTGCATTGAACGTGAATCTGCTAATTCTTCACCAAATGCTCAAATGCTTCAACTGTTACAAATTCTTCACCTGCCTCTGCTATCACTAATTCCTCATCCGAGGACATTGCTAGTATCACCGACGATGCAGGTTGAAGGAATTGTACATGACAGCATGTACAAAAGCCTCAAAGGGCATCGACTCTTTGTGATGTGCTTAAAAGCAGATCCTCAATAGGAACCCTAGAAAAGAGGGTATTGCCTTTGAGAGGAAACTAAATGTCGATGGTACATATTGGAAGCCCGAGCAAGATTCCAAAACCTCATGGGTTGCTGCAAAGGGACCTCCAGTTGATCCATCTAACTTATCTGGCTTTACATGTGAATCTCCTCATTCTTCCGATGAGTCATTTGACTCAACTATAAACTGTTCAAGAATCGAATGGTGAAGTATTTGCTAGATATGTTGGCACTAATCGCAGAACGGTTCCCCTATGAAGAAAATCTGGGTTCCCAAGAAGTGCCTTGAAAGTCTTCGGTGAATGTCCTCATGACACCACCAAAGGAAGAATAGGAACCCCAGATCAAATTCTTCATATGGACCAAATTCTTCATATGGATCCAAGTCCTCATACGAACCAAATTCCTCACGTGGATCAAATTCCTCAAAAGGATCAAAGTCCTCATATGATTATCATCGTGCTAACAACTCTGTTTCGCAGGGTAGAGCTAAGGGCTATGAATATGTGCATTATTCTTCAAACCAATATGTTCATAAGTCCTCGAAGAATTTCTCTGCTTATTCATATGCTTACCCTAACCCCTCTTATGTGAAACGAAATGGTTTGGCTTCTATGCCACCATTCTCATATGGTGCTCGCAGAGTGATGAACTCTTTGCCACCCCTTCAGATGTGGGTGGTGAAGAAAAAGAACTAATCTCTTCTGCAGGGTCAGGTCTCCGGCGTGCCTTAACGTCTCAAGAATTTGTTGGGGCCCGACAAAGACGTGCTCGAAAGGACGCAGGCTAATCATGATGAAATGAACTTTCATTTCACACGTCCTCATACTGCTTATCTGAATACTGACTGATGAAATTCATCTGATGAACTTGATATCATATTCTTCACTGATGAAGTATATGAGATCGTAAGTTGTACTAATTCATCTGCAGGATGATCAACCCAAAGCCACTGAGTGGGTTCTCGATAGTGGATGCACAAATCACATGACTGGTGACAAGAATCTATTGATGGATGCTCCCTTATCACCGTCTCATCTGAAGCATATCATCTTTGCTGACAAAGGCAAAAGTCGTATTGGGACTTGGTAAGGTTGCTATCTCTAAGGACATGCACATGGACAAAGTCATGCTTGTTGAGTCTTTAGGATATAACCTCATGTCGATCTCAATGCTTTGTGATCTTGACATGGTCGTTATCTTTGGCAAGTATCGTTGTGTTGTGATTATGGAAGCTGACAATTCCAAAGTCTTCGAAGGCTTTAGGAGAGGAGACTTGTATATTGTTGACTTTTCCACAGGACCACAACCAGCCATGTGCCTACTTGCAAAAGCTTCAGAAGGATGGCTATGGCATCGGCGACTTGGTCACGCAGGCATGAGGAATTTGCACAGGCTTTCGAAGAAGAAGCATGTCATTGGCATTGAGAATGTCAAATTCCTCAAGGATCATTTATGTGGAGCCTGTGAAGCTGGAAAAATGACCAAGGCCAAGCATCCAAATAAGACTATCATGACCACTACTCGTCCTTTCGAATTGCTTCACATGGACCTCTTTGGTCCCAATCATTACTCAAATTGTCACTAATGATGCATCTCTTTATGGCTTTGTTATTGTTGATGATTACTCTCGTTACACATGGGTACACATTGTTACTTACAAAAATCAAGTGCAGGAAGTCTTCAAACAATTTTCCTCGAGGGCTTCAACTAACTTTGGTGTGAAGATCAAGCACATCGGAGTGACAATGGAACTGAGTTCAAGAATTCGGTCTTGATGACTATCTTGATGAACTTGGTATTACTCATGAGTTATCTGCTCCTTATACTCCTCAAAGAAATGGCGTCGTGGAGCGCAAGAACAGAACTCTTGTTGAGATGGCTCGCACTATGCTTGATGAATACAAAACGCCTAGTCGCTTCGGATTGAAGCAATTGACACTGCGTGCCACATCATCAACAGAGTATATCTTCACATATTCTTCAAGAAGACTGCCTATGAACTCCTCAACGACAAGAAACCTAATGTAAGTTATTTCAAAGTCTTGATGCTAAATGTTGGATTAGAGATCCTCACCACAACTCTAAATTTGCACCAAAGCACATGAAGGTTTTATGCTTGGTTACGGAAAGGACTCGCACACCTCTGAGTCTTCAACATCACTCTACACAAGATTGTTGACATCAGAGATGTGCGGTTCGATGAAACTAATGGCTCGCAAAGAGAGCACCTACCTTCTGTGTTAGACGAACCAGCACCGAGGATTCTATCAGGTTCAAGGCAACCGAGGATGTCATTCCTCTTCAAGAAACTGCTGAAGAATTCATTCTCAGACGTGAAGAACGCCGAGTGATGCACTGAAGATAATGTCAAGAAAATGGTGCCGAGGAAAATGATCAAATTCCTCGACGACAACCAGCTCATCCTCGCGTTGCAAAAGAAGTACAAGTGGAGAAGATCATCGATGACATTAAAGCACCAGTCCTCTCACACGCCAAAAGCCTCACATTTATCTAACTTTTGTGGGCACTATGCTTTTGTCTCTATCACAGAGCCCACTAAGGTAGATGAAGCATTTATGGAGCCGGTGGATTCAGGCCATGCAAGAAGAATTACATCGATTCGAGCTCAACAACGTCTCGGAACTGGTCAAACGTCCAGATCCTCGCAAGCATAATATCATTGGCACAAAGTGGATCTACCGCAACAAGCAAGATGAAAATGGTCTTGTGGTGAGGAATAAGGCACGACTAGTAGCTCAAGGCTACACGCAGTTGAAGGAATTGATTTCGATGAAACTTTTGCACTGTTGCTAGACTTGAGTCTATTCAGATATTACTCGCCTATGCTAACCATCACAATATCACTTTATATCAAATGGATGTGAAAAGTGCATTCCTCAATGGTAAGCTTGAGGAAGAAGTATATGTTACTCAACCCCCAGGTTTTGAAGATCCAAAGAATCCTGACAAAGTCTTCAGACTCAATAAGGCCCTCTATGGCCTCAAGCAAGCCCCTCGGGCGTGGTATGATACATTGAAGGAATTCTTTGTGAAGAATGGCTTCACACCCGGTTCACTCGATCCTACTCTCTTTACTAAATCTTATGATGGTGAACTTTTTGTGTGCCAAATATATGTTGATGATATTATCTTTGGCTGTCTTGACCAACGTTATAGTGATGAATTTGCCTACATGATGAGTGAAGAATATCAAATGTCTATGATGGGAGAGTTGAAATTCTTCTTAGGTCTTCAAATTAAATCAACAACACAATGGCATATTCATATCTCAGGAGAAATACCTCAAAGATGTCCTCAAGAAATTCGCATGCAAGATTGCAAAGGTGTCAAAATTCCTATGCCCACAAATGGCCATCTATGCATCGATGAAAATGGTATTGACTTGATCACAAGGTATACCGCCCATGATTGGTTCTTTATTGTACTTATGTGCATCTAGGCCAGATATAATGCTTAGTGTTTGCATGTGTGCCCGATTTCAAGCTACACCAAGGAATCACACCATAAGGTCAGAAGCATATTCTTCGATATCTAGCTCACACACCAACACTAGGATTATGGTACCCCAAGGGCTCTACTTTTGATCTCATTGGATATTCGACTCGACTATGCTGGGTGATCGTGTGGACCGCAAGTCAACATCTGGTACTTGTCATTTCCTCGGGCGATCTTTGGTCCGTTGGTCCTCGAAGAAAGCAGAATGCGATCACCGCTCTCTGCGGAAGCTGAATACATTGCTGCTGGCTCGTGTTGTGCTCAATTGCTATGGATAAAGCAAACCCTCAAGGACTACGGCATCAACGTGAAGAATGTGCCTCTCTATTGTGACAATGAGAGTGCCATCAAGATTGCTCACAACCCAGTTCAGCACTCAAGACAAAGCACATTCAAATTCGTCATTATTTTCTTCGTGATCATGTGTTGAAGGCGACATCTCTATCGAAAGCACGTGAAGATCAAGAACAGCTAGCTGATATCTTCACTAAGCCCTTGGATGAGAAGAGATTTAGCAAGTTGCGGTGTGAGCTAAATATCTTAGAATCTTCGAATGTTCTTTGAAAAGGACACACATCCTAACACTTATGCAAAATTGATGACTTAGATGTGCAACACATGAAGAACCGTTTTTCTTCAATCAATGAAGAATAACACTCTAAATGTGAAGAAATTAATGAAGAATTTGATTCTCGTAACCCTCGACAATTGTACGCGGTGTCTGAAATCATCATTCTTATCTGATGGGTCACGCCACCACCAAAGTTGAAAATCTTCAATTTGAGTTTTCCTCAGTTTTGAAATTCTTCAGTTTTCAAATTCTTCAACTTTGCAAAATCTTCACTGTTTTTCGTCGTCTTTCTTCATTGGCTATATATATATATGGGTTTATGTCCTCTAAAGATTCACTTATGGCTATTTTTTCAAGTCGCTTTTTACGCTAAGTGAATGTGATCGGACCCTTCCCCTCTATGCTATACTCAACCCAATCCAATTCACAAATTCTTCATGTGCGTTCTATTTTGAAACTCGCTCAAAATCTTCACCGTGTCCTTGACAGTGAAGAAATTGCGACGGAACTTTACAACTGATCTTATCCAAACTTTCGGTTTTACCGCTCAAACCGCTCCGCATCCCACGATGCATTATTTTATTCACCCATGATCACACGATCTCCACTACACAAGACGTGGGTGACACATGTCGTGAGAAGGAAATGGTCAGGCATGTTCGTCCTAAATCTTGAGGCGATCCGTTTTCACCGCGTCTATAAATACCCTCTCTCCCTTCCTCACTCTTTTACTCGCTCGACCTCTCTCTCCGCCGAGCTCCTCAAACCCTAAGCGCCGCCGCAACTCCATCGTCGCCCGGTGAGGAAAAGCTTCATCGCCTTGACCTCGTCGTCGACGTACTCGCGCCGACCGCGGAAATCTTCACTCCGCCGTCGCCGTAGCTGTCTTCCTCCGCCAAGTTAGGGCGTGGAAGATCTGAACGGACGAACTTCCCAACTGTTCTTCTCAGTTCGTCGTGTTCTTCACTTCGGGTAATTAAAAGTTACTTTTATTACTCGCTTCGATTCTCAAATCTTCTTCAAATTCTTCAAAGGTGTTTATTCTTCAAATCTTCACACATATGAACACCTCAAATCCCATGATTAGTTTCTCTAAGCAATGATTTTCTTCAAGATTCCTCAATTGTGTGGATCCTCGATCTATACAACTCTGGAACCTAAGACAAAGAACGCTTAGTGAAATTCCTCAAGGCTCAACTGGTCAAAATCCTCAAAACCTTTTAAAAGAAAAACTTTCTGAGAACGCATATGACCTCTTAAAATTCCTCGCACCTATACTCTGTTCACAGGTACAAATGTCCGTTGTTGAATCCCTAGGTTCTCATCAACTTAACTCATTTGCAGCGTTCCTCGAAGAAAAACTGCATACTTCTTCAGAGAACTCAATTGTTCAATTTCCTCAATCAAGAAAATGGCGACGGTAAGAAGCCACGAAGGAGGAAAGAAACCCGAGGTTATGACGCGTTTGAAATCCACGAGGAAATATATGCTGACTCATCGCACACCGATGAAGAAAGCAAAAATCAACGCAAGGTGCGTATTCGAAGATTGAACGGAGATGGGCACGGAATGGAGGAATACAGATATGTAACTCCTAAGTACATGAAGAAATTCGCTCTAAATCCTCCATGCCCAAGAGCTCCTTTGGCACCTGGCCAAATAGCTGATCCCACAAGCATCAAACGAGGTGAGGACTTTCACGATGAATGGGCTAAACGCCAAGCAAAATTGGCAAAGCAAGCAAAGGAGGCAAGAAGAAATTCAATGAGGATTCTGCCACTGCCGCTGCACGAGGTCTCGGTCAAACCGAGGAAATCAATGCAAAAGAAGCCTGCCCATAAGCCAAGTGCTTCATCATCTGCGCCCTCACGGCCAAGTTCCTCGCCACACCTTCCAAGCAAATTCCTCACCGCTGCTGCTCCACCAAAGTCCTCAACAGCTCCGTCAAAACCTTCAGTTCCTGTGCACCTAGCTACATGTCAAAGGACTGCTGGCTTCTCAATTGCCTCAGGCGTCTCTGCAAGTTCCTCAGCAGCTCCCATTTCTTCAACTGGTCCAACTCAGCTGAAGACCAAAGCAACAGCTGGACGAGGTCCTCGGCCTAGCCCAAGGAAGAAACTGGTTGCATTCCATGTACCATCTGATGATGAAGCGTCTGATGAAGAACTTGCGGAAATCATCAGAGACCGTCAAGTAAAGGCCGCTAGAGCCAAAGGTACGTCTGTGCCACTGCTATTGGACCCGAAGAAAGTCCTCGACTTTATTGATCTCTGGCACAAGGATCCCAACACCCCTATGCCTGACCTTCATCTGACACCTGGACAAAGTCATATGTTGACTCACTTCATAGCTGAAGAAAATGGAAGTTTGAGAAGGCGAGGGAAATCAAAAGGCTCAATATAGTAAGGAGAAGTTCTCAAGAAAACGTTGTCAAGATGACACCGAGGAGCTTCTCGTGTTCAGATGAAATTCAAGACCTCAAAGAAAACTTCGATTCATACTATGCTGATTGGCAAGGGGCCAAGGTCAGATTCACAACCCGACGAAAAACTTCACCAATGTTGCCGCCCGAAGGCAACATGAAATTCCTCAGTGAAGCCTCGCCCAACCGATCGAAGAACATGCCAAGACCACCGATGACGTTCAAGATGCTAGTTCGAGGCTGATGATCCCATTCCAGCCACCGAAGAAATTGCCGTGGCACCCACTAGTGGTGCGCTGAAGAAATTGCTCAAGACAGGCAACCGATCGCCATTGCGCTGAAGAAATCGAACCAAATTCCTCAGCTCCTCCTGCGCCAACTCCAACTCCAATTCTTCCATCTGCCTCGATGTGAAGAAAACCAAGGCTGCGAGCGAGCTGCTTTGTGAAGAAAAGGAAAGCATCACCTGCATCAGATTCTTCGGCTGCGAAGAAAATGAAGCCAATGACCAGCTCATTTGAAAATCCAATTGATGCTGTTCCAATTTCCTCCATACCATCAAAGGAAGTTGTTCCTTTTGGAGAAGACTATGAGATCCCAATCGGATCCGATGAAGAACATCAGTCTGCAGCTTCGTCAGAGCAGGTTGATGAAGAAATTGAAGTGGATGCAATCCCTTCAACCCCAGTTATTTCCTCATCAGACTATGAAATTCCTCAGGCTGGTGCTGAGGAAATTGAAGATGAAGATGTGGATATTGGATGCACCACACCAGTGATCAATGATGACTTTTGGAAAAGTCAGCATCCCAATACTCCTCTCTTCACCCCGCTCCAACAGATTCCTCAGTCCCCTGCACAAACATTCCAAATGGACTCTGAAGAAAATCAACCCACTGGTTCTGTGCATGAAGAAATTCCAGCCACTAGTGCTGATGAAACTGCTGCTGCTGCTAATCCTCAGACTGCACATGTTGAGGAACAAGAAATTCCTCAGCCTGAAGAACCTGAACTTACGATTCCTGAGGTGGTGATGCAACTCACTGACACCCCTCTGCCCAAGCAAAAGAATCCGTTCTCAAGCAAGCAAAGTTCAAGGCTGAAGATTTCTTTGCCGAGCACGTATTCTTCACTGAATATAATCCTTATGATTCTGCTCGCATTAGGAAGAGGCGCTTACGACTGCCACCAAGCCAACTTCTATTCCTGAGTGCTCTTCAACAAGGATAAAATCTTCGATCATGCTCATATTCCTCATGTGGATATGGAGTCGCTGCCAGGCTTTGAGCCAGTCCTCAGTGTTCTTCACAACGCAGGACTCCTAAATTTCTGCACTGATATCTGTGACTGGAATGAAGAGCTAATTCTTCAGTTTTATGCAACGCTTCACATCACCGGAGACGCTGAAGATGTGAACTCATGGGTCTTAGATTGGATGACTGAAAATACTCACTACAAGGCACCAAAGAATGAATTGCTTCGTGCCCTACCACTCAGTCCTCCACTTGATGGTGCACGTCGTATCTACGACGAAAAAGAACTTTCAGATCACTATATGCAAGTGCTGATGAAGCCTTTGAAGCCAAGGCAGGCCCCGAGAACCAAATTCCTCGTCAAGGAATTATTATATGTGCCTCGGACTGTCTATCGGATTCTGACAAAGACAATGAGTCCAATCAAAGGTCATGACTCGAACGATGAAGAAGTCATTGGCATCATGAAGAATATGCTTTTCAACATCATCCATGGCGTTCCCGTCAACTTCCATGATTTCTTCATGAGGACTCTGGCAAACATTGCTATGTCACCATTTGAGCTGAAGCCTTATGCGCCTTGGATTATGAGATTCATCAGGTCAAGGTCTTCACTCAACTACAAGGCTGATACTTTGAACCACTGCAGCTACTTGCCCCCGATTGAAGTCCTCAAACGGACCTTTACCTCAGCTGATGACAAGGGCAAAGCTACTACGGTGATCGATGAAGGCATTCGTCCATTGGATGGACAGTTTCGCAAAGCAGCATCCTACTCCACCAATGATGACTCTGCCACACATGACTCAGCCGCAAATACCTCAGTCAAGCAAGGTCCTCAAGCTACTGCACCCAGGGTGATGACTGATCGTGAGTTACTCCTCAGTCTTCATCAGAAGGTTGATCGTAATCATAAATGGGTCAAGCGTCAGTTTGGTACTCTTCTTTACAACATGACCTCAACACACAATGCAAGGAAGAAAACCACTACTACCTCCATGAAACCTTCAAGCGCTTTGGGCTGTTCTTTCACATGTCTACAATGAAGAAGAACTGACTTCAATGGGACTCAAGGAAGAATTTGACTGGTCTGCATCTCCTCCGAAGAAATTCAAGAAGGTCAAAGTTCCTTCCTTGGTGGCCAGCTCCTATTCTTCATCTCGCGACACCGATGAAAATGAAGATTTGGAAGACATCATGGCTGGTCCTACTTCAACAACCGACCCCAACAATGTCAAGCGCTCCATCTTCAACTTGAAATTCTTCAGAGCGTTAATCCTCGCCGACCCTTTTGGTCATTCGATGACAAAGGGGGAGAAATTTGAGTTAGTCTTCAAGCGGGTCTAGTTTTTGTCTATATACAGTATTTTATTTCTATTAAGTTACAACTCTCGTTCTTCTGAAACCTTTTATTGGATCGAGTTGTAATCTTAAACCCGATGGTGCTTTGATACTTTTGATGCATTATGCTTTTGCTCTATGCTCTGATTCTCGTGAGCTCCTTGAAAATCTTCATAGCAAATCGATTTGGGCTCTGATACTATTGAGGCGTTACCTTGCATAACATCAAGCACCATATTTCATCATGCATTCCAAATTCTTCATATTATATGTTAAATGCGTGTATGAATTACAAGATATAGGGGGAGATCTCCATGATTCAATTCTTCAAATGTGCACTGCCTCAAAAGCAAATTCCTCACTATGCACATCTTCAGGGGGAGTTCTTCTATATCTTGCAATCAAATTCCTCATTATCAGTATTTACAATTCATATGTTTATCCCCGTTGAAAACTTAACCTATATTGTCATCAATCACCAAAAAGGGGGAGATTGTAAGTGCATCTAGTGCCCTTAGTGATTTTGGTGTATTGAAGACTTATAGGTTAAGTAACTAATGCGTTTGTGAGTGTACACGGTCTATAAGTCTATGAGGAGTTTGATATTTACAAGTGAAAGTCGACCCTAAAATGAAGTTCTTCAATGAAGACTTTGATATTCAAGACTTTACAAGACTTTGAAAGTGAAGAAATTGGTGTAACCTTGAAGACTTGGTATTCATTTGAGGAACATGAAGCGTGAAGACTTTTGTTTTCGTAGTTTCATTTTCTCTTTCTTGAGTCATAGGAAACACCGTACTGTTAAAGGGGGTCGAGGAAATACTAAGGAAAAATTTCCATGTGATGCTCAACTCAAAATCCTACACCTACCAACCCCTTCGAGTGAAGCCTTTGGAAATCTCATACAGTTCAGTCAATTTCTTCAAAGGATGAGACGAAGTTCTTCAGTCACGAGGAATTTGTTCTGATCGAGAGTTAGGAATTCGCCATCTAATTGCCTACACATGAGGAACATGATAGCCCGAGGGATTTGAGAGTCAAATTTCCGACCGTTCTTTCTTGCAAGCCGGCTGTCCCAAAATATCTTATCCACCTAACGGTCATATCATTGAAGGGCATTTATGTCTTATCATGTCGGGCTGCTCCCGAGGCTATAAATAGCCGCCCCTACAACCACTAGCTGGTTGGCTGCTCGAGAGAACTTGACACTTGTCATTTGAGAGCAACCCATCCTCCGAGGACTTTGAGCGAAAATCATCAAGTGAGGAAAACCCCAAAAACCAAACCCCTACAAACCCAAAGTGATTGAGCATCACTGAAGAAATTGATCCTGCGTGGATCCGACGCTTGTTACCTTTGAAGACTGTGCTTCTTCCAGACGGTTAGGCGTCATGGTCTAGAGCATCCAAGAGGAATTGTGGATCGCCGAGTGACCAAGTCTGTGAAGGTTTGGAAGTCGCCTGAAGACTTACCACGAGTGATTGGACGAGGTCTGTGTGACCTTAGTTCAAGGAGAATACGGTGAGGACTTGGTGTCTGAGCTGCGTGCTCAGCGATCGGGTGTCCGGACTGTGTGTCCTCGAGTTTAAATACTCAGCCGCTCAACCTGACGTATAAGCGAGACAGCAGTTGGAACTGGTCTACCAAATCATTGTCTTCACCAACCTAATCGGTTCTATTTCCTCAACCCTTTCATTTCCTCATTCTTGTGTTGAGTGTTTGTTCATATCTGTGTTTGAAGACTTTGATCAAGACTTTCTCAATTTCCTCAGTTCAATTCCTTGATCTGTTTGTCTTCATCTTGTGTTATCCTGTGATTACGCTTTTTGTACTCTGTGATTGTCTTCATTTCATCATGATGACAATGCTTGTAATCTGCTATGCTTACTTCTGAGTACTTATTCCGCTGCAAGTATTTCTTCGCTAAGGAATTTCCTCACCGGCAAATTCCTCAGTGAAGAATTCATAAAAATCGCCTATTCACCCCCCTCTAGTCGATATAACGCACCTTCACACCCCCTAGGCGCGCTTCTGATACGTCTCCAACGTATCTATAATTTTTTATTGCTCCATGCTATTATATATTCTGTTTTGGATCTTTAATGGGCATATTTATACACTTTTATATTATTTTTGGGACTAACCTATTAACCCAAGGCCCGGTGCAAATTGCTGTTTTTTGCCTATTTCAGTGTTTCGCAGAAAAGGAATATCAAACCGAGTCCAAACGGAATGAAACCTTCGGGAGAGTTATTTTTGGAACAAACGTGATCCAGAGGACTTGGAGTGGACGTCAAGAAATCACCGAGGAGGCCACGAGGCGGGGGCGCGCCTACCCCACAGGCGCGCCTCCAACCTCGTGGGCCCCTCGTGGCTCCACCGACCTACTTCTTCCTCCTACATATACCTATGTACCCCAAAACCATCAAGGAGCACCACGAAAACCTACACCGCCGCAACCTTCTGTACCCGTGAGATCCCATCTTGGGGCCTTTTACGCGCTCTGCCAGAGGGGGCATCGATCACTGAGGGCTTCTACATCAACACCATAGACTCTCCGATGATGTGTGAGTAGTTTACCACAGACCTTCGGGTCCATAGTTATTAGCTAGATGGCTTCTTCTCCCTCTTTGGATCTCAATACAAAGTTCTCCTCGATCTTCTTGGAGATCTATTTGATGTAACTCTTTTTGCGGTGTGTTTGTCGAGATCCGATAAATTGTGGGTTTATGATCAAGATTATCTATGAACAATATTTGAATCTTCTTTGAATTCTTTTATGTATGATTGGTTATCTTTGCAAGTCTCCTCGAATTATCAGTTTGATTTGGCCTACTAGATTGATGTTTCTTGCAATGGGAGAAGTGCTTAGCTCCGGGTTCAGTCATGCGGTGCTCGATCCCAGTGACAGTAGGGGAAATGACACGTATTGTATTGTTGTCATCGAGGATAAAAGATGGGGTTTATATCATATTGCATGAGTTTATCCTCTACATCATGTCATCTTACCTAATGCGTTACTATGTTCTTATGAACTTAATACTCTAGATGCATGGCTGGATAGCGGTCGATGTGTGGAGTAATAGTAGTAGACGCAGTGAGGGTCGGTCTACTAAATCATGGATGTGATGCCTATATACATGATCATGCCTAGATATTCTCATAATTATGCACTTTTATATCAATTGCTCGATAGTAATTTGTTCACCCACCGTAATACTTATGCTATCTTGAGAGAAGCCACTAGTGAAACCTATGGCCCCCAGGTCTATTCTCCATCATATTAATCTCCCGTCAATGAGCTATTTCTGGCGCTGTTTACTTTGCATTCTTTACTTTTAGTCTTTATCATAAAAATACCAAAAATATTATCTTATCATCTCTATCAGATCTCACTTTTCCAAGTGGCCGTGAAGGAATTGACAACCCCTTTATCGCGTTGGTTGCAAGGTTCTTATTTGTTTGTGTAGGTACGAGGGACTTGCGTGTGGCCTCCTACTGGATTTATAACTTCATTCTCAAAAACTGAGGGAAATACTTATGCTACTTTGTGGCATCACCCTTTCCTCTTCAAGGGAAAACCAACGCAGTGCTCAAGAGGTAGCAAGAAGGATTTCTGGCGCCGTTGCAGGGCAGTCTACGCACAAGTCAAGACATACCAAGTACCCATCACAAACTCTTATCCCTCGCATTACATTATTTGCATTTGCCTCTCGTTTTCCTCTCCCCCACTTCACCCTTGCCGTTTTATTCGCCCTCTCTTTCCGTTCGCCTCTTTTTCGCTTGCTTCTTGTTTGCTTGTGTGTTGGATTGCTTTCTTGTCATGATGGCTCAAGATAATACTAAATTGTGTGACTCTGCCAATACCAGTAACAATGATTTTCTTAGCACTCCGATTGCTCCTCTTACCGATGCTGAATCCTGTGAAATTAATGCTGTTTTGCTGAATCTTGTCATGAAAGATTAATTCGGCGACCTTCCTAGTGAAGATGCCGCATGCTACCCATCTGAATAGCTTTGTTTATTTGTGTGATAAGCAAAACAAGAAAGATGTGGACAATGATATTGTTAAATTGAAGCTATTTCCTTTTTCGCTTAGAGATCGTGCTAAAACTTGGTTTTCGTCTTTGCCTAACAATAGTATTGATTCTTTGAAGAAGTGCAAAGATGCTTTTATCTCTAAGTATTTTCCTCCCGCTAAGATCATCTCTCTTAGAAATGATATTATGAATTTTAAGCAACTTGATCATGAACATATTGCACAAGCTTGGTTGCAAGGAATGAAATTAATGATACGTAATTGCCCTACACATGATTTGAATTTATGGATGATTATACAAAACTTTTATGCCGGATTGAATTTTGCTTCTAGAAATCTTTTAGATTCGGCCGCGGGAGGCACTTTTATGGAAATCACTTTAGGAGAAGCTACTAAACTCCTAGATGATATTATGGTCAATTGTTCTCAATGGCACACTGAATGATCTACTAGTAAAAAGGTGTATGCAATTGAAGAGATTAATGTTTTGAGTGGAAAGATGGACGAACTTATGAAATTGTTTTCTAATAAGAGTGTTTCTTCTGATCCCAATGATATGCCTTTGTCTACCTTGATTGAGAATAATAATGAATCCATGGATGTGAATTTTGTTGGTAGGAATAATTTTGGTAACAACGCATATAGAGGAAACTTTAACCCTAGGCCGTACCCTAGTAATTCCTCTAATAATTATGGTAATTCCTAGAACAACTCTTATGGAAATTTTAATAAGATGCCCTCTGATTTTGAGACTAGTGTTAAATAATTTATGATTTCTCAAAAGAATTTCAATGCTTTGCTTGAAGAAAAATTGCCTAAGATTAATGAATTTGCTAGGAACGTGGATATAATTTCTCTTGATGTTGATTCTTTGAAACTTAGATCTATTACACCTAAGCATGATATCAATGAGTCTCTCAAGGCTATGAGAATTTCCATTGATGAGTGCAACGAAAGAACCGCTAGGTTGCGTGCTAAAAAGATTGCTTTATGAAAGCGTGTTCTTCTAGTTTTCATGATAATAAGGATGAAGATATAAAAGTGATTGATGTGTCCCCTATTAAATCTTTGTTATGAAATATGAATCTTGATAATGATGGGACTGGAGATGAGTCAACTTTAGTTAAAAGGCGTCCCAATGATTCAGAGTTTTTAGATCTTGATGCAAAATTTGGTAAAAGTGGGATTGAAGAGGTCAAAACTTTAGATAGCAATGAACCCACAATAAAGCTTTTACTAAACATATCGTTGATGCTTTAATGCAATCTTATGAAGAAAAGCTCGAATTGGAAGTTTCTATCCCTAGAAAACTTTATGATGAGTGGGAACCTTAAAATTAAAATTAAGGATCATGAATGCTATGCTTTGTGTGATTTTGGTGCTAGTGTTTCCACAATTCCAAAAACTTTGTGTGATTTGCTAGGTTTCCGTGAATTTGATGATTGTTCCTTAAACTTGCACCTTGCGGATTCCACCATTAAGAACCCTATGGGAAGAATTAATGATGTTCTTATTGTTGAAAATAGGAATTATGTGCCAGTAGATTTCATTGTTCTTGATATAGATTGCAATCCTTCATGTCCTATTATTCTTGGTAGACCTTTCCTTAGAATGATTGGTGCAATTATTGATATGAAGGAAGAAAATATTAGATTCCAATTTCCGTTAAGGAAAGACATGAAACACTTTCCTATAAAGAAAATAATATTACCTTATGAATCTATTATGAGAGCTACTTATGGATTGCCTACCAAAGATGGCAACACCTAGATCTATCCTTGCCTTTATGCCTAGCTAGGGGCGTTAAACGATAGCGCTTGTTGGGAGGCAACCCAATTTTATTTTTGTTTCTTGATTTTTGGTTCTGTTTAGGAATAGATAATCCATATAGCTTCTATTTAGATGTGGTTTGTGTTTTAATTAGTGTCTGTGCCAAGTAGAACCTTTGGGAAGACTTGGGGAAAGTCTTTGCGATCTTGCTGTAAAAACAGAAACTTTAGCGCCCACGAAATTAGCTACAACGTTTTATTGGAGAGTGCTATTTAGTTGATTCGTTTTGCAAATGATTAATAGATAAATTCCTCACGTCCAGAAATTTATTTTTGAATTTTTGTAGTTACATAAGTTTGCGTTAGTTACAGATTACTACAGACTGTTCTGTTTGACAGATTCTGTTTTTCGCGTGTTGTTTGCTTTTTTTGATGAATCTATGGCTAGTAATGGAGCTTATGAACCATAGAAAAGTTGGAATACAGTAGGTTTAACACCAATATATATAAAGAATGAGTTCATTACAGTACCTTGAAGTGGTGTTTTGTTTTCTTTCGCTAACGGAGCTCACGAGATTTTCTGTTAAGTTTTGTGTTGTGAAGTTTTCAAGTTTTGGGTAAAGATTTGATGGATTATGGAACAAGGAGTGGCAAGAGCCTAAGCTTGGGGATGCCCAAGGCACCCCAAGGTAAAATCTAAGGACAACCCAAAAGCCTAAGCTTGGGGATGCCCCGGAAGGCATCCCCTCTTTTGTCTTCGTCCATCGGTAACTTTACTTGGAGCTATATTTTTATTCACCACATGATATGTGTTTTGCTTGGAGCGTCTTGTATGATTTGAGTCTTTGCTTGTTATTTCTCCACAATCATACTTGCTGTACACACCTTTTGAGACAGACACACATTATTCGGAATTTATTAGAATACTCTATGTCCTTCACTTATATCTTTTGAGCTAAACAATTTTGCTCTAGTGCTTCACTTATATCTTTTAGAGCACGGTGATGGTTATATTTTATAGAAATTATTGATCTCTCATGCTTCACTTATATCATTTTGAGAGTCCTTTAGAACAACATGGTAATTTGCTTTGGTTATAAAATTAGTCCTAATATGATAGGCATCCAAGATAAAAACTATAAAGTGCATTGAATACTAAGAGAAGTTTGATACTTGATAATTGTTTTGAAATATGAAGATGGTGATATTAGAGTCATGCTAGTTGAG
The DNA here is from genome assembly GCA_021605205.1 of Aegilops longissima. Lineage (NCBI taxonomy): Eukaryota > Viridiplantae > Streptophyta > Magnoliopsida > Poales > Poaceae > Aegilops > Aegilops longissima. The sequence continues at coordinate 87,169,744 of CM038680.1, forward strand.
TAGTTGTGAATTTGAGAAATACTTGTTCTAAAGTTTGTGATTCCCGTAGCATGCACATATGGTGAACCGTTATGTGGAAGTCGGAGCATGATTTATTTGTTGATTGTCTTCCTTATGAGTGGCGGTCGGGGACGAGCGATGGTCTTTTCCTACCAATCTATCCCCCTAGGAGCATGCACATAGTACTTCGTTTCGATAACTAATAGATTTTTGCAATAAGTATGTGAGTTCTTTATGACTAATGTTGAGTCCATGGATTATACGCACTCTCATCCTTCCACCATTGCTAGCCTCTCTAATACCGTGCACCTTTCACCTGTATCACATACCCACCATATACCTTCCTCAAAACAGCCACCATACCTACATATTATGGCATTTCCATAGCCATTCCGAGATATATTGCCATGCAACTTACCACCATTCCATTTATTATGACACGCTTCATCATTGTCATATTGGGTAAGATTCTTTCAAATTCATTGGCCTACATGATTCTCATCCTATTTGTTAAGAGAACAAACAAAACCCAAAGAACAAGACATCAAAAACTCAGTTTACATCTAGACATGGAATAATAATGGGTATGTTTGGTTTGAGCCCCATGTAGCATTGCCAAAATTTGGCATGGCCAAACCAAGGACAGCAGCAGCGTAGAGGAAAGAGAAGAACAACAGTAGCTAATCATACCAACAAGGAAGAAGAAGGGTCTTCGTCTCCCTGCATCCATCGCCCATCTGAGGTCCCAAACGGCCAGTGTCGATAGACCTCCAACCACCATAGCCCGCAACCTCGACGAGATCCGGGGATCCCCAACCCCGCTGGCTCCTAGACGAAGGCAAAAGCCTCGCCTGACCGCGAACGGGGCCCAGAAAAACTTATTCCTACGCGAGACCACCGCAACGGCCTCGACAGCGTCTTCCTCAACCTAACCCTACCACACACCCACCTAGCGAACAGACCCGAGGTTCCCCCTCCCTCCCGCCGCCGGAGCGGCCTACGGAGACAGAGGAAACCCGCGGCGTCACCGGCGGCGCGCAAGGGAACGTCTCGTGCGATCCTACTATTCCGGAGTTAGGAGGAATTAAAGGATGTGTTGCGCGGGGTGACTTGAACTTTCTATAAGTATATAAATAATCAATTGTAGGCTTCCTGCCATTTGTGGAGATATTTTCTGAAATGCCAAAACGCCTCATTCACTTGAGGCATGTGAGGAAACACCTTTGTTTTTTAGGTGTTTCATCAAAATGCCTAAAAAAATATATTAAGGCTACTAAAAAGAACACCTCAAAATACTTTTTATGCATGCAACCTGCCATAGACGATAACTTGATGTAGTCGGACATTTTTCTCTAACAAGATAGGGCCATATTAGATTTTGACACAGGGACCTCAATTTCGATGGACTAGCCCTGGAACACACGAACACCCTGACTCCAAGGAGGAAAAACGTTCGCCGATTAAATTCACAAGTTTGACAAAAAAGTTCGCAAAATTGAAAAAGGTTCATCAATTTGAAAACAAGTTCACAAATCTGAAAAAAAAAATCCATAAATCGAATACATTATTCATAGGAGGCCGCCCGACTAGGCCGATTCACTGTCGTGCGCGGAAATGGGGAAAAAATAAAATAACAGTTTTAAGTACTTGACAAAATTATGATTTTTTTTTTCAAAACTGACATGGATGTCTACCATGGGAATGCCACCTGGCATAAGTTGAGGTCATTTAATGGATTTCCAAAAATACACCATGTTCAATGGTGGGTGTTCTGCCAGAAAGCTCCTCCATCTAAGAGCATGTTGTTTCCCGACATCCTTGAAATATCCCTATTTTTTCCATGGCCTTGTATGACCAATTCAAGGCACCATGTCAATTTGTTTTGATTTTTGATAAATTTTGTATTTTCTGAAGATTTCCCGGTCAAAAAAGACCGATAAATGGCCGGACATGTCGCAACTTGCATATGGTGTCAAAATTTGTTCAAATCTAACATGGATGCCTGTCATGGGCATGTCCACCTATTTGCAAAATTTGGTGTCATTTGAAGATGTCCAAAAATAGATCGTGTTCAACAAAGGGTGTTCAGGCAGGCCTAAAGCCCAGAAGGCTCCGCTGAGAGAACGTTTGTTTTGACATCCTTGAAATGGCACAAAAAAATTTCATGGCCTTGTGCAACCAATTCAAACCTGGCATGGATGTCTACCATGGACATGAACACATGCTTACAAAAGTTGGGGTGATTTGAAGGATGTCCAACCATAGACAATGATCAATGGAGGTTGTTCAGGTGAGAGTACGTTGTTTCCCGACATTCTTGAAATGACCTCGATTTTTTTCATGTTCTTGTATGACCAATTCAAGGCAACATGTCAAGTTGTTTTGGTTTTTGACAAATTTTCCTTTTCCAGAGTTTTCTCGGTCAAAAAAGGTCGACAAATGGGCGGACGTGTCACAACTTTCATACGGTGTCAAAAATCGTTCGAACTTGGTATGGATAACTACCATGGTCATGCCCACCTGCTTGAAAAAGTTGGGGTCATTTCAAGCATATTGGGAAGCATCATGCTCAGTCTTCTGGCCTATCTGAAAACACACTCGTTGAACATGGTCTATGTTTGGACATCCTTCAAATGTCCCCAAATTATGCAAGCAGGTAGGCATGCCCATGGTAGAAATCCATGTCAGGTTTGAACGATTTTTCGACACCATATGCAAGTTGCGACACATACAGCCATTTAACGATATCTTTTTTACCGAGAAAACTACAGAAAATGCAAAAATTGTCGAAAACTAAAACAAATTGGCATGGTACCGAAAAGCTCATGGAAAACATTTCATGTCATTTGACAATGCCAAAAAAACATGTTCTCAAATGGAGACTTCTGTCCTACCCGAAAACACTCCATTGAACATGGTGTTTTTGTGGTAGGCATAAAACAGACAAACCAAACACCAAACTAGAAAAGAAAATCAAATTTCCGGTCTTTTATGTTGGTGTTGGAAAATTTCTTCCAGATGAAGCAAAGAAAGAGCGAACGATGTAGAATAATATAGGAGTGGACCCAAATTTCTAGATCTAGATAGATGAAAAATTCTACCATAATGGAAGCAAAATGTACAATTAGAGGCCCAATTTTTACTGTGATTGGAAACGAGAATATTTTGCTACATTGGACTCATGTGTATCTAGCTTATGTAAGCAAATTCTCTAACTGAGCTACAATGGACAAAAATAATAATTTTGTGGATACATTTTTCGTGAAGTCAATGCATATTTTAGTTGCACCAGAAGAAAATTCTTGAATTCGCTGAAACATCATTTCATTGTGTTGAAAACACGTGTTGCATAAAAAACATTGGTATGCATCAGAAGAAGCAAATTCCATGTTCGAGATTTGATGAGATAAATAAGTTTACCCAACAGAAAACAATTTTTGGTAAAGTCAGAACATATTTTAAGTTCGAAGCAAATTGATTAACTAAAGGAAGCACATTTTCATTACGGTGGAAGCAAATTTAATATGCGTGTGATTTTAGTAGCATGTATGGCGTACATAACTTCATTGAACTTAATTTCCTAGAGAGAGAGAAATAAACAAACCCTTCATTTATACTCATGTGATTTTAAGAGTGCACGTAATTTTTGCTGGACAGCTTTAGGAAACAAAACAGAATCAATTCCGTTCGTTACGTGCAAACTACCTATGAAAGCCACGCACTATTAGGAAATACCTTATAGATAGATGTTTAGCAGTAGCGAGGGATTACAGCCCCACGCTACTACTACTTAGTAGTAGCACGGGTAAAAATAATGCGCTGCTACTAGATAATAGCAGTAGTGTGGGCTTACCGTTCCCATACTACTACTAAATGATCCTCACAATAACCCCGAGACGGACCATAGTAGTAGTGCGGGGTATAAAAACCAAACTATTAATAAGTTTGATAGTAATAACGCGGGTATGCAACCCCTCGCTACTACTATGATAGACAGGGTCAGCCCACTTAGTTACAACGCGGCACCCTTGCCCTGCGCTACAAACTAATCGGCATGTGGCACTCCCTCTCCCTCTCACATCCCACCAAATCTTTCCCCCACCACCGCTCCTCCCAATCCCGCCGCTGCCAATGCCTCCTCTGCCCCCAAATGACGGTGATTCCACCCGCGTCCTCCTCTGTCTCTCTGCACATCTCGCCACTTCACGCCTCCTCCTCCTCCCTCCTCCCCACACTCGCGGTCGCCTCTCCCGATAGATCTGGTGCCAGGGTTTGCGGCACCGGCGGACGGGGGAGCGGAGACGTGCCGGGGGAGGAGTCGATGCGTGCCTGGTGGGCGGAGGGGAGGATGGGGAATCCGTGTGGCGGCCTCGACGAGCAGATCGAGCAGCTCCTGCAGTGCAAGCCCCTCGTCGAGCACGAGGTGCCGCTTGCGTCTCCTCCTCCTCCCGGCTGTTCCGAGTCCTGGGTGCTTGATTTTGTATGTTTCTGGGGCGGGTAAGGGTGGATTCCGGCTGATCTGCGGCCGGCAGGCTAGATGCATCGGTTGTCCACCTTTTCTTAATTGAAAAGAATGAGCGTTTGGTGCTGTACTAGGTTGCTAGCGATTGAATGTTTGAGCTGGTGCATTCATTATGTCTGTGACTTGTTTGGTTTACTACCAATTTCCATGTACTGTACTAGAGTATTCTGAATGATTGCTGGCGTAATTGTGTGCACTGTTTGTAGGAATTCTTGTACGGTAGCATAGGAGGCATGCATACGGGAGAGGTTCTTATAGATGTTGATATAGTTGGTCTTGACCTGCATCTTGGGCCCTGACCAATTGGACCAAAATGCGTACTAATTTTATGTTGTTCTGTGCTTAGAAGAATTAATTTGCTACCAGGTTGCTTGGTAATGACTTATCATCACCTTATAAACATTTCTTTTGCGTTTAATCCCGCCACAGATGCCTCCTCGGCCGCTGATGTCTCCTCACGGCCGTGCTTATGCATAGGCGCCGCCAGCGCCGCGTCCACGTTAGCCTGTCAGCAGCAAGAGCAATCTGCCCCCCTCGCCCTGGGAATTTAATCTTGCTATACTGAAGTCCAACTCTTTTGAGTAATTTCTAATTAGGTCACAGATTTTGTGCTAAATAAAAAGTGTTGTTTAGGGACAATAATGCTTAAGGGCAAAACAATTGATTTTACATTTTGTACCGCAAGTGCCGAGCGTGCATTTTATACTTTGAGATTATTTAGACAAGCTACATAGTAATACGTACAATGGAAGGTGTTTTTATATCCAATAGGTTGTAGCTAGTAAGCATAGAGTAAAATAACAGCTGAAGATTTTCTTATGCAATTTAGGAGCGGAAAGAAACAAATAGCTGATCTGCAGTGATTAACTCACTACTTCATAGTTAATTAGTGTTTTGGTACAGTTTCTTTTGTTATGAAGTAGCTTATATATAATTGAAGTTAAATACATATTTCGTAAGCTAATGTGGATAGGATCAATATAATTATATATGTTTCTCAATATTCTGCAAAACCTAACTTATTATAGTTGTATGATTTCGTAATACTTTTAGGTTCGGCCTTCCTAAGATTTCTTTCAAGCTCCGCCACTATGGAAGGTACCTCTCTTGACCACCTCCTCTCTGTCTCTCTCTCTCAATTAGTCACAGATGGGAATGCAATCTTGAAGTCAAAGGATGCCGTGCTTCCATGGTTTGCAATAATAGTGGGATGTTCTGATTTATATTACTGCAAGTCTAGAAATATGTATCCATGTTTGTGTCTTTTTTTTTTGCAGGCTTGCTTTTAGTTCAGCGATTGCCAGGGGATCCAATATCTGGCCTCCATTGCACGAAAAGGTAATAAGCTGAGAACTCATAATATTTGCGGTACCAGTCACTGAAAAACATCAAGTTTTCCGTATTTTCTGGCTCTTTTTGTTAGATCCAATGATGTATTCGGCTCCCCAATGTTAGTATCCTATGTACAGTCCTTGGTATTTTGAGAAAATCACAAAAAGAACGGTGCTCCAAGTTGAGCATATTATATAGTCATGCATTCAGTTTTACTTATCAGAATGACGTGCTTTATTATTTTAGTGATATGCACGATCCACCTATAGAAGTGTCTACCATATTGCTGCTATAAAGAGTATCGTATATAATATTCAACAAATTTATATGTACATTGTGTCTTTTTGACATCTCCGTCAATTTTATAATGGGGTCAAATTCGCCAGTAGTTTATGTTTACATCTTATTGTCATTTCAAACCATTAAAAAATTCTTTGAGATACCTAACACTGATGATCCTGCTGTTTAAACAAATATATTTTGCAGAAATTGTTTGAGAGCATCGTGTTGTGGTAGAACTTTGTGCTTCATCAGTCATACAAGGAGCATGGGAAAAGCTGGTGCAGGTAGTGTCATTATAAACATGATACTTCCCATGGAGTTCCTCTCCTCTTAACTTCTTAGAATCAAATTGGTTACCTATAACTACTTACCTATAACTCTGGTACCTACAAACTCCCGTCTGTTCTATTTTAGACCAACTCTATTTTTCTGCTAGTCAAATAGACCGTAATACTAGTACCATTGTGTAGCTAGATAGATCATTGTTGGTTCTGATGCTTATTTATTGACACACCAAGTGTTGTTACAGCCGATGATTACTAGTACTACAACGATAATACATCTTCAACCAAGAGTTAAATTGAAATGACCTGACAATAAAGGGTACAATGTTGGTAATACATCTTCTGTTGCTGATGTCTTCTTGCTTGCTTGCGAATGACCTGGGAATTATTTCTACTTGGTGCACAGCCTTTGCTTGTTGCAATTTGCCTCAAAAGCTTGTATTCAGAATCTATAATAAGATTTGGTACTGCCTTGGAATTCCTTATCTCCTTTCACTTGTGGTCATGCCTAGAACTGTATCCTTCTTAAGTTGGGTTTTCCCCAATTTCTAGGATTGGTCTGTTTGGTACTGCTTGTAATTCATATATACTATGCTGCTGCTATATGCTTTTGTTTCTGCTATTGTTACTTAGTGCTCTGCTCCAGGCTCTTTGTGAGTTCCTAGTAGTGGTCTTGGTTCATTGTTTAATTCCACAATTTGTGAGTTCCTAGTAGTGGTCTTGGTTAATTGTTTAATTCCAGAATTTGTGAGTTCCTAGTAGGGAACACATGAACTTGAAGCTGCTGCGGCGACGATGATGATATCGACATGGGGCTGCGGCGGCGACGATGACGACAACATCGACATCGACACGGGGCGGCGGCGACGATGGCGACGACATCGACATCGACACGGGGCTGCGGCGGTGACGACGACGACATCCTCACGGTGCTGCGGCGGCAGCGATGACGATGACATCAACACCATCAAACACGGGCTTGTGGAGGCGCCAACGCCGACGACCTATTGGCGTGGCGTATATTGTGTATATATATGTATTAATTATCTATATCAGATATGTATGATTGACTGTATGTATAAAATGTACGTATTATGAAATGCATGTATGTGAGTACAATGAAATTTATGTCTAAACTGGAATAGGTAGATTTTTATATATTTTTTTAAATCCTAATTCGTTACTAGTAGCGATCATCATTTACTAGTAGTGCTGGCAAAAAAACAAGCGCTATTGCTATCATTATTTACCAGTAGCGCTGGACAAAACAAGCGTTACTGCTAAAAAATAGCTGTAGCGTCGTAACAGTAGCGTGTGTCTACTGGTAGCAAAAAAACCAGCGCTACTGGTAAGCTTTTTTCTAGTAGTGACGTTCTCAAGCTAAATCCAACCAACCAAAAGCTTTCTCATCCAGTGATGGTGGGCTGGCCTAGCGCTTCCCGAAAGAAAATTAGGCTGAGAAAATTCACAACAATAATAAGAGTAAAAGAAATAACCAACACAACAAGTTAGCTGTCCCAGTTGGTTACCATGGGTGGAAGTAAAATCAAGAGGTTTGGATGGAGTTCAAACCTTGCCTTGCGTATATATTTTTTGAAGGGTTAAAAAAATAAAATAAAAATGGGCCAAGCCCATGAGAGAGGAATTTGGATTGGTTGTGTATGTCTACACTCGTACGTGTCACATACAGAGGTTGGTATACCTTATAGTCAAATGACCATATTGTCTTTATACGGTTTGTGAGGGGAGTCTACGGAAGCAAGCCTATAAATAAAAGTTCTGTTTCCACGCCGGGAAGCAGTATAGCACAATGCTTTGATCTAGAGAATTAGGCAAGACTAACCACCGTACTGAATCAAAGTAGCAGTGGTGTGATGGTGACATGGACGCTGTTGTTTGATTTCCGTTAGTAGCAGAGATGAATAAATGGCCAAGATAATTAGCATAATTCAAGAGGATGCCTTCTCCGCTGCTTGACACCGTGCCTTTGACGCTGGTGTGTGCACGGGCGCGTCGCCTCGTCGCCTTACGGTTCCGTTCAATGCGTGATGCATCGTGTTACTGCAACGACGTGTGCCGTGCGGCCGCTGAAACTAATCATACACACGCATGCGACCTGCTCGATCTAGATCGCCGGCTCAAGCCTACTGATGCACATGGATCTTATAGACAGAGATTGGGTACAGAGGAGAACGACCATGGAGGCCGATGTGGGAGGCGCAAGAAGGTAATGCGCCCCGGTGGTACTGCCGTCCAGATCAAGGGCGCGTACGGCCTCGGAGCGGAGGAGAAGAAGCCGGGGCTATGCAGATGGATGAGGGTAATCAACTCCCGCGGTGAAGGGCGCGTCGGCTCCCGCGGCGGCTCTCTCCCGCGGCGAAGGGAGGAACGGCAGGGGGGCGGCGGCTCTCTCCCGCGGTGAGGAGGAACGGCGGGGGGAGCGGTTCTCTCCCGCGGCGAAGGGAGGAACGACGAGGGGGAGCGGTTCCCTCCAGCGGCGACAGGAGGAACGACGCAGGGGAGAGGGGGGCGCGGTGGCTCTCTCCCGCGCGAGAGGTCGTGTGGCCGTGCTGTGACGCCAGTTGGGACGAGAGGTCGTGCGGCCGTGTTGTGGCGTCCGTTGGAGCGAAAGGTTGTGTTGGTAGCATTTTCTTAACGGCGGTGAGGGTTAGCGATCGATGGATTAGTGGGCTTAATGCGTGTCTTGCAGCGTTAAACATCGAAGGATTAAAAGTCACTAGTAGAATGCCGATGCATTGCTACGGATGAATGATGCTAAATAAATTAAGCATCAGCCACAGGATTGCCCACGGGGATAGGCTAACGAAGGTCCTAGTGATGGCAAACATAACCTGCCGCCGCCGGAGCTGACGGGCAACACGTAGTTGCACTGCCAGAACACCTCGGCCTGCAGCCAAGGCTTCACTGTACTAATCTATTCTCACGTACCATCTCCAAAAAAAAACTATTGTCAGGTTAAGAGAGTATACCGAAACTGAGTTATGAAGCAGAAATAAAGAAAAACAAATCAAACCTCTATTGGGAAATTGCATGTGTGGGCCTGAAACCACATCGTTGTTCCGGTCAGAGTACTGAACATGGAGAGCAATATGCACTCTGCCTGCTAAATGAGGCACACAAAATGAATATCCTAACAATGATGAGAACTTCAGAAAATCGTTAATGAAATGGAGTTAAGATTGTAAACTATGCGAGGCGTGGTAAAAATTCACAAACGGAGTGAGGTATACATACGATAGAGTATAATATGTGAATGGTAAAAAGATGCCTCCATTCAGCACATGGATTAGTAGTTATAACAGGGACATAATGTGATAGCTTATAATCTGAACTAAAAAATCTTTGCCGCCACCTAACTGTAAGCATGAGCATCCTAACAAAATAAGAAGAATTGTCCAACAACAATAACCAAATAAGGGATGTCATTAATCGGATGTAGGTTTACTGTGCTGCCAACAATAACAAACATATCAAGGTTTTTTCCAGAGGAAATATTCTGCAGTTGTCAAGGATAGGTAGAAGTTACAATAAAAGTTTAGTTTACCATACAACAAGAACACATATCTGGCAAAATTCACTAAAAGGCACATTTTCACCAGGCACATTTTCTTTATGTCCATCTACGTGAATATGAATGTAGTGTAAAAAGTAGAAAAATATCACCACCTGTCCAAACAAATATTGGTACCGATCAACTACAATTAAGATAAAAGTTGAGAATTGTCTTAGTCATCTTATACCTGGAGCTACAAAACCATCAATGCCTTAACAATATGTGTGTGCCTTTGTGGCGACGAAAACCTGCAATTCCTCATGGATACATTGATCATACATTCATGTTACTGTGGTAGAAGAAAACACTGTGAAGTGCAGCATATCCACAACAATTCAGACAAGGGTCGCCTCCAGGCCACTACATCGTTTGTGGCCTCGCAGTTGACAGTGCACGTGCATGCACATTCAGATATGACGACTGATATATGATCCATTAATTTCGATATCCACTAATCATATCAGCTCATCGGGAAGGATCCTCCATAAATATGAAAAATCAGGTTTCATTGCTTATCAGTGTATCCTCTTGAAAGAAGTGTTCATATCATTCGTCAGAACAACCTTCAATCAAATGGTGAACATTGTAATAAGGTAGAAGTAACCAACTGATTAATTATTGATAAGTTTGCAAAATGTGTTTTGAGTTTTCCAACCAAATTTTAATGAGAACCTTTTCTCTATTATGCCTAAAATGTATACCCAGCAGGAGAATGTAATTCATAATCTTCTCCTCTAGGAAATCACAACACTATCCAAGAGATGCAAAAATAAATACTATCAAAATAAATGAATAACTATTTAGTTGCATGTTGTACCTATTTCTTAACAACCAAGAGATGTACCAAGCTAAGAAATACACAGCAGAGGAATAAGTGTTCCTAGGGATTTAAATACCCTTACAATTTGACATCAAAGGACGTGAAGAACGTGATCTATCTACAAGTACATATGGACCTTAATAGTTTAGTTCAACGCTCAAGATTTTCTCAAATAATCACGTCAAAGAATGATGGTTAACACCAGTTCAAGAAAACAAGAGAAGTGCAGGTTTTCAATGATTGAAATGTTGTGATCAGTCAATAGTATTTTAGAAAACATCAGACCATTACCTTCAGAGTTCAGACTAACAAGCATCTGTAGATGCCCAACTTCTAGGCCTCTCCAACACAAGGAATTAACTAGCGGCAACGCCATGTCAGCACGAGCACAACTTGTGTGGCAAGTCAGTCATTTCGCAGGGAAGACCGATTGCAAAGATTGCAAAGTAGGAGCCGCAGATCAAATGGTGCTCAATGGTGGACTGGTGGTTCACCTCATTATTCAGTACTATATCAGCAGTACCCATTGCCTGCAGAAAGAGAATGGAAGGGATTTTTCTAAGCCCGTGGCAACTCAAGCTGTTGAGCCGCTGGACCTCCTTGCCAAGGATGTTGTGTCGAACCATGTTGCCTGTGGTGCGCCACACCAGCTGGAGGTCGCCCCACGGCTCGCTGGGCGCCATCCGCTTGTGCAGGTTGTGAAGGAAATATGCCCTAGAGGCAATAATAAAGTTATTATTTATTTCCTTATATCATGATAAATGTTTATTATTCATGCTAGAATTGTATTAACCGGAAACATAATACATGTGTGAATACATAGACAAACATATAGTCACTAGTATGCCTCTACTTGACTAGCTCATTAATAAAAGATGGTTATGTTTCCTAACCATAGACATGTGTTGTCATTTGATTAATGGGATCACATCATTAGGAGAATGATGTGATTGACATGACCCATTCCGTTAGCCTAGCACTTGATCGTTTAGTATATTGCTATTGCTTTCTTCATGACTTATACATGTTCCTGTAACTATGAGATTATGCAACTCCCGTTTACCGGAGGAACACTTTGGGTGCTACCAAACGTCACAACGTAACTGGGTGATTATAAAGGAGTACTACAGGTGTCTCCAAAGGTACATGTTGGGTTGGCGTATTTCGAGATTAGGTTTTGTCACTCCAATTGTCGGAGAGGTATCTCTAGGCCTTCTCGGTAATACACATCACATAAGCCTTGCAAGCATTGCAACTAATAAGTTAGTTGTGAGATGATGTATTACGGAACGAGTAAAGAAACTTGCGATAACGAGATTGAACTAGGTATTGGATACCGACGATCGAATCTCGGGTAAGTAACATACCGATGACAAAGGAACAACGATGTCGTTATGCGGTTTGACCGATAAAGATCTTCGAAGAATATGTAGGAACCAATATGAGCATCCAGGTTCCGCTATTGGTTATTGACCGAGAATAGTTCTAGATCATGTCTACATAGTTCTCGAACCCGTAGGGTCCGCACGCTTAACGTTACGATGACAGTTTATTATGAGTTTATAAGTTTTGATGTACCGAAGTTTGTTCGGAGTCCCGGATGTGATCACGGACATAACGAGGAGTCTCGAAATGGTCGAGACATAAAGATTGATATATTGGAAGCCTATATTTGGATATCGGAATGGTTCCGGATGAAATCGGGATTTTTCCGGAACACCGGGGTAACCCTCCCGGGGGATATTGGGCCTTAGTGGGCCATGAGGGAGAAGAGGAGGGCAGGCCGCGCGCCCCCTCCCCCCTAGTCCGAATAGGACAAGGAGAGGGGGGGCGGCGCCCCCCTTCCTCTTTCCCCTCCTCCCTTTCCTTCTCCAACAAGGCAAGAGGGGGGAGTCCTACTCCCGGTGGGAGTAGGACTCCTCGGCGCACCCTAGGAGGGCCGGCCGCACCTCCCCTCCCTCCTTTATATCTCGGGGCAGGGGCACCCCATGACACACAAGTTGATCTCTGGATCGTTCCTTAGCCGTGTCGGTGCCCCCTCCACCATATTCCACCTCGGTCATATCGTCATGGAGTTTAGGCGAAGCCTGCGCCGTAGAGCATCATCATCGTCACCACGCCGTCGTGTTAACGGAACTCATCCCGACACTTTGCTGGATCGGAGTCCGGGATCGTCATCGAGCTGAGCGTGTCTTTGAACTCGGAGGTGCCGTGCGTTCGGTACTTGGATCGGTCGGATCGTAAAGACGTCGACTACATCAACAGCGTTGTTATAACGCTTCGCTTCACGGTCTCACGAGTGCGTGGACATACACTCTCCCTCTCGTTGCTATGCCATCACCATGATCTTGCGTGTGCGGAGGAAATTTTTGAAATTACTACGTTCCCCAACAGTGGCATCGATTATGCGGTTTTATGCGTTGATGTCATATGCACGAGTAGAACACAAGTGAGTTGTGGGTGATATAAGTCATCTTGCTTACCAGCATGTCATACTTTGGTTCAGCGGTATTGTGAGATGAAGCGGCCGGACCGACATTACGCAGACGCTTACGCGAGACTGGTTTCACCGTTTGAGCACTTCGTTGCTTAAAGGTGACCGCGGTGTCTCGTCTCTCTCACTTTAGTTGAACCGAGTGTGGCTACGCCCGGTCCTTGCGAAGGTTAAAACAGCACCAACTTGACAAACTATCGTTGTGAAGGAAATATGCCCTAGAGGCAATAATAAATGTTATTATTTATTTCCTTATATCATGATAAATGTTTATTATTCATGCTAGAATTGTATTAACCGGAAACATAATACATGTGTGAATACATAAACCTCTGAGTGTCACTAGTATGCCTCTACTTGACTAGCTCGTTAATCAAAGATGGTTATGTTTCCTAACCATGAACAAGGAGTTGTTATTTGATTAAAGGGATCACATCATTGGTTGAATGATCTGATTGACATGACCCATTCCATTAGCATAGCACCTGATCGTATAGTTTGTTGCTAGTGCTTTTCTTCATGACTTATACATGTTCCTATGACTATGAGATTATGCAACTCCGTTTGCCGAGGAACACTTTGGGTGCTACCAAACGTCACAACGAATCGGGTGATTATAAAGGTACATTACAGGTGTCTCCGAAGGTACATGTTGGGTTGGCATATTTGAGATTAGGATTTGTCACTCCGATTGTCGGAGAGGTATCTCTGGGCCCTCTCGGTAATGCACATCACATAAGCCTTGCAAGCATTGCAACTAAATGTGTTAGTTGTGAGATGATGTATTACGGGCGAGAAAAGAGACTTGCCAAGATGTAGATTGAACTAGGTATTGGATACCGACGATCGAATCTCGGGCAAGTAACATACCGATGATAAAGGGAACAACGTATGTTGTTATGCGGTCGACCGATAAAGATCTTCGTAGAATATGTAGGAACCAATATGGGCATCCAGGTCCCGCTATTGGTTATTGACCGAGAGGTGTCTCGGTCATGTCTACATAGTTCTCGAACCCGTAGGGTCCGCACGCTTAACGTTTCGATGACAGCTTATTATGAGTTTTATGATGTTGATGTACGAAGGTTGTTGAGTCCGGATGAGATCACGGACATGACGAGGAGTCTCGAAATGGTCGAGACATAAAGATTGATATATTGGAAGCCTATGTTTGGACTCGGAATCACTCCGGGTGAAATTGGGAATTTTATTAGAGTGCAGGGGTTACCGGAACCCCGGGGAGTCAATGGGCCTTGATGGGCCTTAAGGGAAAGAGAAAAGGGCCCTATGCTGGCGCAGCCTTCCCCTTCCCTAGTCCTATTAGGATTAGGAGAAGGGGTGGCGCCTCTCTCCCTCTCCCTTGGTCAAACCCTAGTTGGACTAGGATTGGGGGAATCCTACTCCGGTGGGAGTAGGACTCCCAGCGCAGCCATAGGTGGCCGCCAGCCCTCCCTTCCTCCTTTATATCTGAGGCAGAGGGCACCCCATGACACACAAGTTGATCATTGAGATCGATTCCTTAGCCGTGTGCGGTGCCCCTTCCACCAAACTACACCTCGAATATACCGTTGCGGAGCTTAGGCGAAGCCCTGCGCCGTGGAACATCATCATCGTCACCACGCCGTCGTCTTGATGAAACTCTCCTCAACACTCGGCTGGATCGGAGTTCGAGGGACGTCATCGAGCTGAGCGTGTGCAGAACTCGGAGGTGCCGTCGTTCGGTACTTGGATCGGTTGGATCGGGAAGAAGTACGACTACTTCCTCTACGTTGCGTCAACGCTTCCGTTCTTTGGTCTCACGAGGCGTGAGACAACACTCTCATCTCGTTGCTATGCATCACCATGGTCTTGCGTGATCGTAGGAAAATTTTGAAATTACTCGTTCCCCAACGGTGGTATCGAGCCTGGTTTTATGCGTTGATGTCATATGCACGAGTAGAACACAAGTGAGTTGTGGGCGATACAAGTCATACTACCTACCAAAGATGTCATACTTTGGTTCAGCGGTATTGTGAGATGAAGCGGCCGGACCGACATTACGCCAGACGCTTACGCGAGACTGGTTTCACCGCTGTGAGCACTCGTTGCTTAAAGGTGATGGCGGGTGTCTGTCTCTCTCACTTTAGTTGAACCGAGTGTGGCTCGCCGGTCCTTGAGAAGGTTAAAACGGAGTCTATTTGACGAAGTATCGTTGTGGTTTTGATGCGTAGGTAAGAACGGTTCTTGCTCAGCCCGTAGCAGCCACGTAAAACTTGCAACAACAAAGTAGAGGACGTCTAACTTGTTTTTGCAGGGCATGTTGTGATGTGATATGGTCAAGGCGTGATGCTATATTTTATTGTATGAGATGATCATGTTTTGTAACGAGTTATCGGCAATGGCAGGACCATATGGTTGTCGCTTTATTGTATGAAATGCAACGCCATGTAATTGCTTTACTTTATCACTAAGTAGTAGCGATAGTCGTAGAAGCAATAGTTGGCGAAACGACAACGATGCTACGATGGAGATCAAGGTGTCGCGCCGGTGGCGATGGTGATCATGACGGTGCTTGAGATGGAATCACAAGCACAAGATGATGATGGCCATATCATATCACTTATATTGATTGCATGTGATGTTAATCCTTTATGCATCTTATTTTGCTTTGATTGACGGTAGCATTATAAGATGATCCCTTACTAAATTATCAAGGAGTGTTCTCCACGAGTATGCACCGTTATGAAAGTTCTTCGTCTTTGAGACACCACGTGATGATCGGGTGTGATAGGCTCTACGTTCAAATACAACGGGTGCAAAACAGTTGCACACGCGAATACTCAGGTTATACTTGACGAGCTATGCATATAAGATATGACCTCGGAACACGGAGACCGAAGGTCGGCGTGAATCATATAGTAGATATGATCAACATATTGATGTTCACCATTGAAACTACTCCATCACACGTGATGATCGGTCATGGTGTAGTTGAAATGGATCACGAATCACTTAGAGAATTGGAGGATATTTTTCTAAGTGGGAGTTCTTAAGTAATATGATTAATTGAACTTAAATTTATCATGAACTTAGTACCGATAGTATCTTGCTTGTCTATGATGTGTAGATAGATGGCTCGTCTTTGTTGTTCCGTTGAATTTTAATGCGTTCCTTGAGAAAGCAAAGTTGAAAGATGATGGCAGCAATTACACGGACTGGGTCCGTAACGAGGATTATCCTTATTGCTGCACGGAAGAATTACGTCCCGGAAGCACCGTTAGGTGCCAGGCCTGATGCAAGGGCTGCGCGAGAAGTTGTGAACGTCTGGCAAAGCAAAGCGATGACTACTCTATAGTTCAAGGTGCCATGCTTTACGGCTTAGAACCGGGACTTCAACGTCGTTTTGAACACCATGGAGCATATGAGATGTTCCAGAGTTGAAGTTAATATTCCAAGCGAATGCCCGGATTGAGAGATATGAAGTCTCCAATAAGTTCTATAGCTGTAAGATGGAGGAGAATGGTTCATCGGTGAGCATATACTCGTAATGTCCGGATATAACAATCACTTGATTCAACTGGGAGTTAATCTTCCGGATGATTGCGTCATTGATGAATTCTCCAATCACGCCACCAAGCTACAAGAGCTTCGTGATGAACTATAATATGCAAGGGATGACCAAAACTATGCCCGAGCTCTTGGCGATCTTTGAAAGCATGGAGGTAGAAATCAAAAGGAGCATCAAGTGTTGATGGTTAACAAAACCACTAGTTTCAAGAAAAGGGCAAAGGAAAGAAAAGGAAACTTCAAAAGAGCGGCAAGCAAGTTGCTGATCAAGAGAAGAAACCCAAGTCTGGTCCTAAGCACTGAAACTGAGTGCTTCTATTGCAAGCAGGCTGGTCATTTGAAGCGGAACTGCCCCAAGTATTTGGCGGATAAGAAGGATGGCAAGGTTAACAAAGGTATATATGATATACATGTTATTGATGTGTACCTTACTAATACTCGCAGAGCACTGGGTATTTGATCTTGGTTACATTGCTAATATTTGCAACTCGAAGCAGGGCTACGGATTGCGAAGATTGGCTAAGGACGAGGTGACGATCTTGCGTGGGAAATGGTTCCAAAGTCGATGTGATCGCAATCGGCACGCTACCTCTACATCTACCTTCGGATTAGTATTAGACCTAAATAATTGTTATTTAGTACCAGCGTTGAGCATGAACATTATATCTGGATCTTGTTTGATGCGAGGCGGTTATTCATTTAAATCGAGAATAATGGTTGTTCTATTTATATGAATAATATCTTTTATGGTCATGCACCATTGAAGAATGGTTTGTTTTTACTTAATCTTGATAGTAGTGATACACATATTCATAATGTTGAAACCAAAAGATGCAGAGTTGATAATGATGGTGCAACTTATTTGTGGCACTTGCCGTTTAGGTCATATCGGTGTAAAGCGCATGAAGAAACTCCATACTGATGGACTTTTGGAGTCACTTGATTATGAATCACTTGGCACTTGCGAACCGTGCCTTATGGGCAAGATGACTAAAACACCGTTCTCCGGAACTATGGAGAGAGCAACAGATTTATTGGAAATCATACATCTTGATGTATGTGGTCCAATGAATGTTGAGGCTCGTGGCGGATATCGTTATTTTCTCACCTTCACAGATGATTTGAGCAGATATGGGTATATCTACTTAATGAAACACAAGTCTGAAACATTTGAAAAGTTCAAAGAATTTCAGAGTGAAGTGGAAAATCATCGTAACAAGAAAATAAAGTTTCTACGATCTGATCGTGGAGGAGAATATTTGAGTTCTGAGTTTGGCCTACATTTGAAACAATGCGGAATAGTTTCGCAACTTACGCCACACGAACACCACAACGTAATGGTGTGTCCGAACGTCGAATCGTACTTTATTAGATATGGTGCGATCTATGATGTCTCTTACTGATTTACCGCTATCATTTTGGGGTTATGCTTTAGAGGCGGCTACATTCACTTTAAATAGGGCACCATCTAAATCCGTTGAGACGACGCCTTATGAACTGTGGTTTGGCAAGAAACCAAAGTTGTCGTTTTTGAAAGTTTGGGGCTGCGATGCTTATGTGAAAAAGCTTCAACCTGATAAGCTCGAACCCAAATCGGAGAAATGTGCCTTCATAGGATACCCAAAGGAGACAGTTGGGTACACCTTCTATCACAGATCCGAAGTCAAGATATTTGTTGCTAAGAATGGATCCTTTCTAGAGAAGGAGTTTCTCTCGAAAGAAGTGAGTGGGAGGAAAGTAGAACTTGATGAGATAATCGTATCTACTCCCTTATTGAGAAGTAGTACATCACGAAAACAGTTTACGTGACACCTACACCAAATAGGAGGAAGCTAATGATGATGATCATGAAACTTGAGATCAAGTTTCTCAGAACTTCGTAGATCAACCAGAACAAGATCCGCACCAGTGTGATACGGTAATCCTGTTTTGGAAGTCATGTTCTTGGAACATGATGAACCTACGAACTATGAAGAAGCGATGGTGAGCCCAGATTCCACAAAATGGCTTGAGGCCATGAAATCTGAGATGGGATCCATGTATGAGAACAAAGTGTGGACTTTGGTTGACTTGCCCGATGATCGGCAAGCAATTGAGAATAAATGGATCTTCAAGAAGAAGACTGACGATGGTAATATTCTCGTCTATAAAGCTCGACTTGTTGCAAAAGGTTTTCGACAAGTTCAAGGGATTGACTACGATGAGACCTTCTCACCCGTGGCGATGCTTAAGTCCGTCCGAATCATGTTAGCAATTGCGCATTTTATGATTATGAAATTTGGCAAATGGATGTTAAAACTGCATTCTGAATGGATTTACGGAAGAAGAGTTGTATATGATGCAACCAGAAGGTTTTGTCGATCCAAAGGAGCTAACAAAGTGTGCAAGCTCCAATGATCCATTTATGGACTGGTGCAAGCCTCTCGAGTTGGAATAAGCGTTTTGATAGTGTGATCAAAGCATTTGGTTTTATCTGAGACTTTTGGAGAAGCTTTGTATTTACAAGAAAGTGAGTGGGAGCTCTGTAGCATTCCGATATTATATGTGGATGACATATTATTGATCGGAAATGATATAGAATTTCTGGATAGCATAAAGGGATACTTGAATAAAAGTTTTTCGATGAAAGACCTCGGTGAAGCTGCTTACATATTGGGCATTAAGATCTATAGAGATAGATCAAGGCGCTTAATAGGACTTTCACAAAGCACATACCTTGATAAAGTTTTGAAAAAGTTCAAAATGGATCGAGGCAAAGAAAGGGTTCTTGCGGTATTACAAGGTGTGAAATTGAGTAAGACTCAATGCCCGACCACCGCAGAAGATAGAGAGAAAATGAAAGATGTTCCTATGCTTCAGCCATAGGCTCTATCATGTATGCAATGCTGTGTACCAGACCTGATGTGTGCCTTGCTGTAAGTTTAGCGGTGCAGGTACCAAAGTAATCCAGAGTGGATCATCGGACAGCGGTCAAGAACATCCTTAAGTACTTGAGAAGAACTAAGGATATGTTTCTCATTTATGGCGGTGACAAAGAGCTCGTAAATGGCAGTTACGTCGATGCAAGCTTTGACACCGATCCGGACGATTCTAAATCGCAAACCGGATCGTATTTACATTAAGCGGTGGAGCTGTCGGTTGGTGCAGTTCCAAACAAAGCGTCGTTATGGGATCTACATGTGAAGCTGAGTACATAGCTGCTTGAAGCAGCTAATGAAGGAGTCTGGATGAAGGAGTTCATATCCGATCTAGGTGTTGTACCTAGTGTATCGGGACCAATGAAAATCTTTTGTGACAATCTTGGTGCAATTGCCTTGGCAAAGGAATCCAGATTTCACAAGAGAACCAAGCACATCAAAAGACGCTTCAACTCCATCCGGATTTGGTCCAGTGGGAGACATAGAGATATGCAAGATACATACGGATCTGAATGTTGCGCACCCGTTGACTAAGCCTCTTCCACGAGCAAAACATGATCAGCACCAAGACTCCATGGGTGTTAGAATCATTCTTGTGTAATCTAGATTATTGACTCTAGTGCAAGTGGGAGATCAAGGAAATATGCCCTAGAGGCAATAATAAATGTTATTATTTATTTCCTTATATCATGATAAATGTTTATTATTCATGCTAGAATTGTATTAACCGAAACATAATACATGTGTGAATACATAAACCTACAGAGTGTCACTAGTATGCCTCTACTTGACTAGCTCGTTAATCAAAGATGGTTATGTTTCCTAACCATGAACAAGGAGTTGTTATTTGATTAAAGGGATCACATCATTGGTTGAATGATCTGATTGACATGACCCATTCCATTAGCATAGCACCGATCGTATAGTTTGTTGCTAGTGCTTTTCTTCATGACTTATACATGTTCCTATGACTATGAGATTATGCAACTCCGTTTGCCCGAGGAACACTTTGGGTGCTACCAAACGTCACAACGTAATCGGGTGATTATAAAGGTACATTACGGTGTCTCCAAAGGTACATGTTGGGTTGGCATATTTCGAGATTAGGATTTGTCACTCCGATTGTCGGAGAGGTATCTCTGGCCCTCTCGGTAATGCACATCACATAAGCCTTGCAAGCATTGCAACTAAATGTGTTAGTTGTGAGATGATGTATTACGGAGCGAGAAAAGAGACTTGCCAAGATGCTAGATTGAACTAGGTATTGGATACCGACGATCGAATCTCGGGCAAGTAACATACCGATGACAAAGGGAACAACGATGTTGTTATGCGGTCCGACCGATAAAGATCTTCGTAGAATATGTAGGAACCAATATGGGCATCCAGGTCCGCTATTGGTTATTGACCGAGAGGTGTCTCGGTCATGTCTACATAGTTCTCGAACCCGTAGGGTCCGCACGCTTAACGTTTCGATGATGCTTATTATGAGTTTTATGATGTTGATGTACGAAGGTTGTTCGAGTCCGGATGAGATCACGGACATGACGAGGAGTCTCGAAATGGTCGAGACATAAAGATTGATATATTGAAGCCTATGTTTGGACTCGGAATCACTCCGGTGAAATTGGGAATTTTATCGAGTACCGGGGTTACTGGAACCCCCGGGAGTCAATGGGCCTTGATGGGCCTTAAGGGAAAGAGAAAGGGGGCCCTATGCTGGCGCAGCCTTCCCCTTCCCTAGTCCTATTAGGATTAGGAGAAGGGGGTGGCGCCCCCTCTCTCCCTCTCCCCTTGGTCAAACCCTAGTTGGACTAGGATTGGGGGAATCCTACTCCCGGTGGGAGTAGGACTCCCAGGCGCAGCCATAGGTGGCCGGCCAGCCCTCCCTTCCCTCCTTTATATCTGAGGCGGAGGGCACCCCATGACACACAAGTTGATCATTGAGATCGATTCCTTAGCCGTGTGCGGTGCCCCCTTCCACCAAACTACACCTCGAATATACCGTTGCGGAGCTTAGGCGAAGCCCTGCGCCGGTGGAACATCATCATCGTCACCACGCCGTCGTGCTGACGAAACTCTCCCTCAACACTCGGCTGGATCGGAGTTCGAGGGGCGTCATCGAGCTGAGCGTGTGCAGAACTCGGAGGTGCCGTGACGTTCGGTACTTGGATCGGTTGGATCGGGAAGAAATACGACTACTTCCTCTACGTTGCGCCAACGCTTCCGTTGTTTGGTCTCACGAGGGCGTAGACAACACTCTCATCTCGTTGCTATGCATCACCATGGTCTTGCGTGATCGTAGGAAAATTTTGAAATTACTACGTTCCCCAACACGTTGTGGTTTTGATGCGTAGGTAAGAACGGTTCTTGCTCAGCCGTAGCAGCCACGTAAAACTTGCAACAACAAAGTAGAGGACGTCTAACTTGTTTTTGCAGGGCATGTTGTGATGTGATATGGTCAAGACGTGATGCTATATTTTATTGTATGAGATGATCATGTTTTGTAACCGAAGTTATCGGCAACTGGCAGGAGCCATATGGTTGTCGCTTTATTGTATGAAATGCAAACGCCATGTAATTGCTTTACTTTATCACTAAGCGGTAGCTATAGTCGTAGAAGCAATAGTTGGCGAGACGACAACGATGCTACGATGGAGATCAAGGTGTCGCGCCGGTGACGATGGTGATCACGACGGTGCTTCGGAGATGGAGATCACAAGCACAAGATGATGATGGCCATATCATATCACTTATATTGATCAACATAGTGATGTTCACCATTGAAACTACTCCATCTCACGTGATGATCGGACATGGTTTAGTTGATTTGGATCACGTAATCACTTAGATAACTAGAGAGATGTCTATCTAAGTGGGAGTTATTTAGTAATATGATTAATTGAACTTAAATTTATCATGAACTTAGTACATGATAGTATTTTGCTTGTCTATGTTTCTTGTAGATAGTTGGCTCGTCTTTGTTGTTCCGTTGAATTTTAATGCGTTCCTTGAGAAAGCAAAGTTGAAAGATGATGGTAGCAATTACACGGATCGGGTCCGTAACTTTGAGGATTATCCTCATTGCTGCCGGTAAGAATTACGTCCTAGAAGCACCGCTGGGTGCCGAACTGCTTGCCGATGCAATGGCGACGTTAAGAACGTCTGGCGAGCAAAGCTGATGACTACTCGATAGTTCATGTGCCATGCTTTACGGCTTAGAACCGGGCCTTCAACGATGTTTTGAGCGTCATGGAGCATATGAGATGTTCCAGGAGTTGAAGTTAATATTTCAAGCAAATGCCCAGATTGAGAGATATGAAGTCTCCAATAAGTTCTATAGCTGCAAGATGGAGGAAAATAGTTACGTCGGTGAACACATACTCAAAATGTCAGGTATAATAATCACTTGATTCAACTAGGAGTTAATCTTCACGATGATAGTATCATTGACAGAATTCTTCAATCACGCCACCAAGCTACAAGAGCTTCGTGATGAACTATAATATGCAAGGGATGGACAAGTCTATTCCCGAGCTCTTACGCAATGCTAAAAGCAGCGGAGGTAGAAATAAAAAGGAGCATCAAGTGTTGATGGTTAACAAGACCACCACTTTCAAGAAAAGGGCAAAGGAAGAAGAAGGGAACTTCAAGAAGAACGACAAACAAGTTGCTGCTCAAGAGAAGAAACCCAAGTCTGGACCTAAGCACTGGCTGAGTGCTTCTCTTGCAAGCGAATTTGACCTTTGAAGCGGAACTGCCCCAAGTATTTGGCGGATAAGAAGGATGGCAAGGTGAACAAAGGTATATGTGATATACATGTTATTGATGTGTACCTTACTAATACTCATGATAGTACACAGGTATTTGATCTTGGTTACATTGCTAATATTTGCAACTCGAAGCAGGAACTACGGATTAGCGAAGATTGGCTAAGGGCGAGGTGACGATCTGCGTGGGAAATGGTTCCAAAGTCGATGTGATCGCGGTCGCCACGCTACCTCTACATCTACCATCGGGATTAGTTTTAGACCTAAATAATTGTTATTTGGTGCCAGCGTTAAGCATGAACATTATATCTGGATCTTGTTTGATGCGAGGCGGTTATTCATTTAAGTCGAGAATAATGGTTGTTCTATTTATATGAATAATATCTTTTATGGTCATGCACCCTTGAAGAGTGGTCTATTTTATTGAATCTCGATAGTAGTAATACACATATTCATAGTGTTGAAACCAAAAGATCTGAGTTGATAATGATAATGCAACTTATTTGTGGCACTTGCCGTTTGGGTCATATCGGTGTAAAACACATGAAGAAACTCCATCTTGATGGACTTTTGGAATCACTTGATTATGAATCACTTGGTACTTATGAACCGTGCCTCATGGGCAAGATGACTAAAACGCCGTTCTCGGAACTATGGAGCGAGCAAAGGATTTGTTGGAAATCATACATCTTGATGTTTGTGGTCAATGAATGTTGAGGCACTTGTGGCGGGTATCGTTATTTTCTCACCTTCACAGATGATTTGAGCAGATATGGGTATATCTACTTGATGAAACATAAGTCTGAAACATTTGAAAAGTTCAAGAATTTCAGAGTGAAGTGGAAAATCATCGTAACAAGAAAATAAAATTTCTACGATCTGATCGTGGAGGAGAATATTTGAGTTCTGAGTTTGGTTTGCATTTGAAACAATGCGGAATAGTTTAGCAGCTCCATACCACCCGAACACCACAGCGAAATGGTGTGTCGAGCGTCGTGTCGTACTTTACTAGATATGGTGCGATCTATGATGTCTCTTACTGATTTACCGCTATCGTTTTGGGGTTATGCTTTAGAGGCGGCCGCATTCACATTAAATAGGGCACCATCAAAATCCGTTGAAGCGACACCTTATGAACTATGGTTTAGCAAGAAACCAAAGTTGTCGTATCTTAAAGTTTGGGGCTGCGATGCTTATGTGAAGAAACTTCAACCAGATAAGCTCGAACCTAAATCGAAGAAATGTGTCTTCATAGGATACCCAAAAGAGACTATTGGGTACACCTTCTATCACAGATCCGAGGGCAAGATTTTCGTTGCTAAATTCGGATCCTTTCTAGAAAAGAGTTTCTCTCGAAAGAAGTGAGTGGGAGGAAAGTAGAACTTGATGAGATAAGCAGTATCTGCTCCTTATTGGAAAATAGTTCATCACAAGAACCGGTTCTGTGACAACTACACCAATAAGTGAGGAAGCTAATGATATTGATCATGAAACTTGAGATCAAGTTTCTCTTGAACTCGTGGGTCAACTAGAGTAAGATCCGCACCGCAGTGAATGCGGTAATCCTATTCGGAAGTCATGTTACTTGACCATGGCGAACCTACAAACTATGAAGAAGCGATGGTGAGCCCAGATTCATAAAATGGCTGGAAGCCATGAAATCTGAGATGGGTTCCATGTATGAGAACAAAGTATGGACTTTGGTTGACTTGCCCGATGATCGGCAAGCCATTGAGAATAAATGGATCTTTAAGAAGAAGGCGGCGCTGATGGTAATGTACACATCTATAAAGCTCGACTTGTTGCGAAAGGTTTTCGACAAGTTCAAGGGTTGACTACGATGAGACTTTCTCACCCGTAGCGATGCTTAAGTCTGTCCGAATCATGTTAGCAATTGCTGCATTTTATGATTATGAAATTTGGCAAATGGATGTAAAACTGCATTCTTGAATGGATTTCTAGAAGAAGAGTTGTATATGATGCAACGGAAGGTTTTGTTGATCCAAAGGTGCTAACAAAGTGTGTAAGCTCCAATGATCAATTTATGGTGCAGTGCAAGCCTCTCGGAGTTGGAATAAGCGCTTTGATAGTGTGATCAAAGCATATGGTTTTATCTGAGACTTTTGGAGAAGCTTTGTATTTACAAGAAAGTGAGTGGGAGCTCTGTAGCATTTACGATATTATATGTGGACGACATATTATTGATTGGAAATGATATAGAATTTCTGGATAGCATAAAAGATACTTGAATAAAAGTTTTTCAATGAAAGACCTCGGTGAAGCTGCTTACATATTGGGCATCAAGATCTATAGAGATAGATCAAGGCGGCTTAATTGGACTTTCACAAAGCACATACCTTGATAAAGTTTTGAAAAAGTTCAAAATGGATCGAGGCAAAGAAAGGTTTTTACATGTATTACAAGGTGTGAAATTGAGTCGGACTCAATGCCCGACCATAGCGAGAAGATAGAGAAAATGAAAGATGTTCCTATGCTTCAGCCATAGGCTCTATCATGTATGCAATGCTGTGTACCAGACACGACGTATGCTTAGAAATAAGCTTGGCGGGAAGGTACCAAAGTAATCGAGTGGATCCTTTGGACAGCGGTCAAGAACATCTGAAATACGAAAAGGACTAAGGATATGTTTCTCGTATATGGAGGTGACAAAGAGCTAGTCGTAAATGGTTACGTCGATGCAAGCTTTGACACTGATCCGGACGATTCTAAATCGCAAACCCGGATCGTGTTTTTATTAAGCGGTGGAGTTGTCGGTTGGTGCAGTTCTAAACAAAGCGTCGTGGCGGGATCTACATGTGAAGCGGAGTACATAGCTACTTGGAAATAGCAAATGAAGAGTGCGGATGAAAGAGTTCATTTCCGATCTAGGTGTCATACCTAGTGCATCGGGACCAATGAAGATCTTACGTGACAATCTTGGTGCAATTGCCTTGGCAAAGGAATCCAGATTTCACAAGAGGACCAAGCATATCAAGAGGCGCTTCAATTCCATTCGGGACCAAGTCCAAGTGGGAGACATAGAGATTTTCAAGATACATACGGATCTGAATATTGCAGACCCATTGACTAAGCCTCTTCCACGAGCAAAACATGATCAGCACCAAGACTCCATGGGTGTTAGAATCATTCTTGTGTAATCTAGATTATTGACTCTAGTGCAAGTGGGAGGCTGAAGGAAATATGCCCTAGAGGCAATAATAAAGTTATTATTTATTTCCTTATATCATGATAAATGTTTATTATTCATGCTAGAATTGTATTAGCAGGAAACATAATACATGTGTGAATACATAGACAAACATATAGTCACTAGTATGCCTCTACTTGACTAGCTCATTAATCAAAGATGGTTATGTTTCCTAACCATAGACATGTGTTGTCATTTGATTAATGGGATCACATCATTAGGAGAATGATGTGATTGACATGACCCATTCCGTTAGCCTAGCACTTGATCGTTTAGTATATTGCTATTGCTTTCTTCATGACTTATACATGTTCACGTAACTATGAGATTATGCAACTCCGTTTACGGAGGAACACTTTGGGTGCTACCAAGCGTCCTGGCGTGGCGGGTGATTATAAAGGAGTACTAAAGGTGTCTCCAAAGGTACATGTTGGGTTGGCGTATTTGAGATTAGGTTTTGTCCTCCAATTGTCGGAGAGGTATCTCTAGGCCTTCTCGGTAATACACATCACATAAGCCTTGCAAGCATTGCAACTAATAAGTTAGTTGTGAGATGATGTATTACGGAGCGAGTAAAGAGACTTGCCGATAGCGAGATTGAACTAGGTATTGGATACCGACGATCGAATCTCGGGTAAGTAACATACCGATGACAAAGGGAACAACGTTATGTCGTTATGCGGTTTGACCGATAAAGATCTTGAAGAATATGTAGGAACCAATATGAGCATCCAGGTTCGCTATTGGTTATTGACCGAGAATAGTTCTAGATCATGTCTACATAGTTCTCGAACCCGTAGGGTCCTTACGCAACAACGTTCGATGGCGGTTTATTATGAGTTTATAAGTTTTGATGTGCGAAGTTTGTTGAGTCCGGATGTGATCACGGACATAGCGAGGAGTCTCGAAATGGTCGAGACATAAAGATTGATATATTGGAAGCCTATATTTGGATATCGGAATGGTTAGGATGAAATCGGGATTTTTAGGAACAGTAACCCCGGGGATATTGGGCCTTAGTGGGCCATGAGGGAGAAAGAGGAGGGCAGGCAGCGCCCTACCCCCTAGTCCGAATAGGATAAGGAGAGGCGGCGCCCCTTCCTCTTTCCTCCTCCCTTTCCTTCTCCAACAAGGCAGAGGGAGTCCTACTCGGTGGGAGTAGGACTCCTCGGCGCCCTCCCTAGGAGGGCGGCCGCACCTCCCCTCCCTCCTTTATATCACGGGGCGGGGGCACCCCATGACACACAAGTTGATCTCGGATCGTTCCTTAGCCGTGTCGGTGCCCCCTCCACCATATTCCACCTCGGTCATATCGTCGCGGAGTTTAAGCGAAGCCTGCTGATGATGAGCATCATCATCGTCACCACGCCCGTCGTCTTGTGGAACTCATCCCGACACTTTCTTTGGATCGGTCGGGGATCGTCATCGAGCTGAGCGTGTGCTGAACTTCGGAGGTGCCGTGCGTTGGTACTTGGATCGGTCGGATCGTGAAGCCGTCGACTACATCAACAGCGTTGTTATAGCGCTTCCACTTACGGTCTCACAGTGCGTGGACATACACTCTCCCCTCTCGTTGCTATGCCATCACCATGATCTTGCGTGTGCGTAGGAATTTTTTGAAATTACTCGTTCCCCAACAGTGGCACTTTCGAGCGCCCTTGGTGACCACCGGCGCCTCGCGTCCAAGATTACGGCGTCAACCACGAACTCATCGTCCCACCGTCGCGGTACCGCGCTGATCCCAGCCTCCGTCACGCGCTCTTGTACCGTCGTTCGCCAGGCCGCCGCCCTGTTGGGTAGCGTGGTAATTTCAAAAAAATTCCTACGAACACGCGCAGAACCATGGTGATAGCATAACAACTGAAGAAGAAATCGTCCGCGTGCCTCGTAGACCGAAGCGGAGCGTTATAACAGCGGCGGTTGATGTATGCGTCTTCACGATGCGACCGATCAAGCTGCCGAGCGTCGGCACCTCGAGTTCTGCACGTTAACTTCGATGGCGATCCCGGACTCAAAGTCGAGATGGTTGGCTGTCGGCGCGTGAGCGATGTACGTGATACTCAACGCTTAGCTAAGCTAACTCATGACGATATGTTTCTCGGCAGGGCTTCGCCTAAGCTCTGACGATATGACGAAGTGGAATATGGTGGAGGGGCACACGCTGCAGCTGGCGAAACGTCAAGTAGATCAACTTGTGTGTCATGGGGTGCCCCTTGCGCCTAAAGAGCAAAGGGTGCGGCCGCCCTAAAGGGCGGCGCTGGAGGAGTCTACTCCCAGGGAATGGACTCCCCTCTCCCTAGTTGGGTAGGATTGGGGAGGGGGAAGAGGAAGAGGCGCCCCCCTCCTTGTCCTATTCAGGACTAGAAGAGGGGCGGCCTTGCTAAACGACTTCCCTTCCTCTTCTCCTTGTGGCCCATTAAGGCCCATATACCAGGGGTTCGATAACTTCTGTTTTCATTGGAACCCTTCGAAGTCAAACATAGGCTTCCAATATATCAATCTTTATGTCTCGACCATTTGAACTCGTCATCATCATGATCATATCAGGACTCGAACAACCTTGAGTACATCAATGCTTATAAACTCATAATGAAGCATCGCCAAGCGTTAGCGTGCGGACCCTCGAGTTCGAGAACTATGTAGACATGACCTAGAACCATTCTCGGTCAATAACCAATAAGCGGAACCTGATGCTCATATTGGTTCCTACATATTCTCGAAGATCTTTATCGGTCAAACCGCATGACATCGTTGTTCTGTCATCGGTATGTACTTACGAGATTCGATCAGTCGGTATCCAATACCTAGTTCAATCTCGTTACATGAAGTCTCTTTACTGATTCAGTAATACATCATCTCACAACTAACTCATTAGTTGTAATGCTTCCAAGAAAGTGATGTGTATTACCGAAAAGGCCAGAGATACCTCTCCAGGCAATCGGGTGACAAACCTAATCTCGAAATCGCCAACCCAACAAGTACCTTTGGAGACACAGTAGTACTCCTTTATAATCACGGATTCGTTGGGCGTTTGGTAGTACCAAAAGTGTTCCTCGGTTTCAATGCATTTCTCATAATTACAGCGAGGAACATGTATAGGTCATGAAAAAAGCATTAGCAATATACTAAGCGATCAAGTGCTAATCCTTCATTTCTGCTTAGAAGCGAGCTATTAACCACTTCACATGTAGATCCCGCCCACGGCGCTTTGTTTAGAACTGCGCAGCCCGATAGCTCCACCGTTTAATAAAAACATATCCGGTTTGCGATTTAGAATAAATCAGGATCAGGTGTCAAAACTTACATCGGCGTAACCATTTCGACTAGCTCTTTGTCACCTCCATATCTGAAAACATATCCTTAGTCCTTTTCGGTATTTCGGGATGTTCTTGACCCGTCGATCCGTTGATCCACTACTGGATTACTTTGGTACCTTCCTGCCAAGCTTACAACTAAGCATCGTCGAGTGACACAACATTGCAGTTCATTGAGTGCGACTCAATCTTACACCTTATGTCAGCACTCCATTTTGAACTTCTTCAAAACTTTATCAAGGTATGTGCTTTGTGAAAGTCAATTAAAGCGTCTTGATCTATCTCTATGATCTTGATGCCCAATATATGGCGACTGAGGTCTGAAAACTCAAGTATCCTTTATGCTATCAAATTCTATATCATTTCAATCAATATATATGTCCACATATAATAATAGCGGTCCCTCACTTTCTTGCTTCTCCAAAGGGGCCCATATCTTTGATAACTATCAAAGCGTTTTTCCAACTCTGAGAGGCTTGCACCGGACCATAAATTGATCATTTGGAGCTGTTAGTACCCTTTGGATCGACAAAACTTACGGGTTGCATCATATACAACTCTTCTTCTAGAAATCCATTCAGAATGCAGTTTTACATCCATTTGCCAAATTTCATAATCATAAAATGAATTGCTAACATGATTCAGACGGAGACTTAAGCATATTTCTGGTGAAAAAGTCTCATCGTAGTCAACCCTTGAACTTATCGAAAACTTTCGCAACAAGTGGTAAAACGATTATATTACCATCAGTCGATCTTCTTCTTAAAAGATCCATTTATTCTCAATGGCTTGCCGATCATCGAAGCCGAATCAAATCAAGAATCCATAATTTGTTCTCATACATGGATCCCATCTCAGTTTCATCACGTTCGACCTTTAACATGGGTCTCCGTGTTCGAGGCCATATCTGTTATATGCAAGGCTTTCGTCAAGTTTAACTGAGTATTCATGCGTGCAACTGTTTTTTTGCACCGTTGTAGATGGACGTAGAACTTATCACACCGATCATCACGTGGTGTGCGGTACTACGAACTTTGTAGCGGTGCATACTCGAGGAGAACACTTCTTGATAATTTTAGTGAGAGATCATCTTATAATGCTACCGTCAATCAAAGCAAGATAAGATGCATAAAGGATAAACATCACATGCAATCAATATAAGTGA
The DNA here is from genome assembly GCA_021605205.1 of Aegilops longissima. Lineage (NCBI taxonomy): Eukaryota > Viridiplantae > Streptophyta > Magnoliopsida > Poales > Poaceae > Aegilops > Aegilops longissima. The sequence continues at coordinate 87,200,973 of CM038680.1, forward strand.
TATGATATGGTCATCATCATCTTGTGCTTGTGATCTCCATCGCCAAGCACCGTCATGATCACCATCGTCACCGGTAGCGACACCTTGATCTCCATCGTAGCATCGTTGTCGTCTAGCCAACTATTGCTTCTCGACTATCGCTACTACTTAGTGATAAAGTAAAGCAATTACATGGCGTTGCATTTCATACAATAAGCGACAACCATATGGCTCCTGCGATTGCCGATAACTTCGGTTACAAAACATGATCATCTCATACAATAAAATATAGCATCACGTCTTGACCACATCACATCACAACATGCCTGCAAAAACAAGTTAGGCGTCCTCTACTTTGTTGTTGCAAGTTTTACGTGGCTGCTACGGGCTGAGCAAGAACCGTTCTTACCTACGCATCAAAACCACAACAATAGTTTGTCAAGTTGGTGCTGTTTTAACCTTCGCAAGGACCGGGCGTATACACTCAGTTCAACTAAAGTGAGAGAGAGACACACCGCGGTCACCTTTAAGCAGCGGGTGCTCGGGCGGTGAAACCAGTCTCGCGTAAGCGTCTGGCGTAATGTCGGTCGGGCCGCTTCATCTCACAATACCGCTGAACCAAAGTATGACATGCTTTGTAAGCGGTATGACTTATATCGCCCACAACTCACTTGTGTTCTACTCGTGCATATGACATCAACGCATAAAACCAGGCTCGGATGCCATTTGTTGGGTAGCGTAGTAATTTCAAAAATTTCCTCACGAACACGCAAGACCATGGTGATGGCATAGCAGCGAGAGGGAGAGTGTCCGTCCACGTACCCTCGTGAGACCGAAAGCGGGCGTTATAACAACGCGGTTGATGTAGTCGTGCGTCTTCATGATCCGATCGATCCAAGCACCGAGCGTCACGGCACCTCCGAGTTCGCACACGTTCAGCTCGATGGCGATCCCGGACTCGATCCAGCAAAGTGTCGGGATGAGTTCTGTCAAGACGACGGCGTGGTGATGATGTTGATGCTCCACCGACGCAGGGCTTCGCCTAAGCTCCGCGACGATATGACTTCTCCGGCGCAGGCTTCGCCTAAGCTCTCGACGATATGACCAAGTGGAATATGGTGGAGGGGGCACCGCACACGGCTAAGGAACGATCCGTAGATCAACTTGTGTGTCATGGGGTGCCCCCCTCAGATATAAAGGAGCAAAGGGGTGCGGCCGGCCCTAGGGAGGCGCGCTGGAGGAGTCCTACTCCCACGGAGTAGGACTCCCCTTCTCCTAGTTGGAGTAGGATTGGGGAGGGGAAGAGGAAGGCGCCCCCTCTCCTTGTCCTATTCGGACTAGAGGGGAGGGGGCGCGCCCTGCCCCGGCCGGCCCTTCCTCTTCTCCTTGTGGCCCATTAAGGCCCATATACCCCGGGGTTCCGTAACCCCGGTGTTCCGATAACTTCTGTTTTCATTGGAACCCTTCGAAGTCAAACATAGGCTTCCAATATATCAATCTTTATGTCTCGACCATTTGAGACTCCTCGTCATGTCCGTGATCATATCCGGGACTCGAACAACCTTGGTACATCAATACTTATAAACTCATAATGAGCATGTCATCGAAGCGTTAAGCGTGCGGACCCTACGGGTTCGAGAACTATGTAGACATGACCTAGAACCATTCTCGGTCAATAACCAATAGCGGAACCTGGATGCTCATATTGGTTCCTACATATTCTCTGAAGATCTTTATCGGTCAAACCGCATAACGACATACGTTGTTCCCTTTGTCATCGGTATGTTACTTACCCGAGATTCGATCATCGGTATCCAATACCTAGTTCAATCTCGTTACTGGTAAGTCTCTTTTACTCGTTCCGTAATACATCATCTCACAACTAACTCATTAGTTGTAATGCTTGCAAGGCTTAAGTGATGTGTATTACCGAGAAGGCCCAGAGATACCTCTCCAGACAATCGGAGTGACAAAACCTAATCTCGAAATCGCCAACCCAACAAGTACCTTTGGAGACACCTGTAGTACTCCTTTATAATCACCCGATTACGTTGTGACGTTTGGTAGTACCAAAGTGTTCCTCCGTAAACAGGAGTTGCATAATCTCATAGTTACGAGGAACATGTATAGGTCATGAAGAAAGCATTAGCAATATACTAAGCGATCAAGTGCTAAGCTAACGGAATGGGTCATGTCAATCACATCATTCTCCTAATGAGGTGATCCCATTAATCAAATGACAACACATGTCTATGGTTAGGAAACACAACCATCTTTGATTAATGAGCTAGTCCGATGAGGCATACCGGTGACTATCTGTTTGTCTATGTATTCACACATGTATTATGTTTCCGGTTAATACAATTCTAGCATGAATAATAAACATTTATCATGGTATAAGGAAATAAATAATAACTTTATTATTGCCTCTAGGGCATATTTCCTTCACGCCCATCGCCTACACGCAAAGCTTCCCGGACTTGGCCGTGAAGTAGATGCCCTCGCCGGAGCACCGGGTCACGTACCCCGCCGCACCGCCGACCAGGGCCACGCGACACATGCGCGGGTGCTCCGGGATCTGGTGCGCCTCCACCTTGATCACGCGGCACCCTCCAATCTTGGGGCCTGCCCGCGCCTGGATGCTGGACTGGAGCTTCTTGATCTCCGGTTTGGCGACGATAGTGTCGGTCCCAACGCACAACTGCACGTTGGTCTCCATAGGGGAGGAAGGTCTCGGCTAGCGGAAGGATGGCGTCAGCGGCATGCGCGCGAGCTGGATACCCCCGCTCGGGAGTTAGAAAATGGGTGGGACATTTGTTTTCTCTAGGGGAAGCTCTATCCTTGATTTGGTAGAGAACAAATAGGAAAGGAAGGCGATAAAAAGTGTAACACCCCGGATGTAACTTTCCATATTTGTAACTCCAACTCTTGCCATTTTCGGCATTGTGATATGATATTCCCTCCGTGGTTAGGTTTTTGTCTTTCGTTTTTGCATTTTGTCCATGTCATGCATCTCATATCATGTCATCATGTGCATCTCATTTGCATACGTGTTCGTCTCATGATTTCGAGCATTTTCCCCGTTGTCCGTTTTGCAATCCGGCACTCCTATGTCCCCCGGCGTCCCCTTTTACATTTTTACGTGGCGGGTACTAAACTTTCTCGGAATGGACCGAGGTTTGTCAAGTGGCCTTGGTATACCACGGTAGACCACTGTCAAGTTGGGTCATTTGGAGCTCGTTTGGTACTCAACGGTTAACCGCACTCTAAAAAGCCTCTTTTAAGTTGCAGCCCAACACCCCTTCAAAACAGCCCAATAACCCATCTAAGTCACTTCCATGTCCATTGCCGTTCGATCACGATCGTGTGGGCGAAAACCGCACCTCATTTGGAGCTTCCTAGCTCCTTCTACCTATAAATATAGCCTCCCTCGAAAATTTCCGGATCCGAAACCCTAGCCCGCTCACTCCTCTTGGCCGGACACGTCCAGTCCGCGCGAACAACTCCGCCGCCGCCCGGACCAACAGCGGTGCGCCACATGGCCGCCGCCGCGCCGCCGCCCGCCCGCTCGGCCCGCTCCACAGCCCCCCCTTCCAGCCGCCGCCCCACGCCCGTAGCGCGCGCGCTCCTCCGCCGCCTCGGCCGCCCGCGGACCTCGCCGCCGTCGCCTCGCCCGCCCGGCCCGCCGACCAGCGCCGTCGCCCGCCGCCGTCGCCCTCCAAATCCCGCCCGCGCCTCGGCCCCATGGCAAACCCAGCCGGCCGGCGTCGCCCCGCCAAGCCGCCCGGTGGCCAGGCCTCGTCCCGGCCTCCCTCCCTCCAGCTCCGGCGAGCACGCCGCCCGCCTCGGTTCACAAGCGATCGGATCCGATCGGATCTGAGACGGTTGACTTCTTCTCCCCCCCGAATTTTTTCGTCTAAGTCATTCATCTGTGATATATTTTGTTGCATTTTCATCATGCCATAACTTTGCACCCGTGGCTCCGTTTTGGGCCTGTAGCATACCGAAATGTTCGTCTCGATGAGTACATCATTTCATCTCATTGTATCATTTTCATTTGAGCTCATCTTGATGCCCGAAATTCTGTTGGAAGAGGGTTATGTGATGTTAGTTTCAGATTATTATCAGAACATGCACTTTTGTCATTTTTGCCATGATTGATGTGTGCACCCTATGATCTTGAGTCCTACATGTGTTTTGTAATATGCCATGCTATCTTTACAGGGGTGTATGCCATGTATTTTTGTGATCTCTATGGTGACTAGCACAAGCATGCAAACTAGGCTTCATGATGTTGCTGATTTCAGCCCCTGTTTTGCTGATATTTTTATGCCATGTTAACTTGATGCTACCGAGAGATCCATGCATATTTTGAGATACTTCAGTAAGGATGTTTTGAACATATGGTTATGCTCTATCTATCCATGCCCTTGTTTGAAATTATGGAGTGCCATAGCTTGAGTCAATCGAGCTCTACTTTTGCTATAAAATGTTTCCTGGCAGATTGTTTACATGTTATTCAATTTTGCCAAGGTTGTTGTAGTTGATCCGTGTATGATATGATGTTGTTCTTGCCATGTATAGCTTCTATGCCATGTCTTCTTGATGGATGTATGCTTAGTTTATCATGTAATGCTCTGTAGTGAGTGCATCGAGCTCTTAAACATGCCTACTTGCTATCTGTTTTTGTCATGCGCTGTTGCTGAATCTGTTAGCGAAACTTGCTATATTGACATGGGTGCTATTACATTTTCTGATCCTTTTTGGCTCATGGTCAGTAAGGGACTTTTGTTCTATGCTTTGAGTAGATTCATGCCATGCCTTGTTTTGCTATTATAAGTTCCTGTAGCATGTAGTTTGCTTGCTCTGAACATTGCTTCCTGATGCTGATTCTGCCATGTTCAGTATTTTCACTAAGTCTGTGAAGCCGATATATTTTGCACTTTTGCCATGCTTGTTTGGACCTGTTATGGTGTGTTTTAGCCGTAGCTCAGTGTTCATCTTTTGTCAAGCATCTTGAGTAGATCACTGCCATATGCTTTTTTGGTACGTTTGGGTGCAGTAGCTTAATTTCTTGTTGCTTGCTATGTGACATCGTGCTGTTAATGGCAGATTTGTGCCATTCTTGTTTTGCTTGTCATTTGCAAACCGTGCATCCGATTCCGGTGATCTTTATATCGATTTCAACCGAAATCATCTCACCTTTCCAGCGGCATACTTGGTTTTCCAAGTTGATGCCTGGTTCATCATTTTCATTCGAACGCATACGCATTGCATATCACATCTAGCATATCATGCCATGTATTGCATCATGTTGCTTGTGCATTGCACCGTGATTTATTGTGGTTCCATTGTTTGTGTTCTTGCTTTGGGTAGAGGCGGGAGGCGAGTGCGTGAGCGAGGAACCTGTTGAGAACGCTTACGAGGATCAAGCTTTCGACAACTCGAGAACCTTGCGGGCAAGATGACCATACCCTCGAAATCACTTCTATCTTTGCTTGCTAGATGCTCGCTCTTTTGCTATGCCTATGCTACGATGCCTATCACTTGCTTATCATGCCTCCCATATTGCCATGTCAAGCCCCTAACCATCTGTCCTAGCAAACCGTTGTTTGGCTATGTTACCGCTTTACTCAGCCCTCTTATAGCGTTGCTAGTGGCGGTGAAGATGAAGTTTGTTCCTTGTTGGAACATGGAGATGTTGTTCCTTGTCGGAACATGTTTACTTGTTGGGATATCACAATATCTATTGGTTAATTAATGCATCTATATACTTGGTAAAGGGTGGAAGACTCGGCCTTATGCACGGTGTTTTGTTCCACTCTTGCCGCCTAGTTTCCGTCATACCGGTGTTATGTTCCTTGATTTAGCGTTCCTTACGGTTGGGTGATTTATGGGACCCCTTGACAGTTCGCTTTGAATAAGACTCCTCCAGCAAGGCCCAACTTTGGTTTTACCATTTGCCACCTAAGCCTTTTCCCGGGTTTTCGCGAGCCCAAGGGTCATCTTTATTTTAACCCCGGCCAGTTCTCCTTCAAGTCTTGGTCCAACTTGTCGACCGCCGGTGGCCATCGAGGCAACTCGAGATGGCCTATCGGGCTTGGACAATCCGGTGTGCCACGAGCGAGATATGTGCAGCTCCTATCGGGTTTGTCGGCTGTCGGGCGGCTTTGCTGGTCTTGTTTTATTCTGTCGAAATGTCTTGTAGTCCGGGATTCGAGACTGATCGGGTCTTCGGTAGAAGGAATATCCTTCGTTGACCGTGAGAGCTTATAATGGGCTAAGTTGGGACACCCTGCGGGTATTATCTTTCGAAAGCCGTGCCCGCGGTTATGAGGCAGATGGGAATTTGTTAATGTCGGTTGTAGAAAACCGAAGTTGACCTTGATTAAAACACATCAACGCGTGTGTAACCGTGATGGTCTCTTCTCGTGAGTCCGGAAGTGAACACGTGTTGGAGTTATGCTTGGCGTAAGTAGTTCAGGGATCACTTCTTGATCGCTACTAGCTTCACGACCGCGCCTTGCTTCTCTTCTCGCTCTCTTTTGCGAATGTAGCCACCATATATGCTAGTCGCTTGCTGCAGCTCCACCTCACAACTCTGTCCTTCCTATAAGCTTAAATAGTCTTGATCTCGCGGGTGTGAGATTCTTTGAGTCCCGTGACTCACAGATTCTACCAAAACAGTTGCAGGTGCCGGCGATGCGGTCAGGATGGCGCAGCCGAGCTCAAGTGGGAGTTCGACGAGGCGTGGTCGTTACTATGTGTCTTTTCACGATGATCGATAGTGGAGCCCAGTTAGGCGATCGGGGATCTGTGTAGCATTTGGGGTAGTCTTCTTTTATTTTGGTTCCGTAGTCGGACCTTGAGTGTAATCTGGATGATGGATGTTTATTTATGTATTGTGTGAAGTGGCGGCTGTAAGCCAACTATGTATCTCTTTCCCTTATGTATTACATGGGTTGTGTGAAGATTACCTCACTTGCGACATTGCTTTCAATGTGGTTATGCCTCTAAGTCGTGCTTCGACACATGGGAGATATAGCCGCATCGAGGGCGTTACAAAAAGTTTCTTGTCTTCCTGCGTGAATAGAGATACGTGGGACGGAACGAGGCGAAGGAGTTTGATTAAGATAGCGGCGACACATTAATTTTCTTAAAATTGATCATTTGTTTCCTAATAGGTAATTGCCCGTGCGTTGCACCGGGGTCACCTAATTCTAGTGGTTTAACATTGATCATATCTACATGCACATCAAACAGTAGCGTCAGCTTTTTCATTACATCAGTCTTCTTCCTGCACTCACTATTCCATCTCCCCAATCCAAACATCAATATCTAAATTAACAAAACCGCACTTGATGTTGACCTAAAATAAGACACATCAAAACGTTTTTTGGACAAGCGATGTTGTACATTTCGATTGACCATTTCATACCTATGCGTTTTTTATGTACAAAAAAATAAGATCCTAGGAAGAATAGCATACATCAAGAGTGTCGACACGTCTTCATCATTCATTTATTTTGTTCTCCTTTGTACTCCTCTCGGAAATATGTGCTATTGTTTTCTGCAACACAAAATTACCAATTTTAATTACAGCATGTGAAAGCAGCAGAAACTAATAATGGGTGCCTGCTACATTGTCTCACACCATCATCATTCCCATCCTCTTGGTCTTTAGTCTTCCTCCGAAAACGCTTCCTACCCTTACGAGGATGCACTCGGCGAGCTTACCTTGTGGTTGTCAGTCTCATCATCATCATCGGCCAAAAACTTGGGAGTGCTCCGTTTCTTCACAAGCTTTGACCCCCCTTCGTATTTCTGGTAATTCTGTGACAAATGAAAGCATAGCAATAAATCATCAAAGGCAAAGTTATAACACTGTTCGTAACGCACCTGGATTACTCAACAGATGTGGTGCATCAAATCGTGTGCCCTTGCGGGGTACCTTGGCGTATACAACAGGGCGTAAAATTTTAGTACCACGAGCTCAATTGTGTCGAATACAATTTGTGTACTTCACTACGGAATAAATGTCAATTCCCATGAATCACGATTGGTCGGGCAAGAAACTGGATTGCATGACAATTCAGTTCAGTTAAACCTTCTCGCTTAAAATGAGTGTGTTGCTTGAAAAATGTGAGGAAGCCCTCGAACTGAAAAGGCATAGAATGCATTCAAGCTTACCTTCTGATTAGAGCATCCGATTAATTTCTGCGGTAAGTGTTCCTTATTAGTACTTAGTAGTCATAGGCTTGAAAAACTAATGAGTAGGGATCTAAGTGCTCACGTACTTGATCAGAAAGAGGAGAGTACGTAGTACTGCTGCATCCGATTTAAAGCAACAGTACAGCTCGGCAGGCACGATGCCGTGTGCGTCAGGCATGGATGTTGCTCGCCGTTCAGCCTGATGAAACCATTCCTCTTGCTGTTCGGCCTGATGGGATCGTTCCTCTCACCTAGATGTCGCAATGAAACTGCCTGTCTCAGCGGACGAGGAGAAACAAACGACATCGAGCGAAAACGCCAAGATCACAATGGGCTACCTCGTACCTTGTCAGGATATATGTCGATGAGACGATGACGGAACCTCGTCAACGTCGATCACATCGAGGGCGGACGGGACGCGCTTGCGTGGTGCTGGGAGGAGTTGAAATGGAGGAGGCAGACCAGCGGCGGGAGGAGGCAAACACGACGGCGAGGTGCTGCCGGAGGAAGGTGAGCGGCGGCCGAGGAGCCAAGGGGCGGGCTTTGGCTGGCGCCCGCGCTAACCCTAGCGCGAGGTCGGGATGGGATAACTGGGCGAATTGCACGTGGTGCGTGAGGTGAGAGAGATGCGGGCTGGCTCACGGGGCATTGCTCGGCTTGGCCCATGTGCTGGGCAATGGACAAAGTGTTTATTTAGCGATGGAGAAACTGGATGAGAAGCGTATTATGTACGTCGGGTGGAGCGAGGGGAGTGGTCGAAACTTAGGAGGGGAAACAAAATGTTGTCTTTCTTTTAGGTAGTGGAGATTAATGTGATTAAGTAATTTAAGGTAAGTCTAATAATTTAGATTTGATCTTTAAAGATTGATCGTGACTGATTTTTTCACATAAAGGCATTACTAAACCGGTGACGCGAAACATGAAAAGTTCTAATCCGTTCAGATTTTTTTTGTTGTGTGAGAGGGTGACGCGAAACTAAACCGATGGGGTGAGGGAGGACGAAAAAAACCAGATGAAAGTGAAGAGATTATTCAACCAATTTGTCTATTAAAAATAGAGATTAGATCTGATGATGGATATATACGATTGTTTGGATCTGCCCCATCTCTTTCTTTTATATATAGGGGTAGTAGATAGTCATTCCTCCCCCCCAGCCGGCCGTTTAGCCTTCGCGCCGTGACACCGCTTCCTTCCCGTCTACGCCGTCGCCTCGCCTTCACCGCTCCTCCCGAAACCCTACACCTCCAGTGGCTAAGCTTCCGCCGCGCCACCATGGCCTCCTCCCACTCCGGCATGGATCTTTGCTCGCCGTTCGACTGATGAAACCATTCCTCTTCTTTGTTACGGCTGATGGGATCGTTCCTCTCACCTAGATGTCGCAATGAAACTGCTGTCTCGGTGGACGAGGAGAAACAAACGACATCGGCCAGCATAAGATCACAATGGGCTACCTCGTACCTTGTCGGGATATATGTCGATGAGACGATGACGGAACCTCGTCAACGTCGATCACATCGAGGGCGGACGGGACGCGCTTGCGTGGTGCTGGGAGGAGTTGAAATGGAGGAGGCAGACCAGCGGCGGGAGGAGGCAAACACGACGGCGAGTCTTCTTGGAGGAAGGTGGCGCCGAGGAGCCAAGGGGCGGGCTTTGGCTGGCGCCCGCGCTAACCCTAGCGCGAGGTCGGGATGGGATAACTAGGCGAATTGCACGTGGTGCGTGAGGTGAGAGAGATGCGGGCTGGCTCACGGGGCATTGCTCGGCTTGGCCCATGTGCTGGGCAATGGACAAAGTGTTTATTTAGCAATGGAGAAACTGGATGAGAAGCGTATTATGTACGTCGGGTGGAGCGAGGGGAGTGGTCGAAACTTAGGAGGGGAAACAAAATATTGTCTTTCTTTTAGGTAGTGAAGATTAATGTGATTAAGTAATTTAAGGTAAGTCTAATAATTTAGATTTGATCTTTAAAGATTGATCGTGACTGATTTTTTCACATAAAGGCATTACTAAACCGGTGACGCGAAATATAAAAAGTTCTAATCCGTTCAGATTTTTTTTGTTGTGTGAGAGGGTGACGCGAAACTAAACCGATGGGGTGAGAGAGTACGAAAAAAACCAGATGAAAGTGATGAGATTATTCAACCAATTTGTCTATTAAAAATAGAGATTAGATCTGATGATGGATATATACGATTGTTTGGATCTGCCCCATCTCTTTCTTTTATATATAGGGGTAGTAGATAGTCATTCCCTCCCCCCAGCCCGGCCGTTTCGCCTTTCGCGCCGTAGACACCGCTTCCTTCCCCGTCTCGCCGTCGCCTCGCCTTCACCCGCTCCCTCCCCGAAACCCTACACCTCCAGCGGCGGCTAAGCTTCCGCCGCCGCCACCATGGCCTCCTCCCACTCCAGCATTGACGCCGCTCTCAAGAGTAAGAGCCCCGCCCCCCCCTCCTTCTGCCGTTGATGGAATGCCGTATGATCGATTATTCTTCCTTGTTTCGAACGTTCGAGTTGTGCTTGTGCATTGCGGACGAATTTGGGGTTGGGTGGTTTCCCTGCGAACCTCAGATCCGCACTTTCCCTGCGAGTTTTCCGATGAAATTTCGATTCGCTCATTTGGGCGAAACCCCCAAATGTTGTTCTGAAGGAAGAGACCCCAAATCCGAGACTTCGTGGCCTCACTTCACGAAATCAGTGGGGCGAGTGGCCCGATTTGGTGTCTCGTCTGTGCAAGTTTCATATTGAATCCTGCCCCTTCTGCTCGTTGAAATGATTCTGATGTCTGACTTCAGTTTGTTCCTGCGATTTCTCCTTGCTGGAGCTAGCAAAGAAGAAGGGCCTGCGGGGAGCCAAGGACGCGAATGGGGAAACCATGCTTCATTTCGCTTCGATCCAGGGCTGCCTGGTGAGCTGCCTGTTCCTGTTCCTGGTGGAGGAGGCGGGGCTTGATGTCAACTCGGAGTCAAAGGCAGGTGCATATTCGCATGCAGCTAGTTGAAATCTTGTGCATCCATGCAGGAAGTTCTTCTCCTTCTGTTACTACTTACTACTGAGATGCTGTGTTCCACTTGCAGGTGTGACACCCATGCTCCTCGCCGCACTCCAGGGAAATGTCGAGGTTACGAGGTACCTTCTTGATCATGGCGGTGACCCTGCGATGCCTGATGAGAGGGGCTCCACGCCGCTGCACAATGCAGCAGCGGCAGGTGCGCTTTCTCATTCCTGGGTTCACTCTCAGTCCCTGAATGACATTGCTTGCACAGCTTCGGCAAAAAGGGAAAAACAAACATTAGTTGCCTACGATTACTGTCTACTGTATATATATAACCTGTCGAGGCTTACTGGCTTAGGTTCTGATCATTGATCTATCTGGATATGTACTGCATTTTGTTGTGCCTCCAGGGCACTGCGAGGCTGTAAGGCTATTGCTGTCGAAAGGAGTTAATCTGGATCCTATCCATTACCAAGGGACACGATTACAATTGGCTGCTGTGGAGGACCAAGATCAGGTTGTAATGGTTCTGCTGGAGCATGGGGCTGATGTAAGTTTATTTCATGGTTACCTAACTGGACACATATCCCTATATATTGGGAATGCAAATGCTATAATTTTTTTCATTTGGCTTGAAGATCAAATGGTTTATTCTTGGAGGTGCATCATTGCACTTGGTGGCAAGTTAACAATATCCATCTGACTAAATGTTCTCGAAATCGTGATTCATTTCCTTTTTCAGCCCAATAAAGCTGTTCATCACGTATTTTCATACCTCATGATAACTGTCTGTTGGAAGTCCTTGAAATGCATGAGACAACTTATTGAGGTCCAATAGCTTACTGACTTGATGCATTTTCTTATGTTCTTTTTTCTATTTGAATGTGCTCTGATTCCTTAAGCTGTTAAGCATAACTTGTTGGGTAGAAAATCCAGATTAGTAAACCAACCTTGTTTTCCTATTGAACTTACTATCATGATTACTGCATAAATCCTACCTCTAAAGATTACCCTACTTTTATTTATAGACTGGTGCCGATGTGAACGCTCGTGATTACTCTGGGCCAACTCCTTTTACGGAGGCTGTTGCTGATGGCTTAACCGACTTTGTCAAGGTCTTGCTAGATGCTGGAGCCAACCCTAACATCCCTAACCAGGTGGCTCTGTTCGTCCCTGTGTTTACTGCTCTAATGCTTTGAGAGTTGTGATCTTGACGCCTCTCTCCCCGCATGTCTGATGCTGAGTTGAATCTAGCTAAAGCCTCTGCGGAGATGAGTGCATTGTACTGATTGTTCATGTGTCAAGTAAATAATTTTACAGTAGGTTTATATTCTAGTTGCATCTGTTTTGGTTTGCTTCAGAGTTTGTACTGCATTGACCTAGTCAGACATCCCAAGATTGCAGCTCCAGTGCTAAGTGTCACAACTTGTTTCACATATCTCATCGCAGAATCAGGATACTGGTAGGTCACAAAATTTTATACAGCAGCTTTTGCATCTCATCTGAGAAACATGATACTAGTAGGTCCCTAGACTTCCACTTTTGTTGTTTCTCTAAGACCATGATCATACTTAACCACACTGACTAGAATTGGAGAGGGAGTACTGTATCTAGCTTTACTTCAACTTCTTTTCTGTTCATATAACAGTATCTAAGACTGTTACTGTCTGTGGGATGAATTAAGTAATATATCATTTTATCATAAGTTTCTTGATGAATGAAAATATAGTGACATTACTCGCTTTGTTATTTTTGCACTGGATTGTATAGCATCTTATTGTTTGTTTCATGTTATAGCATGGAGCAATACCTATCGAGCTAGCAGCAGATAGTGATCGACACAAGCTTGTTCAAATTCTATTCCCTAGGACAAAACCAATTAAATCTCTGCCAGATTGGAGTGCTGATGGGATAATTAAAACTGTGAGTTCTCCAAAAATCAATGCTCCTCCGGTATGTACTCCTGAAGTTTAATGCATGATTGCTTCGTATTTTCTATTTAGACAATAGTAACTTTTTGCCCATCTTATAGATAGCTTATACCCCGTCCTCCTTCGACGGAGTAAAAAGTCCTCAACAAAGCACACATATTCATGAACTCTGTTTACATGCATAGATAGCTTATACTACATCCTACTTCAATTGTTTGCCACTTGGACTATGTCGCTGTGCTGCTAGCAAGCTTTTAGGCTAGCTGCTGTTGGGCGTTCTCTGATAGGATAAAAGTTCTGATGTTGTATGTTGTGTACTAGTGTTAGGGGGCAGCCCTCACCCCTGGGGGCAAGATAGAAGAACTATTCTTCTATTCTTGCTCTATTCCTCATAGGGGGGTCCTTTATATGAGTAAAATGCACAGAACCACCGCTTTAGCGTCATAGCTCTCGGAAAACCACCACTTTACAAAATGTGACACTTTCCACCGCTCCGAAAATTTGACAGTGGCAAAAAACACTGAACCAAAATTTGTTCGCGTTTTGACGTGTCCGATCGCGTGCGGGCTGACAACGGTGACGGCGCGTCGCTAACGGCCGTTAACTGCTCTGGCTGAAGCGACTGGGCCAACCCTCCCTCACTCTCTCTCCCTCTCCCTCCCTCCCTGACTTATTGTGAACTTAATTTGATTGTAGCACAATCTTCCCCCTAACTGCTCTGTTCACCGCCTTGTCCCCACCACTCCTTTGCTGATGGACCCGGAGCCGCCACCGCCGCGATGCCCAGGAGAAAAAGGAGAGGGAGAGAGAGAGAGAGGGGGAGGGGAGTGAGGGTCGGCCCAGTTGCTTCAGACAGAGCAGTTAACAGCCGTTAGTGGCGCGCCGTTACCGTTGTCGGCCTGCGCGCGATCGGACACGTCAAAACGAGATCAAATTTTGGTTCAGTGTTTTTTGCCACTGTCAAATTTTCGGTGCGGTGCAAAGTGTCACGTTTTGTAAAGTGGTAGTTTTCCGAGCGGTATGATGCTGAAGTGGTGGTTTTATGCATTTTACTCTTTGTATAGAGGCCTAACAATCCAACAATTCATAGATATCATCCCTAATTGGCTCAAGGCCCAAGCTAAAGGGTATCTTGCTAATTTAAATGATAGACCACCTAACATACAGATTGGGAACTGCGGTGGTGGGGTCATGTATTTCCGTGCGCAATGCTGTAAAGTATGTTGAGATTGACATGTCTTGAGCATGTAAAACTATGTATGGGATATGCTTCTTCTTTTGCGAAGTTGAGCTATTCTAGTTCTATATTCCAATGACACCACTTTAGTCATTTTGTATACTAGATCATAATTGAGCAATTGACAGCTAGCTACATTTTTAGATTGGTAATGCAGGGTTAGATGTTCCACGAGCTGCAGGCCAAACCATGAAAGCAATTATGGAACTACTGAGAGGTACAGTACTTCTTTTTCTCTTTGTGCTTTTCAAGTACTCCCTCTGTTCCAAAATTATTGTGATTTTAGTTCAGACTTGAACTAAAACCACGACAATAATTTTGGAACGGAGGAGTACAATATATTTAACTTGAGGAGGTTTGCTGTTATATCTGGCTACCTTTTGTATGAATCCATCCTACATTACAGGGTTGGCGTTTAGTTTCATGTTTTGTAGTTAATCTTGACTGCATTTACTTAATTGTACCAGGCTTCTTCATGCTGGAATCATTGTGCCAGATAGCGAGTCATAGATTGCATAAGACAATGATGAATTGATGATGCATCTTTCTCTGTCGGCCTTTATTTGTGTACTGTTTATTACTACTATGATTACCTACCGCATCTTTTTAGCATGATAAGTTTTTTCCTCTTTTTTGACAGTTTGTACTATGTACCCGTTGCTGGTCTTTTTGCTTGCCATCCTTCTATTATCTACTGGGGTGCATTCCATCAGACATGATACAAGTTTCAGTGAGGGCACTTGTCGATATGACATGATCAGTCTTGCAGTCCTCTCATGCATTCAACCGGACAAGTCATGGAAGTCACCCTCAGTTTCATGCTGCAAAGCACTGATACATGCAATTGACGAGTTGCCGGCTAGCGGTGAGAATGGAAAGTGTTGTTTATGCCGTTTCATGAGGGCAAAGCTTCATTATCCTGAATTGGCAGCAACATATATCTCTTGCCATGGAAAGGACAGAGCTGTTGTTGCAAAATGGTCGTTTCCTGTTGTGGTATGCGGCAAAGGTGTGGTGTTTTTGTCATGCAATTGAATAGGAAGCTCTGTTGTACATTTGCAAAGAATTATAACTTTTGTTTTCTTTTTCCACTCAGCTTGTTCACGAAAAGAGATTGCCCCTCCTCGTAAGGAGACCGTCATGGAGAGGCCTCCGTCAAATTCACATGGCAGCAGGATCCTTTTTATCTTGTTTGCAGTTGTCTTCGTCATTCTGTTGGTCTTCATCTTGTACCTCTGGTGGGTCAGGCGGGCTGCCCCAGGGCGACGTGAATCTCTACGGTTAATGCAGATTCAAAAGCAGGCCAGATCATCTCCTGGGAGTGGCCGTCGACAATCCTCTGGGCGGTTGAAGGAGCGTCGGCCATCTGGATAGTGAAGCACTTATTCTTGAAAGAAACCTTAATCGTCAACGGATTCAGACTTACTGGTACTTTCTTAACGTGCTGCAAGTGACTGGTTGCATCATTACATACAGAGCCAAAATATTTTCTCAGAATTTTTTTCCTACTGTTAGGTCCATTGTATTGGATTGTTGTTGGCAAAACTTCTAGTGTCAAATGTATAGTATAGTTTGGAAATGTCGTCGTCTCATGCTGATTGTTTCATCGCCATGTCACTGGACAGTTACAGTGTTAGTGAAGTCGAGCTTGCATACTGCATGTATAAATTTCTCGTTTGCAAAGTACAGTAAAAAGACATCGTAAAGAAGTTACTCCTTCAGATACCTTCTTTTTTTAAGGAAACATTTTTCGTTTGGAACAATATATGTGCATGTGCATATGTTTGTTGTCGAGTAGTTCCCTGGTCCTTCCTCTTCCTATGTGATCTCTTTGTTTCTGTGAGTTCATCTTAATGAATGTACTATCTCTGTTTCAAAATGTTTCAAAATCTATTGTATATAGGAGATTCATCATGAAGTTGTATTTCATTTATTTACTATTTTAGAGCAACTCCAACGTGCCAACCCAAACGGACGGCGCTTTTATCCGCCTTTTATCCGTTTGGGTCGGCCGCCCGCTCGGCGTCCGCCCTCTTTAAGATTTGGGTGGTAGTGCCCTCTTTAAGATTTGGGTGGTAGTGCGCCCAACGGCCGCGGCCCATTTCATGTCGGCACACAAATTTTAAAAAAGGCCTGCGGCAATGTCGTCGCCTGAAGTTCATGTCGTCATCATGCCAGCGCCGGCATACAATGCCAGCTTCAGAAAAGCACCACACAGTTCAGCTGGCGCACTTACCAGCGACCGACACACATGCCAGTACACAAAAAAGGGCGGGAGTTCTGCATATAGTCGTCGTCACCGGAGGCCGGCATTCCGTAGAACAGGTTGCGTGCGCCCGGCAGCACGTCGGCTGACATGTGCCACGCGCGTTACCTCGCCCCTCCGGATGACGAGCCACCGAGGTGGCGTTGAGGTCGATGGGTGCGGGCGCGGGTGTGGAAGGCTCCACCACGCTCACCTCGGGGGAGCGTTTCCCGGAGAGTCTGGAGGCTTGCGGGTAGACGTGGAAGCCGGGCATCAACTACGTCGCCGACGCGCGGGGCAACTCGAGCAGCACCATCCGAGGAAATGCAGATGAGCCGGCGCTGGCTGCGGCCATGGCAGCGTTGACGAGGCCGTGATGGCCAGGGTTTAATCTTAGGTACATCAGCGCCTCCCTCGTTGCCGCCGCAACGCGGGCGTTGGTGGCCTCCTGCTGCGCGGCGGCGGCGATGGCGGCCGCCGCGATGGCTTCCTCCCTTGCGTCCGCCGCATGCCTCCGGCCCTTTCTCTTCGCCGACTCCCTTGCCCGTTCCTCAGGCATCAGCTTCTTCTTCGGCTTCAGCGCAACGACGGTCTTGCGGGGGCGTGAGGCTTGCCTTTGCCGCAGGGGGCGGTCGTGATGCCGAAAAACGAGGCGAGGGAGGCGAGGCCGTCGGCGGCATCGAGGTCGTCGTCCACGGCAGGCGGCGGGGGCGCGCGCGGGCGAGAGGGTTTTTGGAAAGTGGAGGGAAATGGTGGAGGCTGCCATCGACTGGCGGGCCAGGGGGAGGAGTAGGCTGGCGCGGCGCGCGTCCGCCTCGTGTCCACGCCGACGCAAATGAGGCTAAAAAAATGGGGTCGGCAATGGGTCGGCAGATGAAGGAAAAGCGGACACGCGTCCGTTTGGGTCGACGCGTTGGGCTGAATTTTCTGTCCACGCGGATCAAAACGAACGCGCGCGGACGAAATGGGTCGGCGCGTTGGAGTTGCTCTTAGATATCGATGGCTGATTGCGTAAACTTGGTCGACGCCAACTTGGTGGGCTCAGCTGTTGGGGAACATAGTAATTTTAAAATTTTCCTACGCACACGCAAGATCATGGTGATGCATAGCAACGAGAGGGGAGAGTGTTGTCCACGTATCCTCGTAGACCGAAAGCGGAAGTGTTATGACAATGCGGTTGATGTAGTTGTACGTCTTCACGATCGACCGATCCTAGTACCGAACGTACGACACCTCCGCGATCTGCACACGTTCAGCTCGGCGACATCCCACGAACTCACGATCGGTGGAGCTTGGGAGAGCTTTGTCGACCTGACGGCGTGATGGCGGTGATAATGAAACTACGGCGCTGAGGCTTCACGTAAGCACTCTGACGATATGACCGAGGTGGATTATGGTGGAGGGGCACCGCTGCGGCTAAGAGATCAATGATCAACTTGTGTGTCTATGGGGTGCCCTTCCCGTATATAAAGGAGTGGAGGAGGGAGGGCGGCCCTCTACTATGGCGCGTCTGGGAGTCCTACTCCCATCGGGAGTAAGATTCCCCTTCCAAGTAGTAGGAGTAGGAGAGAAGGAAGAGGAAGAGAAGAGAAGGAAGGAGGGAGGCGCTGCCTCCCCTAGTCAGTCGGACTAGGCCTTGAGAAGCGCGGCCTGCCCTAGGCAGCCCTCTCTCTCCCCTAAAGCCCAATAAGGCCCATATACTCCCGGCGAATTCCGTAACTCTCGGTACTCGATAAATATCTGAACCACTCGAACCTTTCCGATGTCCGAATATAGCCTTCCAATATATTGATCTTTACGTCTCAAACATTTCGAGACTCCTCGTCATGTCCCTGATCTCATACGGGACTCCGAACAACCTTCCGTACATCAAAACACATAAACTCATAATTCCGATCGTCACAGAACGTTAAGCGTGCGGACCCTACGGGTTCGAGAACTATGTAGAAATGACCGAGACTCATCTCCAGTCAATAACCGATAGCGGAACCTGGATGCTCATATTGGTTCCTACATATTCTCTGAAGGTCTTTATCGGTCGAACCGTATAACAACATCGTTGTTCCTTTGTCATCGGTATGTTACTTGCCGAGATTCGATCGTCGGTATCTCAATACCTAGTTCAATCTCGTTACCGGCAAGTCTCTTTACTCGTTCCGTAATGCATCATCCCGCAACTAACTCATTAGTCACATTGCTTGCAAGGCTTATAGTGATGTGCATTACCGAGAGGGCCTAGAGATACCTCTCCGACAATGATACGTCTCCAACGTATCTATAATTTTCAATTGCTCCATGCTATTATATATTCTGTTTTGGATGTTTAATGGGCTTATTTATACACTTTTATATTATTTTTGGGACTAACCTATTAACCCAAGGCCCAGTGCAAACTGTTGTTTTTTTGCCTATTTCAGTGTTTCGTAGAAAAGGAATATCAAACGGAGTCCAAACGGAATGAAACCCTCGTGGCTCCACTGACCTACTTCTTCATCCTATATATACCAATGTACCCCGAAACCATCGAGAAGCACCACGAAAACCTAATTCCACCGCCGCAACCTTCTGTACCCGTGAGATCCCATCTTGGGGCCTTTTTCGGCGCTCCTCCAGAGGGGGCATCGATAACGGAGGGCTTCTACATCAACACCATAGCCTCTCCAATGATGTGTGAGTAGTTTACCACAGACCTTCGGGTCCATAGTTATTAGCTAGATGGCTTCTTCTGTCTCTTTGGATCTCAATACAAAGTTCTCCTCGATCTTCTTGGAGATCTATTCAATGTAACTCTTTTTGTGGTGTGTTTGTCGAGATCCGATGAATTGTGGGTTTATGATCAAGATTATCTATGAACAATATTTGAATCTTCTCTGAATTCTTTTATGTATGATTGGTTATCTTTGCAAGTCTTTTTGAATTATCAGTTTGGTTTGGCCTACTAGATGTTGGGGATCGTAGCAGAAATTTAAAAATTTTCTACGCATCACCAAGATCAATCTATGGAGTCATCTAGCAATGAGAGAGAGAGAAGTGCATCTATTACCCTTGTAGATCGCGAGCGGAAGCGTTCAAGAGAACGGGGTTGATGGAGTTGTACTCGTCGTGATCCAAATCACCGATGATCCTAGCGCCGAACGGACGACACCTCCGTGTTCAACACACGTACGGAGCGGATACGTCTCCTCCTTCTTGATCCAGCAAGGGGGGAGGAGAAGTTGATGGAGATCCAGCAACACGACGGCGTGGTGGTGGAAGCAGCGGGATTCCAGCAGGGGTTCGCCAAGCGCTACTGGAGGAGGAAGATGTGTCACGGGAGGGAGAGGGAGGCGCCAGGGCTTAGGGTGCGGCTGCCCTCCCTCCGCTCCACTATATATAGGGGCTAGGGGGGCGCATGTCCCCTTGGAGATCCCATCTAGGGGGGGGGGCGGTGGCCCCCGGGGGGCAACGACCCCTTAGGGTTTCAACCGAGGCGCATGCCTCTCGAAGCAACGCCCCCTGATTTCAACCCTAGGCGCCTTGGGCCCTTGGGTGGGGCGCACCAGCCCACCAGGGGCTGGTTCCCACGCCACTTCAGCCCATGGGGCCCTCCAGGATAGGTGGCCCCACCCAGTGGACCCCCGGGACCCTTTAGGTGGTCCATGTATAATACTGGTGACCCCGGAAACTCTCCCGGTGGCCGAAACTGGACTTCCTATATATAAATCTTTACCTCCGGACCATTCCGGAACTCCTCATGACGTCCGGGATCTCATCCGGGACTCCGAACAACTTTCGGTTAACCGCATACTAATATCTCTACAACTCTAGCGTCACCGAACCTTAAGTGTGTATACCCTACGGGTTCGGGAGACACGTAGACATGACCGAGACAACTCTCCAGTCAATAACCAACAGCGGGATCTGGATACCCATGTTGGCTCCCACATGCTCTTACTATATATAAATCTTTACCTCCGGACCATTCCGGAACTCCTCATGACGTCCGGGATCTCATCCGGGACTCCGAACAACTTTCGGTTAACCGCATACTAATATCTCTACAACTCTAGCGTCACCGAACCTTAAGTGTGTATACCCTACGGGTTCGGGAGACACGTAGACATGACCGAGACAACTCTCCGGTCAATAACCAACAGCGGTATCTGGATACCCATGTTGGCTCCCACATGCTCCACGGTAATCTCATCGGATGAACCACGATGTCGAGATTCAATCAATCCGTATACAATTCCCTTTGTCTATCGATGCGATACTTGCGAGATTCGATCGTCGGTATACCGATACCTTGTTCAATCTCGTTCGGCAAGTCTCTTTACTCGTTCCCGTAACGCATCATACCGTGAACAACTCCTTGATCACATTGAGCTCATTATGATGATGTCCTACCGAGTGGGGCCCAGATATACCTATCCGTCATACGGAGTGACAAATCCCAGTCTCGATTCGTGCCAACCCAACAGATACTTTCGGGGATACCCGTAGTGTACCTTTATAGTCACCCGATTCGTTGTGACGTTTGGCACACCAAAGTACCCTACGGTATCCGGGAGTTGCACAATCTCATGGTCTAAGGAAAGGATACTTGACATTAGAAAATCTTTAGCGAGACGAACTACGATCTTGTGCTATGCTTAGGATTGGGTCTTGTCCATCACATCATTATCCTAATGATGTGATCCCGTTATCAATGACATCCTATGTCCATGGTTAGGAAACCGTAACCATCTATTGATCAACGAGCTAGTCAACTAGAGGCTCACTAGGGACATGTTGTGGTCTATGTATTCACACATGTATTACGATTTCCGGATAACACAATTATAACATGAACAATAGACAATTATCATGAACAAGAAAATATAATAATAACCTTTTTATTATTGCCTCTAGGGCATATTTCCAACAGTCTCCCACTTGCACTAGAGTCAATAACCTAGTTACATTGTGATGAATCGAACACCCATAGAGTTCTGGTGTTGATCATGCTTTGCACGTGGAAGAGGTTTAGTCAACGGATCTGCGACATTCAGGTCCGTATGCACTTCTACAAATCTCTATGTCTCCATCTTGAACATTTTCACGAATGGAGTTGAGCGGCGCTTGATATGCCTGGTCTTCTTGTGAAACTTGGGCTCCTTGGCAAGGGCAATAGCTCGGTGTTGTCACGGAAGAGAGTCATCGGGCCCGACGCATTGGGAATAACTCCTAGGTCGGTAATGAACTCCTTCATCCAGTTGCTTCATGTCTGCCTCCGAGGCTGCCATGTACTCCGCTTAACATGTAGATCCCGCCACGGCGCTTTGCTTGCAACTGCACCACCGATCGCCCCATCATTCAAAATATACACGTATCCGGTTTGTGACTTGGAGTCATCGGATCGTGTCGAAGCTAGCATCAACGTAACCCTTTACGACGAGCTCTTCGTCACCTCCATAAGCGAAACATATCCTTAGTCCTTTTCGGTACTTCAGGATATTCTTGACCGCTATCCGGTGTTCCATGCGAGATTACTTTGGTACCTTCCCACCAAACTTACGGCAAGGTTTACATCAGGTTTGGTACACAGCATGGCATACATAATATACCCTATGGCGAGGCATAGGGGCGACACTCATCTTTTCCTATCTTACGCCATGGTGGGGCATCGAGCCGTGCTCAATCTCACACCTTGCAATACAGGCAAGAACACCTTCTTGGACTGATCCATATTGAACTTCTTCAATATCTTGTCAAGGTACGTGCTTTGTGAAAGACCAATGAGGCATCTCGATCTATCTCTATAGATCTTGATGCCTAATATGTAAGTAGCTTCTCCAAGGTCCTTCGTTGAAAAAACACTTATTCAAGTAGGCCTTTATGCTTTCCAAGAGTTCTATATCATTTCCCATCAATAGTATGTCATCCACATATAAAATGGGAAATGCTACAGAGCTCCCACTCACTTTCTTGTAAACACAGGCTTCTCCATAAATCTGCGTAAACCCAAACGCTTTGATCATCTCATCAAAACGAATGTTCCAACTCTGAGATGCTTGCAGCAGCCCATAGATCGGCGTTGGAGCTTGCATACCTTGTCGACATTCTTAGGATCGACAAAACCTTCCGGCTGCATCATATACAATTCTTACTTAAGAAACCATTAAGGAATGCCGTTTTGGCGTCCATTTTCCATATCTCATAATCAAAAGCGGCAATTGCTAACATGATTCGGACGGACTTGACTTAGCTCTGGTGAGAAGGTCTCATCGTAGTCAACCCTTGAACTTGTCGATAACCCTTAGCGACAAGCGAGCCTATAGGCGTTACATTACCATCCACGTCTGTCTTCTTCTTAAAGATCCATTTATTTTCTATGGCTCGCCGATCATCGGGCAAGTCTGTCAAAGTCCATACTTCGTTTTCATACATGGATCCTATCTCGAATTTCATGGCTTCAAGCCATTTGTCGGAATCCGGGCCTGCCATCGCTTCTTCATAGTTCGAAGGTTCACCATTATCTAACAACATGATTTCCAGGACAGGGTTGCCGTACCACTCTGGCGCGGAACGTGTCCTTGTGGACCTACGAAGTTCAGTAGCAACTTGATCTGAAGTTTCATGATCATCATCATTAACTTCCTCTCTAGTCGGTGCAGGCACCACAGAAACATTTTCTTGAGCTGTGCTACTCTCCGGTTCAAGAGGCAATACTTCATCAAGTTCTACTTTCCTCCCACTTACTTCTTTCAAGAGAAACTCTGTCTCTAGAAAGGATCCATTCTTGGCAACAAAGATTTTGCCTTCGGATCTGAGGTACAAGGGATACCCAATAGTTTCCTTAGGGTATCCTATGAAGACGCATTTTTCCGGTTTGGGTTCGAGCTTTTCAGGTTGAAGTTTCTTGACATAAGCATCGCATCCCCAAACTTTCGAAAGCGACAACTTAGGTTTCTTCCCAAACCACAATTCATCTGGCGTCGTCTCAAAGGATTTCGGCGGAGCCCTATTTAAAGTGAATCTGGCGGTCTCTATAGCATAACCCCAAAATGATAGCGGTAGATCGGTAAGAGACATCATAGATCGCACCATATCCAATAGAGTGCGATTCTGACGTTCGGACACACCATTCGCTGAGGTGTTCGGTAGGCGTGAGTTGTGAAACAATTCCACATTTCCTTAAGTCGTGCCAAAATCATGACTCAAATATTCTCCCCACGATCGATCGTCGAACTTGATTTTCCTGTCACATTGATTCTCAACCTCACTCTAAAATTCCTTGAACTTTTCAAAGGTCTTAGACTTGTGTTTCATTAAGTAGACATACCCATATCTACTTAAGTCACCAGTGAGGGTGAGAACATAACGATAACCACCGCGAGCCTTAATGCTCATTGGACCGCACACATCAGTATGTATGATTTCCAATAAGTTGGTTGCTCGCTCCATTGTTCGGAGAA
This sequence comes from Aegilops longissima, assembly GCA_021605205.1. Classification (NCBI taxonomy): domain Eukaryota; kingdom Viridiplantae; phylum Streptophyta; class Magnoliopsida; order Poales; family Poaceae; genus Aegilops; species Aegilops longissima. Next base: position 87,225,004 of record CM038680.1, read on the forward strand.
CGGAGTCTTGGTCATTTGCCCATGAGGCATGGTTACATGCGTGTCAAATGATTCATAATCAAGAGACTCCAAAAGTCCATCTGCATGGAGTTTCTTCATGCGTTTGACACCAATGTGACCAAGGCGGCAGTGCCACAAGTATGTGGGACTATCATTATCAACCTTACATCTTTTGGCATTCACAATATGAATATGTGTAACATCACATTAGAGATTCAATAAGAATAAACCATTGACCAGTGGGGCATGACCATAAAACATGTCTCTCATATAAATAGTACAACCATTATTCTCAGATTTAAATGAGTAGCCATCTCACATTAAACGAGATCCAGATACAATGTTCATGCTCAAAGCTGATACTAAATAACAATTGTTGAGGTTTAAAACTAATCCCGTAGGTAAATGTAGAGGTACCGTGCCGACGACGATCACATCGACCTTGGAACCATTCCCGACGCGCATCGTCACCTCGTCCTTCGCCAGTCTCCGCTTATTCCGCATCTCCTGTTTTGAGTTACAAATATGAGCAACCGCACGGTATCAAATACCGGGGAGCTACTACGGCGCTGGTTAGGTACACATCAATAACATGTATATCACATATACCTTTGGTATTGCCGGCCTTCTAATCCACTAAGTACTTGGGGCAGTTCCGCTTCGAGTGACCCTTTCCCTTGCAATAAAAGCACTCAGGTCTCGGCTTGGGTCCATGCTTTGGCTTCTTCCGGCAAGCGGCTTACGGTAGCGGAAACTCCTTACCGTCCTTCTTGAAGTTCTTCTTACCCTTGCCTTTCTTGAACTTAGTGGTTTTATTCACCATCAACACTTGATGTTCCTTTCGATCTCCACCTCCGCTGATTTCAGCATTGAATATACCTCGGGAATGGTCTTTTCCACCCCTGCATATTGAAGTTCATCACAAAGCTCTTGTAGCTAGGTGGGGCGGCAAGGATTCATCAGCGACCGCATCATCCGGAGATTAACTCCCAAGCGAGGTAGCGGTTGTGCAACCCGGACATTTTGAGTATGTGCTCGCTAACGAACTATTCTCCTCCATCTTACAACTGTAGAACTTGTCGGAGACTTCATATCTCTCGACCGGGCATGAGCTTGGAAAACCATTTTAGCTCTTGGAACATCTCATATGCTCCGTGCTGCTCAAAACTCTTTTGGAGCCCGGTTCTAAGTGTAAAGCATGCCGCCTTGAACCAGGGAGTAATCATCACTCTGCGACTGCCGCGGCGTTCATAACGTCTTGAGTTCTTTGGGAAGCAGTGCTTTACCTAGCGGTGCATCAAGGACATATGCTTTCTTGGCAGCTATGAGGATAATCCTCGAGTTCGGACCCGATCCATGTAGTTGCTGCCATTGTCTTTCAGCTTGGTTTTCTCTAGGAACGCGTTGAAGTTGAGGGCAACATTAGCATGGGCCATTTGATCTACAAGACATATTGCAAAGTTTTAGACTATGTTCGTGATAATTAAGTTCATCTAATCAAATTATTCAATGAACTCCCACTCAGATAGACATCCCTCTAGTCATTTAAGTGATACATGATCCGAGTCAACTAGGCCGTGTCCGATCATCACGTGAGACGGACTAGTCATCATCGGTGAACATCTTCATGTTGATCGTATCTTCTATACGACTCATGTTCAACCTTTCGGTCTTCCGTGTTCCGAGGCCATGTCTGTACATGCTAGGCTCGTCAAGTCCACCTAAGTGTATTGCGTGTGTAAATCTGGCTTACACCCGTTGTATGCGAACGTTAGAACCTATCACACACGATCATCACGTGGTGCTTGAAACAACGGACCTTAGCAGCGGTGCACGCAGTTAGGGGAACACAATTCTTGATATTTTAATGAGGATCATCTTATTTATGCTACCGTCGTTCTAAGCAAATAAGATGTAAAAACATGATAAACATCACATGCAATCAAATAGTGACATGATATGGCCAATATCATTTTGCTCCTTTTGATCTCCATCTTTGGGGCGCCATGATCATCATCGTCACCGGCTTGACACCATGATCTCCATCATCATGATCCTTGTCATCGTGTCTTCATGAAGTTGTCTCGTCAACTATTAGTTCTACTACTATGGCTAACGGTTTAGCAACAAAGTAAAGTAATTACATGACGTTTATGTTGACACGCAGGTCATAAATAAATTAAGACAACTCCTATGGCTCCTGCCGGTTGTCATACTCATCGACATGCAAGTTGTGATTCCTATTACAAGAACATGATCAATCTCATACATCACATATATCATTCATCACATCCTTTTGGCCATATCACATCACACGACATATGCTGCAAAACAAGTTAGACATCCTCTAATTGTTGTTGCAAATTTTTACGTGGCTGCTATAGGTTTCTTAGCAAGAACATTTCTTACCTACGCCAAAACCACAACGTGATATGCCAATTTCTATTTACCCTTCATAAGGACCCTTTTCATCGAATCCGATCCGACTAAAGTAGGAGAGATAGACACCCGCTAGCCACCTTATGCAACTAGTGCATGTCAGTCGGTGGAACCTGTCTCACGTAAGTGTACGTGTAAGGTCGGTCCGTGCCGCTTCATCCCATGATGCCGCCGGATCAAGATAAGACTACTAACGGCAAGTAAATTGAGAAAATCGACGCCCACAACAACTTGTGTTCTACTCGTGCACAGAAACTACGCCTAGCTCATGATGCCACTGTTGGGGATCGTGGCGAAATTTAAAATTTTCTCGCATCACCAAGATCAATCTATGGAGTCATCTAGCAGAGAGAGAGAGAGAGAGTGCATCTACATACCCTTGTAGATCGCGGCGGAAGCATTCAAGAGAGCGGGGTTGATGGAGTCGTACTCGTCGTGATCCAAATCACCGATGATCCTAGCGCGAGCAGACGGCACCTCCGCGTTCAACACACGCGCGGAGCGGAGCGTCTCCTCCTTCTTGATCCAGCAAGGGGAGGAGAATTTGATGGAGATCTAAAGCACGACGGCGTGGTGGTGGAAGCGGTGGGATTCGGCGGGGCTTGCCAAGCGCTCTTGGAGGAGGAAGAGGTGTCACGGGAGGGAGGCGGGCGCCAAGGCTTAGGGTGCGGCTGCCTCCTCCCTCCACTATATATAGGGGCTGAGGCGCGATGCCCCTGGAATCACATCTGGGGGAGGCGGCGGCCCTGGGGGCCAACGGCCCCTTAGGGTTTCAACCGGGGGCGATGCCCCTCGGCAACGACCCCTACGGTTTCAACCCTAGGCGCCTTGGGCCCTTGGGTGGGCGCACCAGCCCACCAGGCTGGTTCCCACGCCACTTCAGCCCATGGGGCCCTCCGGGATAGGTGGCCCCACCCGGTGGACCCAGGACCCTTCCGTGGTCCCAGATAATCTGGTGACCCCGAAACTCTCCGTGGCGAAACTAGACTTCCTATATATAAATCTTTACCTCCGGACCATTCTGGAACTCCTCGTGATGTCCGGGATCTCATCCGGGACTCCGAACAACTTTCGGTTAACCGCATACTAATATCTCTACAACTCTAGCGTCACCGAACCTTAAGTGTGTAGACCCTACGGGTTCGGGAGACACGTAGACATGACCGAGACAACTATCCGGTCAATAACCAACAGCGGGATCTGGATACCCATGTTGGCACCCACATGCTCCACGATAATCTCATCGGATGAACCACGATGTCGAGGATTCAATCAATCCCGTATACAATTCCCTTTGTCTATCGATACGATACTTGCCCGAGATTCGATCGTCGGTATACCGATACCTTGTTCAATCTCGTTACGGCAAGTCTCTTTACTCGTTCTGTAACACATCATCCGTGAACAACTCCTTGATCACATTGAGCTCATTATGATGATGTCCTACCGAGTGGGCCCAGAGATACCTCTCCGTCATCTGAGTGACAAATCCGGTCTCGATTAAGTACCAACCCAACAGATACTTTCGGGGATACCCGTAGTGTACCTTTATAGTCACCCAATTATGTTGTGACGTTTGGCACACCTAAAGTATCCTTACTGAAAGGATCGATATGGTTGACTAGAGGGGGTGAATAGGCAACTAACAATTTTTAAGCTTTTCTTAGCCAAATTAAACTTTGCAATAATAAAGGTTGTCTAGATGTGCAACTAGGTGAACAACCTATATGATGCAACAACACTAGCACACGAGCAAGCAAGGATAGGAACAACAAATAAGCTAGCACAAGTAAAGGGATGAGATAACCAAGAGTGGAGCCGATGAGGCGAGGATGTGTTACAAAGTTCCTTCCTTTTGAGGGGAATGCGTCTCCGTTAGGCGGTGTGGAGGCACAATGCTCCCCAAGAAGCCACTAGGGCCACCGTATTCTCCTCACGCCCTCACACAATGCGAGATGCCGTGATTCCACTATTGGTGCCCTTGAAGGTGGCGACCGAACCTTTACAAGCAAGGTTGGGGCAAACTCCACAACAACTGGAGGCTCCCAACAACAACAACAAACCCACGAATCTTCACCACAATGGAGTATGGCTTGAGGTGACCTCAACCGTCTAGGGTGCTCAACACCCAAGAGTAACAAGATCCATGAGGGATAGGTGGGGGGAATCAAATATCTCTTGGTGGAAGTGTGGATCTATGCCTTCTCAACCAATCCCGAGCAAATCAACAAGTTTGATTGGCTAGGGAGAGAGATCGGGCGAAAATGGAGCTTTGAGCAGCAATGGAGCTTGGGGGGAAAGAGGTAAGTCAACAAGGAAGAAGATGACCCCTTTATATAGTGAGAAAACACATCCAACCGTTACCCCACTAAACAGCCCCGCACAGAGCGGTACTACCGCTAAGGCAGGGCGGTACTACCGCTCAGGGCGGTACTACCGCTCCATACCTAGCGGTACTACCGCTCTACCACAGAGCGGCACTACCGCGGGAGCAGAGCGGTACTACCGCTTGGAGCGGTACTACCGCTGCTACTGCCGCCTCTAGTGCCGCAAAACCCGACACGAGAAAACACCGTCTCGAATCGAGGCGGTAGTAAGTATGATACTACTGAGGTAGTAGTCGAAGCCAGCGGTACTACCGCTCATCGGAATGATACTACCGAGAGCGGTACTACCGCTCGGCGAGCGGTACTACCGCTTGAGGGCTTCGCGGTACTACGCTGTGAGATCGCAGTACTACTACCGGCACGGCAGCAAACCGAAGCGAAGAAAGGGGGCAGCTCGGAGATGCAAAGGGAAGGCGGCGGGTGTGAAAAGGATGTGTGCGTGATGATTCCACCCTAGACTTACCAACACGGATCCCCTCTTAATAGTACGGGACTCCTACGAAACTAGTCCACCAACAACGAACCGCAGGAGCTACACCGTCTTGTATGAAAACACCAAGGGGATGAAATCGTCTCGTGCCAATGGATGATCTTCTGAAATAACTTAACGCACACGATTAGTCCGCAAAAGCATTGTCATCAATCACCAAAACCACTGGGGAATGAATATGCCCTTACAATCTCCCCCTTTTTGGTGGATTGATGACAATCTGATTTACAAAAACATGATATATGGAAAGCATATAAACCGACGGTCCTAACATGTAGTTGGGCTCCCCCTCGATGTGTGCTATTTAAATAAGTGCTTTGGACTGCACAACATACATACTTGGATCAAAGCTCCCCCTACATTTTAGAGACCAATAATCTAAGCATGAAGCATGAGAGCAGCAAGAAGATATAACAAGACAGGCATGCAACTCATGAGCTAGATTGACATAGATAATGATACTGAAAGGGAAGGGTAGCATATGTCTCACACCATATGACTCGAAATTGCGAAACTTAGGTCTCACGGACAAACCAACCAAAGCAAACCAACTAAAACAAGAATAAGACAAGACACACGAACGAAAGAGACACACACGCAAATCCCTAAGCTCTCTCCCCTTTGGCATCGAGACACCAAAAGGAGAGGGAGCGCTGCTCTGACCCTGTGAGAGCAAGCGAGAACACACGCGCGAGCCCAGCAGAATCATCGGCACCACCGTCGTCGATCTGGAAGTGCTCGGTGTCGAGAATCGGTCCATGGGCGTCTTCTGAATCCACTCCTCCTCCTCGATAAGCTGGTCCTCGAGATCCACTCGGGCAGTGGCGCCCACAGCGCATGAGCTCCTTGTGGCGACCTCGGGCCTTCTTCTACGCCACGTGAGCCATGTCTTGACCGTGAGACTCCATGCGAAGAGCTTCTTGACCTTGGCCTTGAGCTTACGGGCCCAAGATGGCTCAGTCCCGGAGGGCACGAAGTCATCATCTTCATCCTCGACCTCGATCTCCTCTTGACCTCCATAGCGGCAGCAGATGGCGGAACACCAGTCTTAGGGGCTTGAGTGCCCCAGTTCTCCTTCTTCCTCGGGCGCTTGACATCGTGAGAGACCAAATCGCCAAGCTCCAAGCCTCCTTGGGATAGACATGCTCCCGGGCCTTCTCAATGAGCAGCATAATGAAAGGAGCATAAATTGGGCATTTATCGGAGATGGCGAAACTAACTCAGACCACATAACATGAGAGATATCCAAGGTCTCTCCGGTGCTCTGCCCTTCTCCCACGACGGAAGATAAGCATGTCCACAAGATAAGAGTGAACCTGGTCCAGATTCGATCACGAGGAAAAGCGTCTCTCTGAAGATACGGTGAAGGATATCGAGATAGGCGGGTAGCTCATAGGTCTCCTTCTTTGTGTCGGGGTTGATCTTGAGTGCGGTAGGGCCCAGAGCTTGCTTGTGAGTGGCGATGGCTCGAAGGTGGGGCGAAAGCCGACGGAGACTCAAGTCAAGGTCTTCCACCCCAATCAAGCTGCATGAAAGCTTTCCACTTGGTGACAAAGAACTTGCCATTTGTCATCCAGTCGAGTCCTGTCATCATCGAGTCCCAAGGTGAACCGTGGCATAGAATGGGCCACAAGATCGACATTGAAGTCCTTGTTGAATTGCATGATCCGGAGAATGTTCAGCTGAGTGCACATCTCAAGAGCTTCACCAAAGTAGTCGGGATCACTCTTCATATGCTCAATGTCGATGGAGTGTACTTTGACATAGAGATTCTTCTTGGCCTTGAGAACATCAAAATAGATATGGCTGAAACTTGTTCCGAAAGGACGGTTGACCAAAGTGGGATCTTGGGCAGCCTCATACGGATTATGACGGCGCCTTGCCCGAACTCCTTGGGTGGCATTTACGGCAGAGTTTTCCACGGCTTTGGCTTGACCGCAGTCCTCTTACGCATTTGGGGAGGAGGTGGAGCACTCGAAGATCCTTGGCGAGGCTCGGTGGTGCGGTGGCGCTTGGGCGTAGCCGGCCACCGGGTTGACACGGCGAGCTGGAGGCTCGAGAACCTCATCACCGGAACCACACACACAAAACACGCAAACAACCAGACGAAACAAGGATAAGCCACAAGAGCGAACAAAGAGGATCACAAAGAGGTAGGAGTAAGATGGATTACGGTAGAGGCGGTAGTACCGTGACCCTTAGGCAGTAGTACCGCTCCGGGAGCGCAGTAGTACCTCTCGGGCGGTAGTACCGCTCGGAGCGGTAATACCGTTAAGGCGGAAACAGCCGTTTCCTACTACCGTGGTCAGATCCGGTACTTCCGCCCTACCAAATTCAAAATTACTCCAACCAAACACTAATCCAAACAGCCTAGAAGCCTTCTCCATCCTACTCAAGCCTAGATTTGGCCAAAAATCTAAAGATGCAACCGCTAATGCCCCTAAGAAGCTAGATTGAAAACCTAGATAAAAGGAACAAGAGAACAGGGGCAATACCGGCATCCATGGCAAGAGGACGGGGTGGGGATCGACTCCACCGAAGGGAATGGAGAAAGACGGCCGGAGAGGAGATCCATGGAGCCCTCCAGGCGCCGATTCTTTGAGAGAGAGAGCAGAGAGGCGAGTGAATGGGTATGGGGAGAAAAACTCCCCCCCCCAAATAACCCATACGCCTCGCCTCCCAATAGTAGTACCATGTTGGAGAGCGATAGTACCGCTGGAGCGGTAGTACCGCTACCGACAGCGATAGTACCGCCGAGCGGCAGTAATACAGCTTACCAGCAGCGATAGTACCGCCAACAACCAAAAGAGATGACTTCTAGGCAGTCAAGAGGAAGAAAAACACACGAATGAACAGAAAGACGATGACAAGATAGAGACCATTGAAAACAAAACGCACAAACCATGAACGGAACCCACTCCTTCAAAACAAACAACACAAAAGGGAGCAAGCTCAGGCCTCTCTCGAGAGGGCGGTGGCGAAACCACCTATGTTTGAGTCAATTGGTATGGCACATGAAGAATTATCCTTGGGTCCATGACCAAAACTCCTCTTTGAAGCACAAGCGCCATCAACAATGGCTAAAGTGAAAGAGTTGATCGATTTATGCATAAAGGGGAGGAGAGTTCATTAATAGAACAACACTCCCCTATGTCCATGCCTACACCTAAACTAGACATTACATTAAGTGTGGTGGGAGTTGCACGGTTCAAGCCACATTGCTCAAATCAATGATATTTAGCTCATGCCTTAACTCATGAAATCTTGCTTCATCCAAGGGCTTCGTGAAGATATCTGCAAGGTTATCGTGAGTGTTGACATACTTGAGCTCGATCTCTCCTCGCCTAATGTGATCCGGATGAAATGATACGAATCTCAATGTGCTTCGTCTTGAAGTGTTGCACGGGTTGAGAGAAATCTTGATGGCACTTTCATTATCACACCAAAGAGGCACTTTGTCACAATTGACACGTACTCCTTTAAAGTTTGCCTCATCCATAAGAGTTGAGCACAACAACTACCGCCGCCACATACTCCGCCTCGGTGGGCGAGAGAGACACACAACTCGCTTTTGGAAGACCAACTTACCAAAGAGCAACCAAGAAATTGGCACCCTCCGGAAGTGGACTTCCTATCCACTTTGTCTCCCGCCCAATCGGAATCCGTAAAACCTTCAAGCTTGAAGTTTGCTCCTCTTGGGTACCATAAGCCAAAGTTTGGGGTATGAGCCAAATATCGAAAGATTAAACTTGACGCCACATAGTGACTTTCCTTGGTGCGGCTTGAAACCGTGCACATATACCCACACTCAACATGATATCCGGTCTAGATGCACAAAGGTAAGCAGAGATCCAATCATGGGCGATATACCTTTTGATCCACCGCTTTACCATTGGGATCAATGTCAAGTTGGCACTTAGTAGGCATTGGTGTAGTAGCCGCTTGACATCACTTAGCAATCTTTTAAGCATGTCTTGAGTGTATTTGGCTTGGTTGATGAAGGTTCCTTCTCTTCTTTGTTTGATGTCGAAACCAAGGAAGAACTTCAACTCTCCCATCGAAGACATCTTGAACTTGGAGGTCATGAGGCGGCAAATTCCTCATTGAAAGCTTTGTTAGGAGAACCAAAGATAATATCATCAACATATAGTTGGCATACAAACAACTCCCCATTGACCTTCTTAGTAAAAAGAGTGGGATCGATTTGCCCCACTTCAAAGCCACGATCTTGTAGCAACTTCGGTAAGATGGTCATACCACGCACGTGGGGCTTGTTTAAGGCCATAGAGTGCCTTATCGAGTTGATACACATGATCCGGAAAGTAGGGGTCCTCGAACCGGGGGTTGCTTGACATAGACCAACTCATTAATGGGACCATTAAGAAAAGCACTTTTCACATCCATTTGTTGCAACTTAAAGTTGTGATGGGAAGCATAAGCAATCAACAAGCGAATGGATTCAAGGCGAACAACGGGAGCAAAGGTTTCACCGTAGTCGATACCCTCGACTTGGGAGTAGCCTTGTGCTACCAATCTTGCCTTATTGCGAATGATGTTTCCATGAGCATCTTGCTTGTTCTTGAAAATCCACTTGGTCCCAATAACGTTGTGGTTCTCCGATGGCCTTGGCACCAATCTCCACACCTTGTTGTACTCAAAGTTGTTGAGTTCTTCATGCATAGCATTGAGCCAATCCGAGTCTTCAAGCGCCTCATAGACCTTTTGAGGTTCAACACAAGAGACAAGCGCGTGATGTTCACAATAGTTTGCCAATTGTCTCTGAGTGCTTACCCTTTTCTTAGGCTTCCAACCACATTCTCCATGAGATGTCCTTTGGTTGTGAGTTTGGAAGCAATCTTGGCGGCACGACGCTCTAATTCCTCCTCGGAGGTGAGATGAGGAGGGTCACTTGATCATCTTGGCGTCGTCTTGAGCATGAACTTCATCTTGAGCATGCTCGGGGAGAGAACTTGACCTTGGGCATCATTTGAGGTGATATCATCGTCTTGAGCACGATCTTGCCCTTGGTCTTGTTCTAGAGGTTGAGGGCCTTCACTTTGTTCTTGAGCGTGTGGGCCTTGGGTTGGTGATGGCTCCACTTGAGTGGAGCATTGTCCTTCTCCTTGACCACAAGGGGTTCCTCAATGGGTAGGATGTAGCCAACTCCCATTCTTCTTATGGCTTGAGGAGGAATTTCATCACCTACATCACAAGTGCCACTTTGCTCCACTTGGGAGCCGTTATTCTCATCAAACTCCACGTTACCGTCTCCTCAATAAGTCCGTGGATTTATTGAGGACCTGATAACATGAGAGTTTGTAGCATAACCAACAAATATGCCCTCATGAGCTCTAGTTTCAAATTTAGACAAGCGAACACCTTTCTTGAGAATGAAACACTTACACCAACACCGGAAGTACTTAAGGTTGGGCTTGTTGCCGGTGAGTATCTCATAAGGAGTCTTGTTCAAGCCTTTGCGGAGATAAAGCCGATTGGATGCATGACAAGCGGTGTTGATGGCTTCGGCCCAAAAGTTGTATGGAGACTTGAACTCCGCCATCATGGTCCTCGCCGCATCCATCAACGTCCGGTTCTTTCTCTCCGCCACACCATTTTGTTGAGGGGTATATGGTGCAGAATATTGATGCTTGATTCCCTCATCACTAAGAAACTCATCAAGGTGTAGTTCTTGAACTTCGGTGCCGTTGTCACTTCTTATGGTCAAGATCTTTGCATTATGTTGACGTTGAGCTTCATTTGCAAAGTCGATGACGGTTTGTTGGGTCTCACTCTTCCTCTTGAAGAAATATACCCAAGTGTATCTTGAATAGTCATCCACGATCACCAAGCAATACTTTCTTCCTCCAAGACTATCAAATGATGGTGGCCCAAAGAGATCCATGTGAAGGAGCTCCAAGGGTCTCTTTGAGTATATGATGAGTTGTGGGAGGGTGAGCCTTCTCATGAAGCTTTCCTTCAATACAAGCACTACAAGCACGGTCTTTGGCAAAGCTAACATTTGTTAGTCCACGAACATGGTCCCCTTGAGAAGACTTTGCAAAGATCTCATATTGACATGGGCTAGAGCGGCGATGCCAAAGCCATCCCACGTCAACTTTAGCCATTAGGCATGTCGCGGTCTTAGTGGGTCGCTCCAAAAGTTAATCACATAGAGACCGTTTTGACATGCCCAACAAAACCACTTTAAGAGTCTTGCTCCACAAGAGGGCCACAGTATCAATGTCAAAGAAAGTAGCAAAACCCATGACTGCAAGTTGTGAGCGGAAAGCAAATTGTATGCAAGGGACTCAACAAGCATGACTTTCTCGATCGTAAGATCATGAGAAATGACAACCTTGCCGAGACCCAATACCTTAGAATGTGATGCATCACCCCACTCGACATCGGTGGGCATAGATGGAATCTCTTGCACGTCCACCACCATGTCCTTGCTCCGGTCATATGATTTGTTGCTCCACTATCAAGCAACCATGATCCCCACCGAAGCAAACCCTACAAGAGATCAATGCTTGGTTTTAGGTACCCATTTGGTAATGGGTCCTTTGATGTTAATAACGAGGGTCTTAGGAACCCAAATAGACCATTCAATGAACTCATAAGAAGAACCAACAAATTTAGCATAAACATGCCCATCATTAGCACGGCACAACACATAAGAGGGGTTAAAGTGCATGGCTATGTTCGTGGGAATGATGTTGTCCTTCTTGACATTGCCACCCTTGGCACGGTTCTTCTTTTTCTTGGAAGCACCCTCTCCTCCTTCACAAAAGTTTGCTTGAGAGGGGAGGTTGCTTGGTCTTGTCATTCTTCTTCTTGCTCTTGGGCTTGGCGCGAACCCAATCCCCTCCTTGGCCACAACTTCCTTTTGATTACTCAAAAGATCGTTAAGGTTCTTCTTGCCTTGAATGCATGAGACAAGGCCCTTTTCAAGTTGCTCCTTCAACTTAGCATTCTCCTCAACAAGATGCACATGCTCACAACAAGGGTTAGTAGCATTTGCATTATCAATCAATATCATATGAGGAAAGGTGGCTTTCTCCTTGGTTAGCTTTACTTGGAGTTGATCATGAGACTCTTTGAGACTAGCATGAGACCCCTTCAAGACTTTGTGAGCCTTGTCGAGAGTGTCAAAGTCCTCGTTGAGTCTAGCAAGATCAACTCCGAGCTTTGCCTTCTCGGAACTAAGCACACGAGACACAACAAGAGTATGATCAAGGTCTTTCTTTAATTTAGCGTGATCATCGTTGTGTGACTCCTCAAGAGCCAAGCGAAGGCCACGCTCTTCCTCAAGAGCATTGAAAGATCCGAAATCTCATCGGCATAGTCACGACTATGCCCTTCCATCTTAGAGATGGTTTCTTCATGAGTCTCGATCATGACATTGGCCTCACCAAGTTGTTCCAAGAGAGCAGCGAAGTGCATCTTGGATTTGCCCTTGAGTTTACTCATAAAGATCTCAAATTCATTTTCCTCTACATTAGTCCCTCATGTTCATCAATGCAATCCGTTAAAGAGGAATGATGGATGATGGTAGTTTTGATGTTGGGGTTACCTTGTTGGTGGTTTTAGCCATGAGGCACTTGGCGGTGATGTTTTCATTGGGTGAACCGAAAAGAGACACCGAGGAGTCATTGCAATGGCCACGGAGGCCATGGCACCGGTTCACCATCCTCATCATCATCATCATCCTCATTGTACTCTTCTTGAACCACCAAGGCTTTGTGAGGAGACTTCTTTGGAAAGTTGCTCTTGTTGGGGAAAGACTTGACCTTGTCCTTACGGATGAGCTTGCCACCATTGTCTTCCCTCTTCTCATATGGGCATTCCGCAACAAAGTGACTCACATTGCCACAATTGAAACACGTCCTCACACGTTGCTTTCCCTTAGAGCCACTTGAATTGCTCTTGTTGAAGTTGGGTCTTGAGTTCTTCTTGCTCCAAAATTGTCTTGAAGCAAGGGCCATGTGTTCATGATAATCATACTTAGTATCTTGAGGTTGCTCTCTTCTTCTTCCTCCTCTCCATCTTCTTCAACACAAATCTTGGCCTTTAAGGCGAGGTTGGGCTTCTTTGCTCTTTGAGGCGAAGCACCGCATTGTCGGCGGTCTTGTCCAATATGCTCATAGCCACAAACTCGTCCAACACATCACTTGAGGATAAGGTGTGGAAGTCCGATCGTTGACGGATGACGGAGGACATGGCTTTGTGGTATGGCATCATCGCCTTGAGAAATTTGCGCTTGATCCAGTTGTCATCGGTGTCCTTACTTCCATGATCCCGGAGGGAGACGGCAAGCTTGATTACTCTCGATAGAGCTCACGAGGTTCTTCTTCTTCCTTCATTGCAAACTCATCGGCCGTCTTGGACCACTTCATAATTGGAGCGTTGAATGCTTGCGCTTCCTCGATACATGGACACCACCTTGAGCCAAGCATCTTTGGCACGGATGTAGGGCGAAGATGAGGAGATCTTCGGAAGGATTGCTTCTTGGATGATGAAGAGCGTTCTCATTGAATTGATGGTCCACGACCTCTCTTGGAGAAAAGTTGCTCGGATCATGCGGATAGAAACCTTCTTCAATGATTCTCCAAAGGTTAGTGTTCACATGATTTAAATGGCGCTTAAAACGATAAACCCAAGAATCAAAATCCTCCTTTTATCAACCTTAGGTGGTGGACGGCATGATTCAAATGAGTGGAAGAATCGGCCCACCATAAGCGGGAGGTTGCACATGGGCAAAGATGCGGTGCCATTCTTACCACTAGGCGAGGGGCTTTCTCATTCGTAGCTTCCCCTTATCGGAGTTAGCATCCGCTCCCGTGTTGGTGGGATCACCCACTTTCACGGTGCGGTGGAAAGATTAAGCCCTTCTAGGAAATCCTTAAACATGTCCTTGACCTCGCTCGTCATGGAGGTTTTCAATGTGTCCAGCGCCACATTGAATTCCTCACGAGAGATCGAGTACTCCCATCTCCGTAGATGATGTCGGATTCGCACGGTGCTCCCCACATCATCTACGACGTCAACTCATACTCTTGAGCGGTAAAGTCCTTAAAAAGAGACGAGGCTCGATACCAATTGAAAGGATCGATATGGTTGACTAGAGGGGGGTGAATAGGCAACTAACAATTTTAAGCTTTTCTTAGCCAAATTAAACTTTGCAATAATAAAGGTTGTCTAGATGTGCAACTAGGTGAACAACCTATATGATGCAACAACACTAGCACACGAGCAAGCAAGGATAGGAACAACAAATAAGCTAGCACAAGTAAAGGGATGAGATAACCAAGAGTGGAGCCGGTGAGGCGAGGATGTGTTACGAAGTTCCTTCCTTTTGAGGGGAATACGTCTCCGTTAGGCGGTGTGGAGGCACAATGCTCCCCAAGAAGCCACTAGGGCCACCGTATTCTCCTCACGCCCTCACACAATGCGAGATGCCGTGATTCCACTATTGGTGCCCTTGAAGGCGGCGACCAAACCTTTACAAGCAAGGTTGGGGCAAACTCCACAACAACCGGAGGCTCCCAACAACAACAACAAACCCACGAAGCTTCACCACAATGGAGTATGTCTTGAGGTGACCTCAACCGTCTAGGGTGCTCAACACCCAAGAGTAACAAGATCCATAAGGGATAGGTGGGGAATCAAATATCTCTTGGTGGAAGTGTGGATCTATGCCTTCTCAACCAATCCCGAGCAAATCAACAAGTTTGATTGGCTAGGGAGAGAGATCGGCGAAAATGGAGCTTTGAGCAGCAATGGAGCTTGGGGGAAAGAGGTAAGTCAACAAGGAAGAAGATGACCCTTTATATAGTGAGAAAACACATCCAACCGTTACCCCACTAAACAGCCCCAAGACAGGCGGTACTACCGCTAAGGCAGGGCGGTACTACCGCTTCGAGCGGTACTACCGCTCCATACCTAGCGGTACTACCGCTCTACCACAGAGCGGCACTACCATGGGGAGCAGAGCGGTACTACCGCTTGAGCGGTACTACCGCTGCTATGCCGCCTCTAGTGCCGCAAAACCCGACACGAGAAAACACCGTCTCGAATCGAGCGGTAGTAAGCGCGATACTACTGAGGTAGTAGTCGAAGCCATGAGCGGTACTACCGCTCATCGGAGCGGTACTACCGCTGAGGCGGTACTACCGCTCGGCGAGCGGTACTACCGCTTGAGGGCTTCGGCGAGTACTACATTGTGAGATCGCGGTACTACCGCCGCACAGGCGAAACCGAGCGTAAGAAAGGGGCAGCTCCAGAGATGCAAAGGGAAGGCGGCGGGTGTGAAAAGGATGTGTGCGTGATGATTCCACCTAGCCTTACCAACACGGATCCCCTCTTAATAGTACGGGACTCCTCTGAAACTAGTCCACCAACAACGAACCGCAGGAGCTACACCGTCTTGTATGAAAACACCAAGGGGATGAAATCGTCTCGTGCCAATGGATGATCTTCTGAAATAACTTAACGCACACGATTAGTCCGCAAAAGCATTGTCATCAATCACCAAAACCACTGGGGAATGAATATGCCCTTACACTTACGGTATCCGGGAGTTGCACAATCTCATGGTCTAAGGAAAGGATACCTGACATTAAAAAAGCTTTAGCAGACAAACTACACGATCTTGTGCTATGCTTAGGATTGGGTCTTGTCCATCACATCATTATCCTAATGATGTGATCCCGTTATCAATGACATCCTATGTCCATGGTTAGGAAACCATAACCATCTATTGATCAACGAGCTAGTCAACTAGAGGCTCACTAGGGACATGTTGTGGTCTATGTATTCACACATGTATTACGATTTCCGGATAACACAATTATAGCATGAACAATAGACAATTATCATGAACAAGGAAATATAATAATAACCTTTTTATTATTGCCTCTAGGGCATATTTCCAACACCAGATTGATCTTTCTTGCAATGGGAGAAGTGCTTAGCTTTGGGTTCAATCATGCGGTGCTCGATCCTAGTGATAGTAGGGGAAACGACACGTATTGTATTGTTGCCATCGAGGATAAAAAGATGGGGTTTATATCATATTGCATGAGTTTATCCCTCTACATCACGTCATCTTACCTAATGCGTTACTCTGTTCTTATGAACTTAATACTCTAGATGCATGCTGGATAGCGGTCGATGTGTGGAGTAATAGTAGTAGATGCAGGCAGGAGTCGGTCTACTTGTCGAGGCCGTGATGCCTATATACATGATCATGCCTAGATATTCTCATAATTATGCATTTTTCTTTCAATTGCTCGAAAGTAATTTGTTCACCCACCGTAATACTTATGCTATCTTGAGAGAAGCCACTAGTGAAACCTATGGCCCCCGGGTCTATTCTCCATCATATTAATCTCCCGTCAACGAGCTATTTCTAGCACTGTTTATTTTCCTATCTTTACTTTTAATCTTTATCATAAAAATACCAAAAATATTATCTTATCATCTCTATCAGATCTCACTTTTGCAAGTGGCCGTGAAGGATTGACAACCCCTTTATCGCGTTGGTTGCAAGGTTCTTATTGTTTGTGTAGGTACGAGGGACTTGCGTGTGGCCTCCTCTTGGATTGATACCTTGGTTCCCCAAAGTGAGGGAAATACTTACGCTACTTTGCTGCATCACCCTTTCCTCTTCAAGGAAAACCAGCGCATGCTCAAGAGGTAGCAAGAAGGATTTACGCCGCCGTCTTGAGTCTACACTACAAAAAAATACACTACGTGACGATACGTGTTTGTCACGATGAGGTCACGTTTTACATCATGCATGTACATCCATGACAAATTTATGATGTAATCAAGATAGTCATACATGTCTTTGTCGTAGAAGTGTTCCATGACATTACCAAAATTATCATCACGAAGTGTCCACTTCCACGACGATAAATCGCGCGTCACGAAGTGCTTTACGTCAAGGGTGAACGACACGTGGCATCCACCGTAACGGAACACCGTTAAGCTATCGGGTCGGTTTTGGATCCGATAACCGTAATGCCCCGACCAATGGGGATTTTCCACGTGTAAAATCATCATTAGTCGGAGGAAACACGTGTCGGCTCACCGTTGGGACAGATGTCATCCACTCATTGGACCCAAAGCACCTATGATACGCCGACACGTGGCACGGCCCAACAGAGGCCCATTCGTGTGAAAAGGCCGACCCGTTTGACTTGGTCAAAAGGTGGCGGGCGACCCACAAAGCTTGTTAACGGCTTTGTTCACGTATAGCCCATTTACGACCCGCTATCCGGGGCCGTTTACGGCCTATCCGAATGAGGCCCGATGGCGTCATCTGGGCGTCAATATAATTCCAGCCCGTTTTAACTTCCGCCCATGTATGGCCCATGGCGTCTTCGGCCCATATGAGGCCCTTAGTAACCCTCGGCCCCTTAACGGCCCGTGGTAAAACTGGCCCGTAAAGAACAATGTATCACTTTATACCCATTAACGGACCATTATTCCGTTGGGATGTTTCCAGCCCATGATATATTTCGGCCTTCTCAGGGCCCATTTATTCTTGGGCTCATTTCCAGCATTCGGTTACTTACGACCCGTTCCTGTCATTTTCTGCTTGTGGGCCAAATTCAGCCCGTGGTTACAGTCGGCCCGTTTGCGGCCCGTTTATACGTTGGGCCGTTTTCATGTCGAAAAAAACCCGTTGGGCTGTTTTCATAGAGTTATCAAATATGGCCATAAACGGCCCGTTATTGTCCACGAATAGTACGACCCATAATTGGCCAAATGATGATACGCCCCGTAGAAGGCCCATGGATCCTACGGCCCGTAAAAGGCCCATGGATTGTACGACCCGTAGAAGGCCCATGGATCCTACGGCCCGTATAGAAGGCCAATGGATCCTACGGCCTGTAGAAGGCCCATGGATCATCTGACCCTTGAGAGGCCCATGGTTACAACGATCAGTGTGTTGCCATGATTATTTTGGCCTAGTTTCCAAAAATAGGTTATTGTGGCCACTAGAAAAACACAGAAAAAGAACTGCAGTGACTACAAGCAAACAACTAAACAAGACAGTAAGGAAATAAATAAGCAAGCAATTAACGCTAGCCTATTACCGTTATTACACATATTACATCCACTAGGCATCAAAGTTCGCCACCAGTGCAAATATAGGGAATAAAGCAGCATATTACATACACTAGCCGTCAAAATTGTCCACCAGTGCAAATAAACGCGGCAGCAAAACAAGAGCATAACTGAAACAACTTCATGAGAGCTCAAGAAACGTGGTATCCACCATGCTGGCAATAAGCTTAGCAAGCTTATTAGCTTTGTCCTTTTTTGTGCTAAAATCCTCCAACGCTTGCTGTTGCACCAGAAAGTATGCATCTAAATGCTTGAGGACTTCCGCGCCCTTCCGCTTCTTGTCATAACACACCGATCGATGTCTTTCACTTTGTAGTTGAGACTCAAGAAACCGAACTGATTCGATAAAGTGAGTTTGAATAGCTTCAAGCGGTAGTGGCCATGCTCAACACTAAACCAAGGCAGGACTTTGGGGTTGTCTCACTTTGTCTTGAGATAGTCTTCCTTAGCTATTTTATCAGCTTTGTTGGAGACCAACAAGGATGTGTCACTATCCTGAACCTGCATTACTTACTTTACCATTGCTTAATAAGGCACTCTTCCCCAATATTCTGTCAGCATTTTAAAAGAAGAAACAAGCAGACACATAACAGTTTAGCATGTACTAGTATATGAAACTCATTTCGGTGAACCAGTTCATTAGTAAGGTGGGCAGGACTAAACTACCAAGTCTTCTATTGCCAAGTACTAGTACATAATAAAAGCATCAAACAAACATATGTCTATGTCCTATGGTCATTGCATTGTCTTGCCAAATCAAAATAGGGGCATGGTTCAAATCATATCAGTTCAAGACAAAGCAGCAGTGAAAGAATACAAAGCATGGTAAACTACACGGCACAACAAGATTTCAGATGGGTACCACGGGTCTACATGTACAACAACACTATTGGCTCTGTTGTGATGCTAGTAATGTGCATGATATGAGAAGTCAACTGTATACACAATTGAAATTGAAATCAAAAGAGCTATTGATAAGAGCAAGCCTGTTAAAGAAACATGCGTGAACATACCTGCTGTGCCATTGAAGTTTCGATTGGATCCTTCAATTTTAAAATAAGTTTGTATGAGTAAATACAGGTGATACAAGAGCAAAGCAGTATGCACGATAGCAATTATAGTTAAAAAGGCGCGCCTAAGCGGCGCTTAAGTGCGCCCTAGGCTCTAGGCGTTAGCGAACGCATTGTGCATAACTACGCTTAATGCATGCATAATCTGGCACCCGGCTCGGGCGACGGTTTACCATGCATTGCCAGCCGAGACCATGTCTTACGGCAACACACAACATCTTGGTACAGAAAACAACCGCTTTATTGATGCTAGCGGACCAGAGTTTATATTACAACAGGAGTCGAGGCCAAGCGGCACACACGGTGCGGCTGAACAATATGTACATTATTTAGTGAACATAAAGGGGCCTCGATCATAACAACTACGCGACAGCGGAACAATGTCGTAGCGGAAACTCCATAGCACGGGGACACCGATGTGGACACGATCTAGACTCGAGCAGCACTCCTTTCCAACAAGACTTTCCTGAAATCTGGCATGACCGCGCCAGTCGGTACATTGAATGTACTTGCAAGCTCTAACAGCATAATCATAATGACAAACAATATCATGATAATTAACCAATTAATAATGCAATAATGTTTCAAGATGCTGTGATCATGCTCTTGTGATAAACGTCCCTCGGGACCGACTTACCAACTGTGATCGTTCTCGAATCACAAACAAACCACTATCGTGGTCTTGACATGAGTAGCTCGTGATCCTTATGATGATCACAACCACGACCAATACTTGGTCTCGAACATCTTGATGGCCTTTCCGCCATCATCAACAGTGCAAAGTTCATAACTTAGTGTGCAAAATTTATTAAACGTTGACCCATGGTGGGACCTACTACGAGTGTGTCCGTGACCATGGACTCGGCTATCGATAGATTATACACTCTGCAGAGGTAGCACACTGTACCCACACCACGGAACCCATGGCCTCGCACTCCCATTCGGGTGGACCAACGACATTCCGACGAAACCCCTCCATTGCCATGACACTCTCCCGGCCACTCCGACACAATCCCCACTGGGATAGTCCTGGGTGGCCTCGTGTCTACCAAAGATACAAAGACCACCGTCGTGGCCAAAATGATCCCACAAGGAGACTCGGTACCATAATCTCAACAACAGGCACACAAGGTTATGTCTGCTTACCGGGCCAGGGTAAGCAAGCCCATAACCTTCCCTAGTTGGAGGCACCGACTAGAGGCATGACAACGGACCGAATCAAGGCCTCCCATAAGGCAAATGTGGTTGCATTGGGAAAAACTCGATTCAGTGGCACCATGACCCGGTCAACGATATATTCAAGTTGAGTTATATTCAGGTTCAACTTAAAGTAAAAATAACCGGTGTCATAGTATGCCATGAAATGCAACACTAACATATGCATCACATATTAACGAAACCGACTGAGTCAACCATATTCAGACTAAGCAAAATCATCAACAACTTATGCCACTTTTCTGGTTAGGATAAACAGGATATTTTCTAGCAAATTTTTATTACTTTACTCATGCAAGAAAATAACTTTAAGTAATTACTCATATGTATAGCAATATTATTCTTTCATCATCACAAATGACTCCTAGTTTATTTACCAACTAAGTTAGTTTCAAACATTCTGTAAATCAAGCATATTAACTAAAACAAGCACTTAACATGATAAAAATAACATAATAATTATTTAAATGCATGGATTAAACTTTTCATTCAAGTAAGAAAATCATAAATATTGAAATGGCACCATGAAAATGTTGTTGTGGCTTGCCTTAGTGCAGATGAGGTTCACAAGCCTTCTGGTGATCCTCAAGACAAGCCTCACCCTCTAAAAATAATTTTAAACACAAGAAGAAAATATCAAGAACCCTTCTGAAAATCACCAGAAAATCTAGGCAGCACATAAAAATCTCATCTTTGGTGAGCTGCTAGATTTCTTTGCAAAGAACACAATGCAAAAAGAATCAATTCATTTGGACTTATGGTTGAAGAGTTATAACTGTTTGAAGCTCTCTGTAAATTAAATGAATTTGAATTTAAATAAAATAGACTAGGGGGGTGACGTTGAAGGCGTAAAGCCTCAGGGCGCCACCACTCGTACCGCTTCGCGCGCGTACAAAGTGGCTGACTAGTGGGCCCCACTAGTCAGGTGAGGTGGAGGGGGAGAAGGAAACAGAGGGGGTCGCGGCTTCGCCGGAGCTCTCGCCGACGACGAGGGCTCCTTGGCCAAAACGAGAGGGAGGGATCGAGAGAGGGGATGGAGGCGTACCTGCCCGTATCCGTAGTGTAGCTAGGGGTGGTCGGACGGCGTCGGAATTGACCTCACAAGCGGAGGCAGAGAGCGGTGGTCGCTGGAGATGAGGAAGACGGCGAGCAGAGGCAACTCCAGGGGCTCCAAGTGGACGGGACGACTTCACCGGAGAGAGGCGAAGGCTCTGGAAGGGTCGCCCTGGCCTGGGAGGGGCTGGAGCTACCACGACGACCCGAGGGGATCGCCGGCAAGCTCGAGCTCGGGGACGGCGGCCCGCGGCCTGCCCGGCCGGGCTATGGCTATCTACACGTTTGTGGAGTGTGTGGGAGTGGTGGATGGTGCTCGAGGAGGCTGGGGGTAGCTCCTTTTATAGGCGAGCTTCGGGGGGTGGACCGGGCTCCGCCGGCGACACCTGGACACTGTGCCCGACGACGAGCGGCGTCAGTGAGAGGAGGAGAAGGCGACGCATCTCACGCGGGGACTGTGGGCGAACGAGGACGAGCACACGATCAAGAGGAAGGTGACAAGCACAGTGCAGAGCGCACTGTGGCGTTGGCCGGACCACGCCCGTGCTCGCTGCGGCGAGCTCCGGCGTCGGCGAGTGCCAGGGGGAGTTAATGGAGTTGAGACAAAGATGGTGGCGAAGTTTGGCACGCTCGCACAGTCGGGGAAGCGAGCACGAGCGAAAAAGAGTGCTCGGCAGCACTCGGAGCGCGTCGACACGCATGCTGGCATCATGGACACGCGTGGTCACTGCGTGAACTCTTCCCTCAGGCCGACCAACGTCCAAAGCTCATGTCTGGCTTGTTGTTCATGGTAGTTTTGAAGATTGCCACGCTTTGGTTTGGCTCGGATCACGATAGAAGATTTTAAAAGCGGGTAAGTTTCGATCAAGAACTTTGAGAGGTTACTGAGGTCAAATGGCTGGGAGTTGGGGGTTGTGCTTTGGAGGCTAGCCAACATCTACTAAGGTGATGATGCACAAGAAAGTTCAGGCACAAAGGAGCAAGTAAAATGGTAGTTGCTGTAGAAACCACCATTTCTGTCCAGAACAGAAAATATTTTCTGTAGCAAAAATATTCCAAAAAGTGATGAAATATTTTTGCTCAGGAAGGTGCCCTAGGGTTCAAAGAATATTTGTGAATTTTCTCAGATTTTTGTGTGCAAGAAAAATTAGGGTTGCTTTGGAGCTCATTGAACTAGCTAGGGTTTTAGAGAGGAAAAATGAATATTTTTCATTTAAGAAAAATATTCCCAAGATTATTTTGAGGTGGATCATAAGGGGAATGATGATTAGAGAGGGAAATTATGCACTTAGGTGAAAGACAAGGGCACCCAAGTGTTTAAGTCCATATGAAAAGATTCAAAAACTCCAAATTTCAAAATAAACCCAAATGAAAATCAGGCAAATAAGAGAGGGCAAAAATCAGGCTGTCACAATAACTGCGCATAAGCATGCGCTTTGGTCAGTAAAGCGCAAGGCGGTTCTAAAACGCACAATTAACGCCTAGCGCTTTTTTGAACTATGATAGCAATGGAATCTTAAATTAGAACAGTTGTTCTTGAGTTTAGGCACTTGTTCTACATGAGCAGTCTGATGAAGACACAAGAATATAGTACTTAAAATAGAAAATGAGCTCATAGACCTTACCACATTCTTGGTTCAGGACCAGTCTGAACAAAGCGTTCCAGTCATCGTCCGATAAATGTGTCTCGGGAGAAATTAAGGGAATTTGATGAGTTTCTTTGCCGTGAACTATGTTTTCTTGAGTAATTCCGATCGGCACCAAGCATTCTTGAAGATAGCAGAGGTGTTAGCACAGGTTACCTCATCCTGAGTTTCCAAATCGGTCCTTCTCTATAGAGAAAAATGGGAAAATTTGTTGTATTATAACCATCATGGAGGTAGGATGTATGGGACAAAGCAAAGTAATTGCCATGAATAACATTACTTACACATAACTCCTAGACAAACACCTGCAACTGGCATTTTCCTTCTTCTTCAGTATAATATTTCCAAGATGGGAAGATACACACATATGATTTAACAACATCAAATGCGATAGATGCTAAACTATGACTAGCTGGTTGTGCTTCCTCCACAGGAATAGGCGTACTAACTGGTGGAGTTGGGGTTCGCCGTGGTAGTACTGGCTCTTTGGGCACTGGAGCTGCCTTACTATCTGCTCTTTTTTGGGAGCTCTGTGGTGGAGATGGCGCTGTGTCAATAGGAACTGGGTTACTATCTGCTGGGGTTGGGGTTAGATTGGGTGAAGCTGGTTCTCTGTCCATCGCAGTAGGGGTACAATCTGCGAGAGTTTGGTTTATGTGTGGTACGGCTGGTTCTCGTGCATGTACAACCGGGATGCTATCTCCACCAAGAGGTAGCACTGTTTTATTTGAAGACCGTGTTTTAGTTAAGCTGAATCTTGGCATCACCGCTCCAATTCAAATGGCTGATAAACAGGAAACATAGTTGAATGTACGACATTGTATGAGAGATGATGCAATAGATAGTGTGGAAAAAGAGGGCATGAAATAGTTGACATGTATATTGTTTAACTAAAGCAGATAGCATGACATAATTTCGCATATATGATGTCTATCTAAACTGGATAGCATAGCATAACATAATTCAAAGATATGATGAATAACTAAACAGGATCGCATGACATAATTCACCCACATGTTATCTAAGTAATCAGGATCGCATAATTTAATTCACATATGTGATTTATATGCTAAATAGAGGGCATTAGATATGATGTGTGAACTAAGAACATGGTGTTGAATATTGTGTATATGATGTCTAATCTATGCAATGCAAGACACCATATGCATGATATGAACAGTATAACCGTGCCAAGTTAGAGCATACACCTCGGTGGGGGAATAGGACTGGTCATCTGTCTCTGAATCCATCTCTGAGGAGCTATCGGGACCCAACAAGAGATCTGCTTTGACAGGTAGCACTGTCTGCGCTGAAGGCCTTATTTTCACTCCAGATTTTTCAATCTCCCACCCAAATGGCTGATTCACAGGAAGAGTAGTTTAATGTACAAACATTGTCGACAAATGGAAATGTAATGAAGAAAAGGTTGGGCAAGATATCATTCAAATATATGATGCCTGGTTAAACATGATGGCATTGCACATTTCACGTATATTATGGCTGGCTAAAAGACATGAGACTGCACAATTCCCATATATGATATAGAAACTAAACAGGTGGCATTACAGAACATGTCTAAACTAAGCAGATGACATATATGATGTCAAAAGTAGGCACTGCAAGGCAACATACGCATGATATGACTAACATCGTCATGCAAACACCTTGGGGGGTAAATAGGAGTGGTCAGCGACGTCTGAATCCACCTCAGAACAGATATCTTCCTCTGGATTACAATCTGGAGATGGGTGGGGAGGGTTTGCCATTGAACCCACCATGGAGCGATGTCTGCATGACATTGTATTGCCATAAAACTCTTCTCTTTTGTCTACATGTTCAGCATGATATGTACAATATCGACATGCATACAAAAAAATATGGTGAGATTATGTAAGGAGAGCATGCAGAAATTTAGAGTGATGGTAACAACAAGTGGATGGATCCAAAAATAATGATAGCAGGCTGATGATTGCTTTAATTTAATAAAAAGACAGATGATGATTGCTTTACTATTTGTTTCCCACCCAAGATGAACAACATAGGCATACCCTAGGTGAACCAGATATTAGAAAGAGATACTATTCATTGCTTCCTCGATATGTGCCCCACAACTAATTTAGAACTCAACTTTGAACATTAATTTGGACCTGACTTGGAGTCCAAGAGGTGAACAAGACGATAAAGTAGCAGGTAATTTTAAGCAATGCATAACATAAGCAGAAAAAAAGAGTGCGACCTCTCTTGTGGACCCGTGTACTCCTCAGGTTCATCTGCTGCGTTGATGATGGTGATGCCGTTGCGGTGGGTGCCGGCGGCAGGGAAGGAGATCTGAGGCGGCGAAAGACGGTCATGAGTCGTGATGTCTGGTTTGGTGGATGTTTCTGTCGATGGAGCAGCTCAGTTGAGGTGGACGACGTCGCGGCAGGAGCAGGACAAACCACAGAAAGTTCCCTTCGACACCTACCATGGCTCAAGTAATTACATAAGGGCTCATTTGGCTTGCATGATTCTAAAAACGCAGGGATAGGAAAAACACGAGAATAGAATAGGAATGCACATGGTAAATGCAGCATTTGTAAACATAGGATTTCATCAACTTGACTGTTTGGTTTACAGAGAATTGGAAGAGCAGAGGAATGCAAAGAAACATGGCCAAAATAAAGTGAAACCATATGAAAGCGTGTACAGTTAGAATGTTATTCTGCCACTAATGCACTTGGTCTTGTTTTCATGCATAGGATTTTGAAAAGTAGGTCCAGGTGGATGTTTTGCTTCATTCCTTTCAACAAAATGCATGAATAATTGAATAGTAGAGTGCCATTGGAAAATTCCCTATTGCTATGTTTTTCCGTTGAACCAAAATAGCCCTAATGGGTCGACATGAATGTATAGTAATAAGTGATGCAACAAGTGTACAACCTCTTTGCCGTAGCCGTGTCGACCTGAACATCATTGGGTTGGTCGCTGAAGCAGTTGAGGAAGATGTGGCTGTCGGAGGTGTGGAGGAATATCTGGGGAATCTGTAGACGATGTCCAGGGCACTGCTCTGTTGTGATGGATCGTTTTGTGGTTGGAGCAGCCCCGGTGAGCCATAAGACGTTAAGGCTGAAGCAGCACAAGACAGACATCGTCATTCTCAAGTGGGATTCTAATAGCATCTCCAATAGATGATGTAAAATAGACGTAAAATTTACATCACCAAAAACCACCTGACTACAGCAGATGAGGTAAAAACTGTTGACTCTGAACTTAACGTCGAAACTGAAATTTACTATGGAATCTGAATGTTACT
Source organism: Aegilops longissima (assembly GCA_021605205.1). Lineage (NCBI taxonomy): Eukaryota > Viridiplantae > Streptophyta > Magnoliopsida > Poales > Poaceae > Aegilops > Aegilops longissima. The sequence goes on from CM038680.1 coordinate 87,251,733, forward strand.
ATCGAAACTAAACGCAATGGTAGCAGAGAGGCACTTGACATGTAGTTTAGGGAGGGCCTGCAGTTCATCTTCAACTTGCACCCCCCTGAGCCGCCAGCCACCACCGGTCGAACCTCCGGCCCCAGCGCCGCCTCGCCGCCCCGAAACAACTCCCCACTGCCGGTCCGCCGTCGCCCCGGCCAGCCCTATAGGCCCCCCTCCCCCACCCTGATCCCTAAGATAGATGGTGGGGTACCTCTCCGACGAGCCCCCGTCCCCGCTGCGGGTGGTTCTTCCTTAACTCCGGCGAGCCCCCCACCCCCTGAAAATCGACTGACCCAAAAGTCGATTCACCGATCAAGTGTAGCTAAAGCGAGCAGAAAGAAAAGACGAGCGAGGGGGAGCAGCAAGCAGCAGCAATGAAGCAAGACGAGTTGGAGCAACAGCAGCTGGGCGAGCGAGTGATCGAACGAGAGCCGGAGCAGCAGCAGCTGGGCGAGCGAGCGATCGAGGGAGAGCCAGAGCTGTAGCAGCATCAATGCGAGCGAGCGAGCGAGAGCCGGAGCAGCAGCAGCAGATCCGGCTGGTATGGGCGCTGCCGCCAAAGGGGCCTCGCACTGGGGGAGAGCTGCCGTGAAGATGTCGCCCGCGGTGCCGGCTTCAAGGTAGCCGCTCCATGGGGGTGCGGGATGGAGCACCTTCGGCGCCGGGAGGTCGAGCTAAGGAGAAGGTGCGATGCGATGAGTGTACAACCTCTTTGGTGGCACCGAGTAGGCCTCGGCTTCGTCCAAGGAGTTGGTGAGGATGCTGCGGTTCCGGTGGAGCAGGTTAAGGCGGTGTTGTGGGGATGGAGCATACGCGATAGACGAGGCGATCATCGGAGCAGCTCCTTGGAGGTGGAGGACGGGGCGGTCGAACCGGCGGGACGACGAGATGGACGACGGATCCTCATCCGAGGAGGTGGACGAGGGACGTCGATCTGTTGCGGTGGACGACGTCGTCGGGGAAGAGGCTCCGACTGGGCAGTGGTGAGGTGGCGGACGGAGGAGGGCGGGGTTTCACGGCTGGAGCAGAGAGGTTATGGCGGCCTGGGATTTCGAATGGCAAAAAGGAGGCGATGGGAGGGGGTGAACCATGACTTAGGGACGTGCTTGTCCAAAATGCTATTCACACCACTCAAAGAGAGAGTCTTGCCCCGTTTTACTATAAAAATGCTATTTAAAGCTACTCATACCAACAATTTAGTGCAATTAAATGCTATTCGATAGTATGAATCCATGTTATGTCCAATTAAATTTTTTTGTTTGCTGTATAATGCATGTATCCTACTCATACCAACCTTTTAGCATTCCAAATGTCTATACTACCGCTGCAATTCGATCTGAATTTGAATTCGTTTCTCTATTTCAATAAAAAATCTATAATCATGATTGTTGCCAACTTCAACCATCATTCGTGTATTACCTTAATAACATACCACATGATTACTATATAGATAGATATGAACTATGTGTACTACATGAACTCGAATTCTATTTTTTGAATACACTTGATGTTGATTCCAAATAATAGTACATTTGATGTACTAACTATATATTCATAATCTAAACCATGTTCCATACGTGTACACCGTGTTTATCACACATAGTATAGTGCCCCGCCCCCTACATTATGACAAGTATTTAGACCTGAGTTGCAAAAGCCACACATTAGCCCAAATTATGATCAATGTTCTATATGTTATAATGAGTACTAGCAAGATGCCCATCGTTCCACGAACATCAACATGATCAAGGGAGGCCTAATTTGCAAATATGGAGAGGGGTGTGGGTATATTTTTTCAAAATTGTCATAGTTTCCTTCCTATCTGTCAGATATAAATCGGACGGCCTATATTGTAGGATGGCACCATCATCAACAACTCCGTTTTTTTATAAGAGTAGAGATAAAATATATTATATGTAGTATAACATGTTCATAACCACACCATGTCTATCACCGTTATATATATTCACACATGCGTCGGTTTAAAACACTATGATAAATTCTTCAAATATCCGAATTCGCTTTTTATAATGAAGTATGATCTCTATTCGTCTTTTACACCCACACAATCCTCTTATCTTTGTAGCTAGCTAGCGCTAACTTTCTCTCGTGCATGCAGATGCCCGCATCCCTCTAACCCTCCCTCAGCATTCTCTAGCTCCATCGTGCAAATTCGTCTTTTCACTTTAGGTCGTTCACCCACGATGTGTGTAGGCCCCCAGCTCCTTCTTTACGGCACACATCGATCAATATGCCTCTCTAGCCAGGTGTGCCTAGCACAAAACACAAGCTTCCCCTCTTCTCTTATCACCGTCCATGCCTCACTCCCACCACTCTTTTCATCGATCTCGTACTCGCACACTTCTCCCCCCTCGGTATAGTATGACTCTCGCACCACCTCCTAGATGCATCCCTCTCTCTCTATCCTTCTCCCTGTGCCTCATTTGCTTCTAACACACACATGCATGTATACCGATCAATCTCCCAACATATACCTAGGTCGACTTTAACTATTCCCCCCCCCCATCGATCAACGTACCTCACAAGTTATGTCTCTCCTTTCTCTGACAAAGGACGATTGATCTTCCTATGTAGTTATGTCTGCTTACCACATCCATATCGCCCCCATCATTCGTGCATGCCTCCCGACCCGTCTCTCACATGCACGTGCACAGACAGGCAGCCATCCCCTCTCTTATTGATATTGCAGGCGTGCCCTCCGGTTGTCTAGCAAGCCTATCCCACCATTTGTTAGAAGCAACTCCACTACCACCCCCTCCAATACTCTAGCTCTGTCTCTCTCCCAACCTTATTCCTCTCCTACAAATATGCATGGATGACGATCGATCTCCCTTAATACATGAGGTAGGCCTCTCTCCTCCTCCACACATATACCAGCCATTGTACCTCTATAGTTAATTAGGCCTCCCCCCCACCATGCACCGATAGTCGAGCGCTGTAGGTAGGTATCCATGCCACAGAGACAAACTACACATGTCCCCTCACGTTCCAGTAGGCTAGCCACTCTATATCTTTGACGTGGGCACACACAAATTCGATGGCACTCTTTATCGATCGCGCGCGCACACACACACATCATCCCTCTCTTCGATTCTATGGACACCTCAAGCCGATGATACCTCCACTCTCTTCTCGTGGATCGCCCCCTCTATATATATGATATATCCAGGACTCTATTTCACACACATTGCATATGTTACATTTTTTGATTGACCCCACCCTCCCCTCCCCCCCCCAAAAAAAAAACCCTCACGAACCCACTCACTATATCTCTCTACGTTTGTATCTCTCTCACACAACCCCACGTAGGTGGTGTACATATACAAGAAGAGAATAGGTGCACCGTGCACATACTCACGCTTGAACCCAGCCACACCAGCTGGGTACAGGGTGGAGCTCATTTCATGCGAAATGGCAGCCCACGTGCTAATTTGAGCGCGTGTGGCGGTTGTTTACCTCACGGAGGTCGTGTACCACGCGTGCGAAACAAAGTTCGACTTGATGCGTTGGGGCGTTATTTTTAAATAAAGTTATATCGCTCAATGGCACGCACACAGAATATAAAACGATTTTTATGGAGAAAAAGGTAGTCCGCTCCACTATATACAATGGAGCCTGCCTGCCTGGTTTGTCTCTCTTCAGAGTATCTCACACAAGGCTGCGGTGGCCTCTCTCTCTCTCACCGTTGGTCACTGATCCGGCCGTATCCTGTCCGCCGGCGGAAAGGGAGGACGTGCATCGTTTCTTTGTTCGACGGCGTCGAGGCAGCACATCCCGATCGGCAGCACACGCCGTTCTCTCTGACCAAGCTCCGGCGTGGTAGGGCCTACGCCACCTGCTCGCTGCCGCAGTATGGGAAGATTCCGCCTGCCGCCGCTCACCTAGTTACATCCCGACGACCTCCAGGTATCCCCTCCGGCCTTGCTCCACTGCCCGTCTTCCCACGTCGCTGCATGTGGATCTTCCATAGTTCTTTGCCCAAAACGTAGCTTGTCCGGCGTACTTTCCATATTGCAATCTCGTCCTCACACCGTTTTAGACAAACACAACCGTGTTGTTATCTTCCCTTAGGACAAGGAATATGCTTCTTTTTCGTCGTTGCATGTGTCATCAATTATTATTGGCCAGTAATTGTTTCCTTTCTACCTCTTTTTTGCAAACAGGGCTATCCATTTCACCTCGTTGCTATTGCGACCTTTTGGTGAACTGCACAAATCACTTTTTTCTTAAGAGTGTTTTGTGCAGTTCTGCCAAAATGTCACACGGGCAACGTCTCTACAATTCATTGTGAATGCACAAAGGGAGATTGGTTTTGCTCTATCCTCCTCATCCAACTCCGAGCCTAATCTTCTCCAACTAGTTAGTCTTAAGAGAGACTGCAAAGGTGACCGGCTTCTATTTGTGTGTTTATTGTTTCATCAACAGTCCTCTATTATCATAATCACACTTAATATCTTTGGAACAGGGACGCTCAGCTCTATTTTAGTGGAACTACACAAAATAATTGGAATGTTGCATGCTCCAGACAGCTACTTTTTTTCCCAACATGCCTTGTTGATCCAGACAGAGCTGGGGGGACGTTGCTGCCAATGAAAGCATGGATCAATTTTAATTTAACACCTTCTCACAACTTTGTCTTCAGTTGTGATGTAAATATTAGCTCTGTTAGCAAGGAAGTTAGTTTTTTATTGTTTCCGAAAGAGCATCGATGGCAAGACACACGAAATAAAAGCTGAAAGCTCACACCATTGTACAATTTCATGTCGCTGGAAAATTATTTGCATAGTACGTCAATTATGTAAACAAATGTTGGAAGCTTGATAGCATTGCCAGAAGCCTCTTCGGCATCCGGGTCCATGTTCCATGCACAAAATTATACTCCTTCGTTCCTAAATATTTGTATTTTTACAAATTTCAAATGGGTATATTTTAGAGTGTAGATTCACTCATTTTGCTTCGTATGTGTACTCCCTCCGTTCCTAAATATTTGTCTTTCTAGAGATTTCAAAAAGTGACTACATACGGAGCAAAATGAGTGAATCTACACTCTAAAATATGTCTATATACATCCGTATGTAGTAGTCCATTTGAATCTCTAAAAAGACAAATATTTGAGTAGTCACTCGTTGAAATCTCTAGAAAGACAAATACTCCGGAGTATATTTAAGAACCGAGGGGGTAGTGCACAGCCGCATGGGAGACTCAGACCGGTCATTGCGCCGCATTAATAGTGAGTAATGAGCAGTCAAATCATAAGCCCCACCTTTCCCACTGTAACTTGCTTGGAAGAAGCAACCATCAATACGCTCTTCTTTGAATCCGCTCATACTACTCCATCCGTCACTGTTTATACAGCGCGCTTCAGAAAAAGATAAAATCTCTGGGACCAAGGCGACTAGCGATCGGCCTGAAAAATAACATTGGTAGTTATAGCACGGCGTCTATTACTAGAGGAAATAATGCGTACACACATGCATGCAGTGCTTCCACCCCGGGTAGACACATGCATGCACGTACTCCACTCCATAGTACTACATTGAGAGAAAATTGCGGTTACCACGCCCTAATTAATTGAGCATTAAACCGAACGCGTCTAAAGTCTCTCTGGTGGTGGAAATGCATTGAGAGAAATGCATCATAATGAAGCGTGCCACATAAACCGTGATGAGAGGGAGGAGTAGTATGAAGGTGCAAAACCAAATGCAGCGTATGGCGGTCGGTCAACGCACCTCGTCTTGGCATATCACTGACATGTGGGACCGGAGTGTGAGCAAACCGATCTCAATTGATGGCAAAATGGCCAACCCGCCGTTCCTTGAGAGAGACGAGGAGCGAGAACACACAGACGGGCTCGCACGGAGGCCAAGATATATTCAAGCATGGTTGATCGATATCATCATTACATGTTGGGCTGTCGTTTTCCGCCCTTCTCCGGAATAAATGTGTACTTTATCAAAGATTAAGAAAAATAAGACTACATAGGCTCCACCATGCGGTTTTACTAGTAGTACTACTCTTACTACTAAACCTTGCGCTTGGCTCTTCGCCTCTTCGTGAAGTCGAACAATGATGATACTCCGCATGTTCGGTACTACAGTGTATGCCTCTGGCAATCTGACACCGAATGAACTGATGCATGTCCACCGCCTGGGCGAGGTACGTTGCATTAGTCAAAAGGCGTAAGCGAGCTTCACCTTGTCCTGCAAGCTTCTCCTTGTTCTGCGAGTTGACGGGACACACCAACAAGTAGTGCTAGTCCATACTCCCTCCTTTCTGGTTAATATGGCTTAATCTTTTTTTGCGAGTAAATGAGAGAGTTTTATTCATATATAAGCATTCTTAGGACGATCAGCCAAGACACTGGTCACTAGGAAGTGAGGTACCCCGCAAAAAAAGAAGTAGGAAGCGAGATGTTTCATCAAGCCAGCTCTCGGCCACATTCAAAGTGCAGCAAGCACGGTTCGCACAAAGATGCGCCGCAAGGTTTGCTGACCTGTTTACATGCTGAATAACAAAAAAGAGAGGAAATATTACCGAGCGCTCCTATTTGTAACAGGATATGAGCCAGAATTAAGCGAGAATTGTGGTGAGTGTTCCATGCAATCAACTTCAATTATCACATGCGAGAACCCTCGAAGAGAACCAAATGTGTTGAAGATTGCTTTATCACATTTTAAAAATATAATAAGAGTGCAGACGGTCCTCCATCCGGTTCCTAGTACTAGTATAGTACCTCTATAGACTATAGTAGTAGTACTAGTAAACTTTGCGGTTGGCTATTCGCCTCTTCGAGAAGTGCAACAATAATAGTACTAGTATAGTGTATGCTTCTGGCAATCTGACACTGAATTAACTGTTCACGTCTACCGCCTGAGCGAAGGACAACTTGCATTAGTCAAAAGTTTCTCCTTGTCCTGCGAGCCACCGCGCGCAAGCTTCTCCCGTCCTGCAAGCTTCTCCTCGTTCGGCAAGTTGATGGGACACAGCAAAGTAATGCTAGTCCATACTACCTCCTCTCCGGTTAATATGGCTTAATTTCAAACGAGATAAATACACTGTCTGTCACTGTATATTTGTAAAAATACGGTCAGTGGACTTCATAATACGCTCATTTGCGCTCAATATATACATTTTCCGGTGTTTATACAGTCACTAGCTCACTCTGGCTGAGTATGTGTGTGCATGCACGTGTAGGTTGAGCACTTGAGCGTGACCGTGTGTGTTCCGTCGTGTGCTCGGATATGCATGCATTAGGGCGTCGCGCGCGTTTTTGTGTCCATGTGTACATGTGACTGTTGCATACACGTAGGGGGAGTACGTGCAGGGGCCACTAAATGAGCAGTCAAATCACACAGTAAGTTAGTCAGAAGAAGCAACCATCATTTCACTCTTCAATGACACGTACGCAATATAAAATGGTTGATATGGAGAGAAAAAGAAAACCACTATATATACACTAGCAGGAGCCTAAGATACAAGCCTGCTTGCTTGGGTTGCTCTCTTCACAAGCATCGAACGACGGTGGCCACACCGCTGGTCACATATCCGACCTGATCCCGCAGCTGGGGGAAGGAAACAATGTTCTGCGTAGACGCGGTCGACATCGGCAAGGGAGAAAATCCACAGTCGGTGCGTCCCAATCGAGGGTCACCGCGGTATGGGCCGATGCCGCGTCCCAACCGCCCTTCTAGCTACAGCCCGACGTCCTAGGTAGTCCATCTTCCTTTTGGAGCCGGCTTGCTCCACTGCCGCAGCTCCTCACGTAGCTCCATCTCCATGTCGATCTTTCTCTACTTCTACCGGCTTCTACTTGGGATGAGTTTATGTCTCATGAACTAGTGCCAGTACTATTATTCTAATCACACTTCTTCAATATCTTTGCCATTAGGGATGCTTAGCTCGATTTTAGTGGAATTGCACAAAAGCATCGTATGATCCGAGGGTGCCAGTCGTCTTTCCTTTGACAGGTTCTACCTGGCTAGGAAATTAAATCCTGTTTAGGGTTTAGGGTTTGAGTCGTAGTGACCCCATCAGTAGTTTTTCTTTCGTACACGCTCTCACAACTTTTGTCTTTAGTTGTGAAGTAAATATTGGCTATGATCTGTGAATCATTGAGGTGCATCAGCATGCGTGTTAGTTTTCCTTTGTATTTGATGGAATGTGGTAATGGGGCAACCTTGGAGTAGGAATGAAAATGGAGTGGAAAGTTTCCGTTTTTCCGGAGAAAAAATGAAAACGGAGAGAAACCAACGTTTTATTTCGTTGGATCGCGCCATCGAGCAAAACCAACATTTAAATCACGTCCTTCGCATTCGTGTCTCACCCTCCTCCACGGCTCGACCCCACACGGCCGCTCGGCATGCCACTCACCGCAAACCGAGTATACGATAACTTCCCCGTCTGCTTGTCGATGGATCGCGCCATGGAGTACTAGTACTACTGGAAGAGATTGACGAGTTGGGGAGGACAGCTAGCTGTAGCACGGACTCCCAAGAACTTTTTACATGGATGTTGTGGCCGGTTATTGTGACTTTGAACGTGGAGCAGTCGCGTGCACCAGGAAGCGGCGCGGGCGACGCTCTCTCGGCCGGCGCGCCACTTCAATGTCGGCGCCAGTGAGAGGTCGCGTCCGCTCTGGCCAGGCATGAATGCGGCACTGACCATTTCGAGCGGGAAGCTCGCGCAGGTGATGAAGAGGGTTCGGGTTGCTCAAGAGCGACCGTGGCAGCGGTCCGGACGCCCGCAAATAAGAGATGTTGACGTTAATATTGCCGCTTATATAATTAACAACATAAATAATGTGCCAGTTGGACAAATATGATTGGAGATGGAGATGGAAATAGAATTTTACGTAAACACGGATATGCATGTCTATGTCTATGTGTGTGTGCGCGGCGACTCTCGCGACCTGGAAGCGGGGCGTGTTTTTGATCGAGTTTTCTTTTGTTGGTACGTTAAAAAATTGTCCGCCGGTTTTCGTTTCTTTTTTCCGGGAACGCACGTATTCTCTTTAAAACCACTGCTATGGAGAGATTGTTTTACTCCGTTATAGCCTCTTGTTTGGTAGAGTTTCTCACGTCTCGCTCTCTCAACCTCTCCATATCAAAACAAGATGACAGTGTCCATACTATCTCTCTCCTCACTGGTGGTCACAGATCCGGCCGAATCCCGTCCGCTGCGGGAGGTGAGGAGGTGCAGCGTTGACGTTGTCGCCGTCGGCGATGGAGGAAGCCGACGCGCGCCGTCCTCTCGGAGCCAGCGCTGGCGCGGACGAAGGTCCTCCGCGCCCTTGTTCGCAGCCGTCGTGTGGGCAGATCCCGCCCGCCCGCCTAAGCGACATCTCGCCCACCTGAGGTATAACTTCTTGTAATGGTCCAGCTCCCCAGGTCGCTGCATGCGAATTTTCTTCTATGCGACTACTCCCCAGCTCCCCATGTATAGTAGCTAGGGTTCATCGGCTGGTCCAACATCACCTACTATTATAGAGGAAATGCCACTCAAAAAGTTGTCCTGATTTATGCCTCAGTGGAGGTATACATTTTGTTTGGACAAAAAGTACATGGTGGTTGTGCAGTCATTGTCCATATGCTCCTATTGCTGCTGCTAATCTAATACTATCACTGGTTAAATGAAGAAATGCTTTTTTTTCTCGGGTATCCTGGTTTAGTTCCCATCAAGATAATAATGATGCTTCAGTTTGTTGGTGTACTTTTCATAATTTTTATTGACAATTGAGATGTCGTTGTTAATCTTGTAAAACAAAGTAACAACACTATATCCCTTTTTTATATTTTTGGAAACAGCGATGCGTATCTCCATACCCGGGCATGTCTTCCTCAATTTTAGTGGAACTGCACAAAATTGGATGGCCATTGTTGTTCCGCCTCACTGTCCTCTGCCACGTGGTTCTTCCTTCCTCGAGCTTGACTACTGAGAAGAAACAAACCACAGTGAGAATTTGTCGAACTTCATAGGTGCCTCACCCAAACTTGATGCCAAATGGATGATGCATCACCACGATGACCTATCTGCGCCTCATGGTTGCGTCGGCTGGTGAAGCTGACTGATTTTCAATGAAAAACAAGTTGTCTTCCATCAGTGCTCTTTGCTTGTTACCCACAAAGATGATATCCTTCGTCAGTTCACCTTGGTTGTGTTGGAGACGCAGTCGTCTTTCACGTTGGTGCAATTTTATCACACAATTGGCTATGAACCAAATGTTTCCTCGAAGAAGGTTCGACATTGGTACTAAGAGCATAAGTTTTGTATTGATTTCTAAGCCTTCTCACAACTTTGTCTCCAGCTCCCCTGTAATTTTGTTTGTCCAACTATTAACTTTGACTAAAAAATGGTGTGGACTAAAAACCCGCATGGACGTAGTAGCGCTCCATTTTTATTTACTCCGCATATTAGATTTGACTGAAGTCAAACTTTGTAAAGTTTGACCAAGTTTAGGCCGAACACAACAAACCATAATTATTAGAGAGAGCAAACTGTATATACTCTCAAACCTTTCCGATAATTGAGATTAAAATTCTTTATTTGTACACACTCTCACACGTTTCCGATAATTTGGCGCATGTGTGGTTGTTCACTTAAGGGAGGGTAGTGTACCGCACATGAAGGACAGGAAGTGTGACCAGGACGCGTGGATTGTTAGTTCATCGGAAGTACTCCCTCCGTTCCTAAATATTTGTCTTTCAAGTGGTTGGTAATGGACTACCACATACGGATGTATATAGACATCTTTTACAGTGTAGATTCACTCATTTTGCTCCGTATGTAGTCATTTGTTGAAATCTCTAGAAAGACAAATATTTAGGAACAGAGGGAGCAGTAGTTTTCTTCACTGGTACGTTAAATAAAGAGTTTCGTTTCGTACTTACACACTTTAAAATGATTGTTATGGAGAGAATAAGAAAACCACTCCACTATATATTAGTCGTATACACGAGTACTATATGGACGCAGCTTCATTGACCTTAGTGCACCTGCCTTAGGGTTTATGACAGGTGGGCCCAAAATCTGGCTGGCCCACCTGTCATACAGCCAAAAGCAAAAGTCTTGATTAAACATCGAGCTCACCGCATACTCAATATATATATAAGCTGGAGCCTCGGTAGCTTGTTCGCTAGGGTTTGCACTCTCCACACTCTCGCCAAGACTATATATATATATATATATATATATATATATATATATATATATATATATATATATATATATATATATATATATATATACACTGGAGCCTCAGTGTTCCTTTGCTAGGGTTTGCTGTATTCATTGTCTCTCACCCTCTTCACTAGATCTAAACAAGACTGTGTTGTGGCCTCTGTCTCTCTCACCCCCTCACAGACAGCTGGCGAAGGAGGCGTCTGGATCCCGTCACACCGGGAAGGGGAGGAGGTGCAGCGTTCACTCTATCGCCTTCGGTGAGGGAGGCAATCCACTGCCGGCTGCGCTTTTCTCTTTCACCCAGCACATGTGCGGGAGGGCCACCGACCCCTTCTTCCTTGCTACCGTACGTAGTGTGAGCAGATCCGACCTCCCACCGCACGCCTTGCCACATCCCGACAACCCTAAGGTATAAGTTTCTTTGAAACCGTCATTGGTCTAGCTGCATGCTGATCTTTTTCGATCCTGTAGTCGAATCTAGGTCTTGGTTCAAAGAGGAAAGAGGGGTGCGGTGGGGTGGAGCATGAATCTAGGACGTGGTTCAATGAGGAAAGGAGGGAGGGAAAGTAGTATAAACTAGCTATCCAGCCGCTTTGTTGGTCGAAAAGGGAAAAGGGGGGTAACCCAGTACACACATCTGTAAGGAACCCAACTCTTTGTTGAAAAGGGAAAGAAGTTGGGGGTCGGGTAGTTTGTGCAGGACTAGATTTGCTGCCCTCACATCGGAAAAAGTTTCAAAGAGAACAAATATGGCACCAACACAGATATGCTGCTTGGCTACATACTTTGCATCACCCATTTATACGTGTGGACGCACATGGTGCTGGCATGTCCCATGTCCCACCCACATGATCGTGCAGTGTGTTTTGAGATGTTGTGCTACTTGTATTGGTACTATATTAAATAAATGTTGAATTGAAGCTATTGTATTTTAAGCAATGCCACTCTCAGAATTAACTATTGAACTATTTTAAGAGAATTTCTCTGTTAATATGAATCAATGCAACCGTTTTAGAAATGCTACTGTCCTATACTTTGTTTTCCATCAAGATAAGGTAGATGCTTCTTTTTGTGGCTGCATGTTTCATCCTCCTTTATTGGCAGTAATTGTTTCCTTTTTTTACCTCAGTTAAATCAGGGATATCTATTCAACTTGTTGCTATAGCAAACTTAAATGTCTCACCGGCGACTTTACTTGATTTCAGAGTATCTGCACAAAACGAGATTGGATTTCCTATTCGTGTTGGCAGATTTGTATGTGATCTTGTGTGCATCATGACAGGTTGGTACTTGCCTTCATCCACATGATTGTGCAGTGTGTTTTGAGATGCTGTGCTACTTGTATTGGTACTATTTTAAATAAATGTTGAATTGAAGCTATTGTATTGCTGTCTTTTCCCATTAAGTAGTGAACAAAAATGGGACCAACCCAGACATTATGCTTGTTGCTTTGTTACAACAAACTCTGCATCACCCCCTTTATAAGTAGATGGAAGCCCATGTTGTTGTTGCGCCCACTCTCCCCTGGAACTGTTTATGCTTTTTGTTAATCTAATGCCGCTTGTAAAATTAAGCAATGCCATTAAGTAGTGAACAAACTCTGCACAAAATATTCAGATGGTTCGTGTCCTCCATAATAATACTTCGTCATGCACAATACATCGAATGGTTCTCTAATCATTCATCGTCACCTTGAGCCACCGGACTATCAGATGACAAACTGATGACAAACCCTGCCCGTTCCACAATCATATGCATTACATATTTTGAATGCGAAAAGCTTGTCAAAGTTGACATTAGTTTAATATATTGGAATTGGAAAACCTTGTCATTTTTTGTTGATTGATGTTAGCCGGAAGACATGCATTTGATATTTTTGAGTGGGACGCCCTTTGCTGTGAGCAACGTCGATCGTTTTTTCCTATTCCTGTCTTCAGTTCAGAAGTAAATATTTACTCTGCTGAGATGCATAGTCACATGAATGTTGACTTATGTAAGATATTTTATGTCACATCCCTAGAGTTTGCTTGTAATTAGTGGCATTGCATCCATGCTTCATGTTTGAATTTCAATGAATTTGAAATGGGGATTGTTCAAACCCTAGCACCAGATCAAATCAAATAGGTCCAACCTAAAATAATCTTCAATGAACCCAAAATGCCTTTGGAAATGTTCATGATTTTTGATAAAGGTGAAAACCTCTCCCAAAAATGGTGCACATTTTTCTTGGCCATTTATAGATTTTTGAATTAACTCATAAAGTATTTGAATTTGGGCATTTGAATGCTATAAATAATTTAAATGCTCAAATAATTCTGAAACTAAATGTGGGCTGTTGCATATATCTCAGAAGGTGCCCACAATTATTTTCAGGATTTTTAGAAGTGCTCTGGTATTTTAATAAATCCCAAACAACTACAGAAAAATAGAAAACAGAAAGAGATAAAAGGGAGAGAGAGTGAAAGGAACTACCTGGACTTACTGCGACACGGCACTTTGTGCGGCTGGCCCTGCCCACAGCCCAAGAGGGCTGGCCCAGCTAGCTGGCCGTGCCAGTCGTCCCCTTCCTCGCGCCAGGAGGACAGGGGCACGCGCCGACGCGCGCGACCACACGTCCGACCGGGGCCACGTCGCCCCGCCACCTCCTGCTTTTCCCCTCGTTGCCTGGACGACGCCACGATGCCCCGCACCGCTCTCACTCTCTCCCATTCTCCCTCCTCCCATGTTTCTCTCGCTCACCCCGCGGCCGAGCGCTGCCGTCGCCACCGGCCACCGTTGTCGCAGCCACCGTCTCCCCCTCGCCCTCTCACCGTGCCCAGAAGCTCCGCCACGTCGCCGGCTACCTCCCCGTCAAGCCACACGCTCCAGGAGGCCCTGGAGAGCCGCCATCGCCGCCGTTTTCATCTCCGGCCGCCGGAGATCGCTCCCGCCGTTCCGCTCGCGTCCGGCCTCCCCCGAGCTCACCGAAGACTCCATCGGAACCGCTGTGAGCTCCTGCTCCTTCCCCCTTGCTCTCCCCCTCCGTTTCCATCCTCCAGCTTGCCTCCCCACCGCAACTGAAGCTCGCCGCCGCCGTGGCTCCTCACCGCCGTGGCCACATCCACCGCACTTTGTGTCCGAGCACACCATCGTGCTCAGCACGTTCTCACGAGCCCGTACCCACCCGCAGCGCCTCCTCCCGAGCTCTGTAGCGCCAACCCGGAAATGCCCGAGCTGCTGCCGCCGCTAAACCTCGTTGCCGGCCACTTTTCCGGCCACCCCAGCTCACCCCGTTTGCACCCTTGGATGCGCGGGATCACTAGCAGCTCGTAGATGCTCTCCGTCGTCGATTTGGCGCCGGGAGCGGACCAGCCCATCCGCCACATTTGTTGTCGCCAAGGCCGAGCCGCCATGAGTTGACCTCACGACCCGTTTGACCAAGGGTGGGCCCAGTTTGACCCCCCTGGGTCAATGACAGGTGGGACCCGTCCCTGTTAATTAATTAGGATTAGTACTAATTGAATCTAGTTAATCTAATTACACTGACACGCGGGACCCACTGTCAGGTTTGACCTGGAGGCGCCCAGTTGACCTGCTGACATCAGGGTGATGTCATACTGACGCAATATGTATTTTCTGGATTTATTTCGATTCAGGAAATTCCAGAAAATAGTGCTAACTTCAAAAAATCATAGAAAATAATCTGTAGCTCCAAATGCAAATATTTATATAAGAAAAATGATCAGAAAAATCCAATCTATCCATCTGTACTGGTTTCATGCATGATTAAACAAGTTAACTTTCTGTTTAGCACAAAACATGATAAAGCACTATTTAAGATCACAAATGAGTTTGAACTTTGAATCTTTGGTTCAAAATAGCTCAAACCCATATGGTTATAGCTGCATTAGCCCAACACACTCATTTTGCCATGTCATAATCATGCATCATATTGTACATTGCATTGATTGTGTTTCCTTCTTTGTTGCCGGTATTGGTCCCCTCTCGATGAGCAGCGTCATCAAGCGATGAGTTCGATGACACCGATGAAGAACTATATTATCTTCGAAGTGCCGGGCAAGCAAAACCCCTTGTTCATTCCGATACAATCCCACTCTCTCGCTCCTGCTCTCTTTTCTGCATTAGGACAACAACGACATATTTGTTACTGCTGCGGTAGCTGAACCCTTTTCCTCTGCATGACTGTCATTGCCACGAAGAATAGATGAAACCCACTAGCATGAGTAGGAGTTGTTTGAGCCCCGATGTGCCTACTCATACATGCTTGTTTGTCATGCACTCTTGCTTAGAGTTGAGTCGTCTCGATTCATCGGGAATGAATCGGAGGTGTGTGAACATGTCCTCTTGTTGAGAGCTAAGTATGTGAACACGATTTGGTAAAGGTAGCGGTGAGAGGCCATGTAGGAGTACATGGTGGGTTGTCTCATTGCAGCCGTCCTCGAGAACTGAGTTACGTGTTTGTGATCCATGAAGCAGTTACTACCACACATTGGGCTCCGGGCACTCCAAGCTCTCTCGACTTATTAATCAACTTGATCTCTGTCCGGGAGTTGCAACTAGTTTCGTGTTTGTAGGATATGTGTTGGGGTCGTATGAGTGTCTGACCTAGGGGTGAGCTATGTTGCGGTAGAGACACGAGGCATGGTGTACCGGGACGCCCGTTTGGTGCCTCGGGAACCCTGCTCTCATCGTTTGGGGCCGTGAGCGACACCCCGGCCGGATCTCCTCGCGGATGGAACCCGAATAGGCGATAAACCTGGACTAGAGACTTGTGTGGTTAGTCAGGTCGTGGCCGACACCCTCGCCAGGCTTCCGCTTGAAGGTTGCCGAGATACATGACGTGTACATGGCGGTAAGTGGCGAGAGTGTGTGTGAAGAAGTACACCCCTGCAGGGTTAATATGATCTATTCAAATAGCCGTGTCCGCGGTAAAGGACTTCTGGGTTGCCTACAACAGTTCATAGACAAGTGAAAGTGGATACTCTAAAATGCGCAAGATAAGCACGAGTTCTATGGATGGCGTTCTCGTAGGAAGACGGGATCGAATCCATAGTGGTGTATTGATTGGTGAATATGTGGACTCGTGTGCGCCACCTCAAAAGAGTTTTTTGCAGTCGTAGTTAGGATAGCCACCGAGTCAAAGCTGGCTTGCTGCAGTCAAACTCTACCTCCCCCTTTGTTGATAATGATGCATATGTAGTTAGTTCTGATGTAAGTCTTGTTGAGTACATTTGTACTCACGTTTGCGTATTTTATGTTTTTGCAGAGAGACTTCCGTCTCGCTAGTAGTTCCGCGTGGACTTCGACGTTTAGCTTGTTACCTCAGCTACGATCTTGTGCCCTCGGCAAGATCTGGTAGATAGTCAGGCTTCTCAGCCTTTTTCATTTGTAGATGTATGTACTCAGACATGTTAAGCTTCCGCATGTGCTTGTTGCTTGTATGCTCTGTATGTTGGGTCATGAGACCCATGTTTGTAATATCTCGCTCCTCGGAGCCTAATGAATAAATACTTGAGTCGTAGAGTTATGTTGTGATGCCATGTTGTATTTACACATATCGAGCATATTGTGTGTATGTTTGAAATGCTTGGTATGTGTGGGATCCGACAATCTAGTTGTTTATCCTTGGCAGCCTCTCTTATGGGGAAATGTAGTCTAGTGCTTCCTTGAGCCATAGTAGTCCGCTATAGCCCGGTTCACGAGTCCTGCTAGCCCAAAGAAGATTGCTTAGGACACTTGATCGGCGGCATGTGTTTCACTTCCGTTCTGTGTTCATCCCTTTGGGGAAATGTCACGCGGTGACATCCGAGTCCTGCCTAGCTGCTTCAGCCGGGTTCCCTGAGTCCTGTTAGCCAGTGCTACAGCCCGGATTCACATGTTGCTGACCGACATGCTCGATGTGATACATGTATGCCTGTCCCCATGGGTTAGTGCCGCTTTGGGTTCACGACTAGCCATGTCGGCCCGGGTTCTCTGTCATATGGATGCTAGCGACACTATCATATACGTGAGCCAAAAGGCGCAAACGGTCCCGGGCCATGGTAAGGCGACACCCGTGGGAATACCGTGCGTGAGGCCCCAAAGTGATATGAGGTGTTACCGGCTAGATCGATGTGACTTGGAATCGGGGTCCTGACATTTTAAGAGTTTGTTCTGAATATTGTATATGTAATGCCAGGCCTTATGTTTGATTGCAAAGTTGATCTTGGAATGTTGTGGCATGCGGCATCACGAGTTGTTCACCGTGCCTCCTGAGAATAATGCTTCATATTGTTTTGCATGTCGATCTAATGCCAGTGATTTGCTTGTTAGGAAGATCATCCTCTTCTGTTGTTTCCGTTCTTACGAAGTTCATCGTCTTATGTTTCATTCATATCCTATACGACAAGTCGGGTAGGTTAGACGTGAAACCATATGATCTTCTGACCAACTCATCATCTTAGGCCGTGATTGGATCGTCGTTTTCCAACCAAAACCGCTTGTAAAACTGACGCTTATAAATAAAAGCAGATGGTCTCGGGCGAAGCGCTTGGTTGGTCGATTTCGACTAGTAAAATATACACCGGTCTCTCAAATTACACGCGTAACCTGCCGGTTTTACTTAAAGACCTCGGGCCCTCGGTTTCATTACGCTTGTATTTTACGCATTGTTTCTAATGACGAGTAAATTACACTTGTATCTTAATACAGTTGTGAAATAAACCAGAGCTCCCAAGCGCGGCCTTACCGTTTCATGCCATCTCAGTCTCTCGAAGGTGCTCATAGGTGTCCGATGATCCTGGATTCCTGAATGAGCAACGTGCGATGTATCAGACCATCCGTAGGGCCCACGAGGCCCTCTCTGTTGTCCTTCGAGTTGTTGCGCTCGCCGTGGCCCGAGCATTGTTAACATGGTCAATGAACATGAGGATTCAGGAGATGACTTTATTTTGATTGGTTGATAGTAGGGACCCACTAGGGCCATAGCCGTACGTAAGCAAGTGCCTCCTTATTATGTACAACTATTTTTTTTCTTCCTCCTGGTTTCCTGACATCACGGTCCCACACCATTGTCAACCTATGTAGTCAATAAACGAGAGAATTGCACAAGGTGCGGCCGATACCGGGACCAAGCAGCTCGAGCAAGATTTGTGTTTTTGAGGCGTGAGCACCTGCAGAGTTTTTCTTGGCGATGTTTTCGTTGTTGTTCGGAGGAGAGCAGGGTATTAATCGGGCTGTGGCCCGCCTAGCCCAGTGACGGATATCCAGCCCAGATATTAATTTTTTAAGATGAAAATGGCTAGCCCAGCTATCGTTTTTTGAGGAATACCGTGCAAGGTCAACTTGTTATTCTCCGCCCGCTAGGCTGCAAATCTTTCCTAGGAGGGATGCATTAGGCTTAACAGGAAAATGAGCTTTAAAAAATAATAAATGGGATGTAATTATAAAAACTGGGCAGTAACTATATAAAATGCACCAAGCACGGAATTAGTTTATAAAATATTATTTATGGATTTTGAAAATCTTAATTTTTAATTATTGCACGTGCAATATTTCGTTAGATTTTTACGTAATACAAACTTATATTAAATCTGACTAGAAATTTCGGGATAAAAATATTTCGGATCCCATCAAAATGTGGGAAATTTTTATTGAATTCTGTCTTGAACGGTTGGTTGAAAGTATTAATCGTTGTCCTAGCTAGAAAATTGGCTGTACTTTTAACAAACTATAAATGGGCTGTAGTAAATTCCATTAGAATTCAAAAATGGGCTGTATATTCTTACAAATCACAAATGGGCTATAAGTTCTCTCCCACACACTTGTGGGCCTACTAAGTTGACGTGTCCCCTAAAAAAATAAGTTGACGTGTATGCAAGGCTTTGTCAACTTATTATAGTCAACACACGGTTCTAGCAGCACTGGCCATTGTATGTCCATCCAACGGATGCCGTGCTTCTTCTTCAATCTCGGATATTCTAGCTTCACCCGCCCAAAAAATGATTCCTCCCCCTGACATCTGGGGCGCACAGTCTCGGAAGCTGACCTGTGGGCCTACTAAGTTGACGCGTACCAAGGGCTTTGTCAACTTAGTCAATATGAACGATTCTAGCTGCAGTGAACATACGATGTCCATCCAACGACCGTAGTGATTCTTCAACCTCTGGTCTTCTTGCTCCAGCCGCCCAAAGGAGCACCGGTCGTGCCACGTGCTCCTGCCTCCCGTGGCCGGCTGTGATGCCGCGGAGGCCTCACCGCCCCCTACTACTCCCACCGCTGGCCAGGCCATCCCTCTACTCACCCACACCTCCTGTTATTCCGCGGCGGCGACAGCCTCACACCGCATCGGGAGGGGTCTGGCGTACCAAAAAACGGAGGAAACAGACCTCCTACGGTCGAAACGGGGGTCCTGTTGATCGGGAGGGGTGTGGCGTACCGCAAAACGGAGGAAACGGACTTGTGTTAGAGCGCTACGGTCGGAACGGGGGTCCTGTTCATCGGGAGGGGTGTGGCGTACCGCAAAATGGGACTCCACGGGATACTGTTCATCTCCATCGTCGACCCCTCCAACCTCCACGGGCTACTGTTCATCCACCGCCGACCTCCTCCAGCCTCCACTGCATTGTTCATCCACGGGCTCCTGTTCATCCAGCCTCCACCGCGCGCTACTCCACCGGCTACTATTCAACCAGCCCTCTCCACGGGCTCCTGCTCAACCACCCCTCCACGGGCTACTGTTCATCCAGCCCTCCACCGTCTATTGTTCATCCCGCCCTCCACGGGTGGTCCTGTTCATCCTGCCCTCCACGGGTCCTGTTAATCCAGCCCCAACCGCTCGAGCGATCGGGTTCTATTCATCCGAGGCAACACCAAGGGTCCTGTTCATCCACCCCCACCGTAAACTGCTCATCCAACCCCCCGCAGCGTTCACTTTGTTCATCCAGAGGCAGCATCGATCGGCTTCAGCTAGCGTGAGTAGCGAAGGAATTGCTCGATCGGGTTTAGTCAGCGATCATCGATCGATCGCTCGAGTTCAGTGACGCGTAGCCTGCAGTGCAATCGCTCGGGTTCAGTTAGTGCCCAACGCCTCGCACACACACGCGTACGTCCGAGAGAAATGCGCATCGCTCGGCCCCCGACCACCCACCGTAACCGGGGACTCCCCGATATTTTCCGCGCCCTCGCTTCTACCATGGTTTTTTCCGTCATGGACGGCCCAAAGAATGTCATGCAGCTGCGTCTCCGGCCCGCCCAGGACGAAAAGCCCATTTTCTGTCATGAATTTTTGTCATAGAAGTAGGAGCCCACCACATCTATGATGATACTGGGTTTTGTCACAATTTTCGTCATAGAAGTGTCATAAGTATGACAGAAAAGATTTTCGTTTGGCCCAAAATGTCACAGATGTGTATTTTTTTGTAGTGCTACGCACAAGTCAAGACATACCAAGTACCCATCACAAACTCTTATCCCTCGCATTATATTATTTTCCATTTGCCTCTTGTTTTCCTCTCCCCCACTTCACCCTTGCCGTTTTATTCGCCCTCTTTTTCCGTTCACCTCTTTCTCGTTGTTTTTCTTGTGCCATGGCCGAATCAAAGAGGGCCATGGGGTTCTCCATGGTTTTAATACATTGGATAGTCCCTCTGTCCTCTCTAAGCTTATGAATAATGATGCTATGGAAAGACCTACCGGGGTTGTCAGTGAGGGTTTGAATAATTTTGTTGAAGATGATCCCGGAATTTTTTGTTATTTACTTGATGAGTCTTTGAAAGATGCTTTGGACAGGCTTTTAAGGATCCGAGCTAGCTATGTGCCCGAATATCAAATTGAGATATATCTAAAAAGCTTTTATGTTGGGTTGCCCGCTTCGTTCAAGCAAGTTTTAGATTCTATTTTTGAAGAGGGTTTTCTTGAAGGGGATCCCATAGATACCTATAAAAAGATGAAAACTATATTTAGGCACCCTGTGAGTGACAAAGCTGAATCCACCTCTCTTTTGTGCTTTTACCAAAACGAAATTATCAAAGAGATGAAAGCTAACTTAGATGCGATTTTTCGTAGCGTGCTTAATATTTCTCCCACCATTAATGGCCATGTGCTTTATCAAAATAGAAAGATAAACGCTATAGATAATAAATTTTCTCTTTTCTTTCGCAACAACAAAGATGGTAACACCTAGATCTATCCTTGCCTTTATGCCTAGCTAGGGGCGTTAAACGATAGCGCTTGTTGGGAGGCAACCCAATTTTATTTTATTTTATTTTCCTTTTTGGTTCTATTTAAGAATAAATAATCCATCTAGCTTCCATTTAGATGTGGTTTTGTGTTTTAGTTAGTGTTTGTGCCAAGTAGAACCTTTGTGAAGACTTGGGGAAAGTCTCTGCGATCTTGCTGTAAAAAACAAAAACTTTAGCACTCACGAGATTAGCTACAACTTTTTACTGGAGAGTGATATTTCCTTAGTCCTCTAAGGATAATTTTGACCGCGGTCCAGTGATCTACTCCTAGATCAAAAATTGTACTCCCTTGCCAAACTCAGGGCAGGGTATACAATAGTTCTGGTACACATCATGGCATACTTTATAGAATCTATGGCTGAGGCATAGGGAATGACTTTCATTCTCTCTCTATCTTCTACCGTGGTCGGGCTTTGAGTCTTACTCAACTTCACACCTTGCAAAACAGGCAAGAACTCTTTCTTTGACTGTTCCATTTTGAACTACTTCAAAGACTTGTCAAGGTATGTACTCATTGAAAAAACTTATCAAGCGTCTTGATCTATCTCTATAGATCTTGATGCTTAATATGTAAGCAGCTTCACCGAGGTCTTTCTTTGAAAAACTCCTTTCAAACACTCCTTTATGCTTTCCAGAAAATTCTACATCATTTTCAATCAACAATATATATGTCATTCACATATACTTATTAGAAAGGATATAGTGCTCCCACTCACTTTCTTATAAATACAGGCTTCACCGCAAGTCTGTATAAAACTATATGCTTTGATCAACTTATCAAAGCGTATATTCCAACTCCGAGATGCTTGCACCAGTCCATAGATGGATCGCTGGAGCTTGCATATTTTTTTATCACCTTTAGGATTAACAAAACCTTCTGGTTGCATCATATACAACTCTTCTTTAATAAATCCATTAAGGAATGCAATTTTGCTTATCCATTTGCCAGATTTCATAAAATGCGGCAATTTCTAACATGATTCGGACAGACTTAAGCATCGCTATGAGTGAGAAAATCTTATCGTAGTCAACACCTTGAACTTGTTGAAAACTTTTCGCAACAAGTCGAGCTTTGTAGACAATAACATTACCGTCAACGTCAGTCTTCTTCTTGAAGATCCATTTATCCTCGATGGCTTGCCGACCAACGGGAAAGCCAACCAAAGTCCACACTTTGTTCTCATACATGGATCCCATCTCAGATTTCATGGCCTCAAGACATTTTGCGGAATCTGGGTTTATCATCGCTTCCTCATAGTTCGTAGGTTAGTCATGGTCAAGTAACATGACCTCCAGAACAGGATAACCGTACCATTCCGGTGCGGATCTTACTCTGGTTGACCTATGAGGTTCGGTGGTAACTTGATCTGAAGTTACATGATCATCATCATTAGCTTCCTCACTAATTGGTATAGGAGTCACAGGAACAGATTTCTGTGATGAATTACTTTCCAATAAGGGAGTAGGTACAGTTACCTCATCAAGTTCTACTTTCCTCCCACTCACTTCTTTCGAGAGAAACTCCTTCTCTAGAAAGGATCCATTCTTAGCAACAAATATCTTGACTTCGGATCTGTGATAGAAGGTGTACCCAATAGTCTCCTTTTGGGTATCCTATGAAGACACACTTCTCCGACTTGGGTTTGAGCTTATCAAGATGAAACTTTTTCACATAAGCATCGCAACCCCAAACTTTAAGAAACGACAGCTGAAGTTTCTTACCAAACCACAGTTCAACGATGTCGTCTCAACGGATTTAGATGGTGCCCTTTTTAACGTGAATGCAGTTGTCTCTAATGCATCACCCCAAAACGATAATGGTAAATCGGTAAGAAACATCATAGATTGCACTATATCCAATAAAGTACGGTTATGACGTTCGGACACACCATTATGTTGTGGTGTTCCAGGTGGCATGAATTTGTGAAACTATTCCACGTTGTTTTAATTAAAGACCAAACTCGTAACTCAAATATTCGTCTCCGCGATCAGATCATAGAAACTTTATTTTCACGATGATTTTCCACTTCACTCTAAAATTCTTTGAACTTTTCAAATGTTTCGGACTTATGTTTCATCAAGTAGATATACCCATATCTGCTCAAATCATCTGTGAAGGTCGAAAAATAACAATACCCGCTGCGAGGCTCAACACTCATCGGACCGCATGCATCAGTATGTATTATTTTCGGTAAGTCAGTTGCTCGCTCCATTATTCCGGAGAACGGAGTCTTAGTCATCATTCCAACAAAGAATATGCATGTACGTTTAGGTCAATGTACATGCATATTCTTTGCTCGCTCCATTGTTTACGTCTCAATTTAATTTTTCCATCTCCAATAGTCCAACGTACATGCATATTCTTCAATATGACCTAAACGGCAGTGCCACAAAAAAATTGTAATATCATTATTAACTTTAGATTCAACACTAATCCCGAAGGTAAAGGGAGTGTGCGATGGTGAACTTATCAACCTTCGAATCACTTCCAACACACATCATCACCTCGCCCTTAACTAGTCTCTGTTTATTTTGCAACTCCCGTTTCGAGTTACTACTCTTAGCAACTGAACCAGTATCAAATACCGAGGGGTTGCTATAAACACTAGTAAAGTACACATCAATAACATGTATATCCAATATACCTTTGTTCACTATGCCATCCTTCTTATCCGCCAAGTATCTAGGGCAGTTCCACTTCCAGTGACCATTTCCTTTGCAGTAGAAGCACTCATTTTCAGGCTTGGGTCTAGCTTTGGGCTTCTTCACGGGAGTGACAACGTGCTTGTCATTCTTCTTGAAGTTCCCTTTCTATCCCTTTTCCCTTTTCTTGAAACTAGTGGTCTTGTGAACCATCAACACTTGATGCTTTTCTTGATTTCTACCTTCGCCGATTTTAGCATCGCGAAGAGCTTGGGAATTTACTTTCGTCATCCCTTGCATATTATAGTTTATCACGAAGTTCTAGTTACTTGATGATAGTGACTAGAGAACTTTGTCAATCATTATTTTATCTGGAAGATGAACTCCCACTTGATTCAAGCAATTGTAGTACCAAGACAATCTGAGCACATGCTCACTGGTTGAGCTATTCTTCTCCATCTTGTAGGCAATGTACTGTCAGAGGTCTCATACCTCTCGACGCGGGCATGAGCATGAAATACCAATTTCAACTCTTGGAACATCTCATATGCTCCATGTCGTTCAAAACATTTTTGAAGTCCCGGTTCTAAGCCGTAAAGCATTGTGCACTAAACTATCAAGTAGTCATCATACCGAGCTTGTCAAACATTCATAACGTCTGCATCTGCTCCTGCAATAGTTCTGTCACCTAGTGGTGCATCAAGGACATAATACTTCTGTGCAGCATTGAGGATAATCCTCAGATCACGGAGCTAGTCCGCATCATTGCTACTAACATCTTTCAACTTATTTTTATCTAGTAACATATCAAAAATAAATGGGCACCTACATGGTGAGCTATTGATCTATAACATAGTTATGCAAAAACTGTCAGGACTAAGTTCATGATAAATTGAAGTTCAATTAATCATATTACTTAAGAAATCCCACTTAGATAGACATCCCTCTAATCATCTAAGTGATCACGTGATCCATATCAACTAAACCATGTCAGATCATCACGTGAGATGGAGTAGTTTTCAATGGTGAACATCACTATGTTGATCATATCTACTATATGATTCACGCTTGACCTTTCGGTCTCAGTGTTCCGAGGCCATATCTGCATATGCTAGGCTCGTCAAGTTTAACCCGAGTATTCTGCGTGTGCAAAACTGGCTTGCACCCGTTGTATGTGAACGTAGAGCTTATCACACCCGATCATCACGTGGTGTCTCGGCACGAAGAACTTTCACAACGGTGCATACTCAGGGAGAACACTTGTACCTTGAAATTTAGTGAGAGAGCATCTATAATGCTATCGCCGAACTAAGCAAAATAAGATGCATAAAGGATAAACATCATATGCAATCAATATAAGTGATATGATATGGTCATCATCATCTTGTGCCTTTGATCTCCATCTCCAAAGCACCGTCATGATCACCATCGTCACCGGCTTGACACCTTGATCTCCATCGAAGCATCGTTGTCATCTCGCCAACTATTGCTTCTACGACTATCGCTACCGCTTATTGATAAAGTAAAGCAATTACATGGCGATTGCATTTCATACAATAAAGCGACAACCATATGGCTCCTACCAGTTGTCGATAACTCCGTTACAAAACATGATCATCTCATACAATAAAATTTAGCATCATGTCTTGACCATATCACATCACAACATGCCCTGCAAAAACAAGTTAGACGTCCTCTACTTTGGTTTTGCAAGTTTTACGTGGCTGCTATGGGCTGAGCAAGAACCATTCTTATCTATGCATCAAAACCAGAACGATTTTTCGTCAAGTATGTGCTGTTTTAACCTTCAACAAGGACCAGGCGTATCCATACTCGATTCAACTAAAGTTGGAGAAACTGACACCCGCCAGCCACCTGTGTGCCAAGCACGTCGGTATAACCAGTATCGCGTAAGCGTACACGTAATGTCGGTCCGGGCCGCTTTATCCAACAATACCCCCGTATCAAAGTATGACATGCTGGTAAGGAGTATGACTATTATCACCCACAATTCACTTGTGTTCTACTCGTGCATATAACATCTACGCATAAACCTGGCTCGGATGCCACTGTTAGGGAACGTAGTAATTTCAAAATTTTCCTACGCACACGCAAGATCATGGTTATGCATAGCAAAGAGAGGGGAGAGTGTTGTCCATGTACCCTCGTAGACCGAAAGCGGAAGCGTTATGACAACGCGGTTGATGTAGTCGTAGGTCTTCACAATTGACCAATCCTAGTACCGAACATACGGCACCTCCGCGATCTGCACACGTTCAGCTCGGCGACGTCCCATGAACTCACGATCCAGTAGAGCTTCAAGGGAGAGCTTCGTCAGCACGACGGCGTGATTAAGGTGATGATGAAGCTACCTGCACAAGGCTTCGCCTAAGCACTACGACAATATGACCGAGGTGGATTATGGTGGAGGGGGGCACCGCACACGGCCAAGAGATCAACGATCAACTTCTGTGTCTATGGGGTGCCCCCTTCCCCCGTATATAAAGGAGTGGAGGAGGGGGAGGGTCGGCCCTCTACTATGGCGCGCCCTGGGGAGTCCTACTCCCACCGGGAGTAGGATTCCCCCCCCCCCTTCCAAGTAGTAGGAGTAGGAGAGATGGAAGGGGAAGAGAGAAGAGAAGGAAGGAGGGGGCGCCGCCCCTCCCCTGAGTACAATTCAGACTAGGCCCTGGGGGGGCGGCCTGCCCTAGGTAGCCCCTCTCTCTCTCCCCTGAAGCCTAATAAGGCCCATATACTCCCCGGCGAATTCTCGTAACTCTCCGGTACTTTGATAAATACCCGAACCACTCAGAACCTTTCCGATCACTACTAGGGAAAAGGCTACTAGCAGCACAAGTAAAATGGCTACTAGCAGCGCGGGTACCCGCGCTACTAGTATCGCGCTACAACTAATAGTTAGTAGTAGCGTGGGTTCAACCCGTGCTACTACTAACAAAGTTAGTAGTAGCGCGTTTCCACCCACGCTACTACTATTATGAACCCGCGCTACTACTAAAGAAATAGTACTAGCGTGTCTATAAAACCAACGCTACTAGTATCCTAAATACCAGTAGCGTGCAAATTTGTCCCACGCCACTACTAATGAATTAAGAATTAAAAAAAATTAAATTGACAAATTCCATTTTATGCATACAATTCAAGAAAACACAATAGTGATGGAAATGTCGTTATTCCTCATTATACTATTACACTGTTGCCGTATCTACTATCATACAGTTCCTCATTCTAACATCCTCACTCCAATAATAAGAAAAATGAAAAGGAATAATTGCGTTAATCTACCAGTGTAATGTCCTTATTGACGTCAGGATCTGAGCGGCTGAAGGGGGCGAACAAGCGGACATTGCCTTGGTCGACATCGAGGAAGATCCTGATGAGGGGCGCCCGGGTGGAGGGCACGGAAGAGGTTGCGGAAGGAGCGGGAGGAGCGGATTGCACCAAGCCACGAGCGGCAAGTGGCGTGTGCAGACGAGGGCGCGAGGCTCGGCGAGCGGAGGAAGATCTCAAGGAGCTGGTCTTGGCCGGCGAGGATATGGTGGTGGTTCCGTCGGGCGGCGGTAGCTAGGGTAGTGGTAGTGGCCGTGAAGGGGATCGATGGAGGTCTCGCCACTGGAGCATCCGTGGCAGAGCAACAACTTCGCTGCTCATAGCTCGAGCCTCTCCAGTGTTAACCTCTGAGGAGAGAGGGAAAATGGCAAGATGAGATAGTGTTCATATTATTAGGAAGAAGTAGGCCATTGTAGCTCACATAAACAGATCTGCTACTATGCAGAACACAAGCACCTGTTATAGACATGTTTGCAGTAGGAGCCAATGGAACTGAAACACAAGTAGGACATGAACAAACAGTGGAAAAAAATAGAAGGACGACCTTGTGTGGTGGCCGAGGTGCAGAAGGGTGTCCTCCTGGTCATCTCGAGCATCCTCCTGCACCAAATCGAACAGAAATTTTTTGAAGCATGTTGAATAACTAAAAATACATGTATATAATTTAGAAGCAACAGAAGCACATATATCTCATGTTTTCTTCCTCAAAGTGTGCATATAGATAGGTCAGATTTTAGATATGTTAAGCATGGGCAAGAGTTTTCCGTCAATCAACCTGCCACAATAGTACTAACTAGACTAGTCAGGTACGAATTAGACAGCAAGGAAATGAACACAAGAAGCAGCAGCAACTCCAAATTTTGCAGCTTCATTCAGTTGACAGATAGCAGCAGTGTGGCACGCTTTGCTATTGAGAAATCCAACTAGACCAATCGGCAAACTAAATTATAGTGAATTTTTGTGGGAGCAAGCAAAATAATTAATTAGCAAACAATGCAGTCAGTGTCCATCTTATTCAACACAGTCGACCAAGCGAGAAAAATTAAGTGAAGCATGTATGTATGTAGATTCAAACTAGAAGAACCTTGACATTGACATTGGACTGCTGCTGCTCACCCATAGAGAGAATACCTGAAGTTGATTTCAAATACCATGGTTTCTCAAAAACAAGCTGAAGTTTATTTAAAATAGGTCGTGTAATAGCTACCATACATACATAGATATACTACAGAGAGCACATTGATTCTGCTCCTACTAATTATTCTCATTTTTTACCATTCACCACAAGTTCAATTAAAGCACAAAAGGCTAGTATAAGTTTTTCTCTTGTAATGCTTCAATTCCATGAACTAAAAAATAGAAAATAATACCTCTGTATAGGCCATGTCATGATAGGAGAAGATGCAATAAACAATTATGGAGGACATCAATGGCCAATTCTTGAATAAGCTCTTCTTGGTATCTACACTGGCACTTTCTTCGACCTTTTCTCGCGGATCAATCAAATGGGCCTCCACAGCTTCAACACTTTGTTTGCCATTTTCACTGGCTTTATGCTTGTGTAATGTTTCCTGGAATATGTTTCAAGATATATTACAACAAACGGGGGAATAATCAACATTAACTACAAAGAGCATCATCTTTTCTACAGTATCATGTCGATTCAATGTATTCTTTACTCCACGGCACTAGTTCTTGCAAGGAAAGAACGAGAAAAGAGTCACGGACTTGGTTGTAGAACCACATTCAGAAAATGTCGGAGGTCAATTATATTATATATGGCCTCTGAACAAGACATTAGACAAGATTTGGTTCTAAGGTTGCCCGAAAAGTATCGCAGAAGGTACAAAGAGACATATTTATAAATATAGAACATATGTGTTCAGGCCAACAATATAAGGTTTTCTACGGGCCTCATGAAGAGGCGAAAACATAGCAAATGTAATTACGAAGGGGCAATTAGACTGACTGCATAACCAAGGAAGCTAACACCATTGAAATATCACATACCGGCATCTATAGGCAACCTATCAGAACAACAGCAGCAAAGACTGAAGTATGGGAACCTGACAAGTCAAGTCTGCTGCAATTACTAGTGGCTCTCCCTAATCAGGATGGATTGGGTTCCTATGCCTAATCAGCTTGGCATTTCCGCAAGTGTCATATTTTCCTACTGTCTCCAATCACAGGAAAATATCAAACTTTTCTCCTCTCATCTCGTCTCTGAAGAAAGGAAGTTGCCACACTCGTAGAAGAACTCTGCCTTCTCCACCTTGGTGTCTTCATCGACCTATATATCATCACAGGGTTGCAGGTCACTTATCTTTGAACAAAACCAATAATACACCATTAATTCTTGTCAAATAAACTTACGTGGAAGACACGGACGCGAAGAACTTCGACGCGGCGGCCGTGCGGAGGGTAACCCTTGAACGGGCCCTCCATATAGCCCCAGTGCGGAACTTGAAGACAGCCATGGGCGGGCAGCAGACACGTCCAACACCTCGATGGCGGCTCGGGAACGCCGTGAGGAGCGGGTCGTGGCCGACTCCAGCGACTCAGCGTCTGGGTCGTGGGTACTTGTGCTCGGCGGCATCATGGTCGCTAAGGAAGCGTTGTAGCCGCCATGGCCATCACCCCTCACTCTGGTCTCCCTCCTCACTGCTGGGTCGCGCCATGACCGGTGTTGGCGCAGGTCGGAGAGGCGGATCTGGCGCTGGTCTCCTCCTCTGCTGCTCCATGGGGGCGGGGAGGCGAGGTCGCGGAAGAAGGCGGCCGTGGCGTCGTCTGACCGCAGGAGGAGGAGGAGGGATCTGGATCGGAGTTGGATTTTTTAGGCGGGGTGGGTGGAGTGGGACGACGGTTGGTGGGGTGGGGTGGATCGGGCCGGGGTGGACACGCTTAGCAGTAGCGTGGGGTCTTACCTGCGCTACTACTACTTCTTAGTAGTAGCGCCGGTTTTATACCCCTCGCTACTACTATGGCCTATCCCGTGGGCATTGTTGGAGACCACTTAGTAGCAGCGTGGGTTTATACCTCTCGCTACTACTATCAACTTAGTAGTAGCACCGTTTTTATACCCCTCGCTATTACTAATTAGCAGTAGCGCCCATTTTTAAACCGCGCTACTGATAAACTTCTATGTATAAGGTTTTCCCTAGTAGTGGATGTCCGAATATAGTCTTTCAATATATCGATCTTTACGTCTCGAACACTTCGAGACTCCTCGTCATGTCCCTGATCTCATCCCGGACTCCGAACAACCTTCGGTACATCAAAACACATAAACTCATAATACCGATCGTCACAGAACGTTAAGCGGGTTCGAGAACTATGTAGACATGACCGAGACTCATCTACAGTCAATAACCAATAGCGGAACCTGGATGCTCATATTGGTTCCTACATATTCTACGAAGATCTTTATCGGTCAAACCGCATAACAACATACGTTGTTCCATTTGTCATCGGTATGTTACTTGCACGAGATTCGATCGTCGGTATCTCAAGACCTAGTTCAATCTCGTTACGCAAGTCTCTTTACTCGTTCAGTAATGCATCATCCCGCAACTAACTCATTAGTCACATTGCTTGCAAGGCTTATAGTGATGTGCATTACCGAGAGGGCCCAGAGATACCTCTCCGACAATCGGAGTGACAAATCCTAATGTCGATCTATGCCAACTCAACAAGTACCATCGGAGACACTTGTAGAGCATCTTTATAATCACCCAGTTACGTTGTGACGTTTGGTAGCACACAAAGTGTTCCTCCGGTATTCGGGGGTTGCATAATCTCATAGTTTGAGGAACATGTATAAGTCATGAAGAAAGCAGTAGTAATGAGACTGTAACAATCATAATGCTAAGCTAACGAACAGGTCTTGTCTATCACATCATTCTCCTAATGATGTGATCCCGTTCATCAAATGACAACACATTTCTATGGTTAGGAAACATAACCATCTTTGATAAACGAACAAGCACTACAAGAAATATGTCAACTAGTGACCTTCTCTTAGTGACCCTAGCTGAATTGGTCGTAAATCCACGGCCATTTCGCTTAGAAGGGCTCAAACCCTGAATTGCCTTAGACCAAATGGTCATAAAAGCATACAACAGTGGTCCATGACCTTATTTCAACCTGATTACGACCAATACAAATGGTCATGAGGTTGTGAATGTGGATGCATTAGTACTTATTGCTTTGACTAGGCGCCACCTCATCAGTTTTGCCTATGTGTCATGTCCATGTGGCAGTTTTTGCCCTAGGTTGTGAAGCAACCTATATTTCTGTCATTTCAAAAATTCCCAAAAAAATCTCATAAATTGTTTGGATCATATCTTCATCAAATATGTCAAAAACCTTCCTTGCCTAGTTCAAAAATAACTCAACAATATTCATTTTCCTATTCTGTTCAGAGCAGCACTTTGTGAAGGAAGTGTTATTTATATATTCTTGATTTCCCTAAAAATTTGCGAAGACGGTCTTCTTAGTAACTGATCATCCTCAGCCAAAACTCATGCCCATTAGCCATGTGCATTTCCCGTACCGCAAATCAAACACTTGGCTGCTTATTCATGTTTGAGCATCGATCGGTCTCCTCGTGAGAATCTTATGTTATAATTTTCTTCCTAGCATCTACCTGGGGAGTGAACAACCCACTAGACATGCCTAGGCCTCCCAGAACGCATGGCAACACCACGGTCATGCGGTGACCACGCGGCGGGCATGCGAGCTTATGCGCTCTAGAGTTGGGGCCCTTAGCCACCTCCAAACCCCGATGTCTCGCCATCAAACCATGTATTTCTGATTAAATAGATACTTATTTACCTAGAAATGATTTTTGGAAAAAATAAATAGCAAACTATGAGGCACCTGCAGTTCAAATTTGACCCGCTTCCAGCTGAATCAGCGGGAATTTGTCTTTTTCACCAGAGGTGGATCAAAACTTCTGACACCCAACCATTTTTTCAATTGTGCATTATATATGGCCTAGTTTTTATAAAATTGATTAGGTCCAATTTTGCAACAATTATTTGGTAGTCCCTTCATAAAAAAACCTCCTTTTGGGCACTCGGAAAATGAAAAATGAATTTTCCGTGCAAAGAAAATGAAAACTTCCTTAGGCAACATTGTTTGGAATTCCAAGATGCACCCTCGTGCACAATATGAGATCATTTGAACAAACTATGCCATGAATGTGGCCATAAGATTGATCATTTGGCTTCAAAGCCATGAATCTTCACGCATGATAGCTCATTTCTGAGAACACTTTTTTAAAATAATTACCGTATTACAAGTTTATTATTTTTGCTGGAAACTTGGTCACATATAATGACACAATGTGAAGGTTTTCGAATTTTTTGATTTTTTTTTGAATTTTTTATGCCCGTTTCAAAATGCGGTCAAAACGGCGGGCTTGACCATTCCTAGCTAGTGGTTGAATCTTGGAATTTTTTTGGTGTTTCTATGATTAAATAGATACTTATGTACCTAGAAATGATTTTTGGAAAAAATAAAGAGCAAACTATGAGGCAGCTACAGTTCAAATTTGACCCGTTTCCAGCTGAATCGACGACAATTTGTCGTTTTCACCAGAGGTAGATCAAAAAAAAATTCACCCAACCATTTTGTCAATTGTGCATTATATATGGCCTAGTATTTTAGAAAAATGATTTGGTCCAATTTTGCAACAAATATATGGTAGGTCCTTCACAAAAAAACCTCCTTTTGGGCACTCAAAAAATGGAAAATGGTTTTTTCGTCCAAAGAAAATGAAAACTTCCTTAGGCAATATTGTTTTCCATTCCAATATGCACCCTTGTGCACAATATGAGATCATTTGAACAAACTATGCCATGAATGTGACCATAAGATTGATCATTTGGCTTGAAAGCCATGAATCTTCACACTTGATACTTCATTTCTGAGAACACCTTTTAAAAATAATTACCCTATTACAAGTTTATTATTTTTCCTGGAAACTTGGTCACCTATAATGATACAATGCGAAGGTTTTCCAATTTTTTGATTTTTTTTGAATTTTTTATGCCCGTTTCAAAATGCGGTCAAAATGGCGGGCTTGACCGTTCCTAGCTAGTTGTTGAATCTTGGAAAATATTTGGTGTTTATATGATAAAATAGATACTTATGTACCTATAAATGATTTTTGGAAAAAATAAATAGCAAACTATGAGGCAGCTGCAGTTCAAATTTGATCCGTTTCCAACTGAATCGGTGGCAATTTGTCTTTTTCACCAGAGGTGAATCAAAACTTTTTACACCCAACCATTTGGTCAATTGTGCATTAAACATGGCCTAGTGTTTTCTAAAATTGATTTGTTCCATTTTTGCAACAATTATTTGGTAGTTCCTTCACAAAAAAACTCATTTCGGGCACTCGGAAAATGGTAAATGAATTTTTCGTGCAACGAAAATGAAAACTTCCTTAGGCAACATTGTTTGGAATTCCAAGATGCACCCTTGTGCAAAATATGAGATCATTTGAACAAACTATGCCATGAATGTGGCCATAAGATTGATCATTTGGCTTGAAAGCCATGAATCTTCACGCATGATAGCTCATTTCTAAGAACACTTATTTAAAATAATTACTGTATTACAAGTTTATTATTTTTCCTGGAAATTTGGTCACATATAATGACACAATGCGAAGGTTTTTCAAATTTTTGATTTTTTTTGAATTTTTTATGCCTGTTTCAAAATGCGGTCAAAACGGCGGGAATCACCGTTCCTAGCTGGTGGTTGAATCTTGGAATTTTTTTGGTGTTTCTCTGATTAAATAGATACTTATCTACTTAGAAATGATTCTTGGAAAAAATAAAGAGCAAACTACGAGGTAGCTACAGTTCAAATTTGACCTGCTTCCACCTGAATCAGCGGAAATTTGTCTTTTTCACCAGAGGTGGATCAAAACTTTTGACATCCAACCATTTGGTCAATTGTGCATTAAATATGGCCTAGTATTTTAGAAAAATGATTTGGTCTAATTTTGCAACAATTATTTGGTAGGTCCTTCACAAAAAAACTCATTTTGGACACTCGAAAAATGGAAATGATTTTTTTTGCGCAATGAAGAAGAAAACCTCCAAATCAACATTGTTTATCATCCCAAGATACACGCATGTGCACATTATTGGTTAATTTTAACAAACTATAAGAAGGTAATATGTTGAATGTTACTCGAAATAAGAGGGTAAAAAATATAAGAGAAACAAAAGAAAAAAACCAAATTACGTAGGCTTAATCCTGATTGGTGGAGTCAGTTGTGGAATGGATCGCTGACATGGCGAACATCCGTCCATCCATACATCCATCCATCTGTCCATCCTTCCGTCCATCCATCTCACCACCGCGAACCCCACCCCTCTCTCCTGCGCAAACCCCACCCCTCTTCCCTCTCTCTTGCGCGAACCCTAGCTTCCTCCCTTGCCGCCGCCACCTCCAGCCCCCGATCCCCGTGACCAGCACACCAATGTCCGGCGAGACCCCGGGGGCGCAGCAGCCGCCCTCCCCGCCGCGGCTCGGGGGCAGGCAGCAGCAGCCCCTCCCGCTGCCCAGGCTGGTAGCAGCCCCTCCTATCGCCCTCCCCGATCCAGATCCCTCGCCGCCACCCACCTCCACCACATCTCCCCTCTCCACCTCGATGCATAACTCCCCCATCCCCTCGATGCGGAGCTCGCTGCCGTCCATGGCCTCCCCCACGCCCTCCTCCTCTCGCCCCTCCCCTTCGCTCACCAGAAGGGAGGGAGATCCAACACGATCCAGCCTCGGTCTCCGCTGCCTCGGCCTCGCGCCTCGCCGGAGCAGCTCCGCCGTCGACCGAAGTCCCGCAGGTCGACGTGTTCCCCCGCTCTTCTTCCTCCCTCTGTTTGTGTCTCCCTCTTTTTCTCTCAAGTCTCAATCCCCTTTGTACTTCTCTGTGCAAGGAGGCCGCCATGGACGCCTGAAGTCCTCCGCTCCGACCCACAACCCGGTGGCCTTGCCGACGTCGTCGCCCTGGTGAGCCGCAACCTCGATGGAGGTCCGGCTTCGGATCCGAGCCGCAGGCACCCACCTGTCGTTTTCGTGCTTCCGCTCCTGCTCCGTCATTGTCACGCGACCATCTTGACTCCCTCCCGCACGCACGAGCAGCAGGAATATGCAGTTCTTCGTCAAGACCTCATAGGTGCGCTGCCGGCCCTACCTCCCTCCCCCTCCCGATCCTGTACCGCTGATTGGTCTGGTTTGATTTTGCTGGGCCGATGTGCCCATTAAATCGTTGATGCATGCTGCTTGGCGTGAGAGAGCTAGCCCACTACCAACAGATTGATCACGATGGCTAGATGGGGCTGCTACGGGCAGCAGGTAGCATGGTTTGGTTAGTTAATTACCAACTGACAGTACAAGTAGTCTGGTCAATGCGTCTTCTCCTCTGTTTTGGTATACTGTTGCTGATAGTACAGCCGTACGTAGTGCCATTATCGTCTGGCGATTAGTCTAAACCTCGGTTGATTTTGACACCGGTGAAAAGCATGGCTGGAAGGAGCCGCTGGCTCTACTGAAAATTCTATGATGGTGAAATAAGACCGGGCTTTGTTTTTTGCTGCTCTGTTTAATGCGTGTTGTACAGATATCATTGACATTTGCACTGAATGCGTGGTTGAGCACTCTTAATTTGTACAACTAATGCGTGATTGAGCACTGTTAAAAGTGTTGTACACATGATTGAGCACTCTTAATTTTTTTAATATTAGTTTTAGTTGTTTTAAGAATGATACTTCGTGACAATTTCATTGATTTTATGTTCTATGTAGAAGTATTGATCTTTTCAACACTGTCATGATTCTTGTGTCATCACATTTTGCTCGAGTTATTTGTTCATGTCTTCTGCTGCTGTCTCTCAGAGGGTCATGAGGAAGATATACCATATATATTCACTCCTCAAGGGAAGTTGCAACCTGCGAGCACGCAAGAAAGGGCTATTGTGTGTTGCGTCCTCGCCATGTCCGGACATCAAGGTTGGGCAGACCTACGGATGTCTGCTTCATTCGATTGTTGCTCTGCTTGGGCTCCTTCTCGACCTTCTTGCCTTCGCGGTCGATGAGGTTCTTGTCATCGTCCTGTGTGAGCTGAGCTGCCAACAGCTCATCCATCTCACCAACCTAACAGGGTCTGCTTCTTCCAGGATGAGCACCGGATCGGCGTCGACGTTTGTGCCCGCAAGGTCGTGGGTTGCGAGGTCTATGAGCTGGTTGAGCCACCGCGCGAAGACATCACTTCCCACTTCGTTCATGCTTGGCCGCTGCCACCGGCTCTCTGCTCAGGTAACTCACTCAGACATTTCTCTTGCATGACCCTCTCATTATTTGCCACTAGCTTGTTAGTGATTGTAAATGGTGAGGTTACGTGGCATTGTGAAAGGGCTAGCATTTCAGCTTGTTGCTGCAAATGTTGATATTCTCAAAGGCTAGCTTGTGTTTATTGATGCTCCGTAGTGGTTATGTTTGAGAAGTGTAAGGAATATTATGTCACAAGTTCGTGTCTTAGTGCGTCTGAGAATGTTGTTTCTTTCTTTCTTCCTTTTGTTGCAAACCTGAAAAGAAAGTGCAATGTGAACCTAGAAGGTGCATGTACTGCTGCTACTTTCGTGTGCCAACTGCTATACTAGTTGGTTTGTGATGATCCAAACAAGTCTGACAGCAGTAGTACTGTTGGCAGTTGGTGTTTAATTTCATTGTTGCCATGGTATTTATTCTTTCGGCATGTCATGTATATGCTTGGTTCCTGATGGGTGCACTTTCTAACACGCGCAGCTGCAAGACAGAGACACGCCACCATGCGATGATTCTTCTTCCACTCGCAGCCTCCCACTCCAAGAACTCTTTTTCGCTCCAAAGATAGCATAGCCGGTAAGCAACCGCTCCTCTCTTTTTCTGCTCCAGCCATGGTGATTTATGTCTAGTGCTTATGATGCTTTGGACTTGTAGTTTAGTGATGCCAAGTGTTGCATCGATAATATTTGATCAAAACCACCCAATTGAGTTGAACAATCGAAGAGAGCCTGCTGCTAACAGACATGTTTTCTTTCCTAATAAAGATTGGATTGTTGTCCTGGCTCTGAAACATGCAACCTTTTTACCCGTCTATAAGTCTTGATCAAATCCAGCTTGTATCTACTTGTAGATGTAGACTGTTCTATATTTTTTGTCGATTAAAAACCTGCTTGCATGTATCCATTTTTTGTCCTTTACAACCTGATCGATGTACAACCTGTTTGCTTGAAAGTAATTTTAGTTGATTCTTTGTTGGAGCGCTAAGACTATGCGTGGAACATTAGTTTTTATTATCTCAAACTACCGCCATGTGATTATGCAGGTGCCTAGTTTGTTTTTATTATATAAAACTACCTCCCTGGAACATTAGTTTGTCACCTTGTTTCTACTGAGTGAACATTAGATTTTATATGCTTCTGATGCGTGATCCTTCTAATGCTAGGTGATTTGTTTCTTGGAATTTGGAAGAGGAGGACGATGAAGCGTGGTGGTTATCTATCAATATGCCTTGTGTTCTGGTTGTACTTCATAGCTAGTTTCATTGTATTTTGTACTGGTCTGGTTGTATGAACAGTATGTAAAGATTGTAATAGGCTACACTTATTGGTCTGGTTGTATTTTGTACTGGTCTGGTTGTACTGGTCTGGTCATTTAAAGTATATAGTTTTGTTTCATTTGAAATATTTGTCATGAAATAGTTCTGTTTCTTTGTACTGTGAAAATGTGAGAAATAAAAGTTGATGAGTTGGACTTACTTATTGGTAGAGGCCAAGGCCCAAAACGTGAATAGCATGCAAAAAGGCTGAGGCCCAAAAAAGAAGTCAACTTTTAAAAGGCCGAGGCCCAAAAAGAAATGGACCGTAAAGTTCTATCTTAGAAACTAAAAAGACCGAATTGCTGGGCTTGGCCCATGTAGCTAGCGTAAATTGACAGGAAAAAACATATATAAAAGGCTGAATTAATGGGCTAGGCCCATGTAAAACACTCAATTGGGCGGGCTGAATCTTGTGCCACATCACTTGCCACTGGATGCCTACGTAGCTCGGGAGGTTGCTAGTGACCAAAAATTTGGTCAAAGAACCAACGACCTTTACATATCACATGTAAGGTCGCTATAGTCGATTAACGACCCTCAGCTTTTGACCTTCTGTTTTTGTCACAAAAAGGTCGCAAATGAAAAACTATGACCTTTCAGTGACCAATAGTGGAGGTCACAAGATAGCATATTTCTTGTAGTGAAGTCAAGTAGAGGCATACTAGGGACACTTTGTTTTGTCTATGTATTCACACATGTACTAAGTTTTCGGTTAATATAATTCTAGCATGAATAGTAAACATTTATCATGAAATAAGGAATTAAATAATAATTTTATTATTGCCTCTAGTGCATATTTCCTTCATCAGCATCTTCGGTCGATTAGTCGCTTGGCGGCGATGTAGAGGCGGGCAGCTTCAGTTCCCAAGGCTCCGGAGGCGAAGGTCACGGAGGCAGAGCTGGAAAAGGCGAAGTTTCTGGTCTCTTGGTACATGGCCGGACACGAGGACAGGACGCTGACGATCATTTAGATTATGTATTAGTTATACTCCAGAGACCGCCTAGGACCGCTTTGATGTATTTGTACTGAAATCTGGCATGTTTATATGAAATCCGGTATGTTTATATGAAATCTGGTATGTTTATATGAAATCAGGCCGTGTTTATATGAAATCAGGACTTGTTTGCACGAATTTCGCCCCGGTTGATTTGAGTTGTTATGAAAATGTATGCGACTAACGTTGGATGACTGCCTCCCGCATCCGTGTCCGCGGATGGATGCGTGAGATTTTTTGCGGGTTGCCGTGAGCCCTAACATAGACCGGTAACGTATTACTTTCACTATGGATAGTCTCACTCATTTCAGTTCGTACATTCTTCATATTAAAATATCTAAAGGACGCAGCGATTCGGTGCTCGAGCTCAGCTGCTCCCGAAATCACTAGCGTTGGCTCACGTATGGGGATTCGCAAAAGGCGGTCTGTCGCGTCTGCACCGAGACAGCGAAAAAAGGGGTACGCCGCTTATACAGGAGCGAACAGTGCGGCCGTGCGGGCCCAAAACGTATGGGTGGACCAACGTCCGTGTACCAGGCCGTCTACCTTTTGGGCTGAGCCGTGGAACAATTACGTCGGAGCGAACCTGAGCCGTTCTTTGTCTAAAAAAACCCTGAGCCGTTCTGGAAGCCTGCCGCCGGCACGGACGGCTGCCCTTCCCCAAGGCTGCGGGAGGCTGCGGTTCCTCCGGCGGCCGGCGATGCAAGATGCTGGGCTTGAATCCTTCTGGATGCGGTCGACCAGTAAGTCAACCCTGCCCGCTTTCGAGATCTACCCTTGCATGTGCCCCCATGACAGAGCCGTCGGTTGACGCCGACTTCGCTGCCGCCATGGCCGTGGGTTGCAGGTTTCCGGTGTGAGCGGAGTTCGCGGACAGCCTGGAACATCCAGATCCGGTGCCTCTTGCGGTGCTCCCAAGACGTGATGCCACCCCTGCTATGCCGGCGGACTTGAATGCTGGCTCCGGGTGCAGGCAGCACGTTGGTTGCGCTAGCCCTGGGAGGACGCAGGGTGAAAATCGCTGTCGACGGCCGGGCTCTCCGACGAGGTCTGCGCAGTCCACCCACAGGGTAAATCCAGAGGCGCCGGGATGGACCAAAAGGTACAATCTGAATCCTGTCCTGTCTAACTATTACTATTTTTTTAGCAAATGGTGCGATTTTCTTGTGCTATGCTCGCTGAGATGTTAGTGGTATGTGTGATTTGCCGAACAGAAAAGATGAAATTGCTAGTTCATGTGATGTATGGTTGAGATCAGTAGGAAAAGTTATCCGCGGCAGCACTCGTTTGGGTCTGTTTCCTACCGATGGTTAGTTACATATTTTGTTCTTGTTTGTAAATTCAGGTTACATCTTGGGAGTGCGCCACCGGACAGGACGCCGTGTCCATATAGGATGAGTGCTTTAGAGCAGTCAATTCGCAAGTATGCCCCTGCTCCCCGCTCGTCGCAGTCCTGGCATCCCGGTTGTCCCCACGTCCGTCGTCTTTCTGTCTCCGCCGGTGCCACCACTACTCCCTGCTCGTTGCTGCCAGTCGAGCAAGATG
The DNA here is from genome assembly GCA_021605205.1 of Aegilops longissima. Taxonomy (NCBI): domain Eukaryota; kingdom Viridiplantae; phylum Streptophyta; class Magnoliopsida; order Poales; family Poaceae; genus Aegilops; species Aegilops longissima. The sequence continues at coordinate 87,292,360 of CM038680.1, forward strand.
TCCGGTGCTGCGGTGGACAAGCACAAGACGCCAACGGAGGAAGACAATAAGAATCCGGCGTGGGAGGATGAGGAGGACAAGGATCAGGCGAGAAAGGAGGTGGTTATAGGTCTGATACTTAGCATGATTTACTTTCAGTATTCTCTGTAGTTTATAAGCAGCAAATGCCACCAGGGAATGCTCCATGTTGTAAGAAATTTGTGAACTCTGAACCTAGTCAAGTGCTCCTACTACAAGGTACTATATAGGTACCTGATATTTGGAAACTGGCAAATCCCTTTACCCGCTCACACAATATCCCTGAAACAGCAACTGTTCCACTGATTTTCTGAAACAGCAACTGTTACAATGAAGAAAAGCCATCACTGGTTTGTCACAGCAGAAGGTGGGTGCAGGAGATGATGATGATGCGCTGCTAATATTGGACTTGCCAGGGGTAAGCTCATTTTCATACTCAAGAAACATGCTTGTGGCACTAACAAGTAACACTACCTGACATTTTCTTACTCTTATGCACATGGACAGTATGTATAATGCCACCTGAAGCATTTTGGTACTGCATGTCAGTATGTGTAATGATTTATTTTTAGTATTCTCTTTTCAGCAAAGGGTCATTTTTGTGGCAGCCCAGAGATAGGAAAACTGTGTCTAGTCAAGACCTACTTAGCAACAAAGAGTAAGTGGCATCTCCAGAGAATTGAAGTTAATAGATACTAAAGTCCCCATGCTACCTGCTTGTTTTAGTGAAAGGACCAAACCAAATATCCTTCATTTTTAGTACTAGTACATGCCACTCTTAATTTTTATATAACCATTAATCTCAATTGGTGAAGATTATTACTTCCTCTGTTCACTTTTGTAAGTCGTTTTAGGCAGCTGAAATTAAACTGTTTTAAGTGATGTCCTAAATGTCTAGGACGTCTTATAGAAGTGAACGGAGGGAGTAGTATCAATCTATATAATAGCTTATTTTCATCAGTGCTCGCTAGCTGCATGTCCCAGTTCAGTACACGTGCATGTGCGCATGTTTGCTACTCCCTCCGTTCCGAATTACTTATCGCACGTATGGATGTATCTAGATGTATTTTAGTTCTAGATACATTTATTTCAGCGATGAGTGATTTGGAACGGAGGGAGTGGCTGCATGTATGTTATTGGAACAAATGATCGGCATGAAAAAGCTTGATATAAGCTACAAAGTAAATTCCTGAAACTTTGTTCTAATATTCAGGACAGGTCTTCAGAGCAGCTGCCATTGACTTGGAAAATTTCAAGACTAAAATTTGATGTTCAGGAGAATCAAATTCATCGTAAATAAGGGTCTGCCATTGACTTGTCGTTCATTGCAAAGTTCAAGAGAATCTGAATGTATGTTCAGAACTATGAAATCTGGTGTTCAAGCACATGTTCAGGATGTGAAATCTGAAACCTGAATCTGATGTTTAAGCTAGCAGTGATGTATGCTCACTGAAATTATGTTAGTTTTAGGGAAAAGCTAACGCCCATACGTGTGGGCGTTTGCAGATCGCCCACATGCCTCTATCATCACTCATTTTGCAACGTATGAATAGATGACATCAGCAAAAATCTTTTTGGTTTTCGGCTTAAAAATGTTTTATCTCCTAAATAAAAAAACGAATTAAAAATCCGTTTTCACCATTAAATCCGTCTCGGCGAGATCTTCAAAACAAGACCCCATGTTGATATGTTTCGACTTTTTTTTTTCCAGAAGTTGCCATGATGTTTAGACTATATTTGCCATAATGCTCAAACTAAAGTTGTCATGTGGCAATTTTAGTTTGTAGATCATGACAATTTTAGTTTTTTTATGATGGCAATTCCAGTACTTTGACCATGAAAATATTTTTTTTATTAAACCATGGCAATTTTAAGTGCATGTATCATGGCAATTTTAGTTTATGGTGCATGGCAAGTCTAGTTTCTTAATTCTCCGTTTTATAATATGTTAAAATTTATTTTTAAATGTAAAAGAAAATAGTTGAAACATATCATGACAACTTCAGTGTAAATATCATGGCAATTCATGTGCAATAGACATGGCAACTTTTAACACACACAAAAAATTCACCGAAATATATCGATATGAGATCTAGTTTTGAAGATCTCGTCGCGAGGGATTTAATGGTGAAAACGGATCTTCAATCGGATTTTTCATTTAAGAGATAAAATATTTAAAAAACTGAAAATCCAAAAAGATTCTCGCATGCATGCATGCGATGACGTGGCAATCTATTTATATTAAAGACATGTGGTGCGTCTCCTTTCTTGCCACACGTGTGGTAGTTATCGACGTCCTAGTTTTAAAACTGCTCGTTGCTGCATTTGATAAACTGAATCTAACACTGTATCAAATGGACCGAAGATTTGCTCGTTGCTGCAAGTCTGAATGTAGTTTTAACATTGTTCAGGACTGAAATCTGAATGTGAAACTGATACAAAGCTCGCATTGATGTATATTCAAGCTAGTTTGCACATGGACACTGAAATCGTATATAGCTAGTTTGCAAACTAGCGTGATGACTGTACGCACTAATGAAAGCAGCTAAACTGATGCGGACGTCTGTGCATAGCGGGCAGTCAAACCATGCGGACGAGGACACTGTTAACTGCGGGATTAGGAGGGACGTTGAGGACGGCAGTGGGGTGTGAGGATGAGATCGTGTGCGTGTGTGTGTGTGTGTGTGTGTTTTGAGAAACAGGGGATGAGATTGTGTAGGTTTCGGTGTGGGAAACGAGCGAAAATATACTCCTCATGAACTAGCTGGCGACCTCGGGACGGCTCAGCCTCGTACAGAAAAGTGACTGGGCCGTGTCCACTACCACTGTTCCGCGTACGGGTTGCGTTTGCCGTCGTAATAAATGCGCCAGCGCACGCGCTATGATCGAAAACAATACTGCCTGAATACAAACTGGAATACATTGCAGAGCGCTGATCCACAGGCGAATGAATGGGGGGATTTCAGGATCATCTAAGCCTGAACACAGAATTGGATATCCCATATCTAAAACATTTTATATTAATGAAAGAGGTGCAGTAAACATTGTTTATCATAGGGCAAACATGACTTCATCCTCTTCCTTCAAAGTTCAAACTACCCACTTGCTCATCGTTAACCGTCACTTTCCAACGCCCATGAAAAATGTATGACGCATCTCATCTGAAAATCTACTAATTCCCAACCCCCTTACGCTATCTGAAAGTGGTTTTGACCATTTTAAAGTGATGTTTAGACCATGTACAGTACAGTGCCTACTTGGATCATCAATGGCAACCGATCGGTTAGATCACAAGTTAGCGATGTACACATGCCCCCGCAAACCAAAACACAAATGTACACAAGCTTGATATAACAATTGCGTAAGAGTTGAATAAACAGCACGAGAGTTTAGCTACATCTCACTGACCCACTGTTACCCACAACCACAATGGCAGTAATACACCATTAAAATATTGTACGTAGCAGGCTAATGACTTCCGTGACCGGTTGATCGAGTTGTCAGGTGGCAGACATGGATGCGACGACGGCGTGCGCGACGATGGCCATGGAGCTGAACCGGTCGTTCTCCTTGGGCAGCGTCGCCACGCCGGCCATGCCGGCGCACCCTGACGCGACGTACTGCGCCGCGTCCAGCACCTCCCGCGCGCCGCTGTATCGCCCCGCGGCGACGGACCGCGCCGCCCACCGCAGCGCCGGGACGGCGCCGGCGTAGAGCTGCAGGCACGACCGCATGCCCTTCCTGGCGTCGGCGTCGGCCGCCGAGGCCGGCGCCGGGACGTGCTCCGCGTCCAGCGCGAGCGCGGACTCGATGCTTGCCTTCGCCGCCGTGGCGTTGGCCGCGGCCAGCCTGGTCGCGAGCGCCGCGAGCTCCGGCGCGCCGCGCGCGGAGCGGCAGGAGGAGGCGGCGTCGACGCAGAGCGCGGACGCGCACAGCTCCGGCGTGACGTAGAAGCTGCCCAGGCTGCCGCACAGCTGGTCCAGCGGCGAAGAGGGCGCGGCGCCGTGGACGCCGGCCGCCGAGAAGAGGGCGAGGAGGAGGAGAGCGCCGAGCGTACGAGAGGAGGTGGGCACGGCCATGATGCTGGCTGGCGGACGTCTCTGTATCGTCTCTCCCCTCGCCTCGGTCCTCTCCTTAAATGATAACGTGAGTGACCACGCCCGGTACGGTCTTAACCAGCGTCACGTTCTCTCTGCTTCTCGTTTCATCAGAAGATACTGATGCATCAGTGATCACTCGGCCAGTTGAGTAACATGAGTTGAGACGAGATGATCTGGTACATGTCACACACTAGTTACTGCTGGTACATGCACTGCTGATCAGCTACTACCTCTCTCTCAGTTTACAGGGCATGCACGTATCCATCGATGCGTATAAAGTCCCATTGAATGCCACCTACGAAGAGATGCGCAGTAATTGAGCGCGCCAGAATAATGTGACCCATCCGTCGCCTCGTCCATGAGTTAATGGCGACACCGGGGCGCACCGTGCTCCGCCTGCCCCGCAGCCGCATGCAAGCGCAATCACTCGTGCCGTGCAGGCGGATCAACCACCGGAAGAAGAGAAACGCAAACCCGATGGGACAAACACAAGCCTCGCATGCATGCATGCATATGCTCCCATTCATTTATCAGCTCACCTACCCACAACTACACCAGGAAACAAATACGAGCGAGCGAGCTCGATCACACTTCACGAGCGTCAGCGTCAGGCCAACAACCACCACCAGTAAACCATGACGACCCGGAGCTCATTCCTCCTCGTCCTTGCGCTAGCGCTGGCCGTCCAAGCCGCTCCCACCGCCGGCACGCCGGCCGTCGACACGGTGGCGGACTCGTGCAACGCGATCCGCGACTTCGTGGACTACGCCTTCTGCGCCGCCGCGCTGCGGTCCAGCGGGCCGGGCGCCTCCACGGCGGACCGCCACGCGCACCTCCTCGTCGCGGCGGACCTCGCCGCGGCGCGCGGCACGTCGGCGCGGGACGCCGCCACCGCCATGGCGCGCGACGAGCGGGACCCGGCGCGCGCGACGGGTTGGAGGCGTGCGGGATCCTCTACGGGGCCACCTCCGTGCCGGCGCTGCAGTTCATGCGCGGCTATGCGGCGGCGCGGGCGTGGGACCGGGCGCGCTCGCTGCTGTCGTTGACGGGGCAGGCCGGGATCGGCTGCGAGGCGGCGCTCGCCGGCGCCCCCGCGGCCAAGGGGAGGATGGCCGCCGCCAACCGCGAGTTCGACCAGCTCACCACCATGGCCACCGCTTTGCTCAACAAGGTCGATCATCTGGGGTGACGTGGCAGCAAGCCACCGCCGTCGACCGGCGCACCGGAGTTCTTTGTTAATAACCAGAGTCCTTGTGTTGATTATTACTACGTACTAGTAGTTCCTTGATCAAACTAGTAAGTGCCCATGTAATGTTTAAATTATGAATACTCAAGGCTCACAGTTTGAGTTCACATGAAGCTACCTGTTCTAATCCCGTGAACTGGCTTGGAGTACATCCTTATACCCGGCAGTTGTTCTTTTCTGAGCAACTCTGCCCTTTTTTTTTCTTGACAATTGAGCAACTCTGCCTTTTCATTTCATTAAGAAGAAAACGGATTAAAAAAGAGAAAGGATCAATTAATAAAGAAAAATGGCCCAAAATGAAGGTGCCCTTCTCAGCTCCAGCTCAAATGAGCTCGCTGAACAATAAAATCCCCAAATAACTATAAAAAAGTTTTTTTTTGCAACAAATATTGAGAAAAGTTTCACATGTATGCAGATTTTCGTGATGGAATCACATTCGTGGAGCCGTGAAAAAACAAAATCAATGCTCTGGAAAATATCGATGTTCCAAAAACAGTCTCTTATGGCATTGATTTTGTTTTTTGTGCACACTTTTAGGAATATGATTTCATCACAAAATTTTGCACACATGTAAAAAAATTCTCAATGTGTGTCCGCTTGCACCCCCGCCCCATGATCACGCACCCGCCAACTCATTGATTTGGCATCCAAGTGACCAAACCTGGCACCATACAACAACTAAATTGCCCCTTCGATGTCCACACTAGCTCCGAGACCGCTCACTTGCCTAGCCGATAGCACTTGCAAGAACACACAACACGCTATTGTCGGAGGCCAAAAGTGCCAAAGGACGCCGCCGTTCATTTGCATCGCCCAAAGTTGTGTTAGGTTTCACCTGGAGCTAAGCAAAACCAACATCTTTAGCAAGCCTCGGAAACCCTGTATTTTGTATCGCCGACAGGAGGCCGTGCAGCTTCAAAATCTGGCCGTGGTGCGAGGAGAAAGAAAGTGACTGTCCCTCGCTGGCGGTTGGAAATGAAGCGAATGCCTAAACGCTGCGGCATGAAGGATCAAAATAGAGAAGGTAGGGACTAGCTAACGAACGATTACCCATTCCAGAAGCCTTGCAAGAGTCATTTTTGTGTTTTAAGAGTCCACCAAATGGTGTGTCCGATCGTCGCCATGCGTCACGTGCTGGTCGCTCCTTCTGAGTTTTTTTTTCTCGAAGCATTTCCAAGTTTTAGGTGCTTTTTTTCTTCTGTTTCTTTTTTTTTACTTTTTGGCCTTTGTCTAGCTTTGTTAAGCACATTTGTGTTTCTCCAAAATAAATTTATGCTTTCACGAGAAGCATGATTTTGTTTTTTGTGGAAGCAACTATTTGCTTCCGTGAAAAGCTGTGCTTCTACTCAAAAAGGGAAAAACAGAGCTGAGCTTTTACAAGAAGCACATGCTTGCTTTTGGGAAAGCACATCCTGTGCTTTTCCAAAAAAGGAAAAAACACACATTTTATGCTTCCAAAGATAAGTAAAAACTGCAACATGCTTTCGGGCTAAGTTTTTTTTCTTAAGTTTATGTTTTTTAGATATGTTTTGGTATTCAATTTTTTTGGTTCCTGTTTATTTTTTAGTTTCCTTTTAAAAAATCCTGCTTTTCCGGGTTTTTTTCCTGAAAAATAATTTGTGAAAACCTATTAACATGTGATACAGTTTTGAAGATCTTGACGCGGACAATTCAATAGTGAAATTGGTTCGTTATTTGGACACACGATTTAAGAGATAAAATATTTTAAATAAATAAATATATGTTTTTTCTTAAAAACTCCTAGATCACGACAAGTTACGCATATGCACTGTGATATTTTTTTGGGAGTTTTTTTTTTAGAAAAGGAGGATGACCCCGGCCTCTGCATCTGGGAGATGCATACGGCCACTTTATTGATTATTCTCGAGGACCTTACAAAATATTACAACAATGTATCTGAATCCACCATCTTGACAACACATGCCGCTACTCCTATCCAAAATGATGAAGGGGTGCTAGCTGGGCCACTACCCAAACCACTCATCTAAGCCTAACATCAAAAGCCGGAAGCCGAAACATATTCGGAAGCCCCAGCCGAGCCACAGACCGGGTCTGGGGCACAACCCGGTCAGACGCACTCGTGTGTCGTCGCCGCCATCTTCCACAGGTCCGTCTTTAGGTCATGTTGAGGCTTCTACACTAGTGCAGAACCGGGCAATAGCACCGGTTCGTAAGGCCCTTTAGTGCCGGTTCCACAACCGGCACTAAAGTGTGGTCACTAAAGCCCCTTTAGTACCGGTTCAGCATGAACCGGTGCTAAAGGCCAACCACGTGGCACGAGCCAGCTCGGGGCCGGAGTTCAGTACCGGTTGGTAACACCAACCGGTACTAAATGTTTGTGGGTTTTTGTTTTATTTTTTATTTTTCAATTAAATTTGTGTTATCAATTTAATTCTTTTTCGCTTGCTGGTATTTTACGATACTACACATTGTACACGTTATATATATATATATATATATATATATATATATATATATATATATATATATATATATATATATATATAAGGATTGACTATTCGCCACCCTGGGTGAGGAATAGTTATTCTTCACCCCCTCTATTTTACCACTAATACACTGTAATTTTACGTTCCGCAAGTTTTGTCTTATTTCTAACATAAAAAGAGACCGTAAGAAAATATATAATCGTCATAAAAAATATTTTATGTTATGTAAAATTACAAACGTAAAAGTATAGTGTAAAATATACATAAACTCCAAATTTTCTTGTCTTATGACCTATATTTTATTTTCTTATATCAAATTCTACGTAGTGAATCAATAGGAATGTAATTATTTGAATTCCAAATGTAATTTAATTATGATATGATCGTAAGATTACCTTGGGTGAAGAATAACTTATTCTGCACCCTGGGTGATATATATATATATAGAATTTCTAATAGAACTAATCATGCATATATATATATATATATATATATATATATATATATATATATATATATATATATATATATAGGACAAATTTTATCTACCACCAGTGGTAGTTACCACCACTTGAGTTTTATATGTAGTATGTAGTATCTATCAAATCGGAGAGTATGTACGCGTAGTATGTAGTATATAAGAATGTTTAGGTAGTATATATACTATTTTTTTGGTAGTATGTATCATATTTTGAGTATGCTCTCTTTTATGTACAAATATGTACGTATTTCACAAATATAATAAAAACCATGGGCCAACTTGAAATTTTTTCATGCAACTCACTTTGGAGTATCTTATATATAGTATATGAACATACTTAAAATGATAAAGTAGGATATATACTACCATAAGATAGTATACGAGTCATGTGGGGTAACTACCCCCAGGTGGTAGGATGGATTTTCCTATATATATATATATATATATATATATATATATATATATATATATATATATATATATATATATATATATATATATATATATATATATATATATATATATATATATATATATATCATCAATGTCTCACAAACCATCATATTAATTAATTCACACATACACACATGTATAGCTATATACAATTTCTCCTACATATGCATGTTGCCTTGAGCCAAGTGGCATTAGCCTAATTGGTGCCTTCGAGCACGATAGGGCGGTAGCGGTAATAGTATTCTCCTTCGGATTTATGACCTGGTCGAGCAAAAATCCCGCTATTTCCTCTTGAAGTGCTTCTACGCTCCGCTTTCTAGGAGCTTCTCCGCACCTCTGTGAACTGTTAAGAAGGAGATCGATATGCATGTGTATTAGTTGTGTGACTAGATATTGATAATGGTGTAAAAATTGTGAATAGTGTTTTGACAAGCGTACCCATTCCTGTCTTTGAGATCTGCTCCTTTCGGACGCCATCATGCGAATGTTCTCGCAAACGCAGAATGCACACAGATCAGTCCCTCGCTACCGCTTAGGGCCTTTACGAGAATGGAATTTGATCAGATAATAATTAATCAAGCATGATAATTAAAGAGATGGCAGCTAGCTAGCTAGCTAGTACTACTTAATTACTTACCTTGGGTCGAAACCATTTAAGCTTTTGTTTCCATTCTCCTGGGTCACGCTGATGAACTTTGCCCAAGCCCTGCCTCACGACAAAGAAAATGAATAAAGGGTTATTAAATAGTTCATATCATGAAAATGACGAACTAAATAGGCCGAGATATATAGTTAATAATGATTGAAATTACCTGTTGACTATCCCAAACAAGATGTTATAGTCAGTTTTTCTTTGAGTAGTGAGTCCAGATTTCAACTGTTCAAGGCCAACTTTAATGATACACAAGACCCAGTGAAATCTGCATGCACACACGCTTGCATGTCTTAATTAAGCGGGCATATGTAAAGCAAAAACATGTAGCTAGCTAGTAGGCAAAAACAGAGAATTTGTAGTACAAGACAGTGTGACTCACTGGAAGTTGTAAGGAAGTAGTATATTTTCATTGTATTTGAGGCGCTTCAAGAACTCTAGCATGTTGTCCTCTACGGCCTTTTGATGATGTGCATTTATTTTCCATGTATATTCATTAACGGTGTTTGGGTCAATGAACCCGATGCCAAAGCGTCCACTTTTTCTCATTTCATATATCTTCATCCTGCATATAATACCACAGAAAAGAATATAGTGAGGATAATTACAGGAAATGATTGATCAAAAGGATCAAGACAGCTAGCTTGAGACTTAAATTACAGAAAGAAATCACTTACGCATAATAGCAACCGATTTATAGATTTGTCGAAAAGGCTTGATTGTATAACTAAAACAGTTCGAATACTCAACGGACAAAGCTTTCTCATGGAAGTAATGCTCCTCCTTGACATTCACCATGAGGGACACTCGATCGAAATCTTGGTAATGTTCATGTACCATTGATGCAATTCATACATTCTCGCTGGGAGGTTCTTGACCTTGTCTGGATGGACCAAAGGTTGGCCCCGGACATATTTCCGCTTTATTTCATCCTCTCTAAGCACAGCATGGGCTCGATCTCGAGGAGTTGTCCAACAGTGATTTTGAGAACTTTAGCCTGCATTATATGGTCCTCCGTTATTACCACATTGCCCACCTCAGAACGTAAACTGTTTGCCCACAATAATATTAGGCGTAGCGTCAGATTATCACGTGTTGTTGGCACAACAAGCGAGGGATCGATTATACCGCTGCTTCTCCCAAATGGGGAATGGTTCTCCGCATTTTTGACAGCTGCTTCTTGTTTGCTGATCCCGAGCTCGCCTCCTTACGTGACGCGTGCTCGATTTAACTTCCCGATGTGGCGCTCATAGTCTGTGTCAACAGGCTTGGGAGCTGGTGGTTGAGCCATACGAATGAAGTGGTCAATCGTTTCCTTAGGCACTTTCTCCCTTGGCGGCGGTGGCGGTTTCGGTGCAAAATGGGCTTCCACCTCGGACTTCGATATGGCTGCGATTTCCTCCTCGGACCTATCATAAGACCTCTGCGGAAGAGGCGTGAGGCTTGGACCATATTTATATCGCTTGCCTCCGCTGTACTTCCTGTACTACCTCGACTGCATCCGCCACGCACCATAGCTGCGGGTGTCTCTTCTGCGATTGCTTGGCGGCGGAGACGCCGGTGGACGGGCTGAGTTGGACGAGGAGGAGTGGCCACCAAGATGTGCGGACTTGGAGGAGGAGGGCCTGAGGTTGTGCCGGACTTGGAGGAGGAGGGCGTCCCGACGCTGGGCGGACTTGGAGGAGGAGGAGTGGCTGACACTTTGCCGGACTTGGAGGAGGAGGGCCGACACTTTGCCGGACTTGGTGGACTTGCAGGAGCGGGAGACTGCTGACTCGGTGGCGGACTTCGACGAGGAGTCGATGACGCGTGTCGGTGGCCTTCAAAGATGATGCAATCTTTTTCCATAGGATGATACGATGGTTGGCATCTCCAGAAAGCGCCGTCCTCACCTCCGTGAATGTCAAGCTCTAGCCCGAATATGGCTGCACCACCTCGTCAACCATGACACGAGCATAGCCCTCTGGAATCGGGATGCAATGGTAGGTTGCTTTGGGGTAACTGGAAAAGCTTCTCCGTCCGCCACCTTCATGGATATGTTCTTCATTTTGACGTGTAGCTCACAGCTAGTGTTCTCCGTGATGTCATCCACGGGGTATCTACCCAGCATTGCGTCGTCCGGGGCGGAACCCACGCTGCTTCTCTGCATGGATGGGCGGTGCTATCCAATGCTGGATCATCCGCTAGCTGCTGCATTCCGAGACCCCTTTGCTGGCTAAGTGAGTCGATCTGCTCTCGCTGCCGCTGGAATTTGACCGCCAATTCCGCTTGACTTGCTTCTAGGCCTTGAAGGCGTTCATAGTCCCGCTTCCTCTGCTCCTCCTCCATCTTCCTCTTCTTCTCCTCCGTGATCTTCTTTCTCGCACGGGTTCTGTAGTCGTTGTTCCATCTGAAAACCCTCATACCACGGAATAGCGCCCTTGCCTCGTGTTCTTCCCGGTGTTCAGGATTTCCCGGGCACGCGTAAGCTCGCTGTTCTCTCTGTTGGGCTGGAACACCCCGATCGCGCCTCTTCTATTGCAACAAGTATCGCATCGTCGGCTCTGTTCGAGACATGCCTTCGTCGAAACTTTGCTGTCTTGGTCCAACTCCCCCATGCGCATAGAACCAAGTCCTGCACTGGGGCCAGCTCTTAGTATCCGGAGTGACACCGCATCCTCCATCTCTTTCTCGGACTTATCCCACTTAGGCATTGCCACCGCATAGCCACCGCCCCACTTATGGAACTTATCCTTTTTTCGGCATTCTTCTTGTTTATTCTCGACCGTTCCTTAGCTAATTCTGAATCCTTGAATTGCACGTAAATCGCGCCAATGAGCACGTTGGTTCTCTAGTGTTCCCTCGAATCTGAGTCTTCCTTCCTCCCTTGACGCATTTGTCCCATTCACGATTCTTGTGGTTCTTGAATGCAACCGCCATCTTCCTAAGAGCAGCGCCCTTGACTTTCTGCACATCTGCTTCGTGAAATGATCCGTAGGGTGAAATGTTCCATGAGAGTATCCCAAAGCAGATCTTCAAAAGTAACATCCGGACGTGGAGCAGCGTCCTCTTTGCCTTTTTGTCCTTTGTCTTTTGCTGGCTCTTCCATTCTTGAAGGGAGATCGGAGTTGGTCCTTCACAAGAACTCCGACCGACGAATGAACTTGTCCGCAATCTTCTTAGGCGCTAATGGTTCGCCATTAGGTCCGACCGCCTCGATATTGTACTTTACGCCTCCATCAACTTTTTGTTCGGGCCTCGTTTCGTCCTTTTGCCTCAAGATTTGCTCGATCCGGATGGCTGAAAGAACAAAGATCGATTCGTTAATATATCTTCAAGTCATTTAAAACATGTGATGATCACCGAAACCTGCTTATATAAATATATATACCTCGCCGGTCTTTGTTGTTTCAAGATCAACATGTTCTTCGTCATCGTCATAATCGTAGTTCATGACTTCATCAATTCAGTCGTCGCGATCGAATATCATATCACCCTCTCCGTGTTGTTTAGAAATTGAGCCGTCATAATCTTCTTCATTCTGATTATCATCGGCCCACGTATCATATCGAACATGGTCTGTTCTCCTCTCTCTGTCGGTATTGTCTCGCCATAGCTTTTATTTAACTAATTCAAAAGAAATATAAAACAATTTAGTATTCAAATTACATCGTCTCGAATAATAGATATAACCTCGAATACTTTGTCTAGAATAATAGATACAATCTCGAATACATCGCCTCGAATAATATATAATATTGAATAGTACATCACTGGCTAGCTAATTAAGGATCGAATACTACGTAAGAATCTAGGACACTCATGGTTCTGCGTCATGGGCGGTGGACACCAAAGAGAAGGAACCTCACAGATCATAGCTGATGTGAGATCCTCAAGATACCGCCGGTATTGGAGAACTGCCGCCTCTAACGCAACCATGTAGCGATGGACGTGCTCGTCCTCCTCCTCGACACGGCGACGACGTCCTCCGGCGGGCCGGGTCCCTCCGCACCGAGATCGCCCACGCGAACGCCACCAAACGAGATCGGTCGACGACGGGACCCGGGCCGGGTTCTCATCAAGCGGCGCACCCTCCGTGAGCAGTACCTCCCAAGTGCCAACCAGCGGAGCCCAGTCCGGACATGGGCGGGCTGGGCGTCGTCGTCATGACGGGTCAACGACGAGGATGCGGGCTGGCATCGCCGATAACAAATACTAGCTATATGCCCAAAAAATAATATTTTTTAATGATTGATTTTGATAACTAAAATTTCTAACATTTCTACTATTTCAAAAATCTATATACTATTTCATACTAATTAAGCATCTAACACTAAAAACATAAAAACAATTTCTATACATCCATTAAAAACAGAAAAACAACATTATATAAAAAATTCCATACTAATTAAACACTAATTATATCCATCTAACATGCATTCATACATATATACTAGTGAAAAACAATAATCTAAAAATCTAAACTAATTAAACATACAAAATCTAAACTAATTAAATATATACGTGTATGTGTGTGTGTGTGTTCATCATGCTTGTGTGTGTGTGTATGGGCTCGGGGGGCGGCGCCATGGTGGCCGCTGAGGCGAGGGAGAGGGGTTAGAGGGGAGAGCTCACAGCGGGCGACGGCGACGGCGAGGCGACGATCGGGGCAGCGACGGGCAGGCGTGTGGGCGGCGACGCAGGGACGGCGCGACGGGAAGGGCCCGGCGGCGACGGAGACGAGGGCGGCGACGGGACGGGACGGGCGGCGACGGGACGGGGCGGCGATAATGACGGGTCGGTGACGGCGTCGACGATCGGGCGGGCGGTTCAATGGGGAAACAGAGGAAGAAACAGAGGAGAATGAAATTTTTGAAGTGTTGTATATATAGAAGGCACCTTTAGTACCGTTGGAGCCACCAACCGTACTAAAGGTCTGTTTTGGCCAGCCCAAGCAGCGGAAGCGACCCCTTTAGTACCGGTGGTGGCACAAACCGGTATTAAAGCCCCTTTAGTACCGGTTTGTGCCACCACCCGGTACTAAAGGGGTGCGCTTAGCGCAGTGTGCGGTGCGCCAAGGCCACCTCGCTAGCCGAGGGGCGACCGAACTGGTTTATAAACCCCCGTGCGGTCGCTCTCTCGAGCTCCTCTCCAAAGCAGGCCCTACGGGCCTCGTGTTCTTTGTTGCCTGTTATTCACTTGGCCTTTATGGGCTGCATCCCGCCCAACAACAGGTTGGGTTTCTAGTCGTATGCAGGCCGCTGCGCCTAATAGGCGGTTTTTTTTGCTTTATTTATTTTTGTGTTGTTTTTTGTGTATTTAGAGTTTTTTGTGAATATTTTTGCTTTAGGTACAAAAATTACAAACTTTCTGTTAGTGCCCGTAGTTTTCAAATTTGAATAGTTTAAATTTTGAATTATTTGAAATTAGTGTGAATCACTAGTTTGTGAATAATTTAACTTTAAAAATCAGTAAAGGCATGAAAGAATTTGTTTGCACATAAAATTTCTTCGCTTCAAATGCCAAAACACATAACTACCCTAACTATTACAGAGATTCCCCTCTGGGTGTGAAATACAGAAGAAAGTGATGATAGTGAAGCCGATCACATCCCGATCTTTGGGTGTGAAACTTTTTCTTCAAGTGTGTCCCTTTGCGCCAGTAACCATGGAAAATCTTCATCATTTAACGGGATGCTCGGGTCAATATTCACTGTGAATGGAGAAATTTCATCAAACTTTTCATAATCTTCCGACTTGTCTGTCTTGTCATCCACTCCCACGATGTTTCTCTTCCCGTAAAGAACTATGTGCCGCTTTGGCTCATCGTACGATGCATTCGCTTCCTTATCTTTTCTTTTTCTTGGCTTGGTAGACATGTCCTTCACATAGAAAACCTGTGCCACATCATTGGCTAGGACGAATGGTTCGTCTGCATCACGCAAGATTGTTGAGATCCACTGTTGTCATTCCGCATCGCGGTCTTCCGTTACCCGCCTCGTGTCATATTGACCCATTTGCACCAAACAAAGGGACCTTTAAACCACGCCGATAGTCAAGTTCCCATATGTCCTGTATATAACCATAATATGTTTCCTTTCCGCCTTGGTTTCGCATCAAAGCGGACACCACTGTTTTGGTTGGTGCTCTTCTTATCTTGAGCGATCGTGTAAAATGTATTACCATTTATCTCGTATCCTTTGAATGTCATTATATTCAAGATGGTAACTGGGACAGCAAGTACAGGTCATCTTCAATAGAGGTGTCATGCATGGTACGTGTTCGCAACCAGTGGCGAAACTCCTGGTTTGTTCACGTGTAATCCAGTCATCGACCGCTCCGGTGTTTGGAGCGTAGCAAATTCTTGTGTTCATCCATATACGGAGCCACCAAGGCGAATTCTGTAGAACTGTAGTGTGCTTCAGTGAGAGAATGTCCGTCCATACATATTATTTGTTCCCCTCCTAGCGTGCCTTTTCCATTCAGATCGCCCTTATGCCGTGATTCAAGAACACCAATCGGCTTAAGGTCGAATAAAGTCAATACAAAACTCAATGACCTCCTCATTTTGATGGCCCTTGGAGATGCTTCCTTCGCCTAGCACGGTTATGAACATATTTCTTTAAGACTCCCATGAACCTCTCAAAGGGGAACATATTGTGTAGAAATACAGGACCCAAAACGTTAATCTCTTCAAGATAGGTGAACTAGGACGTGCGCCACGATGTTGAAGAAGGATGGTGGGAACACCAACTCGAAATCGACAAGACATTGCACCAAATCATTCTCAGAACCTTGGTATGATTTCGGGCGATTACCTTCGAGAGATTGCATTGAGAAATGCACATAGCTTCACAATGGCTAATCGAACGTTTTCCGGTAGAAGCCCCTCAATGCAACCGGAAGCGATTGCGTCATAATCACGTGGCAGTCATGAGACTTTAGGTTCGGAACTTTTCTCTGCCATGTTTATTATTCCTTTATATTCGACGAAAGCCGACGGTACCTTAATATCGAAAGGCATTCAAAGAAGATTTCCTTCTCTTCTTTGGTAAGAGCGTAGCTTGCATGACCTCGATATATGCCGCCTTCTCCGTGCATACGTTGCTGGTCCTCCGTGCCTCGTGTGTATCTTTTGTCTTCCCATACACGCCCAAGAAGCCAAGCAGGGTCACGCAAAGATTCTTCGTCACGTGCATCACGTCGATTGCGGAGCGGACCTCTAGGTCTTTCCAATATGGCAGGTCCCAAAATATAGATTTCTTCTTCCACATGGGTGCGCGTCCGTCGGCGTCCTTTGGAACAGGTTGTCCGCCAGACCCTTTCCAAATATCACCTTCAAATCCTTGACCATATCATGTACATCAACACCAATGACGGTGGCGAGGCTTCGTCCGTGATCCGCCTCACCTTTGAAATGCTTGCCTTTCTTTCTTACGGATGCCTGCTCGAAGAAATCGACGATGTCCTGTACACATTCTTCATACAACTATTCAAATATATACTGTCGGTATCATCCAAACAGTCGTGCATCCGCGGTATCCCTTGCTTGTCTGTCCCGAAGGTTACCGAGAGCAGGCCAATCATTGATGGTCACGAACAACAACGCCTTTAGGTCAAATTCTTCCCCATGTGCTCATCCCACGACGCACACCTGTTCCATTCCACAGCTTGTAAGAGTTCTTCAACTAATGGCCTTAGGTACACATCAATGTTGTTGCCGGGTTGCTTAGGGCCTTGGATGAGCACCGCATCATAATGAACTTCCGCTTCATGCACAACCAAAGAGGAAGGTTATACAAACATAGAGTCACGGCCAGGTGCTATGGTTGCTGCTCTGCTCCCCAAAAGGATTAATGCCATCTGCGCTTAGACCAAACCATACGCCCTTGCGTCATCTCGCAAACTCCTTCCCGTACTTTCTTTCGATTTTTCTCCACTGCGACCCGTCACCGGTACTCTCAACTTTCCGCCTTTCTTACGGTCTTCTTCGTGCCATCGCATCGCTTTGGCATGCTCTTTGTTTTGGAACAACGTTTCAACCGTGGTATTATAGGAGAATACCACATCACCTTGGCAGGAATCTTCTTCTGGGCGCCGCCGACATCACCATGCTCATCGCGGCTGATCTTATAGCGCAATGCACCACATACCGGCAAGCGCTCAAATCCTCGTACTCACCACGGTAGAGGATGCAATCATTAGGGCATGCATGTATCTTCGCACCTCTAACCCTAGAGGGCGACAGCCTTCTTTAGCTTCAGACGTACTCTCGGGCAATTCGTTGTCCTTGGAAGCATATCCTTTATCATTACCAGAACTTTCCAAATCCCTTGTCGATACACCGTTCTCGCCTTCCATTGCAGCAATTCCAGTGTGGTGCCCAGCTTTTCTTGTCACCTCGCAATTCGGGTACAACAATTTTTGTGATCCTCTAACATGCGCTGCAACTTCTTCTTCTCCAAATCACTTGCAGTTTCTCTTTGCATCGGCAATGGCCCGACCTAGATCATCAACGGGCTCATCGATGCCTCTTCTTCACTTCTTCCCGCATTGCCGCCCAGCTTCTTCCGCATTACCGGCTCAGCTTCTTCCCCATTGTTGTATAATCGTATTCAGGGAACCCATGGCCGTGATAGCTGTCGTCGTCCTCTTCTTCTTCATTGTCTTCCATCATAACCCCTCTTTCTCCGTGCTTGGTCCAAACATTATAGTGGGGCATGAAACCGACTCAAACAGTGGGCGTGAATTGTTCTTGACGTAGAGTAATTGCGACCATTCTTACAACCAACACATGGACAAGGCATAAAACCATCCGCCCGCTTGTTTGCCTCAGCCATAAGCGAGAAAAGTATGCACGCCTCAACGAACTGGGAGAGCATCGATCATCGACATCCATTGCCGGCTCATCTTCATTACACAACACCGAATAGACCAAATTAATACAAGTTCATACATAAAGTTCATACAACACTTAAATGCAACAAACAAATAACTCTCTAGCTAAAGCATTTAAATGCAACAACAAATGCAATCAAGATCGCAACTAAGGTAACAATTGATCCAACAGCATAATGATACCAAGCCTCACTATCGATGGCATATTTTCTAATCTTTCTAATCTTCAAGCGCATTTTCTCCATCTTGATCTTGTGATCATCGATTTACATCGGCAACATGCAACTCCAATTCCATCTTCTCCCCCTCAATTCTTTTCAAATTTTCTTTCAAGTACTCGTTTTCTCTTTCAACTAAATTTAACCTCTCGACAATAGGGTCAGTTGGAATTTCCGGTTCACATACCTCCTAGATAAAAATATCTATGTCAACTTGATGGGCATAATTTGTCATAAACACGAAATGTAACAAATAGTTTTAAAAGAGAATATACCACATCCGAATCATAACAAGGACGAGGGCCGATGGGGACGGATATCAAAACCATGGCACTATGTATAACAAACAACGTACGGGTAAGATAATTATTATACGAGTAACTATATATCCAAATCACACAAACATCAATTTTTATATAAAATTTCATGAACAAGAGGCTCACCACAAGGTGGTGCCATGACGGAGACGGTGCAGGCGATCGACGGTGGTTACGACAGAGATTTAGAAGGCACTAAGTAAACCACACCTACATATGCAAACTAAGTGTTATTTTGACCTCAAATTGCATATAAATCAAATACTAGCACATATATATATTTCCTCCCAAATTACTAAACTCACAAATTAATAACTATATGAACCAATGCAAGAGCTAATCTAGCAATGAGAGATGAAAGGACAAAGTTGCTAACCTTTGTGATCACTTGAATGGATGGGGCCTTCAAATCTTGACAAATTTTGGCCAAAATGTGTGATGAGCTCGAGGGAGAAGAGGAAGAACAGAGAGGAGAGGAGAGGGAAAGGGGAAGAACAGAGCGAGCTGGACGAAGGGTTTATATGCAGGAGGACCTATAGTACCGGTTCGTGGCACGAACCGGTACTAAAGGTGCTGGAGGGGGCCCAGACTGACAACATCCTGCCACCACTCTCATTAGTACCGGTTCGTGGCGCGAACTGGTGCTAAAGGTTAGCCACGAACCGGTGCTAAAGGCTAGCTGTTGGAACCGGCACTAATGTATACATTTGTGCCGGCTCTAATACAAACCGACACTAATGTGCTTCACGTTTGACCCTTTTTCTACTAGTGCTACCTTGTCTGGCCACTCTGGCATCGACATCACCATGACGCCAGACAGCAACCTCCTCCTGCGCGAGTCCATCTCCGCGCATCAGACGCCGAGTCTCAACACCACCACGCCGCCGAGATCCGCCACCATCAATGTGTAAGATGAAGCACCGCTCCACCAAAGTCGCCGTCCTCTAGTCCCTCAAGCCCGTGTGCACCTCCAAGAATGACGCCCCCATGAGGGAAAACGACACCAGAGAGCCGCCGTCATCCGATCTACTGATCTAGGGTTTCCCCCGGAGGTAGCAGAGAGTGGCCTTGAACTTCTCCACGGCGATGCCTTCAGAAAGGGAACGACGCAGACATCGTCGCCATCGCCGGCCTTGGCAGTAGCCAATAGCAGGTTTTCACCCAGATCTGATCGAAGACCTCCAACCCTCGTGCACGGGTCGCCGCCATCCTTGCTGGGATCTGGATGATCCCGCTTGCCAGATCTCAGCAAGGGGAAGCCCCCCCACCGAGACCCGCCGGCCGCCGCCCCTGGAAGCCAGATCCATATGCGACTCGACCAATCATGGCTAATCGAAGCGCCGGAGCAAGACCAAGAATGACGCCCGAGCCACCCACAGCATCGAAGAGGCAGCCGCCTTCGCACGCCCTCGAGGACGGACCCCAGATCCAACACGACGACTCCGCTCCTCCTCTGGCGAAGCGGCCGCGAGATGCAGCAGAGGCGCCCCGCCGCCACCTTCCTCGGAGCGCGCGCGGCGTTCGCCGGCGGCCTCCCCGGGTGGCGGCGAGACTGGGAGGGCGAGGGGGTGGGACGCAAAATGGGGAGTGATCTTTACAATGGCTAATTGTTAACTAGTTTTTTTTTTTGAGGCAAGGCTAACCGTTAGCTAGTGATGATTTGGAAGAAAAAGTATGGTGTTCTTGGGTTTGAACGGGCACATGGGCTTGTAGCAATCTAGTGCCGTCCGTCGTCGTCTCCGCACGTGGGCCTCCTTTTCTATACCGCCCTTCGATCTGTCGCCCGTGGGTTGGGCTGATACAAACCGAACCATGCACAGCTTTGCTTCGATCCTAAGTCACGAACGTATATCTGCTCAAAAAAAAAAAAGTCACGAACGTATAGCGCATCCGTTCGTCCACGTCGACACAGCCACTCCTAGGTAACTCTAGGTCCATGCTGCAGCGTATCTCGTCAGATCCGAAGAACCCCGCACGCGTGTCCGTCGTCTCCGCCACACACGAAGGCTCTCGCCCTCGCGCGCGCGTCGATATATATATATAAACAACACGTAGCGAATCAGACCACCGATTCGGATGCGCCCGCCGGCCGACGCCCACCACACCATGCTTGCATGCGCCTCCGCGCCAGCGGCCGCCGCGGTGGTGAAATACCGCTGCTGCCGTCGAGCAGCAAACCGCCTTCCCTGCCGTGTACGCGGACAGGGGACAGGCATGCCAGCTAGCCGTAGCCGGCCACCGCCGCACGCCGCCAAACGCTCAAAATCGTGCTGCTTCCGCTCCACAGTCCCGCCACGTGTACGTACGTCCGTGCATGTGTGCCCTAGCTAGCTGCTGCAGCTGCGTGCTAGGAACCTAGGACGTGAAGCTATATATATGCACCCTTGGGCCTGGCGGCGTCTCCAGTCGCTGGCTCTCGTCGATCTCCAAGTCAACCTCTACCTAAGCTTTTGCCACCGGACCGGGAGGAGTTGATGGACGGCGAGGTGCCGGAGTACCAGGGTGTCCCTGGAGTTGGCCGCGACCACGACAACCTCGACGACTACTACCTTACGTGAGTGCCGTCCGGTTTTGTTCATTGTTCAGGGGCGCGCGGAGTGTACATGTTTTCATGGCGGTACTTTGCAGCCACGAGCTGCTCGAGCTGCTGCTGCGCCGGGACGGCGGGGGCGGCGGCGGCGGTGCAGGTAGCTCCACCGACGTCGTCCACGAAAAGCCTCCGATGGTCGATCATCTTCCTCTGCCGCTGCCACCGTCGTCTCCTCTCCCTTGTGGAAAACCGATGGCAAGCGACGCCGAGATGGCGTCGTGGCTCTGCCAGGTTTTCGAGCAGGAGGCCTCGGATGAGCAGGAGCCTCGGAGCGCTGCGACCGCCACGATGACAACAACCAAGTCTGAGGGACGAAACACCATGATGCCCAGCACCAGCTGTGGCACCGATGGGCACCGCAGTATCGCCTCCGCCGACGCGCCGACCACCAGCCTTGCGGCGGATGGTGCAGCCGCGTGCCGACGTGGGCGGTCGAGCAGCGGCCGAAGAAGGTCTTGTTCCGGAAAAGCAGCCGAACAGGTACGGAGCTATCGGATACACATGCGTGCTTACGTACATTGCTGATGTATATATATACATGATGGGCTTAACTTGCATGCATGCATGCACGCAGAGGCGGCGAGACAAGATCAACGACAGGCTGAGGACTTTGCAGCAACTGACGCCCAGGTGCAGCAAGGTACTATCCTACCTTACTTCTGCACACTACTTTGGCAAAATCATTTCATCATTTGTAGTATTTGTATCTATTTCTACTAGTGTGCCATGATCGCAACTTTTTACATTATGTTTGACCTAAATCAAAATTAAGATGGAGCTAGCGCAGGTGCATGCATGGAGTAAATTTGACCGGCATATGACTTTTTTTTCATCAGACTGACAAGGCCTCGACGCTGGAGGAGGTCATCAAGTACGTGAAATCACTCCAGCACCAAATCCAGGTACGCGCTCCTTATATTAGTTGTTTATTGCATGAGAGTTTCGAAGTCTCTATATATATCTACGTGAGAGCGGCGTTTTGGCTCCTAGGTGCATATGTATCCATTGTCGAAATGCACATTTCGAAAAGTTGAAAAATTTGAAACAAAAATTCCACGTGTATATCTAGACATTTTATGTGCATTCATAAGGTTTCGATGAACACAATGTTTTTTGTGGCTTGTATAAAAAAGATAAAGAAATGCCTCATGAATAGTTAGAATAAAGCATCAGGAATTGTCTTTTTTACACAAGCCATAAAAAACGTCGTTTTTCACTGAAACCTTGTGCACGCACATAAAATGTCCGGATATACACGTGAGATTTTTTTCCAAATTTTTAACAATGGATACATATGCACCTAAGAACTAAAAGCAATTACCATATCTACGTGAAGTAATCAGGCTAACGGATACTTTCACTTGGCATGCATGCAGATGATGTCGACCGCCGGATATGCCACACCGACGCCATTCTTGCCGCTGGGGGTGATACCGCCGTCGTGCATGCAACTGCCTGCAGGCGGGCAGGCGCCGGTGATGCTCCCTCAGTACCCGGTTTTCCCGGCGGTGTACTCTTGTCCACACTACGGCACGGCTCTGCCGCCGTGTGCTCGTCATCCAGTTGCCGGCGAGCCGCGGCCGCTTGCTCCTCGTCGTCCACATCTCGTGCCAAACGATTCCACCGTGCCGAACCCAACATAGTATGTTTCAAGTTGCGGGGCCCCGCGAACCAACCTGTGGTTGGATGATTAGAGGGATTGTGGTATCCCCAGCCCACCAGGGTTTAAATTCTGGTGCTCGCATTTATTCCTGAATTTATTTCAGGATCTCCGGCGATGCGCATTCAGTGGGAGGAGACGTTCTCGTCGATGACGAGACGCCTACAATGACTTCGTAAATCTCAAGATGATATGTTGCTCAGTCTTTCGGAGGTGCTCGTAGGGGTAGGGTGTGCGCGTGTGCGTTCATAGGGGTGAGTGTATGCGCGTGTATATGAGGCGCTTGTGTCCGTACTGATGTTCAAAAAAAAAAAAGTTGCCGGGGCCCCAGGCAATGAGCTCTCTCCCACACCCACGTACAACTTTCTGAGAGAGCGTCGGCGCGCCCGCATGTACAACTTGTTGGGTTGAACTGACCACCACCTTCATCTAAGAAAAAAAAACTGACCACCACCTTTGTATATTTTTGATGTTACAGCGGGAGAAACCAGAAATGATCTACGTGCATGCACCATCAATGGAATCGAATCGATCGATCTTATGGTCTCTGAACGATATGCATGCCCAACTAGTAGCAGCAGCGCGCGTTGTTACTGTATACGCTCTGTACATATATATTGTAACGTTGTATTATACCCCGTGGATACCTTTATACAATGAGAGAGCCACACCCTGTTTAAAGTGTCGAGCAAGTTCCCAACATATTATGTTTTACATGGTATCAGATTAGGGTTTTGATGTCTTCGCTGCTCCCGCCGCCGCCGTTGCCGGTGCGCCGACTTCCATCGCTGCCGCCGTTGCTGCGCCGGTCCTCGCTCCTATGTCGCCATTCCTTGCCTCTCGGCCCCTTGCAGCGGCCTACGGAGCCATGCCGCCGACCGAGTCCCCGATTGGATCGAACCCTTCGGCGGATTCCTCTGCTGCGATCGAGTTTGCTGCGCCGTCGCCTCATGGTGGTGCCACCCAGCCGCCCTACGGCGTCGTCATGCAGCCGCCCGTTGGTGTCGCCCCTGCCTCGTATGGGGTGTCGCCGGTTGCCCAGGGCTCGTTGCAGCCGCCGCCGTCCTCCTGGCCAGTGGCGTCCTACGCGGCGCCGTCTCATCACCAACCCTATGCGCCCCCTCACCACATCACTACGGGCCGCCGCCGGCGCCGATCTACTCGCCGCTGCCGCCACAGCAGCCCTACCCCGCGCCGTCCGGGTTCGCGGCCGCTCCACCGCAACTATCGTACGGGGCCGCGACAAACTACGGTGAAGATGCCCTCGTCCCTGGTCCTCCCGGCGTCTACTCAGCGGGTGCGCCTCCTCCCGAGACAGCCCCGTCGATGGGTCTCTACGCACCACCGATGCATGCGCACGCTGTTCAGGCCGCTGCGCCATCACCGTTCTACTTCTCGCACCTGCTGCCGGTGAAGCTCGCGCCAGACAACTACTTGTCCTGGCGTGCCCAGGTGTTGCCTCTTCTGCGCAGCCGCTATCTGGAGGGCTATGTTGACGGATCCAGCCCGTGTCCGCCCCCTCATCACCCGGCGTATCACACATGGGTGGCCCAGGATCAGGCCATCCTCTCCGCCATCCAGTCCTCGCTCACTCTGAGCGTCTCGTCGCTGGTCATCTTCGTTGCTACGTCCCGGGAGGCGTGGGCGGCGCTTCACACCAGCTTTGCCTCGCAGTCTCAGGCGTGTGCTCATTCTATACGCACCGAGCTCGGTGAGACCAAACTTGGTGACCTCAGCATCACGGACTACTTCAACAAGATGCGGGGTCTCGCCGACACATTGGCCTCGGTTGGCCAGTCTCTGCAGGATGAGGAGTTCACCACTTTCGTGCTTAACGGGCTCGATGATGATTATGACAATCTCGTTGAGAACGTTCATGGCCGTGATGATCCACTTCCACCTCGCGAGCTTTATGCCCGACTCCTTGGCCGTGAACAGTGCATCAAGGCGCGCCGTGTCTCACCGGGCTTCGCCTCCGCCAATGCCTCGACTCGTGGCAAACCTCAGCGGTCATCATCTTCAGGTGGCAAGCCAGCACCGTCTTCACAGCCGGCCTCGCGTGGCAATGCGCCATCCATCACGGGTGGAAACCGGCCGGTTGCTTGTTGCTCCTCCTGCGGTGCCCCGCAGGTCTGCCAGCTGTGTGGTCTTGAGCGCCACATCGCCTCTCGCTGTCATCGTCGCTACAAGCAAGATTTTCTAGGCCTCGGCAACAATGTTAAAGGGAACGACAAGCAGGCCGCCGCCGCCGTGACTAGTCATGATCATGGTCGCACTTTGTCCTACTCCATTGATCCGACATGGTATATGGACACCGGAGCTACTAACCACCTCACCGGCGAGATGGGCAAGAGCCATATCGTGGTCATGATCAGGTGCACACCGCCAGTGGAGCAGGTATGCGCATCTCTCATGTTGGTCAAGCTTCTATCCTTGCACACAATTTTCGCAAACTACATCTTTCCAATGTCCTTCGTGTTCCCTCTGCTACGCGTAGTTTGTTGTCTATTCCTCAACTTACACGTGATAATAATGTCCTTGCTGAGTTTCACCCTTTTCGTTTCTTTATCAAGGATCAGGACACGAGGGCCGTTCTGCTTAGCGGTCGTCTTCGCCATGGCTTGTACGCTCTTGATGCACCGCGCACATCTTCCATGCAGTCTTCTCCTCAGGCGTTCAGTGGTGTCCGTGTGTCACCCACTCACTGGCATGCGCGCCTTGGTCATCCTGCAGCTCCCATAGTTCGTCATGTGTTGCATCGTTATGAGCTACCAGTTGTATCCAATAAAACTGCTGAAATCTATGCGTGATGCCCGCCGCCAGGCAAGAGTCACCAACTTCCGTTTTCAGAGTCTAGTTGTGTTGTGAAACATCCTCTTGAGCTTGTGTTTTCTGATGTCTGGGGTCATGCCCAGACATCCGTTAGTGGTCACAATTATTATGTCAGTTTTATTGATGCTTACAGTCGGTTTACTTGGCTATATCTTATTAAACACAAGTCTGATGTGCTTGATGTTTTATTCAGTTTCAAACACACGTTGAGCGTCTCCTTAAACAGAAAATCATTCATGTTCAATCCGACTGGGGTGGTGAATACCACAACCTCAACTCGTTTTTTAACAAACTTGGGATTTCGCATCGTGTGTCATGTCCTCATACACATCGGCAGAATGGAACTGCCGAACGTAAGCATCGTCACCTCGTTGAAACTGGCCTAACCTTACTAGCTCATGCATCCGTTCCGTTTCGGTTCTGGAGTGATGCTTTCTCCACAGCCTATTTTCTCATTAATAGGCTTCCCTCACGACTTCTGAAAACACGAACCCCGCTTGAACTCTTGCTCAATGAAATCCCAGACTACACGTTCTTCAAAGTGTTTGGGTGTGCATGTTGGCCTCATCTCCGTCCATATAACAAGCGTAAGCTCGAGTTTCGGCCTAAGAAGTGTGTTTTTCTCGGGTATAGTTCCCTCCACAAAGGGTACAAGTGCCTACATGTTCCAACAAACCGCGTCTACATTTCTTGTGACGTTGTGTTTGATGAAAATGTGTTCCCTTTTCGTGCACTTCCAACTCACTCTACCACTCCTATATCATCAGTGCATGTGTCTATACCTTTGCCTGATCAATTTGTGGATATTGCATATGCCCCTGCGTTGCTTCCTAATCATGCTGCAGGTATTGGACGCGGCGCCCGTCTCGAGCTCCTTGATGAACAGGTCGTGGACGTATCTCCCGCTCCGGATGTGCATGCGCCATGCATGGCGGGTGGCGCCCGCCAACCCGCTACCGCCTCACCTGTGGAGGCTGCCTCGCGGGTGCCCGGCTTGCCCGACCCACGCACGCCCGCGCCTGGCTCACGGATCGCCGTCTCGACTGGGCCGGCGCTAGCCTCGCCTGGCTCGTCTGGGCCGGCTCTGGCCTTGCCCGGCACGCCTGGGCCCGCCTCGCCCGGCTCGCCTGGGCTCGCTTTGCCTGGCTCGCCTCGGCCGGCTCTGACCTCGGCCGGCTCACTTGGACTGGTGCTGGGCTCCCCGGCCGCTGCCTCGCCTGGCCCTGCAGTGCGGTCACCTGCACCGACCAGCCCTGCTTCGGTCTCCAGATCGCCGACAGGCTCTGCTTCGGCCTCCTCCGAGTCGGACTCGCCTGGTTCCACGCCGGCCTCGTCGCCGCAGGCTGCAGTTGCTCTTCATCCTCGAACACGGAGCCAACACGGCATTTTTCGTCCGAAGGAACGCACGGATGGTACGGTTGCATGGCTTGCTGCGTGCATGGCCCATACTACTGCCGATCCCACTGCAGAACCTTGTCACTTTCAGGCTGCATTGAGCATCCCCCACTGGCGTGCTGCCATGGAGCAGGAAGTTCAGGCTCTTCACAAGAGACACCTGGTGCCTTGTTCCTCCAGTACCTGGTGTCAATGTTATTGATTCCAAGTGGGTGTTCAAAGTCAAGAGACATGCTAATGGTTCCATCGAACGATACAAGGCATGGCTAGTCGCCAAGGGTTTCAAACAGAGGTATGGTCTTGATTATGAAGACACGTTCAGTCCAGTTATCAAGCCTACTACCATTCGATTATTGTTGTCTCTTGCTGTTACTCGTGGGTGGTTCCTTTGTCAGCTTGATGTGCAGAACGTCTTTATCCATGGCATTCTAGAGGAGGAGGTTTATATGCGTCAACCGCCTGGTTTCGTTGATCTGGCACATCCTCATCATCTCAGTCGACTGGTTAGGCGCTATATGGACTCAAGCAGGCCCCTCGAGCATGGCATGCTCGCCTTGGATCTGTTCTTCGGGCCCTTGGGTTTACTCCCTCCACTGCTGATACGTCATTGTTTCTCCTACAGCGTCCTGAGGTTACGATGTATCTCCTGCTTTATGTTGATGACATCATTCTCATCAGTTCCTCTGATGCTGCTGCTGATCGCCTTGTGACTGCTCTCAGTGATAACTTTGCTGCCAAGGATTTAGGTGCACTGCATTTCTTCCTTGGTCTGGAGGTTTCCCGCTCTTCTGCTGGGCTGACTCTTACTCAGAAAAAGTACTCCCTGGACTTGTTGCGGCGTGCTGGAATGCTTCAATGCAAACATGATGTTACTCCGATGTCTGCCACTGATCGGTTGTCTGCTCTTGATGGAGACTCTCTCTCGTCTGATGATGCTACTGAGTATTGCAGTCTTGTTGGTGGTCTGCAATACCTTACTATTACCAGGCCTGATATCTCTTATGCAGTCAATCTTGTGTGTCAATTTCTGCATGCTCCCAGGACATCTCATTGGTCAGCTGTGAAGCGTATTTTGCGCAATGTCTGTCTTACTGCCTCCTATGGTTTGCTTCTTCAGCCTGCACCATCATGTGAGCTCTCAGCTTTCTCTGATGTAGACTGGGCTGGTAGTCTTGATGACAGGCGATCCACGGGGGGATATGCGGTATTCCTTGGTTCTAACTTGATCGCCTGGAATGCTCGTAAGCAGGCCACAGTCTCTCGCAGTAGTACTGAAGTTGAGTATAAGGCTGTTGCTGATGCAACTGCTGAGATCATATGGGTACAGTCTCTGTTGAGAGAATTGCGTGTCTCTCCGGCTCAGCCTCCAGTTTTGTGGTGTGACAACATTGGTGCTACTTATCTGTCATCTAACCCGGTGTTCCATGCTCGCACAAAACATATTGAGGTTGACTATCATTTTGTTCGGGAACGTGTTGCACAGAAGCTACTCTGTATCAAGTTTATCTCATCCAAGGATCAACTTGCTGACATCTTCACGAAGCCTCTTCCACAACCACAGTTTGTAGGCTGTAGGCGCAATCTTAACTTGCTTTGTACTTCATGCCACCGTTAAGATTGAGGGAGGGTGTTAGACTATATATACGTACCCTCTGTACACATATATTGTAACGTTGTATTGTACCCCGTGGGTACCTCTATATAATGAGAGAGCCACACCCCGTTTAGGGTGTCGAGCAAGTTCCCAACATATTATGTTTTACATGCGTGAGGTCGTGTGGTAGTACTCATGTGTTTAATTACTATGGCTTGTTTTAATTGTAATTACTGAGTAGTAATGGTTGTAGTACTAGTAGTAGTAGGCCATAAGCTCATGTATTCTATAGAGTACTACTACTACCTCCGTCTAGGTGAATAAGTCACTCGCGTAGTTCTAGGTCATCGATTTGAGAAATAAAATATGTGTTATATGTCATGAAAAGTATATCACTAGATTTCTACACGGATGTAGTTTCTAAATATATATATATTGTCACATATAATGCACATTTAGATAGTTAAATCGTCGATCTAGAACTACGCGAATGACTTATTCACCGAGACGGAGGTAGTAGTTAAAATAGTACACAAACTTAGTATACCACATGGTTTTTTTTCCAGGGGTCCGATGTGCTCTGCGAGTTGAACCTCTAATATTTTCTTGTTGCACTCTTTGTCTTTGCTTTTACTTGAACCTGAATTGATTTTGTAGTCGGATGATTGGTGCAATTGCTTTATAATATAAAGCGAGGAAAAACCCTTTTTCGTAAAAAAATAATTTTGCATCGTGATAAGATACATGTTCCGGGTGTGCAAAAATACACATGGACAATTGTGTTTATAGAACGTATGTATGTGTTCGACTATATAATAACGATTTAGCTACACTTCAGTCGACTAATCCGATTTTTGGGTCAGTCGATTTTCATGAGGAGGCGGCGGGGCGCTCACCGGAGGGGCGGAAGAACTAGCCGCAGCGGGGAGGGGGGCTCGCCGGAGAGGCCAGTATCTATCTTAGGGTTCAGGATGGGGCGCGATGGCGGGGCGGTGGCGTGGGGATTCGCGGGAAAAAAATCCAGTTGCGGGCGGGGCTAGAGGGATGGCCAGGGCGGCGGCTAGACCGACGATGGGGGGCGGTTCTGGGGAGGACGGGGCGGCGAGGCGGTCGCGGGAGCGCCGGCGGCGACAAGTTTGGCGTTCGGGGAGCTGAGGAAGAAGAAGATCTAGCTGCCACACGATTTTAATTCAACGGCCCATGAATCAACTAACCCTAACTCAAAAACTCAGTCGACTGAATTGTAGCCATTCCCATATAATACCGCCTCTGTTTTAAAATATAAGATGTTTTTAGGCTAAACTTGCCTAAAATACGTTTTTTATTTTGGTACGAAGAGAAGTATTGAGCTGAGGAAATGAAAGAATGATGGTATCACTCTCTTGTACAGTCGGCACGTAACATGTCGGAAGCTACTCCGCCGCTCGCTTCGTTAGGGCCTGTTTGGTTTTAAACAAGTCACCAACTTATAAGTCGAAAAGTGAAAAAAGTGACTTATTTTGCCAAATAGACCCAACTTATAAGTCACCCCAACTTATACGTTATAAATTGCTCCACCCCAACTTAAAACTTATAAGTCACCCCCTTTTGCATGGGTCCCACCATCTTTACATAAAAAAACAAGATAGAAAGGTGTGGTCAGGTGACTTATAAGTTAGGTGACAACCAAACAAGCGTGACTTATAAGTTACTGGTTTTAAGGCCCTGTTTGGTTCATAAGTCCTAGGACTTTTTTTAGTCCCAACTTATAAGTCACAAGTCCCTAAAAAGTCCCTACCTGTTTGGTTCCTCGGACTTATAAGTCCCTATAAGAGCATATTACAACTATAAGTCCCTATAAATCTCTCCTTGAGAGTCTTATTTCATAAGTCCCAAATGTCAACTTTAAGTCCCTATAAGTCCCTCCTGTTTGGTTTAGATGGGACTTATAGAGACTTTTTAAGTCCCTAAGCTAATAAGTCCCTGGAAACAAACACCCTCTAAGTCATCTGACTTATAAGTCAGGTGACTTATGAGAACCAAACAGGCCCTTAGTTTAGGAAGCGAATGGCCGTCTCTAGCTGGTATCCTATGCACCTCTGACTTTTCTCAGGCTCCCTTCTTCATCTACTGAATGTACGAAAGTACTATATATTTTTGGTTGTGTGTGTGAAGACCTTGTCATGTCGGACATTGAGTTTGTGCTTCCGGGTGCACATGCACCAGGATGAACGGTAAACTATAAAAATAGTAAAAATATTTGAAAATCCTGAACTTTTTCTATAAACATTGACGAGCGTTTCACATGCATGGAGAGTTTTGTGATGAAATGACGCTCACGAAGATCTGAGCAAAAAGAAAGGAAAATTGATGCCCAAAAATATACTATTTTTGAAACCATTTTGGGGCACTGTTTTTTTTGCCCACATACCCATAAATACCATTTTATCACAAAAGTTTAAACACAGTTATAAAAGCAATGCTTGTTGCAAAATAAATTCAGAATTTGATTTTTTTTCTATTTTTTGAGAGTTTACTATTCGTAGCAGGTGCATATGAGCTCAGGACTTGAATGACACTCGGTGAGGCCATTCTAGAAAGAGATGTAAAGGTCGTGAAAATTAGACGTGATGCAAATGGTGTGTCTCACGATCTAACTAAATTAAGGAAGATAGCAAGTGTGGTACCAAACAGTCAGCTTGGTAAGCTACAAAAAAAAGGAGAAATAATAGCAAGTCTAGCTAAGGAATGTCCCCTGAAAATTTCTGATGCGATGAACACCAATTACGTCTTGTAATTAGTTTAACCTCCTTATCGGCAAAAATTATATTAGATTTTTAATTATGTGCAAGTTGTTCACACCCACAGATGATTATAGGCCAGGTTGTCGGCTCCCGCTGATGACCCTAGCCCGACCAACGTCATAGATTGGGGCAAGACCCCTACCAATTTGTCTTCTTCCCCAGATCATGTCGTACGCGTCATGTGATCAATGCGATGACATGAATTAGGAGTTACCCTCTATATGTCTATGTGGACGACACAACTGTTGCTCATCTCATTTTTGTTCTCTCCTCCGGCGACGCAACAACGACTAAGCGAGCGATAACACGTTCATCTCGTGAAGATATTCTTGAGAGCTTCTGTCTATTTCTATGTTTTACAGAGTTTTCTTAATGATCGTTTTCTTTTATTAAAAGTAGCTGTTATACATCTGAATATTTTCTTAATGATAGTTTTTATGAATGCTCTCTCCGTTTTTTAAAATAGTGCATATAGATTTTTCAGAAAGTCAACTTGTAAAACATTGACCAAGTTTATAAAGAAAATTATTTATATCTACAATATGAAAATCGTCTTGTGATGTATCTAATAATATGTATATGGTATTTAGATGTATATATTTTTTGTACAAACATGGTCAAAGTTTGTAAGTTTGACTTTTCAAAAACTCTTTAAGTACTACATTATAGAAGGAATGGAGTATAATTCAGTTTTTTTTGGTGCCATAATCCAGATATTAGTGTCTAAGAAATGCTTCACAAGAGCACTATATAATTTGCATGGCTCCAATACTTTTGTCGTCAGATGTATGTTTTTTTTTAGAATCACCCGGGGGAAGCTCCCACATGAATATATTGCTCAAAACGGCTGCCGCAACAGCAGAAACAGGTTACAAGGACACGATGCATCGTGCAGAGAGGTAGGTCCGCCACGAGAAGACGTTCGCCACGAGAAGACGTTCGCCACGAGAAGACGTTCGCCACGAGAAGTCGTCAGATGTATGCATAGCAGCTAGCAAAGGTTAGATGCGGGCATATACATCATCATGTGCTGTACACATATACCAGTAAGCAAAACGGTGGAAGACGACAAATGTGCACTCATATGGAATACCGTTACGTGTGTCCATGAATGACTACGTGGCTCGATAGGAAGCACGATAAAGATATGACATCTGTAGTCTTGTACGTAAGGGGGTGGGGCGCGCAGCCACACAAATGCAATAATGCAAAGCTAGCTACCTAGGTTTACGTTGTATGCAAAAAGACGAGTACTTGATGGCGCCTAAAGGCATGCGTTTGGTTGCATTTGTGAACAGTGATACAGGAACGTCCAATCCAACCATATCCACAAATTAAACAAAATTTAAGATTTAAGATTAGCGAGATGGAGTTATTTTTCTCACTGGGAATGATGGTTTCATCATCGTATTGCAAGGAAAATGCAACTTATAGTTAATCAATCTTCACCATTGTTAATACACACATACTACTCCCTCCGATTCAAAATAAATGCCGTAGTTTTGAATTAAGATTAATTTAACCTTAGTTCAAAACTGCGACACTTATTATGGATCGGAGTAACATTTTCTTTTTCTTTTGTTTTCTTTGCATCGAGCGGTACACACAACCATATTACATACATACTAACATACATTTTAAACTGGCCAAATTGAGCTAGTAGTTTACATTATCCTTGTGCCGTGGGCTGCTGCCCTTGTGGTTACGGATGCTACCTGAGGCCCTTCGACGGATACCTTGCTGCAGCCTGCAGGTCCTGTATTTGGAGCAGTTGGCTTATGGATAAATGGCGGCCGCATCATCGTCAGCGTCACTGCGGGATGGTGCGCCGCTGGAGCATGTGCGTCCCGGCAAACATCACCATCCCTGCAGGACCAGCGGCACAAAGCTGGCGGCAGCATCGGCGTACATGGAGCAATGGCGCCGGCAGTGGGCTGGATGTATAGCGGCGGCGCTAAGTACACCACCGCCTCGGTTGCTGGTCTCATGCTGCAGCCCGCGACGGACGACATTGACTGGACTTGCTGCTGCAGCGACTTCATGTACTGGATCGTCTGGTCCAGCGTCGTGGCTTGGTTACACTGCATGGTAGGCACGGAAGATATTTAATCTTTTGAAAATTGCTAATGAATCCCGGGCTCCATGGAGTCTGAATGTTGAAAATTTCAAATTTCAGTTTTTAGGTTTTAAAATCCTGAAAACAAATACACTCATATATAGGGATATATACTGCATAGTTGTAAAGTTTCAAGATGAAATATGTTTTGATGTGAGCTACAAATTAAAAATATCATGTATTTCTGACACATGCATTATTCATTATAAAAGTTCATGATTTTGTGTGTGTGTGTGTGTGTAGATCAGGTTAAAACGTATTTCATTACGAAAATTTACAGCAATGCGGTAAATATCCTTATGTAAGTGTATATTTGTTTTTAAATTTTGAATCTTTAAAATATGTTTTTGATTATTATTCTAAAAATATCAGGCTCCATGGAGCCTGGGAGCCAAAAATCCTCCCTCTTGAATGTTATAGTACTACTTCTCTGCAATGTAAGTTTTTTTTAAACCTAAGTCGCATATTAAGCCTGAAAAGTGTAATCTTAACTCTTATTAAGGCCAATTGAATCGTGTAGTATCATGTGAAACTATCACACTGCATGATACTGTTTTAGTTACTACACTCAATTGGCATATTAGCATATATACTAATATCATATTATTTATTCTCACTTCATTTATTTATTTGTAGAATCTCAATAGAAAGTTGTGGATATTATCTATTTCTTATCAACTTTTCTTCTTTGATACGTTATGATACTATTCTAGAATTTTCTCTCTCTTTAATTACAATGCCACACTATCTTTTAGTAGATGGCACTTCATGATACCCTTATGACACTTGCTCCCTAAAATATCTAAATGTGCAACCTATGCAGAATGTGACTGATTTCGGTGAGTGCGGCGAGACGAGAAGGGTTGTGTTTTGGTCTAACTAAAGATCCCAAGTACAATGATTGGGATGCTAAAACCATGGTTTTGAATTTTAGTTTCAGAAATATTTCACCCATAGCCAAATTGAAACACAGTAATTTCGGTCTTCATTCTGGCCAAAGGACCGAAATTTCATTTGAATTACATTGAGCATAGCCAAATATTTTAGAAATTCAATTTTTTTATAAATTATTTAATTTGTGTGTACTAGCTACCGAATTGCTGGAATATGTTGAATGGAAGACAATTATTTTAGTATCTACCAAATTAATAAAATTTCCAAAATTTCGATGAATTATACACACTGAAAGTGCGAAACATGGTTAAAACCAATTCAGGTCGATTAGGCAATTGCAGATTGAACATATTGATTTATGTTTCTCGTCTCGTAAAAAAGGCATATTTACGCATGGTACGTAGAAGTCATATTGGAGTGGTGGTCAAACCTGGTCGCATCCTGGAACGAGCTGCTGCAGAGTCTTGAACCTCTCAATTACCTTGCGCCTTCTTCTCTGTTATATATACACGCACGGTGGCATGGTTCATATTCATATGAAGGCAATATAAAAACAAATAAACTTCACAAAAGAAGAAAACTGCCAAAGCACAGATTTACCTTTTCTGTCAGCCTGTGTGTTTCTGAATATTTGGACCTCCTTGTGCATGCCGTCTCCCTCCTGTCCCTCCAATTGCTTGCTGCGCCCTATATATCAATATACCAAAGAGGCAAAGATGAACCATGCATCGGAGAAGCAAGCATCATTCATCAACTTTTTGGAAAGGAAAATTTCCTCTGCCTTGTTGCTCCAACGCTAACCTTGTCCGTCGTCCTCTTGCTTGGGTCCTTGGACTGCACTTGCTGATCACCTCCATTTCCGCGGGGATGACCAGTGACGAACTCTTCGCCACGAACAACTGGGTAGAGCCAGGCCGCCATATCTTCTTCGGAAGGCGGCTGAGGCAGCACCTTAGGCACTTGAGGCGGCGACATGGGAACGCCGGAGATTGCAGGCTGCACCTCCCTGCGCCCTCCTCCTCGCCTCACCAACTCGAAGAGATCACCGCTGTACCGAAGTGCAAGATCCATACATGATACATGAGCCTTATATATGGATGTGTGTACACATGCAAAATTCCATGCACGTTCCATGCATAATTGCGTACGTGGATTGGTAACCATCGAACATCTCGACGAAGTTGTCAGCGGCATCGTCGCTGGCGCCTTCTCTGGCTCCGGTGGTGGCGTCCAGGAGGTGGAGGTCGGAGTAGCCGGAGCCCGTCATATCTATATCCATGCCCGATGTGCTTGGCCTAAGAATTAACAATCAAACGAGAGAAATCTCGTTGGTTATGGATCGTGCTAGAAGGCGTGTGAGTGTGAGTGAGTTCACGTCTATATATATATATAGGCGTGCAGAGGTAAAGATCGAGAAGAGTTCTGAAGGACACGACGGCCGCAGGGACGACGTGTGATGTGATCATTGGGCGTGCATGTGCATGCATGTAGCTGTCCTTTGAAATATCCACGCTGCAAACACCGACGATCGGAAGCAAGAAAGAAGAGGAAGACGGTTAGACCCCTGCTAGCCAACTCATTTGTCATAAAAATAAATTATACAATTGGTATTATTTCTTTCAAATAAAAATCAATGATATAATTTTTGTGAAGTGTAACACTTTTTCTGTAATCAAACTGATGGCCAAATTTAAATCTCAAAATGCGTGAACGTCACCTAACCTAAACTAGAACAGAGAAAGTATCTGCCTTCTAGAGAAAGCTTACTTGCTAAATATCTGTCACCAAGGATGACCACTAAGATACGTTAGTGATTAAAAATGATTAAAGTATAATGCATGGGGATAATTTCAACAACTTAATCACCTAAAACCCCAAGAAACAAAATTATGATCGTATCATCTTAAAAATATGCACTTGCATGCTTGGACAAACTTCAAATGAAAAAATAGATTTGAGCAATTTTTTAAATTTTTGATCAAGTTTATGTAAGAAATATCTATATACTCAATATACAATAAATACATTATGGAAACTTTCATGATAAATGTATTGATTTGGTAATGTAGATGTTGATATTTTTCCTATGAATTTTGTCAAATTTAATACATATTGACTTCAAATAAGATTAATATAAGTCCTCACTCGGATGGAGGGAGCATACTTCCTAAATGCATTGGGAGCCCTCCTGCCTGATTATTGGAAATGATAGATCAAGCACTATGATTTGGGGGATTATTTACCATTTACACATAAAAATTGAGCCACATGATCTCTTAGTTTGTAATAGTTCCCAAGATAGTTACTTGAATTACAGTCAACTATATTATTAAGAAAATGAGACAAATAAGTCACCATGTTCTTGTACACAGACTAAATTATCTACTCTGTTGATTTTGGATCCTAATTTTGAAGGTGGAGATTTTAAATCTAACATCAGGGATGCACATACATGTTAGTTAGAACATATCTCGTGGGTTTAGAATAATACAGGTTGTTCATATGGAAAGCCGATTGGGCTAAAAAGCAGCCCCTTTTCCTAACCCTAGCTACCACCAAGTCTCCTCCGCACCGCCGCCTCGGCTCCCCTCCTGTCTTCCGTTTGGCAATTCAGCGGCGGCAGAGGAGTGGGGGCCCACTTTGGTTTCTCTTAGTTCTTGTTTTCCTTAGGGTTTTGTTTCCATACCACCATCAACGATCTGGCTTAGATGATGGACATCCAGATAAGATCTCTCCAGCCTCTCCCTACCTCAACAACATTTTATCCGACGCTGATGAAGGGCCTCTGAGGATAGAGGTTGCCAGATTTGTTGGATCTCATCAGATTTTCACAGTCTGTGTGTCAGTCAAGGGAAGCAGTTGACTGGATCTTAGTGCGGCAACTTCAACCTCTTTTGAGTTGTTCTACGACATATGGCCAGGTTTCTCAAACCCTCTCGGTTGGCGGTGAAGGATTACAAGTCTGCATTGTGGGGTGATGCCCCCAACCAACATTCCTTCAGCGATTACTAGATATCGTTTTTGGCAATCAAAGCCTGGCCTGGTGAGGACGTTGGGAGGTGTCCTTTTCGCTTACTTCTAGTTCAGTGCATTTTTCAAACTCCAACGAGCGGCTCACAATCAAAGTAAGAAGATGGTCAATATTATTTTTGATGAAATTTTTTGCTTGTCATTTTGTGTTTTGTTGTCTTTCAATTGTATTGTCTACCATTTTCCTTGATAATATTCAGCTATAAGATGACCTTTGGTTATTTTTTTTCTCAAAAAGGAAAACAATTCCAATTGAGTTAGGTGTGGTGGAGCATTCCAATACATAAGAGATCCTATGGAATGTGACGTGGTTAGTTACATATCTCTAGGTGTGGTAGGAGGGCTTTCAACTCACCATGCCAACGAGATATGTAACTAACCACGTCATTGCAAGGTGCATGGAAATATTCTTAGAGTAGCAGGAGAAATCGTGACAAGGGGTGCACATCAAATTAAAAAAAAAATTGCAGCTCCAGAAAATAAGTATATATAAATTAGTAACTGGATTTGCATATCTTTAATCAGTTTGCAGTTGTTGAACTACGTCCTGCTATGCTTATTTTGCAATGTACTAAATAAATTAACCACAAAAAATGGAAAAGGTGAGTAAAGCAAATACTTAAAGGCAATAGTAGATTGAGTAAATGAGATTATAATGATCGACAACAATGCCATACACATCCTCAACCTAAACTTAAATGGAGAACACCGAGTTAAAAGTAGAGGGAGAAACTGGAGCGAGGTTTACGCAACGGATTGAAAGAGAACTGTAGCTCAGGGAAAATAGTTAGATGAATTAGCAGGTGTAAATATTGAACCTAAACATCAAATGTGGGACACAAGCTTAAACTTGTTTTGACGTTAAAATATTTTTGGATGTAGTAATGTGCATGTGTTCTTGGTGTATAACCGTGTCTGGGTCTAGTGGTAGCAAAACAGATTGATAGGAGTGCAAGAGAGACAACCAGAGGCACATGCATGAATAAGGGTCACTTGGCGCAGCTCACCGCATCTTGAAGTAACAAAAAAGGGTATATCCAAAAATTATAGTAGTAAATGATAGAGAGACATTTCAAACACAATATTCTC
The DNA here is from genome assembly GCA_021605205.1 of Aegilops longissima. NCBI lineage: Eukaryota > Viridiplantae > Streptophyta > Magnoliopsida > Poales > Poaceae > Aegilops > Aegilops longissima. Next base: position 87,331,172 of record CM038680.1, read on the forward strand.
TAAAAAGATATTTCAAAACCAATATGGTAGGAAATACAGAAATATAACTGTTGATAACAAATCCGGAAATGCAAATGCATGGTACACGCTGCTAGTTACATATTTAAAAGTTCTAAAAAGAGTATATTTTGGAAATTGTTATCATAACTAACTAGTGTTATTTATCTTAATATATAAATACTCCATTGTAAGTATTTACATATGATGCAAGTCAAAGTAAAAAAAAAGTTTAACCCACATGTTTTCTGAAAATTTATCTACTCACAAATGTATTCCCCACATCTCATGATATAAGAGCATTTTTTACACTAGTATAGTGTCAAAAACGCTCATATATTATGAAGTAGATGGAGTAGTAATTAACTAATGTGGGGAACCTAGACAATACTACGTACTTGCACAGCTGCACATGTTATATGCAGCATCGAGTTTGATCAATATCCAATAGATTATTTTTGATTGGGCGTGGTTTCCTGGTGTTTCTTTCACATCCTTGTCTTTTTGCATGATACACATATGATAGGCTAGCTAGGTGTAGGGAAGAGACGCGAGAGCTCGCTCCAACCAGAATCTTTTCAGGTATATCCAATTCAGACATACCAGAGACTTTGCCACGCGCCGCTGAATATGTATGCCATACAAAACCATTTTGCCACGCGCCGCTGAATATGTATGGCATACAAAACCATTTTTTCAATCGGTAAGACGACAAATATCGACGCTCATATTCCGTATACTCGGTGGTGGAGCTAGCCAGGATCTTTGGTATTCTTTTTTTTGGGGATTGGGGCTCAAAATATGGGGGCCAAAGGCGATATTTTTTCTACTCTAAGCAGCCTTCAAAACAAATTCTTCATGTTTTTACCAAGGCTTGCGGCCATGGGCTGAACATATCTCCGCCCCTGCATATATAACATGTATACCTGTATTCATGAGTGTCGTGACTGCATCTATATAGGATAATCAACATTGTGTTGTGACTGGACCGATTTAGCACAACGACATGATAGACGTGTATCCCTCAACACCAAGGAGTATATGGAAGCCTCGTCAATCTCCAAACTACAAATGTCACTTGAGTGCGTGGTGGTATACATGTATACTTTTTTACGGGTTGTACCTTGTGGTTCTATAATATGTAGTACCACTTGAAATATTGATGTTTGATAGCTTCATTTGTAGTGAGCATGTGTTGTCATGCACATATGGGTATTGTGTGCATCACAACACATGCTTGCTTTTAAATAAATAGGTAACATCGGCGGAACAAACAACCTTGTGTCCATCAATAGGCTCAGCTCATTTCTCCTCAAAGAGCACCGAGCCCTCCCATACTTATTCGTGTATCAACTATAGTGTGAAGTTTGTTTGTACTACTTCGCAATCGGTTGCAATGGTTGTTTCTTTTGAAAGTAGACGTGGTTTTCAAAACAAAACAAAATATGACCCAAAGGTTGAAGAAAATCAGTCTACAATATAGTTTTATAAATAAAATAAAATATGTACAACAAGCAAAAAAATCAAAGAAAAGAAAGAACAATGAATCACTGGAATTTCGATCAACTTTCATAGAACTGTATAGCCTGAAAGACATTTAAACAGAATTATTAATATAAAATTTAAACATATAATTGATAATTTAAAGATATATGCAGTCAAAATTTTAGCCATTAGGAACTTGGTAGAGTGTTATTTCCCAACCTAAAATAAAGGCACGACGTACATGGACATGCATAGTAGTCGATGTGAGAGTCATTCTGAACCTTACCCAAAAATTCCTAGTTTCTTCTAGGGGTGCCAAAAATTATTAGTTGCTTTCATGTTGGATTGGTTGAACAAAACAAGCCTGGTGTCTCTGTTTGCGTATGAAAGGTTTTGACGATGCCTGGCGCCGGCAGGTCGAATCATTTATGCAAAAAAGGAGTGTGGGAATTAAAGTGAATGATGATATAGGTCATTATTTCCAAACTCATAAAGGCCTCAGACAAGGAGATCCAATGTCCCCTATCTTGTTTAACATTGTGGTGGATATGTTAGCAATTTTGGTAGGAAGGGCTAAGGAGAATGGTCAAGTGGGTGGCTTGGTACCTCATCTTGTTGATGGAGGTGTATCCATCCTTCAATACGCTGATGATACAATCATCTTTATGGAGCACGATTTGGCCAAGGCGAGAAATATGAAGCTGTTGTTATGCCTCTTTGAACAATTGACCGGGTTAAAGATTAACTTCCATAAGAGCGAGTTATTCTGCTTTGGTCAAGCCAAAGATGAACAGGAGTCTTATAGGCAATTGTTTGGGTGCGAGTTGGGGAATTTACCCTTCTCCTACCTTGGTATTCCGATACATCATCGTAGGCTGACAAACAGAGAATGGAAGTGTGTCGAGGACCGATTTGAGAAGAAACTGAGTTGCTGGAAGGGTAAGCTCATGTCATACGGAGGCCGGTTAATCTTGATTAATTCGGTGCTCACGAGTATGCCTATGTTCCTCTTATCGTTCTTCGAGGTCCCAGTTGGTGTTAGGAAAAGACTGGACTTCTATCGATTACGCTTCTTTTGGCAGGGTGATGAACTTAAAAGAAAGTACCGGCTTGCTAAATAGGATATTATCTGTCGACCGAAAGACCAAGGAGGTCTTGGTATTGAGAATCTTGAAGTTAAGAACAGATGCCTTCTTAGTAAGTGGTTGTGGAAGCTCTCATCCGGGACTGAAGCCATGTGGGCGCAGATCCTTCGCGGCAAGTACCTCCAGACTAGAACACTGTCCCAGGTAACAGTTAGGCCGACTGACTCGCCTTTCTGGAAAGGACTAATGAAAGTCAAACAATTATTGTTCAATAGTACAAGAGTTGTTATTGGAAAAGGTGCTACTACATGTTTCTGGGAGGATACTTGGCTTGGCGACTCACCCTTGGCCATTCAATATCCGTCTTTATATCGAATTGCTCAATGACGTGACGTGTTCGTTGCAACGGTATTTCAATCTATCCCCCTTAATATTCAATTTAGACGGTCACTAGCGGGCAATCGTTGGGAAGTTTGGCTCCATTTAGTTAGGAGACTGATGGAGGTTCAACTTTCTGACCAACCTGATGAATTACGCTGGAAGTTGACTAGGTCTGGAGTATTTACAGTTAAGTCAATGTATATTGATGTTATTAATTCAAACTCCATTCTAACTTCCAAGAATGTCTGGGATGTCAAAGTTTCTTTGAAAATAAAAGTGTTTATGTGGTTTGTCCATAAACAAGTTATTTTAACAAAGGACAACTTAATAAAGCGTAATTGGACATGACCTACTAGGTGTAGTTTCTGTGATCGGGATGAGACGATTAAGCACCTCTTTTTTGATTGCCCGTTGGCCAAGGTCCTTTGGCGGACAGTCCACATTGCTTTTAATATTCCTCCACGACTACTGTTAACGCTTTATTTGGGACTTGGCTTAATGGGATCGAGTCTGTCTTAGCAAGACATATTCGGGTTGGAGTTTGCGCTTTGCTGTGGACCATCTGGATTTGCAGAAATGATTTGGTTTTTAACAGAACATCACGGATTCATTTTTTGCAGGTTATTTTCCGAGCTACGGCAGTGATCCGTTCGTGGTCGCTACTCACTCCGATGGAGGCCAGGGAGCATTTGGTTACTGGATCTTCCCGTTGGGAGATGGTAGCTCGGGATATCTTCAACCGGTTTGGATGACGGTCATGTAATAGGATAGGCAATTAGTTTACCTACCCTTTTTAGCCAACCAGTTGTGGCGTCTTTTCCTGGCTAGTTTGTGTCTCTAGCCTTTTACCTCTGTGTGAGCTGCTTTTTCTTTCTTTCATTTTGAGACTTTGGAACTTTGTTGGCACAATTTGTTTCTCGGTTAGTAAGATGGCCGTATGCATCACTCTTGATGCAGAAGCGAAGAAAAAAGAAGAAAAAAGTGGGCTATCATTCAAACTGAAATGACACTGTGCGTCATCCTATATGCAGTGTCCAGGATAGCCCTTCAACAAGGAAACAATCTTAAAATGTTCATGGCAAGTTCCAGAACAGCTGTCACAACGGCCCATGTCAGTCCTTACGTAGTATTCATGGTAGTCTAAATTAATGTAATGGTCCTCTTTTTACAAGGATGCTATATGGGAATAATACTAGAATGATCTTGGGTTTGGGTGTATACATTTTATTAAACTTGCAAAAGTAAGACATAAATTTTTAGTTGAACTTACTCGTGTAAATTTTTGTAAAATAATACCATTTACGACCTGCATATAAATATGAAAATGAGAATGCTGCAGTTTAAGTTCAACTTTTTTTTTGTGAGCAAAAAGTTCAGACTTTTAAATTAAAGCACTTTCATTTTCACCTAGGCCACAAATGATCATATTAATTTGCAAAGAATTATATGTGTAAGTTGCAAATCAAGATATACGTGTGTTATTTCTTTCTTCATAATTTTAACTCACGAACATGTTTGCAAAGTTTATGAAAATGAATTCTTTTTTCTTAATTAGGTGTACCTAGGTTACAAAACTTCTACTAAATATTGTGGTTCTTTTTTTGTGTGTGACCGAAATGCTGTGGTTCTTTTGTACAGTCTCGCTGCCTTGCAAGTGCACGTGCATTATACACACGCAAATCCAAAAGATATTTTTAATTCTAGGAAGCATGTGCGTTTTATGTTATGAAATCTTAAATCACCCGAAAATTACTTCTCACATTGAAATAGATTCGGTGGCAATCGTGAACATATAATACATGCTCAGAAATATTGCAAAAAAAGAAAGAATCATCATATCCTTAGCTTTCATGGTGGAATTAATCTAGTAAAAAGAACTAAACATGGCCAAACTTTACGAAGTTTGAATTCAGTCAACTCTAATATGCAGAGTAATAAAAACGGAGGAAGTATTAAGAACGATATCATGTATATGAACAAGAAAGCATCCAGTTATTGAGAACAATATTCAACCTATCGCGGTAGTGGTGAAACATTATTTCTTTCTTTGTATATGGTTCCTGAAAAAACCTAATCAATCAATTAATGTGGAAAAAAAAATCCCATCTCCGTTATCTTTTCTTGGTGGTAATAAAATTAGTTACAAGAGCGGCAAGGTATGCTGAGGGTAATGCATAAAATAATAGATGGAAATTTGATACACGGACTTTGCATGTTCGATTGGTACCGGGAATCTCGTCCGTCCTGCACCGCTTCAGGATCATCAGTATCTATTAGTAGTGATTTTGCCAATACCCAGTGTCAGAATTGCAGGAAAAAGTGATATACATAGTGCTAGCGCTGCCATACGAGACGCTGGACAGCTGGAAACAGGATACAGAAGGCATAGACAAATATACGTTACCTGCAGGGTGCAGTCTAGGCAAGGCAAGCCAATGCCGACCGGGACAAATGTACGTGCCGGAGCACGGCCGCCGGACGGCCCAGCGTCGGCGATGTCGACCCTCCCGCCGATGGACGCTAAGCTACGTCTATGTATTTGTTGTGTGTGTTGGGAGTAGAACTGGATGCTAAATAAGGTAGGGAATCTTGGTCTCTGTTGACCTATATATAATTGGCATTCCGGAGGGCTGATGGATACACATGCATCTAACCGTCTACAAGTGTGCGTCCCACTATGGACAGGAGACCTTGCTTGTTACGCAGCTGCCTTCGCCTTCACGTGGTGGGGGAAACACCTGGCGCACATGCATGCATGATGCATGTGACTTGCATGCCTACGTTTGCATATGTACGCAAGCATTACATACTCAAAGGATGTTGATGCATACGTCCCTAGAAGAACCCAGGCTTGATATTTACCTATTTTTGCAGATGAGTAGATTGATCACCCATAAAGTGATTCGAATAAATATATAAACAAATTCACCTTCATCAAATTTGTTTAATTGTAATTCTCAGTAGGATATGTTGGATTATAGATGGCCTTTAGGTCCATATGAATAATAATCCTGAAAAATTTCAAAGGCCATGTGGGGTGTCATGACATGGTAGTGGAAGCTTACTATGTCACCGTCGCCAAGAAGGACACTGAACCTCTGGTTCAGTCGGAGCGAACTATTGCAGATCAAGGCGCTGTAGCTGTTCCGACAACTGAGAATGGCGCGGGAGAATTCGAGCTTGAGGATGGGCCGGCCCGGCGGCCCAAGCGAGCGACCAACCCACTGCGTTGGCAAAGGGACTACATCATGGCCACGGTCACTAGTTTAAATAGGCATAGCTGGCTCTTTGTAGTGGTTGGCTAGGATTTGGATGACGGCTTCGGCCGGATGTAATCGGATAGCTGTGAGGGTAGATGGGCGGATAGCTACTGAATAATTCCTCAATTTTCGAATTCGAATCCCCACTACTAGGAAAAGGGCTATAGATAAGATTGATACTAATGGCGCACCAGGTAACTAGTGCGCCACTACTATATACTAATGGCGCACCGATCGGTGATGCGTCATTAGTGTGGAACACACTAATGGCGCACCAGACACACGGTGCGCCACTAGTATTAATTTTTTTTCCATTTTTCCATGCATACTAATGGCGCATGATGTCGAAGTGCGCCATTACTAGTTCTAACTCGTAATGGCGCACCGTGCAGACAGTGCGCCATTAGTATTTTTTTTTTACTTTTTTGCAAAACTACTAATGGCGCACCGTGTCGCAGTGCGCCATTACTAGTTTAAACTACTAATGGCGCACTTTTCCACAGTGCGCCATTAGTATATATATATTTTTACTTTTCTGCAAAACTACTAATGGCGCACCACCTGCAGGTGCGCCATTAGTAACCAGGTTTACTAATGGCGCATTTGCTTGGTGGTGCGCCATTAGTAACCCTGAGACCAACAAGATATTTTGGACAGCCCACCTACCCACTCACTTTCCCCACTTCATTCTCTCCACCTCCTCCTCCAAGCTTGTCTCGGCTGCCTCCTCCTCCTCACCTCATTTGCACCATAGATTTATCAAAATTAAGTGGTGAAATTACCTTTTTGATAGGTAAGTAAGGGGAAAGCTATCTTCATGATGTAGATCTACTTTTTTCTCCCTAGCTCGCTCCAACAACGTGCACATGCACTTTTTGTGGCCTAGCTAGATCTATGTATGTTTGTGGTGTTGCATGTGTTTGTGGTGTTGCATATATGTTTGTGTTTGCAGGTACCGGTATTTGAAATGCGATAGTTGCCAATATTTTGCGGAATGTTGATTCATTTCCGTTTAGTGAGAATTTTGGCACTATGCATTCTTTTTGTCCTATTTTAGGGAAGGTCATGCCAAATTTTTCTTGGTTCTAAAATATCGTTTTGCTATACCCGCAGGCCACCATGGTCCGCACGATGACCGAAGGCATCGTGAATAGGTTTTGAGCTCCGTGAAGGCGAGATGCTTCAAAAGAACGAGATAGAGATAAGATGTCCGTGTCGAAGATGCAAGTGAAGAGCCTTATTGCGGACCAGGATTCGGGCAGGTTGGGACCACCTGCTCTTGCGTGGTTTCATGGATGGCTATCGGTGGCAAGGTGATGAAGATGACTATGAAGTCGTCCATGGGGCCGGGCAAGAAATGAGGAAGGGCAACAAGACAAGTACCACCGCGGCGAGGCGGGCGAGAAGACGAAGAATCTCCGAGGACATGATCACGGCGGTGATCTTGTACACGATCATCATGTAGAAGATGCCGTACATGATGATGAGGAAGATCAAGGCGAAGGGCATGATCATGAAGATGAAGATGCGAAGCGGACGACGATGGAGGCTGGGTGCGGACCCTCATATTCAAGAGCTGCTTCTCAAGCGACGGATAACGCAAGAGCTGCCGCCGAGAGAAAGCTAAGCTGGATCAGCTGGAGATAGATGCGGTTACTCCATTGTATGAAGGATGCAGGCCCGATGATACCCTCCCAAAGTAACGCTCATGGCTCGGAGATGAAGGTAAAACACAAAATGACCGGCGCGTGCTTCGACGGAACATGTCATTCACAGCACGAACGTCTTCCCAAGGGGAACAAGTGCCCGACCAGTTTCGAGGAGGCGAAGAAAATCGTGTGTCCTCTCGATTTACCGCCGTGAAATACCATGTGTGCATGAAAAATTGCATCATTTATCGGGACGAGCACGCGAGTCTACCATATGTCGGTGTCTTGGCGTCACTCGATACAAGAAGAGGAAGAAAGCTCCTCAAAATTGGTGTGGTACTTTCCGATCACTCCTCGTCTGCAGCGGTATTTCGCGGACCCTAAGGTAGCAAAGCTCCTGCGTTGGCACGCGGATAGGGAGGAGAAGAAGCGGAAGATGGCGGAAATGATCCGGAGATAAATAAAAAGACAAGATCTTGAGTCACCCTAAGGATGCGAGCGGTGGCAGCGTTGAACTTCAATACCAGAATTTGGGAAGGATCCAAGGAACATCGTCTTTGGCGCGAGCACCGATGGAGTCAATCCGTTTGGCAGCCAGAGAAGCATACATCACCGGCCTGTGTTTGTGTGGATGTACAACCTTCCCCCTGGTTGTGCATGAAGAGGAAGTACATTCACATGAGTATGCTAATTGAAGGGCCAAAACAACCAGGAACGACATCAATCAGATCGGGGCTCTGAAGGAGGAGCTAGACACGCTGTGGAAAACGCCACCAATACGTGGGGCGCCGTAGAGAAAGAATATTTCCCTATGAGAGCCGCACTTTGCTCACGACGGTGCACGACTATCTCGATTACGGATATCTCATGGGGCAGGTAGTCCACGGATTTTACGGATCGTAAGGTGCATGGATGACACAACGATCGCCAGCTAGATAGAGATCCGGGTCTTTGAAAACCGTGTTCATGGGACATCGAAGGTGGCTTCGCGGCGATGACCCGTGGAGAAAACGCAAGGATCTGTTCGATGGTGAAACCGAACCCGAAAAAGCCCGTGTCGAGGAGCGGCGAGGAAATAGACGAGCTGTTGAAAAATTGGAAAGACTGCCTTGCCGCCGAAAGAAGCAAAAGGCGCCAGAGCCGGAAAAAAGCGAAAGCGCCAGAGCAGCTGCTGAAGGTATGGAAAACGAGGTCTGTTTTACGGGACTTGCCGTCTTGGAAGATCCACCGTGTGCCTCACAGCCTTGATGTCATGCATATCACGAAGAACGTGTGCGAGTCTGCTTGGTACCCTACTCAACATGCGGAGAGGACCAAAGATGGGCGAAAGCAAGGGCAGACTTGAAATCAATGGGCATCGGCGGGAGCTTCACGCTAATGATGATGAGGCGAAGCAGGACACGAAAAGTCGTCGCAAAGGCAAAAGGCAAAGAAAACCGAAATGACTACCCTCCGCGTGCTTCACTCTAAGTCGAGGAGATCGAGCAGTTTTTCACCTGCCTCCTAGGAGTAAAACTTCCTTCTGATTCTGCTGGGAAGATAAGCGATACCTAGACCCAGAAGCGAAGTTCAGCGGGATGAAGTCTCACGATATCACGTCTTGATGACGCAGATACTTCCGATTGCAATCCGTGGGATCATGGACGCAGCGTCCGTGAAACGCTATTTGGCCTATGCAACTTTTTCGACGTCATCTCTCGGAAGTCGATTGGCGTGAGGCAACTGAGAAGGCTACAGGAAGAGATCGTGGTGATACTATGCGAGCTTGAGATGTACTTCCGCCCGCATTCTTGACGTTATGGTGCATCTGCTGGTCCATATCGTGGATGATATCATCCAACTCGGGCCGACGTTCCTGCACAACATGGTGCCGTTCGAAAGGATGAATGGTGTCATCAAAGGATACGTTCGCAACATGTCACGTCGAGAGGAAGTAGAGCCAGGGCTTCGACGAAGAGTGCATCTCCTCTCGCACGAATTATCTAGGCATCGAGAACCCGTTGGTCTGCCGTCAGCGAGCACCTCGGCGGGCTCGCTGGATGGGGTCACCGTGAGGGTCGCCGCGAAATGCATGTCGACTTCGAGGGTCGACTCGCCGACTTTGAAAGAGCAAACCTAGTCGCGCTACAACACATAGACGTGGTCGATCCTTGGGTGGTAGAGCACAAAACCTTTATTGAGAAGGCGTACAATGACCGAGGCCAACAGAGGACGGACGGAGATATAATCAAAGAGCACAACTCATTTTTCACGCGTTGGTTCAAGCGAAGCTTACGTCGTACCCTTTACATGAGGATTCTTCCGCGGAAGAACAACTCATATTCGCCTTGTCACGGCGCGAGCACAACCTCGATGACCTATGAGGCGTCACGATATCAATGGCTACACATTCTACACGAGAACAAGGACATGAAGAGCGATGGTTATCGAACTCCGGGTAATGATGGAATCCTACACCGCAGCGACAAGGACAGATACTACGGAAGGATCGAGGAGATCTGGGAGCTGAGCTACTGCTGGAGAGAAGGTCCCGATGTTCCGTGTCGAGATGGGGCAAGAGCGTCCTAAAAGAAGACCAGTATTTCAGCACCATGGTTATACCCGCCAAATCCAAGACCATGGGCATAAGCGTCACCGCTAAAAATGAGCCATGGGTACTGGCTTCCCAAGTGGACCAATGCTTCTTCATTCTTGACCCGTCAAAGCCCAATCGTGTTGTCGTGAGGAGAGGCAAAGGAAGATCATTGGAATGGATGGAGTAGCCAATGAGCAAGACTTCGACAAATCGGCGACCGAAGATCGAACATGACGACGACGATGAAGTAGCAGCACACACCACAAGAAGAAGCAGGACCACCCTACCTAAAGGGCGTCCGTTCCACGAAGAACTCCATTTGCGAAAAAGAAGGGCAAGAAGATTGTGGACAGATAGCTAGCTAAGATCGATTGTATTTAAATCGTAGTCTTCATTTCTCGATTGTATTTCATGGGCACTTTTTGACATCATGAATATTTTTAAATTTCATGGGCACTTTTTGAATTCATGAGGACACTCGATCTCGATCCCCCTCCATCTCGATCTCGATTCCCCCTCCATCTCGATCTCGATCCCCCTCCATCTCAATCCCACCCGCACCTCCCGCTAGCTCCACCGCCGCCCGACCCACCGCAACCTCCCCGCTCCACCGCCCGACGAGCACCCGGCCCCGCACCTCCCGCTCCACCGCCGCCAACGGGCACCCCCCGCACCCTCCCCCGCTCCACCTCCGCCGCCGATGATATTTTCAAGTAACAAATTTGAACATATTTTTTAAAAAATTATTACTGTTTTTATAAAAAAATATTACTGTTATGATTTAAACAAGTTTGAACATATTTAAACACAAATAAATATCAAACAACATTTAAAATGCATTAAAAAATATTGGGGAGCCTGGGAATCGAACCCAGGACCTCCTGGTGTGTGTGCTGCATGCTGACCAGTCGGGCTAGTGGGAGGGGGGGGGGTATCTGTTGTGGATTGGGTTAGGTGTAATATAACCTGCTGAGTGCTTGAATTAAAAAAAAACATTCTAATGGCGCACCCCCTGGTGGTGCGCCATTAGTAATTTGCCCCCATCCATACACTTCGTCCCTCTCCCTCTCGCCAGATCGACACTTCCTTCCTCTCCCTCCACCGCGCCGCTCCCTCCCTCCACCGCGCCACCGCCGCTGCTCCGACCCACTGCGCCGCAGCCGCCCACGCGCCCACGCCGCCTCCCTCTCCCCTTCCTCCCACTCTCGAGCGCCGCCTGCCCCCCGAGCCCCGCCTGCCCCCCGAGCCCCGCCTCCCCCCCTCAAAACCCTAGAAACCTCGGAGCCGCCACGCCGCCGGACGTCGCCGGACTCCACCCCCGCCGCCCCCGCTCCCCACCACCGCAGCTCCCGCGCCCCCCCCCCCCCCCCCACCACCACAGCTCGCCCGCCCGCCCCAACCGGAGGAGGAGGACCAGGAGGAGGACGACGAGGAGGAGGAGACGACGACCGCCCACGCGACGCCGAGCCGAGCGCCGCCTCCCTCGCCGTCCCCCCTCCGCCCGCAGGACCCCTTCGTGCTGGTGTTGCCGGCCGTCCAGACCACCGGCGTCACCACCAACAACATTGATTTCACCTTCTTCCTCTACTACTGCGACGCCGTCTCCGTCGGACCAAGGTACCATCTTCGATTTGCTCTTCTTCCCTCCCCTCCCCTCCCCTCCCTCACGCCATTTGATTTTCCTTCCTCACGCAGGTTGCACGCACGCATCGGACGCCGCCGCGTCCCTCTGCACCGGCTGCCCCTCTGCTCTCTGCCGCAGCGGGGACAACAGGAAGCCGCCGCCGCGCCCCTCTGCACCGGCTGCCCACGGCGCCTCTGTCCCGAAGCCGCAGCCCAAGTGCCCACTCCTCCACCCCTCCACGGTGAGACATGGGTTCAGGAGAACCTTGCATTTGTTGTTTTTCTGCTAGCTAAAATTGATTTGTTCTCCCTGACAGTATATAGGAAACCTATTTGTGCTGGCATCACGGTTCGAAAATTCTGAAACTGTTTGAACAACGGTGTGGTGACATTAGTCTGTAACGCGTTTCACAATGGCCACTATAATTGACGAGTGTCCGCGTCTGTTATAGAAATTCTGATAGTTTGTTAGAGGTTCTAACACTGATGGTAAAAGGTGTTGCCTCCAATTTCAGACATTTGAGGACTTTGTAAGATTGCTTTTAAAATAATTGCATAGTGCATTGTTTGGGTTGGTTAAACCAGATGTTGATTCCATCGTGTTAAAGACAACTACTACAATCTGTAAATCGTTATCATTTGGACTGTAAAGAAGGTTAGAGAGAAAAGTTAATGAAGATCAGTCACATAAACCTAGTCAGATCACTCCCTCTCCAACACTGGCAATGCTCACTAGGTCTTGATAAATATGGGTACTTGTTTGAGTAAAAAATAACAAAAGGGAATTCAGAAAGGAGATCAAAACATATAACATTGGATTCAGTTTAACCTCTTGTACCTCCTGTACATGTGTGAATCAAGGAGCAGCAAGCACATGAACAGAAAAATTCAGAGATGACAAAAAATCAAGGAACAAATTACACAGAACTATATGGAGCTAAAGTACAACTAATTAGATCAAGCCACTGTTAAGAAAGATACCATACTTCAGTAAAGTCATGAACATAAATACTGCAGAATTTAGGGATCACTTAGATACTGTAAATTCAGTTAGCAACAAGACAGACAGATTGCACTTAGATTTCAAGAAAAAATATGACTAGTCCACACTGCAAAACCTCTCGAGGATGTGGTGGGGGATCTTTGCACGCCTAACACTGATTTTTGTGACATTACCCGAATATTACTGATGGCCTCTTTCTATAGATGCTGCATATGTAGAGTGTAATGAGATCTTAGTGTCATTTATGACACATATTAGACAATGTGCAGCTTTGTCATTTATGACACATATTAGACAAAGTGCAGCTTACGGATGTATTGAACAAAATCATTTCTTTATTTTTGTTAAGTGGAGCGAACACTATCATTTATCTGGTTTTATTATTTCCCATACCCACTTGGAACTGCAATTTCATTTATGTTGTTATAAGTTTGTTGTTTGTCGGCATGAGTTAACTTGCTGTCATTTATCGAAATTCAGAATGTGCTGGACTATATGTTCATTGGTACTACTTGTGATGCTGCTGCTGTACTACTTGGGAATTTTGTCAACTTGTGATGTTGCTCTGTACCCGAGAGGTTTTGAGTTTGCGGAATGTCGATTAACTTCCGTTCCGGCAAATTGGTACTCCATATGTCCTATTTTCAGCAAAGGTCATGCTGAAATTTTCCGTGAATTTTAGCATGACTTTGCTAAAAATCGGACATATGGGGTACTTGCTACTAATGCATGGGCCGGGGTATCTTAGTACTTAATTAAGTAGGATCAACTGCCCCTTTATTCTTGCTGCATTAAACCATAGATGGCAATAGAGCCAAGTGATTAGGCCCAACTTAGAATTCTCCTTAGCATCGATAAACCCTAGATGATAAACCCAACATATGTGGCAATAGAGCCAAGTGATTAGTGCCAAGTGATTAGGCCCAACCTAGGGTGCCTCGGCATCGATAAACCCTAAATGATGAAAACTTAACTTAGCATTTAGGGTGCCTCGGCGTCGACAAACCCTAAATGATGAAACCTTGGCTGCCCCGGATGCCTCGGTGTCGATGAGAACCTAAATGATGTACGCTTAGGCTTTTAGGGTGCCTCGGCGTCGACAAACCCTAAATGATGAAAGCTTAGGCTTTTAGGGTGCCTCGGCGTCGACAAACCCTAAATGATGAGACCATGATCTTGTTCCTTGACAATAACCAACTTTTTGACCAAACTGTTTTCCTATTTAGAGCGAAACATGGCCCACAACAATGAGGCCGGTGGTTCGAGCGGCAAGCAATTCTGGGAGCTGTCCCAGGAGATGGAGGAACAACCTCACCGCTATGAGGACACCGCGGAAGACACCGATCCTGACTACACAACCCCTAGTGGCGTCGGGGATGACACCACTGATGGTGCCGCCGAGGCTGCCACCACAGATGATGGCGGCGCACACACAGATGGCATCCAACTGAAGAAGCAAAGGAAGGACCGGCGCCCGAATGCGCTCCGCACCCTCTAGGAGGAATTTACTCAAGTGGACTCCGACAGGAATCCAACGGAGCCCAAACATATAGTCAAGGGGTACTCACTTCAGCTCGGGTGCATTCTCCGGAGCACCGTCTCGTTCAACACCGAGAACCTTAGGCATAAGGACCACGGGAATTTGCGCAACCTCCTCTTCACGGCTGCACGAACGATACAAGTTCCCTTGATTTGAAAACACCGCCTCTCAAGGAATAAAGTGAGCAGTGCAGCCCTCACGAGGGTGAGCACCGCCCTGTCTAGTTGGAGAAGCGCGATGAAGAGAATGATTGATAAAGGTGATAGTTATGAGAAGATCAAGGCGAAATATCCTTTGATGAGCGAAGATGAGTACAAGGAGTTCAAGATCAAGTGCGAGAGCAGCGCAACCTCGAATCAAGTCGGTGGGGAAAGAAATGCGGAGTTGAACTTAGGGAACACAAACTCGGTCCCGGCGGTTCTGAGTGGCGGAGCCTATATGGGACAAGGAGGAGGCGGAGCGTGCCGAGCAAGGCCTACCGCCCGCCGAGAAAATACAACGGTGACAAGCGGACCAGGAACTTTGTCGGGCCCGGTACAAGGAGGACCCGATAACAAAGGAGCTTACCACGGATCCAAGACCAGGGTGCTTGAGCTTGTTCAGGTAAGGAATACACCCCCGCGTAATTAGCTCCATATGGTTGCACTCTAATTAATCCCCAATATTTCTAAATGGTTCACGTTCCTTTCAAGGGACACCAAAGCGAGAGCGGGGTCGCCTCAGAGCTCCCCTTTCGACACCCCTTTAAATAGGGCGTTGAACGTAATGAAAAAGAAGGATAAGCTCACTAAGCCGACGTCAGCTGGTTGTGTGGCCGGCAAAGGCTTGTCCACAAAATGGGGGTCATACTATACCGCTGATGTGCGAAAGGAGAAAAAGACCAGCTCGAAAAGCCAGACGCGCGAGGTTGAAGCACTCAAGGCACAAGTGGCGCGGATTCCAGAGCTTGTCCAAGAGCAAGTGGAACAACAACTGGGAACGGAGCTCAATGCCATGGTGCCTACGTTGATTCATGGGCTGACGACGTGGATTGCGGGCGGCCAACAGGGGCCTCCCCCGGTTCCCAGCTTCACGGCCAGTGAGGGAGTCCCGGACTAGGGGGTGTCCGGATAGCCGGACTATCATCACGGCCGGACTCCTGGACTATGAAGATACAAGATTGAAGACTTCGTCCCGTGTCTGGATGGGACTTTCCTTGGTGTGGAAGGCAAGCTTGGCGATACGGATATGTAGATCTCCTACCATTATAACCGACTCTGTGTAACCCTAACCTATCCGGTGTTTATATAAACCGGAGGGTTTTAGTCCGTAGGACGAACAACAATCATACCATAGGCTAGCTTCTAGGGTTTAGCCTCCTTGATCTCGTGGTAGATCTACTCTTGTACTACCCATACCATCAATATTAATCAAGTAGGAGTAGGGTATTACCTCCATCGAGAGGGCCCGAACCTGGGTAAAAACATCGTGTCCCTTGTCTCCTGTTACCATCCGCCTAGACGCACAGTTCGGGACCCCCTACCCGAGATGCCTCTATCTCGTCTTTAAAGATGATACCATCGCCAAAGAAGCCTTGGCCACTGGTCAGACTCTTCGGCTAGGCGGTTTTCTCATGACCGCTAGTTCGGCCGCCGCGCCGACGATGACCTCTCGAGTCATCGAAACCAATCTCCATGTTAGTTCGGAACTTGCCGAACAGTTAGATCGATCGAGCTCTCCTCCATAAGCGAGCTCTTGGATCGCATCGCCGCCACAGAGTCGCCACAGATTACGACCGGATCGGGCCTAAAACCGATCTAAGAGAGATCAACTCTCCCAGGCTACCCATCATGTTGCTGTGATAGAGTAGCAATGCGGCGACTCTTCTTCTACCTTAAGGACTAGCTACGTCCGGATTCCCATGAACTTAAAGTCAGGCGGCGGGTTGGACTCATTGCATAACGCTCAAAAATCCAAACTTTCGAGTTCGGAAACTTCTCGGCCCCTGAGTCCTAAATTGGACGGGGTCCCGAATCTAGTTCCACCCGCCCAGCCAAACATTAGCGATCTCTCTCGAATTCGGCAAGAGTCCGCTGAAACTGTACATCATTCTTGGGCGATTCCTCCACGGTTATGAACAGGATAAAGGACTGCCGAGAGGAGGGCGAATCCCAATTTTCTGCAATAATTGCGGACAAAGGAATCCTAAACGCCATAAGTCGTCGCGAAATTACACGCTTTGCAGACTTGGTGACCATAGTACAAAAATCTTGTGCGATGGAGAGCGCTGAAAACGAAAGTAAATTTTGGGATAATCCATCCCGAATACATCCCTAGTCCGAAATAAAAGGGTGCATCATTGTCAAGCACCTGGTCAAATACCAAAAACCAAAACCCCTAAAGGTGCGGAACCGTCTTGGAGGGTTGGCTAAACGGACCTGCAAAATTCATAGCACGTAGAGCGCCACTCCAACTCGTAGCCTTGAGCATGTTGGATACTACGGCAGGTGGCCAAAAGTGGCGAAGAGCTTCTAGCTTCGTATCCCAGCCCAAAGCAACACCAAGACGGTGTTAACAGTCTTGAGACTTTCGCATCAAATAACATGCAGCGAACACTCTGCAACCTTGCGAAGTCTACCAAGTAGCAACAATAAATCCATGGAGTGACACGGCTATTACCTTTAATGCCAGTGACGAACCTAAAATCCGAACAGCCCGAGCACTAGCCGCATTGGTTCTCAGTCCGACAGTGGACGACTTTCACCTTACTAAGGTACTCATGGATGGCGGCAGCGGACTAAACCTCATCTACGAGGAAACCATCCGAAAAATGGAAATAGACTGGAACCGCATTGAGCGAAGCAGCACAACCATTAGAGGAATTATCCCTAGCCGGGAAGCATGCTGCACAGGAAAAATTACACTGGAGGTAGTGTTATTTCACGGACAATTATAGGTCCGAGGAGGTCACATTTCAAGTGGCCCCGTTCAACAGCGGATATCATGCTTTATTAGGACGAGAGGCATTCACAATCTTTCAAGCTATACCCCATTATGGGTACATGAAGCTTAAAATGCCTGACCTAACGGAATCATCACTCTCGCTAGTGATCCGAACATAGCACTCAGCGCCAAAAACAAGACAGCCGCACTAGCCCTCGAGGCACTATCCAAGCCCTAGCGGCGAGGAACTCACCGCGATGCGCTCCACGGTGAACAGGGGACGATGTGATACTTGATAAAAGATCCAAGTCCACCTCTTTTAAACCAGCGGATGAAATAGTCAAATTCCAAGTCCACCCAGCGGACCCTACAAAGACGGCCTCCATTGGGGCACAACTAAACCCCGTCGGCGACGCCGATGACGAGAATTTCTACGAGAAAATCGGGACATCTTTGCTCGCACCCTTGAGACATGCCAGAATCCCGTCGGCTGGCGAACACAGCCTAAATATCCTAAAAGGATTCAAGCCGATCAAACAGGCTCTTGGCGCTTTTCGAACCCAAGAGACATGCCATGGGAGAGGAGCTAGCCAAACTCTTGGAAGCCGGATTCATCAGAGATATCAAACATCCGGACTGGCTAGCAAACCTGGTGATGGTACCAAAGAAGGATAAATCCTGGCGCCTATGTGTTGACTTTAAAGACCTTAATAAGGCTTGCCCAAAGGATCCCTTCCCCTCCCTCGAATTGATCAAATTATTGGCCTTCTGACAGGGGCACGACTCATTGTGCTTCCTCGACGCGTACTCCGGCTACCACCAAATCAAGATGGCGGAGCCAGACCAAGCTGCAACAACATTCATCACTCCATATGACCCGTTCTGCTTCAACACAATGCCCTTTGGGCTAAAAAACGCCAGCGCAACATATCAGCGCATGATTCAGACATGTCTGGCAAACCAGATCGGCAAAACGGTGGAAGCATATGTAGATGACATGGTCGTCAAAACCAAGCACGTCGAAACTCTAGTAGACGACCTGAGGCTCACATTCGATAATCTTCGCAAATATGACATCAAGCTCAATCCAGAAAAATGCGTCTTCGGCGTTCCAGCCGGAAAGCTCCTGGGCTTCATTGTGTCCGGTAGAGGAATTGAAGCAAATCCAGCCAAGATCCGAGCTCTATCACAATTGGATATTCCAAAAGACCTCAAACAAATACAAAAATTGACGGGATGCGTAGCGGCTCTAAGCCGCTTTATTTCCCGTTTGGGAGAAAAGGCATTACCCCTTTACCGCCTCCTCCGGCGCACCGAACACTTCGAGTGGACGGATGCCGCCACGGCCGAACTCGAAGAAATAAAAGCCATTTTGGCAACAAATCTAGTCCTGGCCGTGCCCAACGTGGGCGAACCAATGCTATTATATATCGCCGCAACACATCAAGTTGTCAGCGCGGTGCTCATTGTAGAACGAGAAACGGACGGACATCGGTTCCCTCTTCAAAAACCGGTTTACTATGTGTCCACTGTCCTAACTCCATGCAAGTCCCGGTACCCACACTATCAAAAGATAGCATACGCGGTGTTCATGGCATCCCGGAAGCTACATCACTACTTTCAAGAGTGTTCGATAACGGTAGCCTCCGAAGTACCTCTTAATGACATTATAAACAACCGCGACGCGACGGGCCGGATTGCTAAATGGGCCATAGAGCTCCTTCCATTCGACGTAACCTACAAGCCACGACGAGCTATCAAGTCGCAGGTTTTGGCCGACTTCGTGGCGAATGGACCAAGCAACTCCCTAAAATACGGCGCATACTCAATTGGATCATGCACTTTGATGGCTCCAAAATGTTGGCCGGCCTAGGGGCTGGCGTCGTCCTGATGTCCCCAACCGGGGACACAGTCCAATACGTCCTTCAAATAATGTATACGGACTCCAACAACGCAGCCGAATACGAGGCCTTTCTGCACGGCCTCAGGATGGCAGTCTCCATGGGCAATCAACGCCTAGAGGTGCCTGGGGATTCGAACCTCACTATATCTCAAATAAACGGAGACTTTGATGCCAAAGATCCGAAAATGGCAGCATACCGCAATGCGCTCCTAAAGATGTCAGCACGGTTTGAAGGGCTCGAATTTCATCATATAGCCCGGGATAACAGCCAGGCGGCGGATATATTGGCACACATCGGTGCAAAACGCGACGCCGTCCCACCCAATATTTTTCTGGAACAGCTGTTTAAGCCATCCGTACTATGGGAAGGGGAGTCCGGCAATAACAATCCGGACCCAACCGCACTGCCTAACGCCGAACACTCTGATACAAACAGAGGCTCTGCCCCCGAGATAACACCCTCCGCTCATGAAATAATGGCGGTTATCGCCCCGTGGACGGAACCATTCCTAGCCTACCTAACTAGGCAGGAACTCCCCGAAGACCAAAATGAGGCTCGCTGCATTGTACGGCGATCTAAAGCCTATAAAGTCCATGAGGGAGAGTTTTATAAGAAAAGCACTACCGGAGTCCTTCAAAGGTGTATCTCCGAAGAGGAAGGGCGAAACCTCCTGGCTGAAATTCATGCCGGACTGGGTGGGCACCATGCCGCAGCCCGGGCCCTTGTAGGCAAGGCCTTCCGTACAGGATTTTATTGGCCGACGGCCCGGGAAGATGCACAGGATTTAGTCCAACGATGCGTCGGTTGCCAGCTTTTTTCTAACCAAAGCCACATGCCACCCACCGCCCTCAAAACTATACCCATCACCTGGCCGTTCGCGGTCTGGGGGCTTGACATGGTTGGACCCCTTAAGGGAGGAATCCACAAGCAAAAATACCTATTGGTCATGGTGGATAAATTCACCAAATGGATAGAGGCCAAGCACAGTTAAAGCGGCGAATCTGGACCAGTGATAGACTTCATATCAGGGGTAGTGCACCGTTACGGTGTCCCCCACAGTATCATCACTGATAACGGCACCAACTTCACGGCCGACGAGGTCAAATTATGGTGCAAAAACATGGGCATCAAGCTCGTTCAGTCTATCACCCTCAAACCAACGGCCAAGTCGAACGAGCAAATGGTCTAATCATGAGCGGCATTAAACCCAGAGTAGTGCGGTCCCTCAAGGAATCTAACACGCCTTTGGGTTGAGGAGCTCGACTCCGTACTGGGGCTGTGGACCACGCCAAATCGTACTACGGATTCACACCATTTTTATGGTGTGCGGCGCGAGGCAGTCCTGCCTGCGACATAATACATGACTCACCTCGCGTGCGCATGTATAAAGAAAGAGAAGCCGAGCTCGATCGGCAGGACAGTTTGGACGCATTGGAGGAGGAGCGCGATGTGGCAAAAGCTCGCTCCGCATTCTATCAACAGCAGGCTCGATGATATCAAAGCAGGGAAGTACGAGCCAAAGCTTATAACGTTGGCGAACTAGTTCTACGTCTGCCGGACAAGAAAAAGGACAAACTCAAGCCCAAATGGGAAGGTCCCTTTATCATCGACCAGGTCCTGACCGCGGAGCATACCGTCTGTGAAACGCATCGGATAACCGACTCGAGCGAACCCATGGAGCGCAGCCCGTCTCACGAAGATTCTCGCCTAAGTGCGGACTCCAAGTTCGTCTCCTTCCTCCGTCCGCATTTTATTTTTGCTCTTTGCTGTCTTTTATTTCTCTCCTTCCTCCTTATTCTTCTTCTAGCCTCTAGAGGCTCGTTTGCGCTTTTTTCAAGACATACTTGACGCTACCGTCCGCGCTCATTATACAGGGGCTTCTTTAGCGAAGCTTATTTATCTGAGCTTCATGCCCAACACATGCGTCAAACTTCCGCATGTACCTTTTATTCACCATTATATGCATCGATATGACTTAAGTTTTGGCCAAGCTGGGTTGCTGGCTCTGTGCTTGCCCCTCGTTCCCGATTGTTCGGCTAGGTGGTAAAGGAGCACCTCTGCGATTATTATTGCGGGTCAGCGGATGTGTACCTCGACTGGTGAAGCCGGCTAAGCGTTCTTAAGGGAATATTTGGTCGGTGAACTGAAAGATGATTTTAATTATTTACCCATCTGCCCCGGATGGTTTTACGCTTTCATAGCAGCTTTGACATGCACTTTAGGGCATGCATCCCAAATAAAGGAACCCTTAACGTAACTATTCTCCACGGAAGATGTTTCTTACTACCCATTTAATATAACATAACTAGTTGGGCACTTGTGCGATACAACAACAATGACCCCTCGCCTTGTCTCCATGCATACCCGGTTCTTATATAACCATGAAGGTATTCGTACACACTCCGGACTATTGGGTCCGGAGGTCGGGTTAAAAGGTCCGCTATGACAAGCGATCTACAATTCGGCTAGAAGACATTTTTCATGTCATATTTTTACATAGTCAACTCGACTCATTGTATACCTCCTCAATGCCATCTAATAGGCTATCTAATTTACAATCTTGCTTGGGAATACTTGGCGGCCAATTCTACTTGGCCGTACACTAACTTTCTGAGGATCTCCATCCCATCCGGCCCCACAGTCCGACCTCGCCATGTGGTTTGGGTTAACCTTCGTGTACCGCGTCTTTACCATGGCCCGAGCCTCCTGGCGCCTTGACGGCAGGCCGATATCTTCCATAGCGGAAGCGCCGCCGTGCTCCTTGAAGCCGCTCTGCCAGCTCCCCAATGCCTTGAGGCAGGGAGATAGATAGCCACAAGGCCTGGCCGATGCTTTTCATCACCGCCGGACTCGTTCGTGCGGTAGCAGATTCGGGAAGAAGATCACCCGAAGAATTGGGCATCTCCTCCTCGGGGCGACCTGTGAGCAAACCTACATACATGTTTATGTTAGTCGCCTTCCTCGCGAACTCTTTCAAAGTTCGCTCAAGCACTCTGAAAATGCCGCGGCGAAGCCACCGATTCTCCTTCTGGTCGGATAACTGAGCACGAACGTCCTTTAGTTCCTCACCCAGCTTGGTGTTGGCGTCTTGGAGGTTATTCTTCTCCTGCCGCACCCTCGTAAGCACGCTCTCGCCGGCCTTTAACTGGCGTAGAGCTGTTGCTTGTCCGGATCTAGTCCGGCGCCATCTGCAATGTTTTTGTCAGATTTACACACCGCCGCACTTCATAAATTATTTATCTTCTGAAGCATATATTACGGAGGGGTCTCTGTGGCTCCCCGTGGCGGCTAATCGGCCTCAAGTTGGGCCTGCACTCTTCAAGCTCTGGGGACGGTCGGTATTCTTTTACAGTAAGATCCTGCATAAAAATGATCCTTAAATCAGTTATTCTAACTATTTTAAGTCTCGGGGCTCTTGGCATATATAACTGTCAAATTTCCTTACCCGTATGTCCTTTACATACTGCTCCGTGGCTCAGCTAGACCATCTTGGCTGGCACGGAGTGCGCATCTCCGAATAGAAGGCATTCAAGGCCTCTGGGGAGAAACATGCGTCACGAAGAACTGTCCGGCGGCGTGTGTGATTCAAGGCGCTCTCCACCTCGGAGTTGGTGGCGGACAACCTGTCGGCATCCTCTGTCGGAGGAGCATCCGACGCACATCTCGTGCTCGCCTCAGCCTCCGGACCCGGCTTTGAAGCTTGGCCGGTGAAGGTTCGATTGGCAACCTCTCCGGACTCAGTCCGGCGAGCGCTCTTTTTCTGAAAAGAGCATCAGCGTTAATCGCCTTCCAGAATCAATCCAGGAGTATGGTGACACGCCATACCGTTGCGGCGGAGTTTCGATCCGGACCGCACTTCTTTTTAACCTGCGGGGCCGCACTGCCCTTTGTTGGCCAGCCGCCGCGGGCTCGGCTTCCTGCCTCGAAGGTACCCCCTGCGAAACACCATTGGTATATGGTGATAAAAAATAAGCATGGATGGGTCATTATCAGGGTTTTGGGATCTTGGTCTCAGTTACCTGTGAGGCTGGAAGTATTCCGGGGTAATCAGCCGTAATGGCGAGGGGGGGGGGGTGAATAGGCGATTTTTATGAATTCTTCACTGAGGAATTTGCCGGTGAGGAAATTCCTTTGCGAAGAACTACTTGCAGCGGAATAAGTACTTAGAAGGAAGCATAATAGAATGCGGGCATGGTCATCATGATGAAATGAAGACAAACAAAGAGTACAGAAAGCGTAAGCACAGGATAGCACAAGATGAAGACAAACAGACTGAAGAAATTGAACTGAGGAAATTGAGAAAGTCTTCAGTCAAAGTCTCCCAACACAGATATGAATGAACACACAACACAGTAATGAGGAAATGAAAGAGTTGAGGAAATAGAACCAGTTAGGTTGGTGAAGACAATGATTTGGTAGACCAGTTCCAACTGCTGTCTCAATTATGCGTCTGGTTGGGCGGCCGAGTAATTAAACTCGAGGACACACAGTCCGGACACCCGATCGCTGAGCACGCAGCTCAGGACACCAAGTCCTCACCGTATTCTCCTTGAACTAAGGTCACACAGACCTCGTCCAATCACTCGTGGTAAGTCTTCAGGCAACTTCCAAAACTTCACAGACTTGGTCACTCGGCGATCCACAATTCCTCTTGGATGCTCTAGACCATGACGCCTAACCGTTTGGAAGAAGCACAGTCTTCAAAGGTAACAAGCGTCGGATCCTCGCAGGATCTATTTCTTCAGTGATGCTCAATCACTTTGGGTTTGTAGGGTTTGGTTTTGGGTTTTCCTCACTCAATGATTTTCGCTCAAAGTCCTCGGAGGATGGGTTGCTCTCAAATGACAAGTGTCAAGTTCTCTCGGAGCAGCCAACCAGCTAGTGGTTGTAGGGCGGCTATTTATAGCCTAGGGAGCAGCCCGACATGATAAGACATAAATGCCCTTCAATGATATGACCGTTAGGTGGATAAGATATTTTGGGACAGGTGGCCAATAACCACAGAACGGTCGGAAATTTGACTCTCAAATTCCTCGGGGCTATCATGTTCCTCACTTTGTGTAGGCAATCCACCTTTGGCGAATTCCTAACTCCTCGGTCGAACAAATTCCTCGTGAATGTAAGAACTTCGTCTCATCCTTTGAAGAAATTGATGAACTGTATGAGATTTCAAAGGCTTCACTCAAAGGGATTGGTAGGTGTAGGATTTTGAGTTGAGCATCACATGGAAATTTTTCCTTAGTATTTCCTCGACCCCTTTAACGATGCGGTGTTTCCTATGACTCAAGAAAGAGAAAAAAGAAACTACGAGAACAAAATTCTTCACGCTTCATGTTCCTCAAATGAATACCAAGTCTTCAAGGTCACACCAATTTCTTCACTTTCAAAGTCTTCAGAAAGTCTTCAGAGTATCAAACTCTTGATCGAAGAACTTCATTTTTGGGGTCGACTTTCCTTTGTAAATATCAAACTCCTCATAGACTTATAGACCTGTGTACACTCATAAACACATTAGTCCCTTAACCTATAAGTCTTCAATACACCAAAATCACTAAGGGCACTAGATGCACTTACAATCTCCCCTTTTGGTGATTGATGACAATATAGGTTAAGTTTTCAACGGGGATAAACATATGAAGTGTAAATACTGATGTTGAGGAATTTGATTGCAAGATATAGAAGAACTCCCCCTGAAGATGTGCATAGTGAGGAATTTGCTTTTGAGGCAGTGCACATTTGAAGGGTTGAATCATGGAGATCTCCCCCTATATCTTGTAATTCATACACGCATTTGACATATAATATGAAGAATTTGAAATGCATGTTGAAATATGGTGCTTGATGAAATTCAGCATGCGTGCGATAACATTAATGAGGAACAAGCATGCAAAATAACGCATCAAGAGTATCAAAGCACAGTGCATCAAAAGTACCAAAGCACCATCGGGTTTAAGATTACAACTCGATCCAATAAAAGTTTCGAAGAGCGAGAGTTGTAACTTAACAAAAAATGCCCATATAATAGACCGGCTTGAAGACTAACTCAAATTTCTCCCCTTTGTCATCGAATGACCAAAAGGATCGGCGAGGACTAACGCCCTAAAGAATTTCAAGTTGATGAAGGAGCACCAGCGTTGTTGGGGTCGGTTGTTGTAGTGGGGCCTGCCGCGATGTCGTCAAGTCTTCATTTTCATCGGTGTCTCGTGATGAAGAATAGGAGCTAGCCACCAAGGAAGGAACTTTGACCTTCTTGTATTTCTTGGAGGAGGTGCGGACCAGTCAAATTCTTCCTTGAGACCCATTGTCGTCGATTCTTCCGTCTTTGTAGACATTTGAAAGAACAGCCAGTGCGTTTGAAGGTTTCATGGAGGTAGTAGTGGTTTTCTTCACCGCATTGTGTGTAGAGGTCATGTTGTGAAGAATTGAACCAAGCGGCGCTTGATCCATTTATGATTGCGATCAACCTTCCGATGAATCCGAGGAGTAACTCATGATCAGTCATCACCACAGGTCTTTGTGGCTTGAGGACTTTGCTTGGTGAGGTATTTGCGGTAGAGTCATGTGTGGCGAGTCATCATTGGTGGAGTAGGATGCAGCTTTGCGGCCTGACCATCAATGGACGAGTGCCTTCATCGATCCAGCGGTTGCCTTGCCCTTGTCATCAGTGAGGTAAATGTCCGTTTGAGGACTTCAATTGGAGGCAAGTAGCTGCGGTGGTTGAGTATCAGCCTTGTAATTGAGTGAAGACCTTGTCTGATGAACCTCATAATCCATGGTGCATAAGGCTTCAGCTCAAAAGGTGACATAGCAATATTTGCGAGTCCTCATGAAGAAATCATGGAAGTTGGCGGAACGCCATGAATGATATTGAAAAGCATATTCTTCATGATGCCAACGACTTCTTCATCATTTGAGTCGTGGCCTTTGATAGGACTCATTGTCTTCGTCGAAATCGATAGACAGTCCGAGGCACATACAATAATTCCTTGACGAGGAATTTGGTTCTTAGGGCCTGCCACGGCTTCAAAGGCTTCATCGGCACTTGCATATAGTGATTTGAAAGCTCAGGTTCGTTGTAGATACAACGAGCACCATCAAGGGAGGACTGAGTGGTAGAGCACGAAGCAATTCAGATTCTTTGGTGCCTTGTAGTGAGTATTTTCGGACATCGATCTAACACCCATGAGTTCACGTCTTGGCGTCTCGGTGATGTGCAGCGTTGCATAGAATTGAAGAATGAGTTCTTCATTCCAATCACAGATGTCGGTCAGAAATTCAAGTCCTGCATCGTGAAGAACACCGAGGACTGGATCGAAGCTGGCGGAGACTCCATGTCCACATGAGGAATATGTGCATGATTGAAGACTTTGTCTTTGTTGAAAACACCGAGGAATAGAAATTGGCTTGGTGGCAGTCGAAGCGCCTCTTCCTTATCGAGCGAATCATATGGATTATGTCGATGAAGAATCGTGCTCGCCAAAGAAATCTTCAGCCTTGAACTTTTGCTTTGTTGAGAAGGGATTTTTGGCTTTGGCGGTGGAGTGTCGATGAGTTGCATCACGACCTCTGGAATCGCAATCTCAGGTTCTTGGTGAGGAATTTCTTGTTCCTCTGAGTGCGATCGAGGATCAGCAGCAGCAGGTTCATCGGCGCTAGTGGCTGGAATTTCTTCATGGACAGATGAAGTGGGATGAGTTTCTTGAGCCCATTTGAACTGTTGGAGCAGGGGTGAGGAATCTGTTGAATTGGGGTGAAGAGTGGAGAATTTGGATCTTGACTTTCCCAAAGTCATCGTTCATCACTGGCGTTGTGCTTCCAATATCCACATCTTCTTCAATTTCCTCAACACCGGCCTCTTCACTGTGAACCGAGGCATAGGCGAGAAATGATTGGGGTTGAAGGATTGCTTCCACTTCAATTTCTTCATCAATCTGCTCTGACGAAGCGGCGAATGATCTTCTTCATCGATCCGCTTGGGATCTCATAATCTTCACCAAAAGGAACAAGGTCCTTTGATGGAATTGAGAAATTGGAACAACATCAATAGGATTTTCAAAGGAGCTGGTCATTGGCTTCATTTTCTTCGCAGTCAAGAATTTGGCCTTGTGATGCTTTCCGTTTCTTCACTGCAGCTCGTTCGCAGCCTTGGTCTTCTTCACATCGAGGCGATGGAAGAATTGGAGTTGGTGTTGGCGCGGGAGGAGCTGAGGAATCTGGTTGATTTTCCTCGGTATGGCGATGCAGATTGCCTGACTTATTCGATTTCTTGAGCGCACCACAAGTGGATGCCACAGCAATTTCTTCGTGGCTGGAATGAGATCATCAGCCTGGAACTAGCATTGTCTTGACAGCTGAACTTCATCGGTGGTCTTGGCATGTTCTTCGATCTGCTGGTGAGGCTCCACTGAGGAATTTCATGTTGCGTTAGGGCAGCAACATTGGTGAACTTCTTCGTCGAGGTTGTGAATCGACTTTGGCTCCTTGCCAATCAGCATAATAGGAGTTAAATTTGTCGCTGAGGTCTTTGATGTCAGCTTGCATCTTGATAAGTTCTTCAGTTGTCATCTTGACAACGTTTTTCTTCAGCAGTTTCTCCTTTATGTACTGCGATTTCTTGATCTCTCTGGCCGTATCAAATTTCCATTTCTCCTCTTGGATGAAATGAGTCAGCATGTGACTTTGGCCATGTGTCAACTTGAAGTCAGGCATAGGAGTGTTTGGGTCCTTGTGCCAGAGATCAATGTAGTCTAGGATCGCTCTTGGATCCAACAGCGATGCACAGTGTGCCTTTGGCTCTATGACCCTTTCTTGGCGGTCTCGATGATTTCCATAAGTTCATCATCATCAGCCTCATCATCTTCAATTGGCTCTTGGAAGCGACCTGTTTCTTCTTAGGACTTGGCGAGGACCTCGTCCATTTGTGGCCTTAGTCTTGATGAGAGTCGGGCGGATGAAGAATTTGGTGTAGGTGAGGAACTTGCGAAACACGGAGGCAATGGAGATTCCTGCAATCCTTTGTACGTGGCGGATGCACAGTCTTGAGGACTTTGTCGGAACTCTTGAGGACTTTGTAGGAGCAGGTGAGGACTTGGGAGGAGCAGGAGCAGCATGAGGAATTGGCCGTGAGGGCACGGTGAGAACTTGGCCGTGAGGGCACTTGTTGGTGAAGCACACGGCTTGTGTGCGGGCTTCTTTGCCATAGATTTTCTTGGCTAGACAGAGGCCTCGATGGCAGCAAATGTGCAGAGTCCTCATTAAATTTCCTCCTTGCCTCGTTGGCTTGTCTTGCCAATTTGGCTTGGCGCTTGGCCCATTCTTGGGAAAGTCCTCACCACGCTTGATCTTTGGTGGGGTCGACTTCTTGACCAGTGCCAATGGAGCTCTTGGGCATGGAGGATTGAGGCGAATTTCTTCATGTACTTTGGAGTTACATATCTGTACTCCTCCATTCCTTGCCCATCTCCTTTCAATCCTTTGAATCGCGCCTTGCGCTGATTTTTGTTTTCTTTGCGAACTCGGCTTCATCGGTGTGCAATAATCAGCATATATTTCCTCGAGGATCTCAAGCGCAGTCATGACCTCAGGCCTCTTTCCTCCTTTACGTGGCTTCTTTCCTTCGCCATATTCTTGGTGAGGAATTTGAACAATCGAATTCTCTGAAGAAGTATGCAACTTTTCTTCGAGGAGCGCAAATGAGTTAAGTTGATGAGAACCTAGTGATTCAGCGGCGGACATGAGTACTGTGAACAGAGTATAGTTGCGAGGAATTTGGAGAGGTCATATGCATTCTCGAAGGTTTTCAAAAAGAACTAGTTTGAGGAATTTGACGGATGAGCCTTGAAGAATTTCACTAAGCGATCTTTGTCTTAGGTTCGAGTTGTATAGATCGAGGATCCACACAATTGAGGAATCTTGAAGAAAATCATTGCTTAGAAAGCGAATCAAGAGCATATTTTGTTTGAGGTGTTCATATGTGTGAAGATTTGAAGAATAAACACCTTTGAAGATTTTCAGAAGGTTTGAGAATCAAAGCGAGTAATAAAAGTAACTTTTAATTACCGAATGAAGAACACGACGAACTAAGAAGAACATATGGGAAGTTAAATCGGGTTAGATCTTCCGCCCTAACTTCGGCGGAGGAAGACAGCTACTGGCGGCGGAGTGAAGATTTCTGCGGTCGGTCGCGAGTCGACGGCGCGGAGGTCGAGGCGGTGAAGCTCTTCCTCACCGGCAGCGATGGAGTGCGGCGGCGCTAGGGTTTGAAGCTCGGCGAGAGAGCGGTCGAGCGAGTAAAGGAAGTGAGGAAGGGAGAGGGGCATATATAGCCACGGTGAAAAACTGTTCGCCGAAGATTTGGAGACGAGCGTGCCTGACCCTTCTCATTAAACTGACATGTGTCACCCGTCTTGAAAATGGAGATTGTGTTAGATCGTGGGTGAATAGATAAACCTATCGTGGGATGCGGAGCGGTTTGAGCGGCAAAACGAAAATTTGGATAAGACAAGTTAAAAGTTCGTTCGCAATTTCTTTAGCTGACAAGGACACAGTGAAGATTTTGAGCGAGTTTCAAATAGAACGCACATGAAGAATTTGTGAATAGCTTGGGTTGAGTATAGCATAGAGGGAAGGTCGATCACATTCACTTAGCAGAAAAAGCAACTTGAAGAAATAGCCATAAGTGAATGCTGTAGAGGACATAAACCCATATATATATATATATATATATATATATATATATATAGGATTGACTATTAGTCACCACAGGTGAGGAATAGTTATTCTTCACCCTCTATTTTACCATCAATGCACCGTAATTTTACGTTTAAGTAAGTTTTATCTTATTTCTGGCGTAAAAGAGACCATAAGAAAATATATAATCGTCGTAAAAATATTTTATGTTATGTAAAATTACAAGCGTAAAAACATAGTGTAAAATACATAAACTGCAAATTTTCTTGTCTTATGCCTATATTTTTATTTTTTATGCCAAAATTTATGTAGTGAATTAATAAGAATGTAACTATTTGAATTCAAAACGTAATTTAATTATAAACGATCGTAAGATTACCTCGGTGAAGAATAACTTATTCTGCACAGGTGATGAATAGTAACACTATATATATATATATATATATATATATATATATATATATATATATATATATATATATATATATATATATATATATATATATATATATATATATATATATATATATATATATATATATATATATAGATAAAAAAAGCGAGAAATAGTGAAGATTTTGAAAAGTTGAAGAATTTGAAAACTAAAGAATTTCAAAACTGAGGAAAAACTCAAATTGAAGATTTTCAACTTTGGTGGTGGCGTGACCCACTGTATAAGAATGATGATTTCAGACACAGCGTACAATTGTCGGAGGTTACGAGAATCAAATTCTTCATTAATTTCTTCACACTTAGAGTGTTATTCTTCATTGATTGAAGAAAAGCGTTTCTTCATGTGTTGCACATCTAAGTCATCAATTTTGCATAAGTGTCGGGATGTGTGTCCTTTTCAAAGAACATTCGAAGATTCTAAGATATTTAGCTCACACATAACTTGCTAAATCTCTTCTCATCCAAGGGCTTTGTGAAGATATCGGCTAGTTGTTCTTGAGTCTTCACATGCTCGATGGAGATGTAAGCCCTTCAACACATGATCACGAAGAAAATGATGGCGAATTTGAATGTGCTTTGTCTTGAGTGCGAACTGGGTTGTGAGCAATCTTGATGGCACTCTCATTGTCACAGATGAGAGGCACATTCTTCACGTTGATGCCGTAGTCCTTGAGAGTTTGCTTCATCCACATCAATTGAGCACAACAAGAGCCAGCAGCAATGTATTCAGCTTCCGCGATGAAGCGGTGATCATGATTCTGTTTCTTGAGGACCAACAGACCAAAGATCGTCAGAGGAAATGACAAGTACCAGATGTTGACTTGCGGTCCACGATCACCAGCATAGTCAGTCGAGAATATCAATGAGATCAAAAGTAGAGCCCTGGGGTACCATAATCCTAGTGTTGGTGTGTGAGCTAGATATCGAAGAATATGCTTCACAGCCTTATGGTGTGATTCCTTGGTGTAGCTTGAAATCGGGCACACATGCAAACACTAAGCATTATATCTGGCCTAGATGCACATAAGTACAATAAAGAACCAATCATGGGCGGTATACCTTGTGATCGAAGTCAATACCATTTTCATCGATTGCATAGATGGCCATTTGTGGGCATAGGAATTTTGACACCTTTGCAATCTTGCATGCGAATTTCTTGAGGACATCTTTGAGGTATTTCTCTGAGATATGAATATGCCATTGTGTTGTTGATTAATTTGAAGACCTAAGAAGAATTTCAACTCTCCCATCATAGACATTTGATATTCTTCACTCATCATATAGGCAAATTCATCACTATAACGTTGGTCGATACAGCCAAAGATAATATCATCAACATATATTTGGCACACAAACAGTTCACCATCATATGATTTAGTAAAGAGAGTAGGGTCGAGTGAACCGGTGTGAAGCCATTCTTCACGAAGAATTCCTTCAATGTATCATACCACGCCCGTAGAACTGTTTGAGACCATAGAGGCCTTGTTGAGTCTGAAGACTTTGTCGAGATTCTTTGGATCTTCAAAACACAGGGGTTGAGCAACATATACTTCTTCCTCAAGCTTACCATTGAGGAATGCACTTTTACATCCATTTGATATAAAGTGATATTATGATGGTTAGCATAAGCAAGTAATATCTGAATAGCCTCAAGTCTAGCAACAGTGCAAAAGTTTCATCGAAATCAATTCCTTCAACCTGTGTGTAGCCTTGAGCTACAAGTCGTGCCTTATTCCTCACCACAAGGCCATTTTCATCTTGCTTGTTGCGGTAGATCCACTTTGTGCCAATGATATTATGCTTGCGAGGATCTGGACGTTTGACCAGTTCCTAGACATTGTTGAGCTCGAGCTGATGTAATTCCTCTTGCATGGCCTGAATCCACTCAGGCTCCAGAAATGCTTCATCTACCTTAGTGGGCTCTGTGATAGAGACAAAAGCATAGTGCCCACAAAAGTTAGATAAATGTGAAGCTTTTGAGCGTGTGAGAGGACTGGCGCTTCAATGTCATCGATGATCTTGTCAACTTGCACTTCTTTTGCAGCGAGGATGAGCTGGTTGTCGTCGAGGAATTTGATCATTTTCCTCGGCACCATTGTCTTGACATTATCTTCAGTGCATCAGCTCGGCGTTCTTCGCGTCTGAGAATGAATTCTTGACAGATTCTTGATGGGAATGACATCCTCGGTTGCCTTGAACTTGATAGATTCCTCGGAGCTGGTTCATCTAACACGAAGGTAGGTGCTCTCTTTGCGAGCCATTAGTTTCATCGAACCGCACATCTGATATCAACAATCTTGTGAAGAGCGATGTTGAAGACTCTTTAGGTGTCTGCGAGTCCTTTCCGTAACCAAGCATAAAACCTTCATGTGCTTTGGTGCAAATTTAGAATTGTGATGAGGATCTCTAATCCAGCATTTAGCACGAAGACTTTGAAATAACTCACATTGGGTTTCTTGTCGGTGAGGAGTTCATAGGCAGTCTTCTTGAAGAATTTGTGAAGATATACTCTGTTGATGATGTGGCACGCGGTATCAATTGCATCAATCCAAAAAGCGACTAGGCGTTTTGTATTCATCAAGCATAGTGCGAGCCATCTCAACAAGAGTTCTGTTCTTGCGCTCCACGGCGCCATTTCTTTGAGGAGTATAGGGAGCAGATAACTCATGAGTAATACCAAGTTCATCAAGATAGGCATCAAGACCGAATTCTTGAACTCAGTTCCATTGTCACTCTGATGTGTCGATCTTCACACCAAAGTTAGTTGAAGCCCTCGAGGAAAATCGTTTGAAGACTTCCTGCACTTCATTTTGTAAGTAACAATGTGTACCCATGTGTAACGAGAGTAATCATCAACAATAACAAAGCCATATAGAGATGCATCATTAGTGACTTGCTGAGTAATGATTAGGACCAAAGAGGTCCATGTGAAGCAATTCGAAGGGACGAGTAGTGGTCATGATAGTCTTCTTTGGATGCTTGGCCTTGGTCATTTTCCAGCTTCACGGGCTCCACACAAGTGATCCTTGAGGAATTTGACATTCTCAATGCCAATGACATGCTTCTTCTTTGCAAGCGTGTGCAAATTCCTCATGCCTGCGTGACCAAGTCGCCGATGCCATAGCCAGCCTACGAAGCTTTTGCAAGTAGACACACGGTTGGTTGTGGTCTGTAGAGAAATCAACAATATACAAGTCTCCTCTCCTAAAGCCTTGAAGACTTTGGAATTGTCGACTTCCATAATCACAACACAACGATACTTGCCAAAGATAACAACCATATCAAGATCACAAAGCATTGAGGCTGACATGAGGTTGTATCCTAAGGACTCAACAAGCATGACTTTGTCCATGTGTATGTCCTTAGAGATCGCAACCTTACCAAGACCCAATACGACTTTTGCCTTTGTCGGCAAAGATGATATGCTTCAGATGTGGCGGTGATAAGGGAGCATCCATCAATAGATTCTTGTCACCGTCATGTGATTTGTACATCCACTATCGAGGACCCACTCATTGGCTTTGGGTTGATCATCCTGCGGATGAATTAGTGCAACTTACGATCTCATATACTTCATCGGTGAAGAATATGATATCAAGTTCATCGAGATGAATTTCATCGAGCGATATAACAGATAAGTAGTATGAGGGCGTGTGAAATGAAAGTTCATTTCTTCATGATTAGCTGCGTCCTTTCGAGCATTTTGTCGGGCCCCAGCAAATTCTTGAGCGTTTAAAGCACGTCTGGAGACCTGACCCTGCAGAAGAGGTTAGTTCTTTTTCTTCACCACCCACATCTGAAGGGGTGGCAAAGAGTTCATCACTCTGCGAGCACCATATGAGAATGGTGGCATAGAGGCCAATCCATTTCGTTTCACATAAGAGGGGTTAGGGTAAGCATATGAATAAGCAGAGAAATTCTTGAGGACTTATGAACATATTGGTTTGAAGAATAATGCACATATTCATAGCCCTTAGCTCTACCTGCGAAAGCAGAGTTGTTAGCACGATGATAATCATATGAGGACTTTGATCCTTTGAGAATTTGATCCACGTGAGGAATTTTGTCCGTATGAGGACTTGGATCCATATGAAGAATTTGGTCCATATGAAGAGTTTGATCTGGGGTTCCTATTCTTCACAGGTGGTGTCATGAGGACATTCACCTGAAGACTTTCAAGGCACTTCTTGGGAACCCAGATTTTCTTCATAGGGGAACCGTTCCTGCAGTTAGTGCCAACATATCTAGCAAATACTTCACCATTCTGATTTTTGAACAGTTTATAGTTGGAGTCAAATGACTCATCAGAAGAATGAGGAGATTCGCATGTAAAGCCAGATAAGTTAGATGGATCAATGGAGGTCCCTTTGCAGCAACCCATGAGGTTTTGGGATCTTGCTCGGGCTTCCAATATGTTCCATCAGCATTGAGTTTCCTCTCAAAGGCAATACCCTCTTTCCTAGGGTTCTGTTGAGGATCTGCTTTTAAGCACATCACAAAGAGTCGATGCCCTTTGAGGCTTTTGTACATGCTGTCATGTACAATTCCTTCAACCCTGCATCGTTAGTGATACTAGCAATGTCCTCGGATGAGGAATTAGTGATAGCGAGGCAGGTGAAGAATTTGTAACAGTTGAAGCATTTGAACATTCGGTGAAGAATTAGCGATTCACGTTCAATGCACTTTAAGCATGGAGGAACAAATTCTTCACGAGAAGCGCTGATTTGTTGAGCAAGTAATGAATCGCGCTCCTTCGAAGATCTTCATAACTCACTCTTAGCTTCTCAAGATCTTGCTTTCTTTGAAGAAATTCATAAGAAAGTTTCTCATGATCGAGACAAGAGAGTGTTATGATGACCTTGAAGGCTGTCAAACCTAGGCTGAAGTCTCTGAAGATTTTCGATCGGGGCTTTAGTCGATCCATTTCTTCACCTAACATATCATCACTTTTATCTAGCATGTTTTGAACCTTTTCAAAAGCCCTTTGTTGTTTTGACAATCTTAGCAAGTTTTGAGTAGCTGGCTTTAGATCTTCATCGATTCATTTTCACTAGATTCGGAGGAGGTATATTTGAGTACCTTGGCACCCTTTGCCATGAAGCAATAGGTGGGGCGTAGTCATCACTATCTTCATCGGCTTTGTTGGTGAGGTCATTTTCTTGAGTTGAAGATGGACTTGTCGGCGAAGCGATGAGTGAAACTAGACTCGCCACACGGACTCAGATTCTTCGATGCCTCCTCTTCCTCATGTTCCTCGATTCAGCTTGAGTCCATTTCCTTGCCAATGAATGCCCTAGCCTTCTTGGAGCTGCTTTTCTTGTGAGAAGAGGGCTTTGAGGATTTTGATGATGAAGATTTGACGATTTCTTCTTCTTCTTAGCGTCATCGAGCTGTAATCCTTGTATTTCTTCTTCTTTAATTCCTTTTCCCACTGAGGACAATCTTGAATGTAGTGACGGGGTTTCTTGCATTTGTGGCAAAGTCTTCTCTTATAGTCCTTTGGATGAGGAATCACTGCTCCTTGAGGATTTTCCAAAGCGACCACGTCTTGAGAACTTGGAATTTCTTCACGAGCGATGCTAGCTCTGGCTCAATTCTTGAGGATCTCCAAGGCTACTACGAGTCTTCACAATCAGATTCGAGACACAGCCTTGGCCTTGAGGCACGTGATTTTCCATAGCTAGAACCATAGAGATCTCTCTTTTGACAAGTTGGAACTCATGAGTATTTAGCCTCTCGAGAATATCAGCTGGATCAAGTGACTTGTAGTCAACGCGCTCTTGTATCATTAGTGCGGAGTATCAAATGAGGAATCAGCGATCTCAACAATTTCTTCACCACCTCATGGTCGGTGATGTCGATGGCACCAAGCGCTTGAAGCTCATTTGAGATGTCGATGAAGCGATCGAAGGTTTGTTGAACATTTTCGTTGTCGAGTCTTTTGAAGCGGTTGAAGAGATTGCGAAGAACATCAACTCGAGAGTCACGCTGAGTTGAGACTCCTTCATTTACTTTGGACAGCCTGTCCCGGATGAGCTTAGCAGTTTCCAAAGCACTCACTCTTCCATATTGTCCTTTGCTCGGATGGCCACATATGATATTCTTAAGCTTGAGAATCGAGTTGCTTGAATCTCTTCACATCGGCAGCATTCAGAGAAGGTGTGGTGAGGGAACACCATTTTCCACAACATACCGAGATCGTTGTCAATTGCCTCAAGATGCATTAGCATCTTGTTCTTCGATAAGGGTAGTCCGTCCCATCAAAGGTAGGACACCCAGCTGAGACCTTGATCATACTGCGGTCGACATAACTAAAACTCCGGTGGTTAAACCAAAATCACACGAACAAGGGAGTACCTTGCTCGATACCAATTGAAAGTCGTTATATCGACTAGAGGGGGTGAATAGGCGATTTTATGAATTCTTCATTGAGGAATTTGCGGTGAGAAATTCCTGCGAAGAACTACTTGCAGCGGAATAAGTACTCGAAGTAAGCATAATAGAATGCGGGCATGGTCATCATGATGAAATGAAGACAAACAAAAGCTGAAAAGCGTAAACGAGGATAGCACAAGATGAAGACAAACAGGTGAAGAAATTGAGCGAGGAAATTGAGAAAGTCTTGATCAAAGTCTTCAAACACAAATATGAATGAACACACAACACAGTAATGAGGAAATGAAAGAGTTGAGGAAATAGAACCAGTTAGGTATGATTTGGTAGACCAGTTCCAACTGCTGTCTCAGTTGTACGTCTGGTTGGAGCGGCTGAGTATTTAAACTCGAGGACACACAGCCCCGGACACCCAGTCGCTGAGCACGCAGCTCAGGACACCAAGTCCTCACCGTATTCTCCTTGAACTAAGGTCACACATACCTCGTCCAATCACTCGTGGTAAGTCTTCAGGCGACTTCCAAACCTTCACAGAGTTGGTCACTCGGCGATCCACAATTCCTCTTGGATGCTCTAGACCATGACGCCTAACCCTCTGGAAGAAGCACAGTCTTCAAAGGTAACAAGCGTCAGATCCTCGCAGGATCAATTTCTTTAGTGATGCTCAATCACTTTGGGTTTGTAGGGGTTTGGTTTTGGGTTTTTCCTCACTCGATGATTTTCGCTCAAAGTCCTCGGAGGATGGGTTGCTCTCAAATGACAAGTATCAAGTTCTCTCGGAGCAGCCAACCAGCTAGTGGTTGTGAGGCGGCTATTTATAGCCTAGGGAGCAGCCGACATGATAAGACATAAATGCCCTTCAATGATATGACCGTTAGGTGGATAAGATATTTTGGGACAGCTTGCGTGCAGCACAGCAACGGTCGGAAATTTGACTCTCAAATTCCTCGGGGCTATCATGTTCCTCCTTTGTGTAGGCAATCCATGGCGAATTCCTAACTCCTCGGTCGAACAAATTCCTCGCGACAGAAGAACTTCGTCTCATCATTGAAGAAATTGGTGAACTGTATGAGATTTCCAAAGGCTTCACTCGAAGGATTGGTAGGTGTAGGATTTTGAGTTGAGCATCACATGGAAATTTTTCCTTAGTATTTCCTCGACCCCCTTTAACCGTACGGTTTTTTGCTATGACTCAAGAAAGAGAAAAACGAAACTACAAAAACAAAAGTCTTCACGCTTCATGTTCCTCAAATGAATACCAAGTCTTCAAGGTCACACCAATTTCTTCACTTTCAAAGTCTTCAGGAAGTCTTCAGAATATCAAAGTCTTCAGTCGAAGAACTTCATTTTTAGGGGTCGACTTTCACTGTAAATATCAAACTCCTCATAGACTTATAGACCTGTGTACACTCATAAACACATTAGTCCCTTAACCTATAAGTCTTCAATACACCAAAATCACTAAGGGGCACTAGATGCACTTACACCTGTGAGGCTGGAAGTATTACGGGGTAATCAGCCGTAATGGCTACCAAAGCATTGTCAATGCTAAGTTGGTAGAACACCCCGTCAATCAAATCCACCTTTATATCTGGATCCTCTTCGGAGGTCGGATCGAGGGACCGCTCCGGATCCTCGGGTTGTGGGGGCGGGCTGTGTATCTTCTCCACAGTCTGGCGCAGTTCCTGCGCAAAAACCATGAAATGAGATATTTAACTACGGGAACATGGATCGTACATGTCACAAAGATGTTTGCTTACCCAGCTTCAAGGATTATTCGAAGAAAACTCCTTTAGTGGATTGACACGGAGGAAATCCTCCTCCTCTCCTTTATACATGGCAGACAAGATCTTCACCTGTTCGGTGACCGATCCCGGCCCTTTGTGGCCGTGGCGGGTGGCATCGTCCTCCCCGTTGAAGTCCCACATGGGGTGGCCCCTGTATTGGAGCGGCTGCACTCCCCTCATAATGCAGATTGCCATGACTCCAATCATGGTCAATCCGACATGAGCCAATAATCTTATTCGGCTCATCAAATAGAGGACATCCCGGTCATCTTCCCTCAAGAGCCGAGGCGCCACTTAGGCGCTTCTTCAGAGGAGCCTTGCTAAACTCCGGAAGGCCGATCCGAACAGGATCCGGCAGTGGGATGTCCTCCATGTAAAACCATTCCGAAGGCCAGTCTTCGGACGCCTTCTTTGGGGTTCCGGCGATGCGCCAGAGCTCGGCTCCGCCCACTTGATATATTAACCCCTCGTAAGAACGGGGTACTAGGCAGAATAATCTCTTCCACAGTCCAAAATGCGCTTCAACGCCCAAGAACAGTTCACAAAGGGCCATGAAGCCAGCGATGTGCAGAATGGAGGCAGGAGTAAGGTGGTGCAATTGGAGGCCGTAGAACTCCAAAGAGCCCCCGGAGAAACGGATGGATTGGAAATCCGAGTCCTCTTACTAGATAAGAGATGAAGCATACCCGCTCTCCTTTAGAGGGATCGGGGACGCTCTCCGCTTGCTTTCCGCCCTTGTAGGTGGCAAGTCCGGCTCGAACCGGAACCATGAAAGCCGGGGGGAGAAATCCCTTGGCTTGGAGTATAACTAGCTCGCTATGCGGGATGAGCATTCTCCCAATTTCGAGTGAGGGCTGGGAGGCGAAGGAGGAGCCAGCATCGACCGTCCATGATGGAATGGGCTTTGGTCGAGGCGCTCAATGAAAGCTTCATGAAGGAGGGATGGTGTGACTCAGATCTAGATCCTTGCCCTTTTATAGGCGGCTCATTTCTTGTGACTAGGGGGTAATTGTAAAAATACCTGGCTTTTCGCATTCATTCAAACCGTGGAAGAGTGCCATTATTGGGCGTAGAAGCCAAGGGCGCAGCATTTATCGAAGCGGACACTATTAAACAAGTATATGGAATTTGGAGAAGAACCCGCCTCGCAATGCGAAGACAATCAACGCGCGGATTCGCCGTCATTGAAGCCTGGTTGAGAACTCTTGAGGAGTCCCGGACTAGGGGTGTCCGGATAGCGGACTATCATCACGGCGGACTCTGGACTATGAAGATACAAGATTGAAGACTTCCTCCGTGTCCGGATGGGACTTTCCTTGGCGTGGAAGGCAAGCTTGGCGATCTGGATATGTAGATCTCCTACCATTGTAACCGACTCTGTGTAACCCTAACCTATCCGGTGTCTATATAAACCGGAGGGTTTTAGTCCGTGGGACGAACAACAATCATACCATAGGCTAGCTTCTAGGGTTTAGCCTCCTTGATCTCGTGGTAGATCTACTCTTGTACTACCCATATCATCAATATTAATCAAGTAGGAGTAGGGTATTACCTCCATCGAGAGGGCCCAACATGGGTAAAACATCGTGTCCCTTGTCTCCTGTTACCATCCGCCTAGACGCACAGTTCGGGACCCCTACCGAGATCCGCGGTTTTGACACCGACAGCCAACCTTCGCGACAATAGAGCAGCGCCATTGGTGTCTGCGGTGGCGCCATTAGTGTCTCCGGCGGCGCCATTGGTGTCTCCGGCGGGCCGGTATTTGTGTCTCCGCGCCGCACGGCATTGAGCTTAATGCACCGGGTGTCGCCCGGCGGCACCTCGCCGACAAGCGCCCCTCCGTCGAGTTACCGCCCGCCGTTAGCGGTGCCTCGACATTTGCCGAGCTCGGCGGCATCACGGTAACTAAGCCTCTCGGCCGATGACTTCATCTCCTTGCCTTTGACTGGGCATCCCTAACGCCCTACATGTTTTCGCAGGGCGCCGCCGACGTTCCATGCACTCTTCTGCATTTCATGGGCGGCGAGTTGGTCGATGTCGCCAAGGGCAGAATCGTTCAACCGGGCAACCGCATGTTCCACGGTAATCGATGGCACCCACAAAGTATAGGGTTGAAGTGGTTGGTGCTGCCGAGCTGCGACGAGCTGTTACTTCGATTCGACCACCTGGCTGGCGAAGAAGATGAGATGACCCTCGGCGCTGCGTAAATCTGGCCCCTGCTTTGGCGAAGAGCCAGATTTGTTTGGGGCGAGGACACCACCCGAGACAAGACCACCAGTCGTGCGGGGCCAAGCCATGGCAAAAACGCCATAACGCTACCGGACCTGCGGACATCCCTATGGCAGGATCCGGACAACCCTATGGCACGAGGATCCGGACGGCGGCGACAACGACGACGGTACATTTACCAAAGTCGATAAGTACTTTGCTGAACATGGAATACTGCCGACGAGTTCTGCGGGCCTCTTTCTCAAGAACCCAACCAAGGCGACCGCAATCTAGCTGATGCGGTGGAGAAATCCAATTGCAATAGGCGTCGTCGGCGTTCGATTCTCGAGAAGCGCCTCCAGCTCCGCCTTCACCGAGCCTCGGATAGCTGAGGTGCGAAATATTATCAGCCCCAAAGCGCTCAAGAAAGCGGTGCAGTGAGCAGAACTTGGTCCCATTACAGAGATCAAGAAGAAGGGGCGGAAGCGAAAAGACTAACAAGGGCGCCGGTGCGAGCCAGCGGCACCGAGTTTGATCCGTGCTCAGGACGGGATACCTTCAACTAAGGATATCTCGAGGAGGGTGCATGTGGCGGTTAGGGCGATGCTACCGCCAAATATGCTGAATGCTGCAACCGGTGCTATGCGGAGTCTGCACAACAGTGTTCTTTCTTTGGAGAAGCGGCGTCTGAGAGAGAATGATGTGGCATACCCGGTTTTCATGGCCAAGGTGCCAAAGGGCAAGGGCTTTGTGGATGGCGACATTGGGGGTACGATCGTCCTGCGGTTCGATGACATCTTTGCTATGTTTAACCTTCATCCGCTACACTACACCTTCGTTCGGCTGTTTTCGCTGAGTATGGAGATGCGGATCATTAGAGACAAGACCCCGGACATCGTGATAGTCGACCCCTTCTACATGCGTGCCAAGCACTTGAGCAGCGCTGAGGACCGCCAAGTTGCGAGCTCACACCTCGAAGGCGTCATTCTGGCAAACCCAGATAAGCATAACTTCCTTGTGGCTTACTTTCCCGAGTAAGTCATCCCTTAACCGCCCGTAACATATGATTTCTTAGATTTCGATCGTTCTTTTTTCTAACATTCCGTGTTACGTGCGGTGACACACATTGCACACTCATCCTCTTAAGCCGAAATATTCCATGGCCACGTATTTAGACCCGAACCGTAACTCCAAGATAGACTACACAAATGTCAAGGAAGTTCTTGATGATGTTCTCCCCAGCTCGCCAAATCTGGAGGCACCTTCACGGGGCAGTTCGTAAATCGGCAAGCACA
The DNA here is from genome assembly GCA_021605205.1 of Aegilops longissima. Classification (NCBI taxonomy): domain Eukaryota; kingdom Viridiplantae; phylum Streptophyta; class Magnoliopsida; order Poales; family Poaceae; genus Aegilops; species Aegilops longissima. The sequence continues at coordinate 87,373,421 of CM038680.1, forward strand.
TGTTCTCACACAATCTGAAGTTACATTGCGTCAAGCAGCCTTTGGCGGTCGAAGGATGCCTACTCGCCCTCGATCACATGCGAGGCGTCGTAAGGACCATCATCAACTTCGCTACGGATAATCTCAAAGATTGGGCGCGAGCTTGTCGGCAGTCCAGACGCGGACCTCGGACAAGAATTCTTTCCATCCGATCGGAGTTTGCGGACATCATCCATCAAGATGTCCTTCATACCTCGGGCAGTTCTTCCTCGGATATCAACCGTCCAACGGTGAGATAGATGAAATGCTACAAATGCAGGTGACAACGACGGCGATTTCATGACCATCACGACGACGGCGGCTTCATCCACGCTCTGTCCGATGAGTCGAGTCAAAAGTAGTGATGTGTAGTTCTGAAACATTGATTGGCTCATGTGGTAATTAAACTTTAATGAATTCAGTATGTCTCTTTGGTTTGGACAGTCGTTCAACTTAGATGTAATCGATGCTATTTATTAGTAGGACCATGAATCGTGCTATTAATGTCTTGCTTTTCTCTTCGATCCTTTTGTTGTATACTTACATATTGCTTATGTATTTTCATTGTTTTTGGCTTGTGCATAGAGATGCCGTGCATATGTAGTGTACAAGGGTAAGGTTCCTGAGTCTCTGGCGACCGGGAGGAGTGTTGGAGACAGGTTCACCGTTTCAGTGATATGAGTTACAAAGGTACACCACTAGGGCGGAGGCGAATCTAGATCGCCCCTATCTAGCGGGAGAGAGGAGGGAGCGTTGGAGGAACTGGATGAAGAACAGTTTGATCGCGATGATGCTCATCGTGATGACCGCTGACTCTCTTCTATGTGATGGTAGTTTACATGATCGATGTCGACTTGTAATGTGAAGACAAACTTGATACTCATGGTCTTGAGACTTGTAATGTTTTATCTTTGTTCGGTCTTTTGAATTGGAGACGAATATGATGAATTGTATTTGGAGACTAATCTTCTATTGTATTCGATGAATCTGCTCTTGTTGTGTGCTGCTATCTATATTCGTCGATTAATATATTTAGTAACTTTGTGCAAAAATCAGAAAAGTAAAAAAACCAAATATTCATACTAATGGCGCATCAACTCAAGGTGCGCCATTAGTATCTCAAAGGATACTAATGGCGCATCACAGCGAGTGCGCCATTAGTATGACAAAACACATGGTTACGTATGGCCCCACAGGAGGCACACACTAATGGCGCATGGTGTTACATACTAATGGCGCCTTGCATGGTGCGCCATTAGTATACCGAATACTAATGGCGCACCGGTGGTGCGCCATTAGTAAAAATACTAGTGGCGTGCTACTAATGGCGCACCGGTAGTGCACCATTAGTAGGCAAAACCGGTGCGCCATTAGTAGGCCTTTTCCTAGTAGTGCCCTAATCACTACTAGATCTAGTTTGCTGCTTACAATTGGTATCAGAGCCGGCGGTCCTGGAGTTGCCGTGGCATCACCACGGGACGCGGTGGCGAGATCGGCGGCGAGCGGAGGCGATGGACAATTTAACCGAGGAAGAGCGCGGCGTGTACGCGCTTCTGCAGGCGGACTTCACCGCCGATTTGGATCAACGCTTCAAGGAGCACGGCGAGAACCTCCTCCAAGCCGTCGACAAGCTAATCCAGGCGAACACCACGACGCTCGACGCCCTGATGTCGGCACGGGTCGATGGCGTGTGTGACGAGTTCACGCTCGAGACCGAGCAAGTCCGTGGCGAGCGGCCGAGGGAACCAACCAGACACGTCGAGGCCTCGTCGTCCAGGATGGCTGGGAGTGGTCGCGGTGTGTAAGTGCATCTAGTGCCCCTTAGTAATTTTGGTGTATTAAAGACTTATAAGTTAAGGGACTAATGTGTTTATGAGTGTACACAGGTCTATAAGTCTATGAGGAGTTTGATGTTTACAGAGAAAGTCGACCCCTAAATATTAAGTTCTTCGACTGAAGACTTTGATATTCTGAAGACTTTCTGAAGACTTTGAAAGTGAAGAAATTGGTGTGACCTTGAAGACTTGGTATTCATTTGAGGAACATGAAGCGTGAAGACTTTTGTTTTCGTAGTTTCGTTTTCTCTTTCTTGAGTAATAGGAAACACCGTACTGTTAAAGGGGGTCAAGGAAATACCAAGGAAAAATTTCCATGTGACGCTCAACTCAAAATCCTACACCAACCAATCCCTTCGAGTGAAGCCTTTGGAAATCTCATACAGTTCAGTCAATTTCTTCAGTGACAGAGATGAAGTTTTTCTGGTCGCTAAGGAATTTGTCCTGACTGAGGAGTTAGGAATTCGCCAGTGTGGATTGCCTATACAGTGAGGAACATGATAGCCCTGAGGAATTTGAGAGTCAAATTTCCGACCGTTGCTGTGCTGCGTGCCAGCTGTTCCAAAATATCTTATCCACCTAACGGTCATATCATTGAAGGGCATTTATGTCTTATCATGTCGGGCTGCTCCCTAGGCTATAAATAGCCGCCCCCTACAACCACTAGCTGGTTGGCTGCTCCGAGAGAAACTGACACTTGTCATTTGAGAGCATCCCATCCTCCGAGGACTTTGAGTGAAAATCATCAAGTGAGGAAAACCCAACCCAAACACCTACAAACCCAAAGTGATTGAGCATCACTGAAGAGATTTATCTTGCGTGGATCTGACGCTTGTTACCTTTGAAGACTGTGCTTCTTCCAGACGGTTAGGCATCATGGTCTAGAGCATCCAAGAGGAATTGTCGATCGCCGAGTGACCGAGTCTGTGAAGGTTTGGAAGTCGCCTGAAGACTTACCACGAGTGATTGGACGAGGTCTATGTGACCTTAGTTCAAGGAGAATACGGTGAGGACTTGGTGTCCTGAGCTGCGTGCTCAGCGACTGGGTGTCCGGGACTATGTGTCCTCGAGTTTAAATACTCAGCCGCTCCAACCAGACATACAACTGAGACAGCAGTTGGAACTGGTCTACCAAATCATTGTCTTCACCAAGCTTACTGGTTCTATTACCTCAACTCTTTCATTTCCTCATTACTGTGTTGAGTGTTTGTTCATATCTGTGTTTGAAGACTTTGACTGAAGACTTTCTCAATTTCCTCGCCTCAAATTCTTGATCTGTTTGTCTTCATCTTGTGTTATCCTGTGATTACGCTTTGTACTCTGTGATTGTCTTCATTTCATCATGATGACCATGCCTGTATTCTGTTATGCTTACTTGAGTACTTATTCGGCTGTAAGTAGTTCTTCGCTAAGGAATTTCCTCACTGGCAAATTCCTCAGTGAAGAATTCAGAAAAATCGCCTATTCACCCCCTCTAGTCGATATAACGCACTTTCAACTGGTATCAGAGCAAGGTACTCCCTTTTTCTGTGTGATTTTGGTTTAACCTCCTGGAGTTTTAGTTATGTCGACCGCAGGTATGAAGAAAGTGACATGCCCGATCTTTGACGGTCATGATTATCCCAAGTGGAAGGCCATGATGAGGAAGCGCCTCATGGCAATGAACAGCGAGCTGTGGACCGTCACTGAGATTGGTCTTACCGATCTGTGGAAGAAGGCGGGCGGTGATGACATTCACAAGTACACTCGACTTGACATCATGGCGAAGGACATCATCTGTTCCTACCTATCCAGAGATGAATTCAAGCGCATTATGCATCTTTGCAATGCGAAGCTTATCTAGGACCGAATCTCTGACGTCTATGAAGGTCATCGAACCCGTCATGATCCTTGGTTTGAGGACTTTAAGGAATCTCTCAAAACGATGACTTTCGAACCAGCTCCAGCATCTTCTGCACCATGCCTCATGGCAAACGGTGTCAAGGTAACCAAATGTTCCTCATCCGAGTTTCGTGACGATGAATCTGATGATGATGAATCTGATGATGATGTTGAACCTTGGAAAAGGTTCAAAACATGTTAGACAAAAGTGATGATATGGTGGGTGAAGAAATGGATCGCACTAAAGCCTTGACTGAAAATCTTCAGAGACTTCAGTCTAGGTTTGACAGCCTTCAAGGTCATCATAACACTCTCTTGTCTGATCATGAGAAGCTTTCTTATGAATTTCTTCAAAGAAAGCAAGATCTTGAGAAGCTAAGAGTGAGTTATGAAGATCTTCAGAAGGAGCGCGATTCATTACTTTCTCAACAAATCAGCGCTTCTCAGGAAGAATTTGTTCCTCCATTCTTAAAGTGCATTGAACGTGAATATGCTAATTCTTCACCTGAATGTTCAAATGCTTCAATTGTTACAAATTCTTCTCCTGCCTCTGCTATCACTAATTCCTCATCTGAGGACATTGCTAGTATCACTGACGATGCAAGGCTGAAGGAATTGTACATGACAAGCATGTACAAAAGCCTCAAAGGGCATCAGACTCTTTGTGATGTGCTTAAAAAGCAGATCCTCAACAGGAACCCTAGGAAAGAGGGTATTGCCTTTGAGAGGAAACTCAATGCTGATGGAACATATTGGAAGCCTGAGCAGTACCCCAAAACCTCATGGATTGCTGCAAAGGGACCTCCAGTTGATCCATCTAACTTATCTGGCTTTACATGTGAATCTCCTCATTCTTCTGATGAGTCATTTGACTCCAACTCTAAACTGTTCAAAAATCAGAATGGTGAAGTATTTGCTAGGTATGTTGGCACTAACTGCAGGAACGGTTCTCCTATGAAGAAAATCTGGGTTCCCAAAAGGTGCCTTGAAAGTCTTCAGATGAATGTCCTCATGACACCACCTGTGAAGAATAGGAACCCCAGATCAAACTCTTCATATGGACCAAATGCTTCATATGATCCAAGTCCTCATACGGACCAAATTCCTCACATGGATCAAATTCCTCAAAAGGATCAAAGTCCTCATATGATTATCATCGTGCTAACAACTCGCTTTACGAGGTAGAGCTAAGGGCTATGAATATATGCATTATTCTTCAAACCATTATGTTCATCAGTCCTCGAAGAATTTCTCCGCTTATTCATATGCTTACCCTAACCCTCTTATGTGAAACGAATGGATTGGCTTCTATGCCACCATTCTTATATGGAGCTCAGAGAGTGATGAACTCTTTGCCACCTTTCGATGTGGGTGGTGAAGAAAAGAACTAATCTCTTCTGCGGGTCAGGTCTCCAGGCGTGCTTTAATGTCTCAAGCATTTCTTTGAGGCACGACAATATTACTGAAAGGATGCAGGCTAATCATGAAGAAATGAACTTTCATTTCACACGTCCTCCTACAACTATATCTGTTTTACTGCTTGATGAAATTGATCTGATGAATTTGATATCATATTCTTCACTGATGAAGTATATGAGTTCGTAAGCTACACTAATTCATCTGCAGGATGATCAACCCAAATCCTCTGAGTGGGTTCTCGATAGTGGATGTACAAATCACATGACTGGTGACAAGAATCTATTGATGGATGCTCCCTTATCACCATCACATCTGAAGCATATCATCTTTGCTGACAAAGGCAAAAGTCAGGTATTGGGTCTAGGTAAGGTTGCGATCTCTAAGGACATACACATGGACAAGGTCATGCTTGTTGAGTCCTTAGGATACAACCTCATGTCAGTCTCAATGCTTTGTGATCTTGATATGGTTGTTATCTTTGGCAAGTATCGTTGTGTTGTGATTATGGAAGCTGACCATTCCAAAGTCTTTGAAGGCTTTAGGAGAGGAGACTTGTATATTGTTGATTTCTCTACAGGACCACAACCAGCCGTGTGTCTACTTGCAAAAGCTTCAGAAGGCTGGCTATGGCATCAACGACTTGGTCACGCAGGCATGAGGAATTTGCACATGCTTGAGAAGAAGAAGCATGTCATTGGCATTGAGAATGTCAACTTCCTCAAGGATCACTTGTGTGGAGCCTGTGAAGCTGGAAAAATGACCAAGGCCAAGCATCCAGCGAAGACTATCATGACCACTACTCGACCATTCGAATTGCTTCACATGGACCTCTTTGGTCCTAATCATTACTCAGCAGTCACTAATGATGCATCTCTATATGGCTTTGTTATTGTTGATGATTACTCTTGTTACACATGGGTACTGTAAGTGCATCTAGTGCCACCCCTAGTTGGTTTCGGAGTATTGACGACAAATGTGGTTGAGGGACTAATGCGTTTGTGAGAATTGTAGGATAACGCAGGTAGTGTCCCTCATTGATTCGGTTTACCTACCGGAGATGACCCCTAAAAATGTATGAAGACATTGACGACAATGGTGGTATGTGAAGATATTCACATTGAAGACTATGACATGAGAATACATTGAGTGAAGACTATGGAGCCTTGAAGATCGTGTCGTTTCGTTGTTTCCTTTTCTTCTTTGTTGAGTCGTAGGAACCACCGTCTTGTTAAGTGGGGTCCAAGTGATCATAGTCGAAATGGTCAAGTGATGCTCAACCCAAATCCTATGTCTTCGAGCGAAGACAATGAGAGCAAAACTTATCCAGAGCTGGATGAGTCAACTTTGCTTGTAGCCCAAGTAAAGTTGCCGTGTGTGTTTGAAATCTGACCGTTGGAACACGTGTCAGTTCCTTAGTGACCCAGGGTCATTTCGGACATAACAGGTCGGGTTGCCTAGTGGCTATAAATAGCCCACCCCCTACACCATAAATTGGTGGCTGCTCAGAGTTAGTGCACGGCTTTTGTCGTTTGAGAGCAACCCACCTCGAAGCCTTTGAGAGAGAGAGAAATCCTTGCGAGGACAAAGCCCAAACACCCAGAGCCAAAGAGTGTTAGGCATCACTGAAGTTTTCCTGTCATGTGACACGAAGACTTATTACACTTGAGGACTGGAATCCTCCGGCCGGTTAGGCGTCGCGTTCTCGAGCATCCAAGAGTCATTGTGGATTGCGGTGAGCGTCATCCGTGAAGGTTTGAAGTCTACCTTGAAGACTTACCAGAGTGATTAGGCGAGGACTGTGTGTCCTTAGCTCAAGGAGAATAAGGTGAAGACGCGTCTTACGAGTTGAATCTCAGCCTCCCTAACCAGATGTACAGTTGTCACAACAACTGGAACTGGTCCAACAAATCTTGTGTCTTCAACAAGTGACTGGTTCTATCCCTTCCCTCCTTTACCTTGAGTTTGTCTTCGTGAAGTCATTGCTTATATGCCTTATCTGTTTGACTTCATTGCTTGACTTCTATCGTTGTTTGGCTTCATACTATCTTCCATCTTGATCCTACTACCAAGCTGCTTTTAGTCTTGTACTTTCACGTCATTGCATACTAGACTATCGTTTGCTTGTTGTAGTTTGTCTTCCGCTGCATATCAATTAGGTCATTTCTATTGTTTGTCTTCGAAACATTCGTGTTTTGAAGACTTTCCTAAAAATCGCCTATTCAGCCCCCCCTCTAGTCGATAACTAGCACTTTCAATTGGTATCAGGGCAAGGTACTCCCTTGTCTTTGTGTGATTCGTTTAACCACACAGTTTTAGCTATGTCGATTGCAGGATAATCAAAGTCTCCGCTGCTTGCCCGTGTTTGATGGAACCGACTATCCCTCTTCGGAAGAATAAGATGCGCATGCATCTTGAAGCCATTGATGTCGACCTCTGGTTTGTCGTCAAGAACGACGTTCCCAAATCTAGTGAAGGTGTCACCCTGCTGATGTCTAGAAGTTCATTCAAGCTGGACTTAACATAAAGAACATCATCTGTGGTCATCGACCAAAGGACAGATGGCCGTGTGAGTGCTCGAGAAACGTCGAAGCTAGTGCTGGACTGGCTATCCAAGGTCAACGGCGTCTCAACCTAGAGATCAAAGAATCGGTGTTCTTCGCAACCTCTTCAACCGCTTCAAGAGAAACGACAATGAAAATGTCCAGCTCACGTTTGATCGCCTCACTGACATCACAAATGAGCTTCATGCCCTCGGCGCCACTGAGATCACCAAGCATGAAATCGTCAAGACACTACTGAGATCACTTGACAGCTCTTTTGACACCCTTGCCCTCATGATACAAGAACGTCCCGACTTCAAGACTGTCGGCGTTCTAGGAACGGGGGTCCCTAGACTTGCCTGCCTGCGGCCTGCGGCATGGCTCAAAGGAGGCCCAGGACGGCTCATCTTCATCAACACAAGCTCAAGACCCTCGCGAGGGGCCAAGCCTCGCGGGGCGGACGACCAAGAGCTTCTCAGCGCGCCTCGTCGAGGCTGGCTCATGAGGAGGCGGAGAACTCAAGGCGGGTACCTCGCGAGGTGCCCGTGGCGTAAGCCATGATTTACCAAGGGCGCCAGATCGGGCGCCAGCCACAGCAGCGTCCTCCTTTCCTCTTTGGTGCAAAGGGCAAGCGCAGAGCAAGGGTATCGAGCAAAGGCATCCGTTTGGTGCAACAAGACCAAGACCAGCCCCAACGGCTGGAATGCAGTCATCGTGGAGCCCAGGAAGGTGTCATCACCAGAGCCTTTGGCAGGCGAGGACCAACTTTAGTCAGGATAAGTGTACCCACTGTTCCCCTTCAAAATGGCCAATTGTTGGCACCCTTCCCGCTCAATATTTGGGAAGAGGCCCAGGGCCTTCGCCTATAAATAGGGGTAGCCACACTCGGGGACGAAGGACGAAGAAAAGAGGACAAGAGACGCAGGACGATGGGATCGAGCATTCGGAATCCAGAGAGAGAGAGAAACCCGTTCCTCAAGCTAGAGCGACGGGGCACCATTTAGCAGTTCATCACACCCACCAAGAACAGACCCTCGCGAGGCTGTTCTTCCCTGTACTGTTCTTCATCAGCCCCAGAGGCAATCCACACACCACAAACTAGAGTAGGGTATTACACCACAACGGTGGCCCGAACTAGTATAAATCTTGCGTCTCTTGTGTTGTTCTTGTTAGTAGTTTTAGGTCCCTGCGATTGGCGAGGTGCGAGGCGGTGGAGGGTTGGATCTCCGCGCACCCGAGTTCGAACCTTAAGGGTCTGCCGGAACCCGTGATCCGACATTTGGCGCGCCAGGTAGGGTGTGCGGAATCTGCCTTCGTCGCCTCGTTCTTCCTCGACCACCGCCACCATGTCGGCGCTGTCGGGCTCGCGCCGAGCGCCAAGCCGCCCTCGCTTCCCACGTCGCCCAGACGGCTCCCGTCGGCGGGCGTCCTCGTTGTTCCCCATCACCGGCTGTCAACGCCGCCACCGGCCCGGCGGGGAACGAGCAGCAAGCGTCGTCCCAGCACCCGTCCATGAGGCGGGGCGGCCGCACCCCACGCCTTCGCCACCCCCACTGGTTCTTCGTCGCGCGCGCCAGCGCGCCATGGAGGCCCGAGCTGCACTCGCCGCGCTAACGAGCTCTGCGCTACCGCCCGTCGGCAGCGTCTCGAAGAATGGCTCGACCGCGTCGCCGAGCTTCGTCCGCTGCGGAGGCGACCCACGCCGTCCGCTTTCGCTGCAGACCGCACCGCCAGCGCGGCGATGAAGCTCCGGCGCCTCAGCCACCTCCTCCTTAAGACGGTGCCCTGGCCCCAAGGCGCCCAGCCCCTGGGCGGCAGCGCCCGCCAGCACCGACGCGGCAGAGCGAGCTGCCAAAAGTTCCTCGCCCGCAAGAAGCTGCCCGCGCTCCCGCTCCAAAGCCGTCAAGACCTGCGCTGCCCCACCAAGCGCGCAGGAGGCCTGCAAGACCAAGCTCTCGCCGTCCGAGGCCCCCCGCGGCCACGGCGGGCTGCCGCGCCTTCACCACTGAGCTGCGTGGCGTCGCGTGTCCCGCCAAGTTCAAGCCAGACCTGCCCCCACGCTACGACGGCATGGCAGACCCCACGGAGTTCCTCCAGCTCTACGAGCTGGGCATCGAGGCTGCCAACGGAGATGAAAATGTCATGGCGAACTGGTTTCCCATGGCGCTCAAGGTCGGAGCCCGCACTCTGAATCGGCCCGTGCACGATCTCTTCTGGGCGAGATGCGCACCCGCTTCATCGCCAACTTCCAAGGTACTCGCGACCGGCCACCCGCCGTGAGCGACATGCGTAGAATCAAGCAGCAGCCAGGGGAAATCCTGCAGAAGTACATCCAGCGCTTCAACAACGCGCGCCTCAAGATCCCCAGGGTGACGGAGGAGGCCATCATCTCTGCCTTCTCCGACGGCGTGCACGACGTCAAGATGAAGGAGGAGCTGGCGATGCATGAAGATATGTGCACCTCCCTGGAGCTGTTCAACTTGGCGACCAAGTGCTCCAGGGCTGAGGAGGGGCGCCTCTCCCTCCTCGAGCTGCCTGCCACGGATCCCGAAGAGAAGAAGTCCAAGGCCAGGGACGTAAAGCGCAAGGGGGCTGCCGTACTCGCGGCCGAACCAGACACCTAGCGGGGCAGAGATCAGCACGAGTCTTCCAAGGGCAGCCGTATGCGTGTGTACCACGACCTCCACACCCACAACACCAATGAATGTCAAGAGCTTGGGCCGTCTTGCGAAGGAAGGGTTAGCGAGCCTACTGGCAGCGACTGGGCTACGGCCGAGGAGGAGGAAGAAATGCAGGGCGCTGGGAAGACCGCGGCCCGCGCCAAGGGTGGCGCGACCAACCTCACGAGGACCACTGGCAAGACCCACCTCGAGGGGGCTAGAGGATCAGCCTCGTGAGGATCGTCCGCAAGAAACGCAGGCCTCCTTCGCTGCCGCCTCCACCAAGGAGAATCGAGACCGTCATCGGGGCGAGGGGCTGGGGCTTCAGAGCGCGATCGCTGATCCCGGGCGGAGCCCAAGCCCCACCTCTCACCGCATCTTCAAGCAGTTCGCCCGTGAAGTGAATGCAGTCCTCCCCAAGCTCGAGTCCACGCGCCCTCTCAGGTGGTCGGCGTGCGCCATCACGTTCAGCTCAGCGGACCAGCTAAAGTGCGCAGCCACCGCTGGAGTTCTCCCAATGCTTTGCTCCCCAATCATCAGCAACGTGCTGGTCACCAAGACCCTCATCGACGGCAGAGTAGGGCTCAATGTCCTGTCCGTGGAGGCCTTCAACAATCTTCAAGTGCCCTACAGTCAGCTTCAGCCAACCAAGCCCTGCTCCGGAGTCGCCAACAGCTCCACGGTCCCGATCGGGCAGGTCCGCCTTCCTGTCACCTTCGCGGCCCGCGACAACTACCACACCGAGCTCATCGACTTCGACGTCGCCCACATTCGCCTGCCATAGAACGCCATCCTCGGGTACCCAGCGTTGGCCAAGTTTATGGCCGTGACCCACCATGGCTACAACATCCTCAAGATGCCAGGAAGCGGTGGGGTCATCACGGTGCCTGTGAAGAGGGAGATGCAGTGCTCCTTGGAGCGAAGCTTTTCAGCCGCATCACTGGAAGACCTGACCACAATGGCGGGGCGCCTCGAGGCAGCACCCAAGAAGAAGAAGACATCGACCGCCCGGCTCGTCAAGAGGCAGGCCCCTCAGGCCCAGCCGGGACAGGGGAGCCTCCTTCCATCGCATAGGAAAGCGCGCCAGCGCCTCCTCGGCGGGGCTCGGGGCTCTCCACGAGGGCCACCGACCTCGCCAAGGTCTCGAGGGAGGCGCTTGGGCACCACGTGGAGGCGTGTTTTGAAGCACGTTTCCGCAAGCAGGAGCAAGACCAGGAGAACAGAACCCCCGAGAGTTCATCAGCAAGGCCATTCAGGAGTTACAGGAGTCAGGAGTCATGAGGGGCAGCCGCCGCCTACCCGCTGTGGCCCCCCATCCAGGCGAGGATGGTGGGCTGCGCGTCTGCATCGACGTACCAGGGCTCCAAGCCGCATCTCAAGAGCGCCTCTGGCCCTCGTGAGTGGGACGTTGCGAGGGCCCGCCCACAGCTACGTACGCATGCCTTATGGCCTGCAAACGCGGCTGCAGCATACCAGCGTCTCATGAGGACCATCCTGGAGGCTCGAGAGGTCAGGCACGCCGCAGCCCTGGCGGAGATGGAGATGGCCCGTAAGGGGCCGCCAGCGCCTCTGGAGCCTCCCGAGGCCCCTGAGCCTGGGGGCTCGTGAGGATCGGCCCCCGCAGCCCACCGAGTCTGCTACATCCATAGCCCTTCATCCCCAACATCACCAGGTGACATGTAACACCCCGGATTCGATGCGCCAGGTGTCTGTCAGTTATTCGTCGTTGTTGCCATGTCTTTTACTTGCGTGTTGCACTTTGCCATGTCATCACCTGCATTTCATATCATGTCATCATGTGCATCGCATTGGCATACGTGTTCGTCTCATGCATCCGAGCATTTTCCCCGTTGTCCGTTTTGCAATCTGGCACTCCTATGTGTCCCGGCGCCCCCTTTTACCTCTTTTCGTGTGCGGGTGTTAAACGGTCTCGGAATGGACCGAGGTTTGTCAAGCGGCCTTGGTATAGCACCGGTAGACCGCATGTCAAGTTTCGGATCATTTGGAGGTCGTTTGGTACTCCAACGGTTAACTGGGTAACCGCAAAAGCCTCTTTTGTGTTGCAGCCCAACACCCCTTCCAAAGTGGCCCAAAACCCATCTAACTCCCCTCCATGCTCTTGGCCGTTCGATCACGATCGCGTGGCCGAAAACCGCTCCTCATTTGGACTCTCCTAGCTCCCTCTACCTATAAATATGTGTCCCTCCCCGTCCAAATCGCAGATGAAACCCTAAATCCTCCTCGCGCCGGGGACATATATCGCCGACGGCCGGACACGCCCAGCCTCCACGTCGCGGGACCAATCCGGGATGCCACCTCACCCCCGCCGCTCTCCTCCAATGCCGCGGCGCCACGTGGCCAGCCGGCCTCCTCTCTCCTCCCGCGCCGCCCCGCCCACTGAGGTCTGGTCGGCCCGCCCGGCAGCCCCGCCCGCCGCCCGTCGCCGCCGTCGCCCTTCGCCCGCCCTCCGGTCCTTGGCATGGCCGCGTCTCCCGCCGCCGCCGCCGGCTTCCGCCTCCGCCCTCCTCTCCGCCCGCCGCCCAGTGCGCCATGAGCCTGAAGCCTCCGTCGGCCTCCCTCGCGCCCGGCCGCTCGAGGAGCACCCTCGCCGCTTCGCCCGGCATGAGCTTCGCAGCCTCACCCGCGCCTCCCTACGCCGCCGGACCTCCTCGCCGCCGCCGCCGGCCGGATCCGGTCCGGGGCCGCCTCCCCGCGCCTTCCCGAGGACTCCGGTGACCTCTCCCTCCATCTCCGGCCACATCTCCGGCGAGATCCCGGCGTCCTCGTCGTCCGTGCCCTCGGTTGACTTCTTTCCCCCCCCCCTCCGAAATCCACTAAGTCCCGAATCTGTGATTTATTTTGTTGCATTTTCATTGCATCATAACTCTGCATCCGTAGCTCCGTTTTGTGCGTATAATATGTCAAATTGTTCGTCTCGATGAGTGCATCATTTCATTCCATTGCATCGTTTTCATTTGAGCTCATCTTGATGCCCTAAATGCTGTTGGAAGAGGGCTATGTGATGTTAGTTTCTGATTCTTATCAGAACATGCACTTTTGTCATTTTTGCCATGATTGATGTGTGCATCCTATGATCTTGAGTCCTACATGTGTTTTGTAATATGCCATGCCATCTTTACAGGGGTGTATGTCATGTATTTTTTTGATCTATGTGGTGACTAGCACAAGCATGCAAACTAGGCTTCATGATGTTGCTGATTTCAGCCCTTGTTCTGCTGATATTTTTATGCCATGTTAACTTGATGCTACCGAGAGATCCATGCATATTTTGAGATACTTCAGTAAGGATGTTTTGAACATATGGTTATGCTCTATCCATCCATGCCCTTGTTTGCAATTATGGAGTGCCATAGCTTGAGTCAATCGAGCTCTACTTTTGCTATAAAACGTTTCCTGGCAGGTTGTTTACATGTTATTCAATTTTGCCAAGGTTGTTGTAGTTGATTCGTGTATGCTATGATGTTGTTCTTGCCATGTATAGCTTCTATGCCATGTCTTCTTACTGTGAGTTGCCTTGCCATGTCATTTATTGCTCTGTGGTGAGTGGTTCAAGCTCACCAACATGCCTACTTATTGTTGTTCCTGCCATGTATGAATCTGTAATATAACTTGCCATGTTTACATGGGTGCTATCATATCTTCTGATCCTTTTTGGCTTATGGTCAGTAAAGGACTTTTGTTCTATGCAATTAGTACATGCCATGCCTTTCTTTGCCATGATAAGTTCCTGTAGCATGTTGTTTGATAGCTCTAAACATTGCAACCCGATGTTAATTATTTCCTGATAAGTCTGAAACTGTTATTATTTGCAATCTTGCCATGTGTGTTTTAGCATGTTCTAGTGATTTCTGGAGTTAGCTCAGTGTTCATGTTTTGTAATGCTTTACCTGTACATCATGCCTATGCCTTTTGTTTTGACGTTGTGTTGCTGTAGCTTGTTGTTTTGATGCTTGCAATATGCCTACTTGCTGTTTTGGACAGATTGTTGTTATAACTTGTATAGAGTGTATGTGTTGCACCGTTGCTCCGTTTCGAGTGTGCCCTATATGAAACTTGCTTGATTTTGCATGTAGTTTCATATTATCATGTTGCATCCTTGTTTTGAGGTGTTTGCTTGATGTTCGTATGCATTTTGCATCAATGCCATGCTTATCTTGTTTTGCTCATATCTTCTAGGCCGTAGCTCCGAATCTAATGAACTTTATATGTAAATTGACTAGAATTTCGTGTAGATCATCGTGGTGCATCTTAAATTGCTGTTTAACAACTTGAACATAAGGTTTATCCAGTTCTGGACCAATTTCGAAATTTGCATATGAGGGCTTACCGGAATTGTTATATGTTGTCTCCGGCCTCATTTAAACTTGCTTTGATGTGCTGGTCTTGTATGCATCATCTTTTGCCATGAGTAGCCTCATCTAGCGTTGTCATGCATCATGCTTGTTGTGCATCATGTCTTGGTCATGTGTGGTGTGTTTACTATGTTGTGTGCTTCTTCTTGTTAGTTCCCGTTTCGTTGCGATCGTGAGGATTCGTTCGTCTCGCTTGGTTAAATCTTCGTGGCTTCATCTTCTTCATGGACTCGTTCTTCTTCCTAGCGGGATTTCAGGCAAGATGACCGCTACCCTGGATCTCACTACTATCATTGCTATGCTAGTTGCTTCGTTCTATCGCTATGCTGCGCTACCTATCACTTGCTGCTCAAGCCTCCCAAATTGCCATGAACCTCTAACCTTTGTCACCCTTCCTAGCAAACCGTTGTTTGGCTATGTTACCGCTTTGCTCAGCCCTCTTATAGCGTTGTTAGTTGCGGTGAAGATGAAGTTTGTTCCTTGTTGGAACATGGAGATGTTGTTCCTTGCTGGAACATGTTTACTTGTTGGGATATCACAATATATATTGTTTAATTAATGCATCTATATACTTGGTAAAGGGTGGAAGGCTCGGCCTTATGCCTGGTGTTTTGTTCCACTCTTGCCGCCCTAGTTTCCGTCATATCGGTATTATGTTCCCGGATTTTGCGTCCCTAACGCGGTCGGGTGATTTATGGGACCCCCTTGACAGTTCGCTTTGAATAAGACTCCTCCAGCAAGGCCCAACATTGGTTTTACCATTTGCCTCACCTAGCCCTTTTTCCCTTGGGTTTCCGGAGCCCAAGGGTCATCTTATTTTACCCCGGGCCGTGCTCGTCGTGAGTGTTGGTTCAAACCGTCGACCGCGGTGTACCAGGGGCAACTCTGGGTTCGCCTATCGGAAGTTTGGACAATCCGGTGTGCCCTGAGACCGAGATATGTGCAGCTCCTATCAGGATTTGTCGGCACATCCGGGCGGCTTTGCTGGTCTTGTTTTATTGCTGTCGAAATGTCTTGTAGCCGGATTCGAGACTGATTGGGTCTTCCGGGAGAAGGAATATCCTTCGTTGATCGCGAGAGCTTATCATGGGCTAAGTTGGGACACCCAGCAGGTATAAACTTTCGAGAGCCGTGCCCGCGGCTATGTGGCAGATGGGAATTTGTTAATATCCGGTTGTAGTAAACTTGAAGCTAACTCTTCTAAAATACACCAACCATGTGCGTAACCGTGAGTGTCTCTTTTGGGGTTGATCGAGAGGAGAACACGGTTTCGGGTTATGTCGGCGTAAGTAGGAGTTCGTGATCACTTCTTGATCATTACTAGTTGACGACCGTTCCTTTGTTTCTCTTCTCGCTCTCATTTGCGTATGTTAGCCACCATATATGCTTAGTCGCTGCTGCAACCTCACCACTTTACCCCTTCCTTTCCCATTAAGCTTTGCTAGTCTTGATACCCATGGTAATGGGATTGCTTGAGTCCTCGTGGCTCACAGATTACTACACCACCAGTTGCAGGTACAGGTTTGCGATGATCATGGCGAGAGGCGATGTTTGCTTGTATTGGAGTTCTTCTTCTACTTCTTCTTGATCAGGGATAGGTTCCAGGTCGGCAGCCTGGGCTAGCAGGGTGGATGTTGTTTGAGTTTCTGTTTATGTTTCATCCGTAGTCGGATGTTGATCTTGTATTTGATGTTGATGTATTCTTGTGGCATTTGTGCCTTATGTATGTATCCCCACCTATTATGTAATGTTGATGTAATGATATCCACCTTGCAAAAGTGTTTCAATATGCGGGTCTATCCTTGGTCGGACCGTCGAGTTCCTTTTGGATAGGGTCGCATATTGGGCGTGACAAGTTGGTATCAGAGCCTCGACCGAACCTAGGAGCCCCCTTGATTGATCGTGTAGTCTGGCCGTTGTCGAGTCTAGAATAAACTATTTTTGGAGTCTAGTTATATCGGAGAGTAGGAATTCTTTTTACTCCTCAGCCCCTTCGTCGCTCTGGTAAGGAATCTTGACGTAGGTGTTTTGAATTACTCCTCTTCCCCTTCAAAATTTTTCTTTAGGTTCACGCAGTTGGTATTCCGGTAGTTGTTCCTCAGCTCCTTTTATCCGGTGCATTTCTCGTCAAGACGACTCGACCATCTTCATCTTTGCTAAGTTCAATCCTCAGCTATTTTTGATCGATGTTGTTTCCCTGTCCGAAGTTGTCTTTGTTTTTCCCGCCCGCCCTCCCTTCTGCTTTTCCAAACCGGAGTCCGTTATCGAGTATCCATTCTACTCGTGCGAAGTCTTTGCTTTCTATCCTCATTGTTCTCAACCGGAGTTTTCTCTTCAAGATATTCGTCGGTTTCCCCTTCCAAGTTGTCTTTGTTTTCTCGCCCTCCCACCCTATTATTCCCGGAGTTCGAGTTTGTTCCGACCATCAATTTCATTCGTACGGAGTCTCTTCAGTCTTTCCTCAATCATTTCAACCGGTGAATTCTCGTCTTGTTCGCCATTCTTCATCCCTTTCTTTTTCCGGTGCACTCAATTCAAATTTTTCGGGTTGATCATATTCTTTTCCTCGAAGTTTTTTTCCTGCTCGTTCTCCTCTTGCCAGTTTATCATTCCGGAGTTCCGAAGACATCTCAGGAGATTCGCCTGTGTTCCAATTAATTCGAGGTTATCACCTCAGTCAAATATTTCAATTATTCCGGTGCATTATCTATCTGTTCAACATCCCTATTCCAATGGTGTTTTCTTTTAGTGGGCCCTAACCCACAGGTCTTTTCCCAGGATCTTACCTGACTCTTCTAATTCCCCGGAGTTATTCTCAATTCTTTTTAAGTGTGACGTAAGAATGGATCCCATCAGTCACATGCCTTTTCCAAGATCGATTTCAAATCATTTCATTGTTGGCTCAACCACTTTACTTTCCATTCTACCGGAGTATCTCAACAATTTTGGTGGTGTTTATCGTCGTCCTTGAAGAACGAAGTAGAGATTTTCCTCTAAATCTTGTCCGTTCTACCGGAGATTCGCGGTGCTAGCTCGATGTTATCCTCTCAAATTGTTTTCAATCGTGCAAATTCTTTTCATCCATCCGGAGTATTTCAGGTGTTGCTTTCCCTCTCGATCATCCGGAGGTCATCTTTTCGGAATATCTCTTCGTTCCAAGTTTTCAGCTTCGTTCATCTCAATATTCTTCCGGTGCTTCGTTCAAGCATTCGTTAATCAGTTCGCGATCTCTTCGATCTCTTTTCTCTAAATTCCCTCAAGTATCTTCGTGCTTTTCTAATTCTTTCCGGCGATCCGTTCTCTTCTCTTTGTTCATTTTCATTTTCATGGTGGTTCGTTCAAGATTCTTTTTCTTTGATTATCATTTAATCCTTTCGTTCTTTCCAATCCTACCGGTGGTTCATGAAGACTTTCTCAAGTTTTGTGCGATGTTTCCCCTTAATCCTTTTTCAACGAGAAGAAGTATTATGCCAAATCCATTGCTTGTCATCAATTTGATTTGATGAAGGATAAGCATACAATAAATCTTATTCTTATTTCATCCTAGTGAGTAATCCCTTCCTTCGGAGTTTGTTCTCGATGAATAAATTCTAGTTCCAAGTGTTCTCCATCTTTTCTTTTCCGGAGTTCAAATTTACTCAACCATCTCGTCGGAACCTCCATCTAAATAATCGCAAGGCTCATCTTATTATTTCTTCCTTCATTCTATCTAATCATCTTTTTGTTACCGGAGTTCTTCATGGTGGTTCTTCATGATTTAATTCATTTCTTCAAGAGTTCATCAAGATTTTGTTGGTGGAGTTCAAGTATCTTTTCTTCTCGCATCTCGAAGTGTAATTAATTCTCCGTATTCTTTAGAATTGGAGTTTTGTATTTCTTTGTTCTTCTCAGATATTCAAATCCACTCATTCCTTCCTTCTAAGTTCTTTTCATTCAAATTCTTTCAATTCTTCCGGAGGCTTTGCGTTGTTTATCTCGTCAAGTGTCATTCCATCTTTTGAAGCTCATGTTCTATTCTTTCCTTGTTCAACCGGTGTGCTGCCTAAATCCTTTCAGTCTTATTTGTTTCTTTTCTCATTCTAACCACTCCGGTTAGAACGAGTGCTTTCATAGTCTATCTGATTCCGTGAGATTTTGATTCTCGTCATTCTCGTCGTTCCTCTCTTCTTCTCGAGTGCTCTCCATTCTTTGCCTCTTCTCACTTGCATTTCTTGTTTCACCTCATCCCTTTTTCCCTTCCATCTCGGTCCTAAGATCTCGGGACGAGATCTCTTGTTAGTGGAGGAGTGTTGTAACGCCCCGGATTCGATGCGCCAGGTGTCTGTCAGTTATTCGTCGTTGTTGCCATGTCTTTTGCTTGCGTGTTGCACTTTGCCATGTCATCATCTGTATTTCATATCATGTCATCATGTGCATCGCATTGGCATACGTGTTCGTCTCATGCATCCGAGCATTTTTCCCGTTGTCCGTTTTGCAATTCGGCACTCCTATGTCTCCCGGCGCCCCCTTTTACCTCTTTTCGTGTGCGGGTGTTAAACGGTCTCAGAATGGACCGAGGTTTGTCAAGCGGCCTTGGTATAGCACCGGTAGACCGCCTGTCAAGTTTCGGATCATTTGGAGGTCGTTTGGTACTCCAACGGTTAACCGGGTAACCGCAAAAGCCTCTTTTGTGTTGCAGCCCAACACCCCTTCCAAAGTGGCCCAAAACCAATCTAACTCCCCTCCATGCTCTCGGCCGTTCGATCACGATCGCGTGGCCGAAAACCGCTCCTCATTTGGACTCTCCTAGCTCCCTCTACCTATAAATATGTGTCCCTCCCCGTCCAAATCGCAGATGAAACCCTAAATCCTCGCTCCGCGCCGCCGGACATGTCCGCCGACGGCCGGACACGTCCAGCCTCCACGTCGCCGGGACCAATCCGGGGATGCCACGTCACCCCACCGCCGCTCTCCTCCAATGCCGCAGCGCCACGTGGCCAGCCGGCCTCCTCTCTCCTCCTCGCCACAAGGCTTCCACCGAGGTCAGGTCGGGCTCGCCCGCCCAGCACAAGCGCCGCCGCCCGTCGCCGCCCTCGCCCGCTTCGCCCGCGCCCTCCGGTCCGCGCCGCCCGTCCGGCGAAGCCGCCCGCCAGCGCCGCCGCCAGCGGCTTCCGCCTCCGCCCTGCCTCTCCGCCCCGCCGCCCGGTCGCCCATGAGCCGAGCGGCTCCGTCGGCCTCTCCTCCCGCGCCCGGCCGCTGAGAGGCGCCCTGCCGCTTCGCCGTCCGCGAGCTCCGCGAAGCTTCGCCGCCAAGCCCAGCGCCTCCCTCGCCGCGGACCTCCTCGTCGCCGCCGCCCGGCCGGATCCGGCGGATCCAGTCCGGGGCCGCCTCCCCGCGCCTTCCCGAGGACTCCGGTGACCTCTCCCTCCATCTCCGGCCACATCTCCGGCGAGATCCCGGCGTCCTCGTCGTCCGTGCCCTCGGTTGACTTCTTCCCCCCCCCTCCGAAATCCACTAAGTCCCGAATCTGTGATTTATTTTGTTGCATTTTCATCGCATCATAACTCTGCATCCGTAGCTCCGTTTTGTGCGTATAATTGTTCGCCTCGATGAGTGCATCATTTCATTCCATTGCATCGTTTTCATTTGAGCTCATCTTGATGCCCGAAATGCTGTTGGAAGAGGGCTATGTGATGTTAGTTTCTGATTCTTATCAGAACATGCACTTTTGTCATTTTTGCCATGATTGATTTGTGCATCCTATGATCTTGAGTCCTACATGTGTTTTGTAATATGCCATGCCATCTTTACAGGGGTGTATGCCATGTATTTTTGTGATCTATGTGGTGACTAGCACAAGCATGCAAACTAGGCTTCATGATGTTGCTGATTTCAGCCCTTGTTCTGCTGATATTTTTATGCCATGTTAACTTGATGCTACCGAGAGATCCATGCATATTTTGAGATACTTCTGTAAGGATGTTTTGAACATATGGTTATGGTCTATCAATCCATGCCCTTTTTTGCAATAATGTAGTGCCATAGCTTGAGTCAATCGAGCTCTACTTTTGCTATAAAACGTTTCCTGGCAGGTTGTTTACATGTTATTCAATTTTGCCAAGGTTGTTGTAGTTGATTCGTGTATGCTATGATGTTGTTCTTGCCATGTATAGCTTCTATGCCATGTCTTCTTACTGTGAGTTGCCTTGCCATGTCATTTATTGCTCTGTGGTGAGTGGTTCAAGCTCACCAACATGCCTACTTATTGTTGTTCCTGCCATGTATGAATCTGTAATATAACTTGCCATGTTTACATGGGTGCTATCATATCTTCTGATCCTTTTTGGCTTATGGTCAGTAAAGGACTTTTGTTCTATGCAATTAGTACATGCCATGCCTTTCTTTGCCATGATAAGTTCCTGTAGCATGTTGTTTGATAGCTCTAAACATTGCAACCCGATGTTAATTATTTCCTGATAAGTCTGAAATTGTTATTATTTGCAATTTTACCATGTGTGTTTTAGCATGTTCTAGTGATTTCTGGAGTTAGCTCAGTGTTCATGTTTTGTAATGCTTTATATGTACATCATGCCTATGCCTTTTTTTTGACGTTGTGTTGCTGTAGCTTGTTGTTTTGATGCTTGCAATATGCCTACTTGCTGTTTTGGACAGATTGTTGTTATAACTTGTATAGAGTGTACGTGTTGCACCGTTGCTCCGTTTCGAGTGTGCCCTATATGAAACTTGCTTGATTTTGCATGTAGTTTCATATTATCATGTTGCATCCTTGTTTTGAGGTGTTTGCTTGATGTTTGTATGCATTTTGCATCAATGCCATGCTTATCTTGTTTTGCTCATATCTTCTAGGCCGTAGCTCCGAATCTAATGAACTTTATATGTAAATTGACTAGAATTTCGTATAGATCATCGTGGTGCATCTTAAATTGCTGTTTAACAACTTGAACATAAGATTTATCCAGATCTGGACCAATTTCGAAATTTGCATATGAGGGCTTACCGGAATTGTTATATGTTGTCTCCGGCCTCATTTAAACTTGCTTTGATGTGTTGGTCTTGTATGCATCATCTTTTGCCATGAGTAGCCTCATCTAGCGTTGTCATGCATCATGCTTGTTGTGCATCATGTCTTGGTCATGTGTGGTGTGTTTACTATGTTGTGTGCTTCTTTTTGTTAGTTCCCGTTTCGTTGCGATCGTGAGGATTCGTTCGTCTACGCTTGGTTCGTCTTCGTGGCTTCATCTTCTTCATGGACTCGTTCTTCTTCCTAGCGGGATTTCAGGCAAGATGACTGCTACCCTGGATCTCACTACAATCATTGCTATGCTAGTTGCTTCGTTCTATCGCTATGCTGCGCTACCTATCACTTGCTCCTCAAGCCTCCCAAATTGCCATGAACCTCTAACCGTTGTCACCCTTCCTAGCAAACCGTTGTTTGGCTATGTTACCGCTTTGCTCAGCCCCTTTTATAGTGTTGTTAGTTGCAGGTGAAGATGAAGTTCGTTCCTTGTTGGAACATGGAGATGTTGTTCCTTGCTGGAACATGTTTACTTGTTGGGATATCACAATATCTATTGTTTAATTAATGCATCTATATACTTGGTAAAGGGTGGAAGGCTCGGCCTTATGCCTGGTGTTTTGTTCCACTCTTGCCGCCCTAGTTTCCGTCATATCGGTATTATGTTCCCGGATTTTGCGTCCCTAACGCGGTCGGGTGATTTATGGGACCTCCTTGACAGTTCGCTTTGAATAAGACTCCTCCAAAGAAGGCCCAACATTGGTTTTACCATTTGCCTCACCTAGCCCTTTTTCCCTTGGGTTTCGGAGCCCAAGGGTCATCTTATTTTACCCCGGGCGTTGCTCGTCGTGAGTGTTGGTCCAAACCGTCGACCGCGGTGTACCAGGGCAACTCTGGGTTCGCCTATCGGAAGTTTGGACAATCCGATGTGCCACGAGACCGAGATATGTTCAGCTCCTATCAGATTTGTCGGCACATCCGCAAGCGGCTTTGCTGGCCTTGTTTTATTGCTGTCGAAATGTCTTGTAGCCGGATTACGAGACTGATCGGGTCTTCCCGGGAGAAGGAATATCCTTCGTTGATCGCGAGAGCTTATCATGGGCTAAGTTGGGACACCCTGCAGGTATAAACTTTCGAGAGCCGTGCCCGCGGTTATGTGGCAGATGGGAATTTGTTAATATCTGGTTGTAGTAAACTTGAAGCTAACTCTTCTAAAATACACCAACCATGTGCGTAACCGTGAGTGTCTCTTTTCGGGGTTGATCGAGAGGAGAACACGGTTTCTGGGTTATGTCTGACGTAAGTAGGAGTTCAGGATCACTTCTTGATCATTACTAGTTGACGACCGTTCCTTTGTTTCTCTTCTCGCTCTCATTTGCGTATGTTAGCCACCATATATGCTTAGTCGCTGCTGCAACCTCACCACTTTACCCCTTCCTTTCCTATTAAGCTCTGCTAGTCTAGATACCCATGGTAATGGGATTGCTGAGTCCTCGTGGCTCACAGATTACTACACCACCAGTTGCAGGTACAGGTTTGCGATGATCATGACGTGAGAGCGATGTTTGCTTGTATTGGAGTTCTTCTTACGCTTCTTCTTGATCGGGGATAGGTTCGGTCGGCAGCCCGGGCTAGCAGGGTGGATGTTGTTTGAGTTTCTTTTATGTTTCATCCGTAGTCGGATGCTGATCTTGTATTTGATGTTGATGTATTCTTGTGGCATTTGTGCCTTATGTATGTATCCCCATCTATTATGTAATGTTGATGTAATGATATCCACCTTGCAAAAGCGTTTCAATATGCGGGTCTATCCTTGGTGGGACCGTCGAGTTCCTTTTGGATAGGTTCGCATATTGGGCGTGACAAGTTGGTATCAGAGCCTCGACCGACCCTAGGAGCCCCCTTGATTGATCGTGTAGTCTGGCCGTTGTCGAGTCTAGAAAAAACTATTTTTGGAGTCTAGTTATATCGGAGAGTAGGAATTCTTTTTACTCCTCAGCCCCTTCGTCGCTCTGGTAAGGAATCTTGACGTAGGTGTTTTGAATTACTCCTCTTCCCCTTCAAAATTTTTCTTTAGGTTCACGCAGTTGGTTTTCCGGTAGTTGTTCCTCAGCTCTTTTTATCCGGTGCATTTCTCGTCAAGACGACTCGACCATCTTCATCTTTGCCAAGTTCAATCCTCAGCTATTTTCAATCGATGTTGTTTCCCTGTCCGAAGTTGTCTTTGTTTTTCCCCGCCCTCCTTCCTTCTTCTTTTCGAACCGAGTCCGTTATCGAGTATCCATTCTACTCGTGCGAAGTCTTTGCTTTCTATCCTCATTGTTCTCAACCGAGTTTTCTTCAAGATATTCGCCGCCCCTTCCAAGTTGTCTTTGTTTTCCGCCTCCCACCCTATTATTCCCGGAGTTCGATTTTCTTCCGACCATAAATTTCATTCGTACGAAGTCTCTTCAGTCTTTCCTCAATCATTTCAACCGGTGAATTCTCGTCTTGTTCGTCATTCTTCATCCCTTTCTTTTTCCGGTGCACTCAATTCAAATTTTTCGGGTTGATCATATTCTTTTCCTCGAAGTTTTTTTTCCTGCTCGTTCTCCTCTTGCCAGTTTATCATTCCGGAGTTCCGAAGACATCTCAGGAGATTCGTCTGTGTTCCAATTAATTCGAGGTTATCACCTCAGTCAAATATTTCAATTATTCCGGTGCATTATCGATCTGTTCAACATCCCTATTCCAACAGTGTTTTCTTTTAGTGGGCCCTAACCCACAGGTCTTTTCCCAGGATCTTACCTGACTCTTCTAATTCCCCGGAGTTATTCTCAATTCTTTTTAAGTGTGACGTAAGAATGGATCCCATCAGTCACATGCCTTTTCCAAGATCGATTTCAAATCATTTCATTGTTGGCTCAACCACTTTACTTTCCATTCTATCGGAGTATCTCAACAATTTTGGTGGTGTTTATCATCGTCCTTGAAGAACGAAGTAGAGTTTTTCCTCTAAATCTTGTCCGTTCTACCGGAGATTCGAGGTGCTAGCTCGATGTTATCCTCTCAAATTGTTTTCAATCGTGCAAATTCTTTTCATCCATCCGGAGTATTTCAGGTGTTGCTTTCCCCCTCGATCATCTGGAGGTCATCTTTTCGGAATATCTCTTCGTTCCAAGTTTTCAGCTTCGTTCATCTCAATATTCTTCCGGTGCTTCGTTCAAGCATTCGTTAATCAGTTCGCGATCTCTTCGATCTCTTTTCTCTAAATTCCCTCAAGTATCTTCGTGCTTTTCTAATTCTTTCCGGCGATCC
The DNA here is from genome assembly GCA_021605205.1 of Aegilops longissima. Lineage (NCBI taxonomy): Eukaryota > Viridiplantae > Streptophyta > Magnoliopsida > Poales > Poaceae > Aegilops > Aegilops longissima. Next base: position 87,398,459 of record CM038680.1, read on the forward strand.
GTTCTCTTCTCTTTGTTCATTTTCATTTTCACGGTGGTTCGTTCAAGATTCTTTTTCTTTGATTATCATTTAATCCTTTCGTTCTTTCCAATCCTACCGGTGGTTCATGAAGACTTTCTCAAGTTTTGTGCGATGTTTCCCCTTAATCCTTTTTCAACGAGAAGAAGTATTATGCCAAATCCATTGCTTGTCATCAATTTGATTTGATGAAGGATAAGCATACAATAAATCTTATTCTTATTTCATCCTAGTGTGTAATCCCTTCCTTCGGAGTTTGTTCTCGATGAATAAATTCTAGTTCCAAGTGTTCTCCATCTTTTCTTTTCCGGAGTTCAAATTTACTCGACCATCTCGTCGGAACCTCCATCTAAATAATCGCAAGGCTCATCTTATTATTTCTTCCTTCATTCTATCTAATCATCTTTTTGTTACCGGAGTTCTGCATGGTGGTTCTTCGTGATTTAATTCATTTCTTCAAGAGTTCATCAAGATTTTGTTGGTGGAGTTCAAGTATCTTTTCTTCTCGCATCTCGAAGTGTAATTAATTCTCCGTATTCTTTAGAATTGGAGTTTTGTATTTCTTTGTTCTTCTCAGATATTCAAATCCACTCAATCCTTCCTTCTAAGTTCTTTTCATTCAAATTCTTTCAATTCTTCCGGAGGCTTTGCGTTGTTTATCTCGTCAAGTGTCATTCCATCTTTTGAAGCTCATGTTCTATTCTTTCCTTGTTCAACCGGTGTGCTGCCTAAATCCTTTCAGTCTTATTCGTTTCTTTTCTCATTCTAACCAGTCCGGTTAGAACAAGTTCTTTCATAGTCTATCTGATTCCGTGAGATTTTGATTCTCGTCATTCTCGTCGTTCCTCTCTTCTTCTCGAGTGCACTCCATTCTTTGCCTCTTCTCTCTTGCGTTTCTTGTTTCACCTCATCCCTTTTTCCCTTCCATCTCGGTCCTAAGATCTCGGGACGAGATCTCTTGTTAGTGGAGGAGTGTTGTAACGCCCCAGATTCGATGCGCCAGGTGTCTGTCAGTTATTCGTCGTTGTTGCCATGTCTTTTGCTTGCGTGTTGCACTTTTCCATGTCATCATCTGCATTTCATATCATGTCATCATGTGCATCGCATTGGCATACGTGTTCGTCTCATGCATCCGAGCATTTTTCCCGTTGTCCATTTTGCAATCCGGCACTCCTATGTCTCCCGGCGCCCCCTTTTACCTCTTTTCCTGTGCGGGTATTAAACGGTCTCGGAATGGACCGAGGTTTGTCAAGCGGCCTTGGTATAGCACCGGTAGACCGCCTGTCAAGTTTCGGATCATTTGGAGGTCGTTTGGTACTCCAACGGTTAACCGGGTAACCGCAAAAGCCTCTTTTGTGTTGCAGCCCAACACCCCTTCCAAAGTGGCCCAAAACCCATCTAACTCCCCTCCATGCTCTCGGCCATTCGATCACGATCGCGTGGCCGAAAACCGCTCCTCATTTGGACTCTCCTAGCTCCCTCTACCTATAAATATGTGTCCCTCCCCGTCCAAATCGCAGATGAAACCCTAAATCCTCCTCCGCCCACGGACATGTCCGCCGACGGCGGACACGCCCAGCCTCCACGCCGCGGGACCAATCCGGGATGCCACCTCACCCGCCGCCGCTCTCCTCCAATGCCGCAGCGCCACGTGGCCAGCCGGCCTCCTCTCTCCTCCTCGCCCAAGGCCCACTGAGGTCTGGTCGGGCCCGCCCAGCCAGACAGCGCCCCGCCCGTCGCCGCCCACCCTTCGCCCGCGCCCTCCGGTCCTCCCGCCCGTCCGGCAGCGCCGCCGCCCGCCACGCCGCGCTTCCGCCTCCGCCACCTCTCCGCCCTGCCGCCCGGTGCGCCCGGCCAGCGCCTCCGTCAGCCTCGCTCCCGCGCCCGGCTGCTCGAGGAGCCCTCGCCGCTTCGCCCGGCCCTGCGAGCTCAGCGAGCTTCGCCGCGCCCACGCCTCCCTCTCCCGCCGGACCTCCTCGTCGCCGCCGCCGCCGGATCCGGCGGATCCGTCCGGGCCGCCTCCCGCGCCTTCCCGAGGACTCCGTGACCTCTCCCTCCATCTCCGCCACATCTCCGGCGAGATCCCGTGTCCTCGTCGTCCGTGCCCTTGGTTGACTTCTTTCCCCCCCCTCCGAAATCCACTAAGTCCCAAATCTGTGATTTATTTTGTTGCATTTTCATCGCATCATAACTCTGCATCTGTAGCTCCGTTTTGTGCGTATAATATGTCAAATTGTTCGTCTCGATGAGTGCATCATTTCATTCCATTGCATCGTTTTCATTTGAGCTCATCTTGATGCCCGAAATGCTGTTGGAAGAGGGCTATGTGATGTTAGTTTCTGATTCTTATCAGAACATGCACTTTTGTCATTTTTACCATGATTGATGTGTGCATCCTATGATCTTGAGTCCTACATGTGTTTTGTAATATGCCATGCCATCTTTACAGGGGTGTATGCCATGTATTTTTGTGATCTATGTGGTGACTAGCACAAGCATGCAAACTAGGCTTCATGATGTTGCTGATTTCAGCCCTTGTTCTGCTGATATTTTTATGCCATGTTAACTTGATGCTACCGAGAGATCCATGCATGGTTATGCTCTATCCATCCATGCCCTTGTTTGCAATTATGGAGTGCCATAGCTTGAGTCAATCGAGCTCTACTTTTGCTACAAAACGTTTCTTGGCAGGTTGTTTACATGTTATTCAATTTTGCCAAGGTTGTTGTAGTTGATTCGTGTATGCTATGATGTTGTTCTTGCCATGTATAGCTCCTATGCCATGTCTTCTTATTGTGAGTTGCCTTGCCATGTCATTTATTGCTCTGTGGTGAGTGGTTCAAGCTCACCAACATGCCTACTTATTGTTGTTCCTGCCATGTATGAATCTGTAATATAACTTGCCATGTTTACATGGGTGCTATCATATCTTCTGATCCTTTTTGGCTTATGGTCAGTAAAGGACTTTTGTTCTATGCAATTAGTACATGCCATGCCTTTCTTTGCCATGATAAGTTCCTGTAGCATGTTGTTTGATAGCTCTAAACATTGCAACCCGATGTTATTTCCTGATAAGTCTGAAACTGTTATTATTTGCAATCTTGCCATGTGTGTTTTAGCATGTTCTAGTGATTTCTGGACTTAGCTCAGTGTTCATGTTTTGTAATGCTTTACCTGTACATCATGCCTATGCCTTTTGTTTTGACGTTGTGTTGCTGTAGCTTGTTGTTTTGATGCTTGCAATATGCCTACTTGCTGTTTTGGACAGATTGTTGTTATAACTTGTATAGAGTGTATGTGTTGCACCGCTGTTCGCTTTAGTGTGCCCTATATGAAACTTGCTTGATTTTGCATGTAGTTTCATATTATCATGTTGCATCCTTGTTTTGAGGTGTTTGCTTGATGTTTGTATGCATTTTGCATCAATGCCATGCTTATCTTGTTTTGCTCATATCTTCTAGGCCGTAGCTCCGAATCTAATGAACTTTATATGTAAATTGACTAGAATTTCGTGTAGATCATCGTGGTGCATCTTAAATTTCTGTTTAACAACTTGAACATAAGGTTTATCCAGATCTGGACCAATTTTGAAATTTGCATATGAGGGCTTACCGGAATTGTTATATGTTGTCTCCGGCCTCATTTAAACTTGCTTTGATGTGTTGGTCTTGTATGCATCATCTTTTGCCATGAGTAGCCTCATCTAGCGTTGTCATGCATCATGCTTGTTGTGCATCATGTCTTGGTCATGTGTGGTGTGTTTACTATGTTGTGTGCTTCTTCTTGTTAGTTCCCGTTTTGTTGCGATCGTGAGGATTCGCTCGCTCACGCTTGGTTCGTCTTCGTGGCTTCATCTTCGCCATGGACTCGTTCTTCTTCCTAGCGGGATTTCAGGCAAGATGACCGCCCTGGATCTCACTACTATCATTGCTATGCTAGTTGCTTCGTTCTATCGCTATGCTGTGCTACCTATCACTTGATGCTCAAGCCTCCCAAATTGCCATGAACCTCTAACCTTTGTCACCCTTCCTAGCAAACCGTTGTTTGGCTATGTTACCGCTTTGCTCAGCCCTCTTATAGCGTTGTTAGTTGTAGGTGAAGATGAAGTTCGCTCCTTGTTGAACATGGAGATGTTGTTCCTTGTTGGAACATGTTTACTTGTTGGGATATCACAATATCTATTGTTTAATTAATGCATCTATATACTTGGCAAAGGGTGGAAGGCTCGGCCTTATGCACTGGTGTTTTGTTCCACTCTTGCCGCCCTAGTTTCCGTCATATCGGTATTATGTTCCCGGATTTTGCGTCCCTAACACGGTCGGGTGATTTATGGGACCCCTTGACAGTTCGCTTTGAATAAGACTCCTCGTAAAGGCCCAACATTGGTTTTACCATTTGCCTCACTCTAGCCCTTTTTCCTTGGGTTTCGGGCCCAAGGGTCATCTTATTTTACCCCCGGCGGTGCTCGTCGTGAGTGCTGGTCCAAACCGTCACCGCCAAGGCCACCGGGGCAACTCTGGGTTCGCCTATCGGAAGTTTGGACAATCCGGTGTGCCCTGAGACCGAGATATGTGCAGCTCCTATCAGGATTTGTCGGCACATCCGGGCGGTTTTGCTGGTCTTGTTTTATTGCTGTCGAAATGTCTTGTAGCCGGGATTCCGAGACTGATCGGGTCTTCCCGGGGAGAAGGAATATCCTTCGTTGATCGCGAGATCTTATCATGGGCTAAGTTGGGACACCCCGCAGGTATAAACTTTTGAGAGCCGTGCCATGGTTATGTGGCAGATGGGAATTTGTTAATATCCGTTGTAGTAAACTTGAAGCTAACTCTTCTAAAATACACCAACCATGTGCGTAACCGTGAGTGTCTCTTTTCGGGGTTGATCGAGAGGAGAACACAGTTTCTGGGTTATGTCTGACGTAAGTAGGAGTTCAGGATCACTTCTTGATCATTACTAGTTGACGACCGTTCCTTTGTTTCTCTTCTCGCTCTCATTTGCGTATGTTAGCCACCATATATGCTTAGTCGCTGCTGCAACCTCACCACTTTACCCCTTCCTTTCCCATTAAGCTTTGCTAGTCTTGATACCCATGGTAATGGGATTGCTGAGTCCTCGTGGCTCACAGATTACTACACCACCAGTTGCGGTACAGGTTTGCGATGATCATGACGTGAGAGCGATGTTTGCTTGTATTGGAGTTCTTCTTCCGCTTCTTCTTGATCGGGGATAGGTTCCAGTCGGCAGCCTGGGCTAGCAGGGTGGATGTTGTTTGAGTTTCTTTTATGTTTCATCCGTAGTCGGATGTTGATCTTGTATTTGATGTTGATGTATTCTTGTGGCATTTGTGCCTTATGTATGTATCCCCATCTATTATGTAATGTTGATGTAATGATATCCACCTTGCAAAAGCGTTTCAATATGCGGGTCTATCCTTGGTGGGACCGTCGAGTTCCTTTTGGATAGGGTCGCATATTGGGCATGACATGACATCTTTAAGTTTTATTTCTGGCTGGGAGCGCCTTCAGGGCCGCATTATTCCCAGGCCACGTGGGTCCGTCCCTGCGGCATGTATCCCTTTTATTTCATGCCCTTAGCTTACCTGTTAGGGGCCCTCGGGCTGCATCATCCCCAAGCCGCCGGGCCAGTCCCAGCGGCATGTATCCTTCATGCGTTTTCCTTAGGATTATGCTCCACCATGCTTGTTATTTGGTGCCTTCTCCTGGGTGGCGAAATATTGCACGTTAAAGGGGGGGTGCCTGAGCATCACGACGCAGGGCTCCTACCGGCCCTCCGGCCCTCACCCTCTGGTCTTGTCCATGGCATCGCGACCAGGCTTGCCAGCGACGGTGGAGACCAGCCCGAGAGCCGGGACCCGAGGACGTAGAGTTTCGTCATCCAATCCAGCTTGCTGCGTTAAAGGGGGTGCCTGAGCATCGCGACTCAGGGCTACTACCGGCTCTCCGGCCCTCACCCTCTGGTCTTGCCCACGACATCGCGACCTGGCTTGCCAGCGAAGGTAGAGACCAGCCCGAGAGCCGGGACCCGAGGACGTAGAGTTGTGTCATCTAATCCAGCTTGCTAAAAAGGGGGTGCACGAGCATCGCGAGTCAGGGCTCCTACCGGCTGCAGCCCTCACCCTCTGGTCTTGTCCATGGCATCGCGACACGGCTTGCCAGGCGACGGTAGAGACCAGCCTGAGAGCCGGGACCCGAAGACGTAGAGCACCGGCATCTAGCCATTTTTGCAAGAGCACACTCGAAGATAAGGCCCAGAGCCAGCGCAACCCGCCTTGAGGTAGGGCCTCGTGAGTCCCAAGACTGGCTCACGAGTGCCCGGACACCTCGCGAGGCCTCTCGCGCCTCTCAAAGCAACTAACG